>CM022395.1:46489190-47739190 GCA_011833715.1 Carcinoscorpius rotundicauda | reverse complement strand
ACCATTTAAAACTTATATAAAAAAATCCATCATTTAAATACTAAAATAAACGTAAAAAGGGTTTAGTTCGAATTTCGCGCACAGCTACACGAGGGCTATTTGTGCTAGCCGTCCGTAATTTAGCAGTGTAAGACTAGAGGGAAGGCAGCTAGCTAGTCATCACCACCCACCGCCAACTCTTGGGCTATTTTGCTACCAAAGAATAGTGGGATTAACCGTAACGTTATAATGCCCCCCTTCATGCTTGAAAGAGTGAACATGTTTGGTGTGACAGGAATTCGAACCCGCGACCCTCATATTATGAGTCGAGTGCCTTCACCACCTGCCCATGCCGGGAAGTTAGAAATGAGCAAAAGCGTAAATACTTCACAGTTGAATTATCAAAATGAAATATAAAGTTAGTTTCTGCATTATATAACACCAGGTAATCTGAACAGAATCTTTAACCACGTTTAAAAAGTTCAGCTACATATGCTTTTCGTGATGAAAAGAAACCCACTTGAAGTAAAAATGCATCTCAAGATGGCTGGTATAACTATTAAAACTTTCAAAATAAAGTAGAGGGCAACGTTTCGACTTTCTTATGCCATCCATCTTCAGGTTTATTTTGAAAAAAGTTTAAATACCCATACCAGCCGTCTTGAGAAACATATGCTTTTGCATTTAAATTGCATGCTTTGCTTTCCACTTCAGTATTTTCTTTCGTCTCATACTCTAATCAGAAGATATAACTATACCACATAAGTGTAAGTAAGCCCACCACGGTTGTGACGTTGTTTTCTACCATATCTTTTGTTTGATTGTTTCGAATTAAGCAAAAATTACACAATGGGCTATCTGTGCTCAACCCACCATCGGTATCGAAACTTGGTTTCTAGCAATGTAGGTCCGCAGACGTACCAACATGTGAAAACGTTAGAACATCCTGTGAAAGCCTGTGCATCTTTGCACTATTTTTTAATATATAGATATTTAATTTCAATTTTAACAGTACTCAGAGATTATAGGAATATAACAAAACAATTAAAACTGAAGAAAGGACTTTTCAAGATCTTCTGTGAATGTAATTCTACAAAAATGCATATTCTAACTGAGGAAAAAGTTAGAAAACCCTTTCACTAATAATTAGTGTTACCCCCTTTGGCTGAAATAACTGCAGTGAGACGCTTCTTGTCGCCATCTGCCTGTCTCTGACATCAGTCTGAAGAAAGTTTGCCCCCACTCCTCAATGCAGAATTCTTTCAGCTGTGAGATATTTGAGGGTTTTTTTTGCATGTACAGCCCGATTCAAGTCACCCCACAGCATCTCAATAGGATTAAAATCTGGGTTTTGACTCGGCCATTCCAGGACTCTCCTAGTTTTTAGCCGTCCTTGGTGGATTTACTAGTACGATGTGGGTAATTGTCGTGTTGCAGGGCCCAGTTCCGCTTCAGCTTTAATTTTCGTACAGATGGTCTCACATGATCCTCAAGCACCCTCTGATACACAGTAGAATTCATGGTAGATTCTATGATTGTGAGCTGTCCAGAACCTGCTGCAGCAAAGCAGCCCTAAACCATGACACTTCCACCCCCATGCTTCACAGTTGGTATGAGGTTCTTTTCCTAGAATGCTGTATTTGGTTTACGCCAAACAAGTCCTCTGTTCTGGTGTCCAAATAATTCAATTTTGGACTCATCTGTCCAAAGAACATTATTCCAGAAGTCCTGGTCTTTGCCTACATTCTCTGTGGCTAACTTCAGTCTAGCCTTGATGTTTTTCTTAGAGAGCAAAGGTTTCCTCCTTGCACTCACACCTCCCATGCAAGTTAAACTTGTGCAGTCTCTTTCTGATTGTAGATGCATGCACTTTCACATCAACAGTAGCCACAGCCTGTTGTAGGTTCTGTGATGGCATGTTAGGGTGTTTGGAGACCTCTTGTAGCATCTTGAGGTCTTCTCTCGGGGTGAACTTGCTTGGACGACCAGACCACCTGGGCATGTTGGCAGTTGTTCTGAAAGCCCTCCACGTGTTTACAACTTTCCGGACAGAGGAATGGATGATTTCAAAATCTTTTCATACAATTTTCTTTCTGAAGGCCTCAGACAGCTCCTTTGCTCTCATCATTGTGCTCACTCTCACTTCAACAGTCAAGAGCACACCAAACTGAGGTTTAAATAGGGCAAGCTATATTCAAAATGCTGAGTAACAATCTTTTAATCATGTGCACCTGGTGTCATGATACACCTGTGTGCAAGATGAGCCATTTTAAGTGGAATAAATGTGGGGGCGTCCTAAATTTTTCTCAGTTAGAGTATGCATTTCTGTAAAATTACACTTAAAGATCTTGAAAAGTCTTCTCTTCAATTTTAATTATTTAGTTATATTCCTATAATCTCTCAGTGTTGTTAAAATTGAGATTAAATGTCTATATATCCAAAAATGTTACAAAAATACACAGGCTTTCATAGGGTGTCCTAACTTTTTCACATGACTGTACCATTGGGGAGGAGCAGCTTTCCTTTGTCTAATTTAAATGTGTTACGACCGTAGTAAACGCTAAACATTTTGCTTTCTGAACAACGAGCAAAGTAACAGATCTGATAAAAATTCAGATGCCATATAATGCTGTCAAGATAATGAAAAGCATCATTACAGACTTCGCAAGTGCACAGGTGTTGCTTTTAAATATAGATTTTTTTTCTACTTGTGGTACTAGATACATGAAGAAGTATACCAAAAAGAATCACGTTTAGTTTACAAAGAGTTAATAGAGAGTAATAGTGTTAGACTTGTCTCTGTGCTAGGTATTTTGCTTATCGCTTTCGTCAGGGTTACCTACTCATAGACATAGCAGTAATATTTTTGACAACTATAAGTCTGTGTACAGGATTGGGTGATACTTAAAGGGCGGTTTTTATACCTTATATTCATATTATATATATGGACATCACGTGCTAAAAGCCATGCAAAGCTGGTCAGCTTTTAAAAGATCAATGTACAAATTGCTTTGTTGCGCATTTTATTTCTGACAAGTCTGAAATATTACATGTTAATACTTAATATAAACGGAATTTTAATTTGAGCTCGGTAATTACTTAAATGTTAATACGCATTCAATTTATGTCATTTGCCAATAAGATTGATACTTATAATTTCGCGTGTTTTTTTTTAAAGTCAAATACATTTTCATATACAAACAAAAACAATGGAACCTATAATAACGGTTATTACTAATCGTTATTACAAATGATGGTTTATATACAAGTTTACAAACTTATAAATAATACTCAGTTTTATACCCGATCCAAAACTAAATATTTTATCGACGATCCAGGGTCACGATGAGTAAGTTAACTGAGTTAATACTGTTGCTTCTTGATTGGTCTCACACCAGATACACGATGACTGGAATATATCTGATGTGCTGGTAAAAATTCTTACGTCCGAATTAACGTACTGAAGTCAAACGATTTGTGATGTTCGAAATATACAACTTTCCTGGTCAAATTATATATTTTTCCGATTAACATATGTTAATCACAGTTAATGCTTCCTAGGTCTACAGAGTACTGACTGTAGATATCCAACAATATTCTCGGCGCGTTACTTTTATATTAAAAAAATAATCACTTGAGTCTGGAACCTTCACTATAGTTCACTTGGCAACAACGATCTACCTCGTTTTCGTAAACAAATATTGTTGCTTCTCACTTTCAAGAATTCACTACTAGTTTCGAGAACAGGCAGGACTTGCGCAATACACAGTGAAGAATGAGCGTCACATAGGGAAAATAAAACATACAGAAATAAGAGTATACGTCAAAATAAATGTTCAACAGTAAATATCTTACAGCTTTTAAACAATTCGTCTTCTGACTTCCAAGTTAAGCAATACCAATACAGACGTTGAAAGAGGTCGGACTCGCCCGACCGGTGATAGACACCAGCCAAAACACCTATCCGGACATCACCTCATTCCATGATTTTACTTCAAACGATTGAAGGTAATTAAGAATGAAATAATTACTGTTTGATCCGTATCATCCCTTTGAACAACGAACTTTGAGAATCATTGTTTCTTTACAATTTTAATACAGCAGTAGAATACCTTGACAAAGTACCTCGTAAATTATCGAGTAACTCTGCATTTACTCAAACATTTATTTAGGACCGTGCAAAATTTGTCAGTATTTTGATAATTTTAACGTAGGTTCCTTTCAAACTTGTATCGAAACTGAAAAACTTTGTTTATATATAAAGTGAAATCTGCATCAAGGTGTGTTTGTTTTTCTTATAGCAAAGCCACGTTACGCTATATGATGAGTCCAACCCTTACTTTATATTCAGTTAATTTTGTGTTTTATGGCACAAAGCAGCTCGGCTATCTGTGCTCTTATTTTAGCATTGTAAATCCGTAGACTTACCGTTGTACCAGTGGGGGATAGCTCGCTCGTACTAATGCACCGTGCACCAGATATGGGCCTGGCATGGCCTAGCGCGTTAAGGCGTGCGCTTCGTAATCTGAGGGTCGCGGGTTCGCGACCAAGTCGCGCCAAACATGCTCGCCCTCCCAGCCGTGGGGACGTTATAATGTCACAATCAATCCCACTATTCGTTGGTAAAAGAGTAACCCAAAAGTTGGCGGTGGGTGGTGATGACTAGCTGCCTTCCCTCTAATCTTACACTACTAAATTAGGGACAGCTAGCACAGATAGTCCTCGAGTAGCTTTGTGCGAAATTCGAAAACAAATAAAGCACCAGATACCAATTCGAACTTTGCTATTTTATTACGTAAATTTAGAAACTGCAGCAAACTTGGGTGTTTCATTACACGAAATGCTGTTTATCTTTTCGAGGCTCATTATTTTATTTTGGTGGCAATTAATACTAACTGCATGATGTTAAGATTGTGTTATAACCCACGACGTAAACTTAAGAGTAAAACTGTCATTAAAACAGGTTCGTAGTACATTGATAGTTTATGCTATCGTGATTTTTATCTCCACAAGTAGATTTTAAAGTTGACTGAAGAAATTGGGATGAAATGTACTGTATTTAATCGTGACTTTATACTGAAGTCAGTAGGAGGTAGCAGTATATATAACCTAAACCATAACTTAATGTACATTTAGATACATTCCAATGTAACTATACTGATAAGATTCAATAGTTCAAAGTGGTGAAACTGTGAGAGTTCTGTGAAAGTCTGTTATGAAGGTTTAATTTGCTTTTCTATGTTCAGTAATTAGTATATATCATGATGAAATTTTAAAACTTTTCTGAACGTATGAAAGTAACGCATAGAAGGTTTCAAGAATATCGGGACTGCGTTTTGTTAATCAAATAATTTTCTTTTTCTCGAAACAAATATTTGTCTGTATACTTGTGCAAGACTAATTGACTGGTTTAATGTTTTATGGCACAAAGCAGCTAAACTATCTGCACCGAATATCCGGTAAAATAAAATTAGTAAAATTCATAAAAGGAAATTAAGGAAAAAACAAAGTTAAAAACACAAATGGCATAAAACCAATGTATACATTGAGTCTACAACATCAAGATAAAAAATACAGTAAAACAAGTTCTGAACAACTTTCTCTATAATTACCCAGAGGAGGTAAACTGAAAGAACAGAACCTTCTATGGGAGGTCCCTTCACCATGTACAGGAATACACTTTCTTTATAGCACCCGAACTGCTTGAGCTAATATTACATGACACCAAATTCTTCTTAATTAAGAGAATTTTACAAAA
This sequence comes from Carcinoscorpius rotundicauda, assembly GCA_011833715.1. NCBI lineage: Eukaryota > Metazoa > Arthropoda > Merostomata > Xiphosura > Limulidae > Carcinoscorpius > Carcinoscorpius rotundicauda. The sequence goes on along the minus strand of CM022395.1, from coordinate 47,733,453 downwards.
TTTTCCAAATTTTTATGAAAAGTTTGTAATTATTAATCAATAATAACTGTTCACCTGTATAATTTTTTGAAAAACTTGAGCTACAAACTACTAATCCAATTTACTTGGCCTAATTGATAATTAAGTATCTGCATGTGCTTTACCCTATAGTTTTGCTGCTGTAAATCAACTGTCATTAATCATATCATGTGTCTTTAAATACATGTTCCAGTTTTATCAAGGTTCATATTACTCCATAATAGAAAATTCCAGGAGTTTCCACAACCCATACTCAGATTTTCAGGCTCACTAATCCTGCCACACCAGATTAAACACTTTCTTGCTATTTTCCTTCATAAAACATATTCACCATTGTAAATTACAACAATTAAGTTGTGTAATATATAAAATTCACAAGAGCCAAAATTAAATAATCGTATTCAATTTTGAAAAAAAAAATTCTTTAATATTTTTAATGAAGCTAAATTATTTCATGTGGAAAATTTACCAATAGATGTTTCAGAAATTTTCCAGGATTGACTTAAAAACAGGAATTTTTCCATTACTTGTGGTACAGAAATTTCTAGAACCCCTTTTGTATGACTTTGCAAAATGTCAAGAACACGTTTACCTTATTTTATATTTATATACAAGAAAGTAACATTACTTATACTTTTTCATTATCTGTCACATATTAAACATTTAACAATTTCCACATCTTTTTCAGGTTTTCCAACAGAGATGAGCACATTATGATTACCCTATAAGAACATATACCATCAGCCTACTTGTGACAGGTAAGAAAGACAATTTGTGGAATGTTTGTTTTTCTCAATTTTGATACCTTCATTATTTTAATCTGATAAATGATTTTTTTATGAAATAAATTCCTTGTGCAGATGTTTTACAGATTCATCTAAATTACTGGTTTTCAGTTTTATGCAAGCTGAAGAACAACTGGAATACACTCTAATAAACTAAATTCCAAATCATAAAATCATACCTTGTAGCATGCTTCTATACGCTCCATCTGTTACAGCATAAATGTGAGGAGGAACTTCATGTCTTTTCTTGCCTTTATACAACTCTATTACTTTCTCTGTGTAGATTGGTAGCTTCTTGTATGGATTGACCACAACACAGAAAAGACCAGAGTATGTCTAAATTCAGAAAGATAACACTTATTTCACATCATGATACAAAATATTTAAAAGGACCACATATTACAGAAATAAAACAGATTTACAAACTATAAACAAAAAACAGTTCCTCATGACTGATAAAATGCTATCAATATATGAAATTATAAGAATAGATCACTTATTTACGCCATCCTTTCTTACTGTTTAACAGTGCAATACATGTATATACTTTAGCAAACCTTGTACCACTGTTGTGCAATATATTAAGCAGGTCTGTATCTAACCTATCATTAAGTGGATTGGTATATGCTGGATAAGGTGCATTTGGAACAGTGAAGCAGCCAATTAAACAATACTTACATTAATATTAAATGGAAATTTACCATTATTTACCCAAGTTTACCAAATAAATTACTTCACAGTTTTACTATTCTTATTCTTTTAAAACAAGTGATACATATTCATATGACAAAAGATTTACAAATAAATTACTTTGTTTCTGTTGTAGTTTTTTTCTCTCATTCTTAATTAAAGTTTGTTATTCATTCATGGAAGCTTTAAAAGACCTCTACATTAACTGTCATAACATCAAGATAGATGCTGTACGTTATTTAACTTGTGTCAGTACAGCTGATAAAAAAAGATACTGGCACCACCACTTTTATCTAAATGTCAGGCTGATAAAATAATCAAAATTTAAGTAAAAGCCCAGGAAACACTTGAGACGATAATGTATTTCATAAACCCACATCAAAATACTTTATTAAAACAACACACTGCCAGTTGCTACAGTAATGTTAAGTTTGACAAATCTACTGTGTACACAAATAATGTAAAAAGAATTTACATTCTGAATAAACTCATGGCTAGAAAATGTGTCAAACTAATGAAATCTGATTAAAAGCTTTGGTGATACATAACTTTGTAATGTTCATTAAAAACCTGCCATAGTTAATGCCGTACAAGACACTGGTTCCCAAAATGTGGGTGAATAACAGTGGGCAACCAGAGGTATCAGGATGTTTCACACAATAAGACACAGTGAAACTTTTTTTAATTATTTATAAAATAATAACCACAAAATATTTATGACCAAACACAACACAAAATAAAAAACAACTTTCATAAAAGATATTCACTTAATAACTTCCCTCTCCCAATTTCAACACATATTACAGAAAATTACCTGGTTACACTGGAGGGTTGAAAGTAGGGAGAATTTAGGTAATGTTTCTTTGGAACATAGTCTACAATATATAAGCATTTATCAATACAAAAACTTACTACCACTTCTAATACTTTAACTTTTACAATTAACTAAAACAATCAAGATAAGAGGCAGAGTGAAACTAAATGACAGTATTTTAAATACTATCACAGTAATTTGATTAGTGGATCAATATTTTGCTGATAGTAATGTTCATGGAAGAGTGATAATCAGTTCTACTATAAAGGCTAAAAAAAGCTGAAGCATTTATAATTATAACTTTCACTATCTTGGAGATAATTTTCACAAGTAAATGAACACCAAAGGTAAAAGTGGGTACATGTACTGGATAAAAAGCATATGGTAGCACCAGTTATTTAATTTTATAAACAGTTTCACATACGATGTTCTTAGGTTTGATCTCAAGCTAAAGATCAAAAACATTAGCCCACATTAGAAAGAAGTTACAAGTGCTTGCATTTGTGAAGACAGGTTGAAGAAGGAAAACTTCAGTGTACTGACATTACACCATACAATGACTATTGTGATGAAAAACTGGTATAAAATTTAATTATACTCATGCTATGAACCAAATAACTTAATGTGATGCAGACATCAAAACATAAACCTATGAACTGCCGATTACCCCTTTTTTTTTTTCAAATAACCTGCTCCAAATGGGAGTTTCAATAGGTATACTGGTGAGTTAAGTAGCAGGGAACAGCTGTATGAACCACACCACATGAACAGCAGTTGACTGAGCTTCAAGTGAAAGGTTTGCTTGAGCAAAGTTGGCATGTTTTGGCCACCATAAAATGTTTCTCACCAATTATACCAGCCTTCACAAAAAAGCATTGTAACCCAAAGAACTTACACACTACCAAAGCACACACAAATGATTTGTGCACAAGCAGTTTGGACATGATGAAAAAGTACTTGTACAGAACTCGATGTCATTCCAGGTCCAAATATGAACAAAGTGCAGAAAGGATTTAACCCAAACTATAGTTTCCCTATCAATACAAAAAATTTTCAACAGAAGCAAGGACAGTTAAGTGAATCTTTGCATGCCCTGAATCACAACATATACAGAATAAATTACTTTTCTCAGTAAAAATAAAGCTAAATCTTGATCTAAAAAAACAAAACTTAGCTTTTATAAAGATGGTGTTACAGTTGGTTTATCACAACAAAATTAATGTTTGCTGATGAATGAAGCTCTACATTTATGTTATATATACCAGTGATTGCCAACCAATGGTCCACCAAAACATTGTGAAAAAAAGGAGAGAGAAAAAAGGTACTAGGTATTACATTTCTGTGAAATTTTAATCTATAATTCCTGCACATATCAGAATACACAGAAAAGTTTTTTTTACACCATTCTCAGTTCAATGCAAGATAATTAAGCAAGCTTTATAAAACTTACTTCAAAGTTTATTGAATTTATATTCAGAATAAAGACCACAAACCAATAATACATCTAATAATCTGTAATCTTTGTGAATATTTTACTGGTTCACAGAGAAAAAAAAACAGTCAGACAGAATCCAAGATTAATATAACAATAAAAGGTGTTCAAAAAGAAGTCAATTTACATAATTTTCAATAAAAATGTAACCACACAAAAACTTGTTTTTTAAGGTAACAATGGCTAATACAACAGACATTCCCAGAAACTAAAACATTATACTTATCTCAATAATGTAACTTGAGATGTGTACTTTAAGCATGTTTAATATAAAAAAAAAATTCTCACACTTTTCACCTTTAAATTTTGCTTAAAAATGATATGAAAAAGTAAAATTTTATCAATCAGATTTTTTTTTACCTTGTCTCCAAAAGCATTTCACATATCCTCATACTTTAAATATTATAAACATTCTATGAAAATAGGCTTAGCCTAACAATCACTTCAAAGACTAAAATTGTCTAAAGTAATTCAAATTAAAAATAACAATCAAAGCTGAACCCATGTAAGCTTATCCATGGGTATCCCATACACAAGATTTTTTTTACTATAAGAACTGGCACATTAATGTCTACTGCAGTCAGTCTACACTTTATAGATTTTATTTTTTTCCACAAATAACACTTATAAGGTTTGGTTATATACTCTTCGAAAAAAGACACACAAAAGGCAAAATTTGAGACAAATTGTTAAGTTTATTCCAGGTAGTTCTGTATGACATGTGTAAAACTTTGCACATTCACTGCTGAACATCCAAAATCTGCAAAAGCGAAGTCCACGCTCACTAGTTGAAGTTTAACGTCACTCAACGTCAATAACGAGTATGTCCCCCATGAGCATCAATAATTGCTTGGCATCTCCTGCCCATGGAAGTGATGAGATGACGAACCACATCCTGTGGAATGGCTGTCCACTTAGCCTGCAAAGCTGCTGCAAGCTGAGGTAGAGTATGCAGTTGAGGTTGTCACCATTGCAGACATCGTTTCAACGTTGATCCATGTTGTTAGTGACGATTCCATAGCCTTGTGATGGTGCTTGGGTGGACATTCACAGCTCTGGCAACATCTGATCGAGATTTGCCTGCTTCCAAACGACCAATGACATTGTTGCTTTGTGCTTCAGTCAGTCTTGGCGTAAATGTATTGCGTGTCGGTGGCTTAACACTGAGCTGTGGAAACCGAGAACCCATCACTTTTATAGGGATTTTGCACGTTACACTTGCAGATCTCTCAAACAAATTTACTGGTCACGAATGAATTTTGGCAAAAAATCCAACGTTTTCTTCTATTTTCAAAGCGCACAATTTTTATTGTCTTTTTGGTCTGATAATCAGTGCCTTAACACGTGTAACATCACATACTCTGAGCTTGTAACGTTTTTACATATATTTCTCTTTCAAATAACAAAAATATCCTTTTTGCGTTTCTTTTTTTTGAAGAGTATATAATTAATTAATGCCATCTACAGCACATTCTACATTCTGCCATTCTACATTTTGAAGCAATATTACTAAAAATAAACATAAACAAGTATGTTAATTTGACATACTTCTTGGAAACAAAAAAAAACATACAAATTTTATTTGGCCGAATCTAGTGATTTGTAATTAGCCAGTAGTCTAATTTCTTGCTGTCTCATAAGACTGCTCTATATTACAAAAATAACTTGTATTACAAGGATTTATTTTCCAAAACTGATAATGAAATTTCAAAATAAAGTTCTTATGACCTCCTAATATTTAGAATATTCTATAAAACAGTCTTTGTTTCAATTTTGGCATACATTATGACTTCCTCATTACAATTTTAGTGAATGATATGCAAAGGGCTGTGAAACCTTGTAAATGCAGCGAGTATTATTATGATTTAAAAAATTAATAAATAACCTTGAAGTAAAAACAATGAGATAACCTTGCCTAGAGCCAAGTTAAAAAAATTTACTATGAAAGTAAAATATTAATTCAGTTTAATTCAAAAACAACTGAAATTTAGTTATTTTCTGCAATATTTTTAATAAAAATAAACCTCTTATCAATGGGGACTAAAATTTAAAAATCAACAAATGTCTTCCCATTTTATTGTTTATACATTTTATACAAAAATACATATACTAACAAAAATATTAAGTTATAATTTTGTTGCTAAGTGACAACAAAAGCTATTGTTGAAATACATTGATACCAGAGTGCACTGGCTTTCCTAACACTGGAAATTGTTAATCTTATTACACTAGATTTTTTTCTTCTTCAAGCTATGAAGGTCACACACACACACACACACACGTATTTTTAATATTATTATTATAGATGGTTTTGGATTCTAACCAAATTGTTAAAATGTATGATACCTTCTCCAGTCATACTCTATTTGATTACCATGATGTTTGACAAAATCCCCGAGACATGATTTCCATTGCAAACGCCACTATCATATGACTTTCATATTCAATGTGTGTCACTCCTTACATGCCTTCCTTCCCTAACCATTTTAATGCATAAGGTTGATGGATTAATTCCTTGTTTCATCCAGTTTCACAAAAATTGAAAAATTCATGTCTTCACATGAAAGTGTGAAAACTCATTTCATTGTCCAGCAGCTTGACTTTTGGATAAATGTATCACAAAAGCTACTTGTATACAAATTACTTACTCATTTTCTTAGATGAAAATCCTTCTTCATTATGTTGTAAACTGCAGCCTGAAGCACGTAGATGGCTTTAGTCACTAACCTGTGTGTTAATGAATTCTCATCTGTTGCAAGATACTATACTTTGCTTATCATAGATTTGGTACAACTGATGCAAATCTCTTTCTGAGTTGACCCACATTTCTTTTTTTATCAATGCCATTAAGTGGGTGTTGAATCCTTTTCCAAGCAATCAATAGTTAGCAACATTAAACTGCCTACAAAATGCTAAATGGCAAAATACTGGTAAAATGACTTATGTAGGCATTGCTATATTACTATGTTGGAAAGGCCTCTAACAGGAGTGAAAAGCAAAATTAAAAAGTGAGCACAATCAGCCACAAAGAACCAAAGGACTCAATCAGTGCCACAAGAATATTTACACTGTAATGCATTATCTCCACCAGAATGCACTGTCTAATCAATACAACTGGGACAGAATACCTGATATATAAGCAGCCATACATTTGCTTTAGCATCAGTACAGAACAGTGTCAAATTCCACTCATTACAACATATCACATGCTTTTGGTCATTTATCATTTACACTGTTTGCCTTGTAAGCACTATTAGACTTAGCCTTACTTTCCTGGTTGTGCCACAGAAAAGCAGTTTTCGTAATGCCCTTTAAATGTTAAAAATAGTCTAATTCTGTCCACTGTTGAAGGAATTGGTTAATTTAAGAAACAGCCTGAAGTCTACTGCCCTTGTTTTTCCTTCTGTCAATCACTAATGTTTGATTACCATAGTTTCCATTACAGCAGACATTTCCTGTGATGCTACTGTTGCCAGGCTGTGATGGTAGATGTCTCTCTTAAGTTGCTTCATGTATGTTATAGTTGAATAGATAACATGGTTGCAACTTGTGTACAAATGGCTTGTATCACCTTTCCAGATAGAAATCCTATTAGAAATAGAAATGTTTTTCATACTACATGGATGGCATTTACCAGTAACATTTGAAACTGTGAATTCTCATCTGTTACACAAAATCACACTGTTTACCAAAGCTGGGATACATCTTGCTTCTATTATCTTTTGGGATAGTCCTGATGCCTCAATTAATTCAAATTCCTTTGCTTTCCAATAATATATATATTAAATATTTGCATCTTGGAAATTAAATTACTAATCTAAACATCTGCACGAATATACTTGTGCAGGAATTTTCTACATTGTAAAGGGCTGTTACATATCCTTCATAAAAAAAATTTTTTATACCATTTCACCACCTTTTGAAGGGTTATACAAATAGTGTCAGAATGTGATGCAATGTAGTTTTGGTTTCTTCTGTTCTTCTGCAACTTTATATTTGGTATAGCTGTTGATATGCATATTCAAAATCATTTTAATAACATTCAGCTCTTTGAACGAATTACAGATTAAGAGGGAAGTAAAAGCTTAATGGAAACTGTAATTAGAGTTAAATTGTTTAAATTATATAAAGTGAACAACCAGTTCTGTAAAATTTGCTCTCAGTTGTTACAGTTTAATTGTTTACCACCAGCAAATTAAGGAAATGTTGCTCAATGAGCCTGTTGGACATTAGTCAAATCTAAATAAAAGTACAAAACCCAGTGCAAAATATTTTTTAAATGTTACATAGTGAATAGTTTATACTTTTCCACAAATAATATGTACAAAATCTATTAAATTTACAATTAGTCACATCACTACACTTCCAAATAGTCACCTCATTATTTGTGACTAATTACAATACTAATTTCAAATTGTCTAGTGAGTACCATCAAGGAAAACATGAAAAAATTATATTATGGTTCAGGAAATGCATTCTAAAAATTATCTTATGTAGACATTTAGGGGAAGAATTTATTTTTTTCATCTAATAACATAATGCCCACTTTTTAAAACTTCAGTAGTATTTGTGCCAGTGACCTCCAGCTTTTTACAAGTTAGTCCTCTTGACTCTCCCTCCTTCCAGAAGTTTCTATCCAATAAGCCAAATTCTTCTACTGCCCCTCCCCTCTCTCATTGGCATTTTCTTTTGCCATACCATCTTGCATTCCTCAAATATTTCAAGAGCTTCCAAAAAATAAATAATGTAATATAGTAAGAAGCAATCAATGTTAACATTAACTTTACTGACTGGCTGTTCTGTTTATATTTAAAACCCTAACTTTTACCAACTATGATTCATTATGAATAGTATATTAATTTTCAAAGTACTTATCAGTAAAAGTAAAGATGAATACGTAATAATACATTAACCATACACTATACTAGCTATAAACAGTACTCCGAAGGTCTTGCACCCAATACCAGAAGTCATCAAGATGGCTATCATTAAAATATTTCCATGTATGGAGATATCACTGTTCTAATATTGGTAACCATATTTAGGGTTATACAAACAGTTGTACTTATTATATAACTGACGTTAATTTGTGCAGTGGGAAAGCAGTGCTCACTGTTCTAATGTTCATAACGAAATTTAGGATTGTACAAATACTTGTACTTATCTAATGAAGTTAATTTTGAAAGTGGGAAAGCAGAGCCACGTTTGTTTTTTTCAAAATTTTCCTACTTTTGAACTGGCAGACAAGAGGGAAAGAAGCTAATAAAGCAACACCTGTTGCCAATTCTTGGGCTACAGTTACGTAACTAAATAATAGGGTTTATTTGTCACTCTTATAGTACACCCACATCACAAAATAAAGAGCATGCTATCCATAAGACTACACACATCTCATTCACAGATGAAATACCTTCATTCACTACTTTACAAAGTTGATCGATATGCTGAAACGTTTTAATGTAAGCGATGAAAAAAGTTCAATAGGTTTATTTTTCTGATATGATAACTGGAAATAAAATTTCATTACACAAACATTTATAATTACAGAATTTATATCCGTGTAAACCTATGATATTCGAAAATTATTTGAAGGCAACGCACGAAATCAGTTTAAATGGATATTATCGTTAAATGCACAGTATTATATATAACCTGATACGTTGAAAAACCGTCAAAATGTTTCAATCAGAAGCTATATTAGTTTTGAGTACAAATATTCAAGAAAATTAATATTTCAAAATGCACACAGCAACTGTAAATAGTCACTGCAATTAATTTAATATCCTTTCTATATTGTATTAAATTTACATAAAAGAAACGAGCACATGAATGCTGCTGAAAAGGAGTGTTGCACTGTAATGACTGAAGTATTCTATCCACGCTTTCCTTACGAGAAACGGCAGTGTTATTCGAATTACTTGAATGCCTTAGGTCTTTGACACACAAAAACTGGATGTTACGTGATCGAAAACCGCGACAACGGCTTTGGTATTGGACATGCTCAGGTTCGGCGCACAGATGTCCCGCTTACAGATTACACAAGCCTCAGTCATCCAGTAAAATAAAAAAAATAATAAAAAAAATTCAGACACTGACATAACACGTTCCTCGGCTGTCTCTCCCCGCTTCGCACAGATAGACAAGGCGTGACCTTGACTCACGAAAGTTAACAGGCGTTCCATAACAGTAACTAATTTCAAGAAGAAAAAAACAAAATGGCATTGGCATGTGTTTCAAAGGTCAGGTTAAAACCGGACTTCCGTAGAATGCGGGAAGGAGTGTTGAATCTGAGAATTACGGAAAGAAGAAACCCTCAGGCTAGGCTATGGACAGACACGGGAGTTATCACAGATTTTTTAAACTAAAAGTACGGTTTTTGATTAACAACAATCATTATGTTGACTGCAGTGTATTTATTCACCCAACTGCATTCAAAATATATATAAAAAATAAGACGAAATTATATATATGACACTAACCTTTTTTTAAAATTAACATTAAAAGTATATGCCTATTATTAACCTTCCATTACATTTTTTTAATCTAAGTCCATAATCACAACTTGGTTGGGGTTGATCGCTAATCGTATGTGCATGTTTCCTTGTAGCAATGTCACATCGAGCTATCTGCAGAGTACATCATTAATTGCGCAAACCAAATGTTTACATTCAGTCCGATATCATATAGGACGGATATGTTTAGATTGCGGGTGTGACGCTTTATCAGGCAATTCCTTCGGATAAGTATTCTAGGAAATTTCAATTTCGTCAGTTCATTTCGAGAAACAAATACCAAACAATGTTGAACAATTCATTAACATGGAAAAATAATAAGAATTTACATGAGGAAAACACAATATATTTGTATGAAAGTTTTCAATACAATTTAAGTTTCGTTCAGGTGTTGTGATAAAAACAAACATAATATATGGAATCAAACACTCAAAATGTTTTAATATTTCAGAGATTGTGTCAATAATAATGGGTTGTAACAAGACCCGTGTTTAATACTTAATTTTAAATAAAAGACACTTAATGTTGCAATTTTTACTGTTGTGATGTTGGTTCTCACTAGCCACTAGAAGAATAATGCACTCTGTAGGCTACAACATAAGTCATTAAAACTTCAAAAGCAAGAAATAAAAATACATGTTAATCTTAATTTTGGTTTCGTTTACACTTGAAACAGAATACTTTGAGGGACAGACACTTTGAAACTACGTCGTGTTACATACAACCTAACACGTTGAAAATTAACAAACTCGTCAAAACTTTTTAACCTCTAGAAACGAGATTACTTTTAAATGAGAACAAGTATTCAGGAAAATTACTGTCTTCTTACGTTATATACTAATTAAGTAAATTACTCGATATCAGTATAATTAGTAGTTAAATAAACTACTCCAGTCAACACTTCACCTGTAATTCAGAATAAAAGATTTGTTAATTCAACGTATTGTTGTAAGAGTAACCAACTTTATTTCAAAACTTGTTTTCGGTTTGTACAGATAGTGCATATATTTTCCTTTGGAGATAAAATACGTAGATCATACTAATATATAGATACACACGCACAAAACAAAAAGACAAGTTAATCTGAAATAATATTAATAACGAAATACCCCACACTTGTTATTTCAGCTACAATGTGATTATATGGCATATTAAACTAATCTTTAGCGAACTGCTTTAAGAAGGAAGTGACGCTTCAAAATATATTATGGAGATTATGAAAATAACGTCACAACTTTCAAATGTCACCAGAAAAAATGTACGAGAGTCCCGCTCTATAAAAGTTGGTTTGTTTCAGAATTATAGAGGTTTGGTAATATTTCACGCCTTGTCAAAACGACACCCAAGTCACGTACCAACATCACTCCTATCGGAAAAAAAATTACAGCCACTATATAAAATATGATAGCCATTTTATATGCGTAACTTCGTCTTACATTTAAGTGTAACGTCTACGAGTTTAAGCACTGAATAAAACTCGTTTTTATGCGAAGTACGACTGCTGTGTTAAGGTTCGAGATTCATCTCACATGTACTGCAGTGAAACCGCTCTAACGCATTAATATTGCGACCTCTAACTCCAATGTCACTGTGTATAGCACGCAATAAAATTACCAACTCGTGCTTTGTTGCTATTACTTTACACTTTTTCTCCATAAATGTGAGAAACAGAAGTTACTTTGAATAACTTAACACCATAACACGGAACAACAGGGTCTCTTCTTACATGAAAAATTCCTATATATTCTTAATAACTTACACTGTATCATTATCACAAAACCATCTTAGATCACTTCTTAGAGAATAACGAGTATTGATTATTTAATGAAATGTATGCCAATTTACAACAGAGATATCTACAGCAGAGGTATTTAAAGTAAATGGTAAACACTATCCGAATAAAATTAGTTATCGTAAAGCAATAATGACATAATTCCTGTGAATTTACTGTGTCCGAGTGTAAAGATACACTATCACATTAGGCTATTAAGTAACTTAAACCTTGGTATCTAACATAGGTTAAAGTGCTCTGTGAGTTAATAATTATATATAATGTGTGGTCACTGATAGCGAACGTGTGAAGTAATTAGCTATCTATCAACAGTGAACATGATACATTTGATGGTTTACTGAAGTGCTCCTTTTGACGATTATTAAACATTTCTTAATTGTCTTAATTAATGATCTGATTCCACGGCTTTCGGTGAATTTACTTTGACGTACAAAATACAAGAAGCTCTTATTCAGAACTCAACGTCTATTTCTGTATTTTTTTCTGTTGTAATTGTTTACATATCCTATTGAATTATTTAACGTCAGCATGATATAATCAGTCAGAAACTTAGTGGATGACCGTTTTTAATCAGGTTTTGGTTCTCAAACTGTTGTGTGCCTTCTTGCGAATACCACTATTAATCTTGTGATACTTACGTAATTACTCTTCTACCTTCAATATACAGCTTACTGATGAGAAATCGTGAATATTTGTTCCGATGTTTCCTTTATATGAAATTTATGGCCTAGTAAGTGGTATTGGTAACGCACAAAAAGAGAGATTTGTTAATTCAATGTATTACTGTGAAAGCAAGTAACCATTCCTTAAGAAAACTGTTTTTGAATTGTACAGACGCTGTACAATCTAAGGAGACAAAATATGTGCATAATACTACACTCATTCGCCCAACTTTAAGTAGCATACATGTACACTCTTGAATATACCAGAATAAATACAAATACACAACCGATTATAGGGTGGGGAAGCTGGACTGTTACTTGATACTGGATATTGTATGATTGTAAAAAGAAATTTAAACATAAAAAGCACTAGTGAAAAAAAGTTTCGCTAGAAAGCTTATTCGCTTCAATGATAAACTCGTCAACGTCAATAGCAAATGGATGCTAATAACCTCAGTTACCTCTATACAGAAAGCATGTTTTTGTGGCCTTCGCCTTGAAAAGCCTGTTATCTAAAGTCAAGCTCAGTGCAGACTTGACTGCTCTGAAGTAACACGTAAAAAATGTGACAACAGGCTGACTAACAGTCACTTGCGATGGGTGATAAACAGTATCTCTTTATGTACCTAGACAACATTTATACGTTTATCATCAATAGACTAAATTATTTCTACACGAAAATCGATATATTTGGACCTGTTTTTTTTTCTCCCATCCTATTCCTATGTTCCATTACTTCCACTGGTCCATATCATTATTAACAAGATGTGGATGTTATAACACCATATTGAATAAAACAAACAATATGTGAAACCTAAAGTTCAATTCACCTTTTTTTATTTTTTTGCGCAAAGCACATACGGAGGGAGACTCAAACACATAGCTGTTCGTAAATATGACTAGACAGAGTGATGGTAGCTATTCAAAAAATAGCCGCCACTTCTTGGGTTACTCTGGCCTAACAGAATAGTAGGATATAAATAACACTTAAAATGCATTAAAATCCCAAAATGCAGAGCGCATTTTTGCGGTAATAGGACAATTGTGGAAATTCCCGAATACGAGCGCACTGACCATTGGACAAACTCCGGCTCAGTTCGATTACGATAATTTTATAACTATTCACTTGTCATCTGATTATAAAAGTAGATATGTATATACTTAATGTGTTATAAGAATTCACATTGAAATAAATTCTTTGTTATTTTTTGCTGTGGCACAAATATATATCGCCATATTTCAAGGGTCAAACTCTCCGTTTAGGTCAATGTTTAGGCATAAAATGATTCATGTTAATATAACGTGTTATGAAACAAAAAGTTGGCTTTCAAAGATTAGGTATGGCAACCTGAAACACGATATAGGCTGCATGCAGAATTTCAAGGTCAACAAGGTTGTCTGCATATGGGCGGGGTCTGTACTCTGGGTGATTACCTTGCTATATGTAAACCGAAAAACAAAGATAAAGTATGAATTGAACAACCTTCAATGAAACCTAAGCTCTACGAGTCTAATACTGACTACTACTTTGCACTGATCGTTTACTTTATTGACCATATTTTTGAAGTTTAGATACGTACGTTTTTGAAGAGGTTTGATCAATTCGTAGACTACCAATGCATGGTACTGCGATATGATAAAGTACATACGATTAATTAATATACGAAATAAAAGAAAGCCTTTCTTCACCTTTCCACTTATAAACAACGTGCATATTTATTATGTTATAGCTCAAAGAATAATTAAAAATCAGAACTGTCCGACACATTTTAGTGTATTTTAATATTAGTTTACTGTTGTATTCATTTTATAAAGTAATTTATTCCAAAGAAACACAATGAATCGTTTTTTTTTAATTTAACTAAAAGTTTGTTTGTTTTGTGTAAGACTAGAGAAAAGGCAGCTAGTCATCACCACCCACCGCCAACTCTTGGACTACTCTTTTACCAACGAATAGTGGGATTGACTGTGACATTATAATGCCCCCACGGCTGAAAGTGCGAGCATGTTTTGTGCGGCCGGAATTCGAATCCGCGACCCTCGGATTACGAGCCGAACGCCTTAACACGCTTGGTTAACTGAAAGTAGAGAACGAAGATACACAAGCAAGTTTCTGTACGAGAGCTAACAAGATGATCGAACTGAAAAAACTAATTCAAACAGTTGTCTTAATTAAGCATAACAAAATGGAACAACCAAGATGCACTATACTGACTATACCAAATGAGACTCGAAACTATTCTAATACCTTCACAGTCAAGGCCTAAATAATACTCAATGTTAAATAATGTAACAAAAAAAAATCAAACTCTTCTGGTAAAATAAAAAATACATAAACATACTATGTACTTGTTTCGTGCAATGTACACTGACCGAATCGCACTGTGTCAGTCGCAAAAATCGATTCCGATTTACTGGGTTATAAGATACTACTAATGCTAATCTAATTGAAGGGCAGATTTTTTATAAAAATATTCTCTTGAGCTTCGTATTCGTTTGTTACATAAGTGGCAATGACTTAGCAACTGTCTAACTCAAGTAGTATTTTCTACATTCGAAACGCACCGCTTAACTTTAGTGAATTAACCTGAAATCAAGAATTATAAGGCGAAACTGTTGTGGCCCTCTAGTGACCTGTAACCAATAAACGCATTAACTGCATTTAAAAAAATATATACTTATTTTTATGTGCGTACGATTTAAAAACCCACATACTAGCAATGTTGAAGCTGTTCCATGGGTGATGAGACACCCATGTCCGTAAATGTATACGTGAAGACGTGTTCCTGTTTATCGAAACATCTTCTACACCTTATGAAGAACTGAACAGTGTTCCATATAAGGTAATCCTCACCAACTGTTTCACAGGATATATCACTCACTCTAGACCACATCCTGAAGTTTTCAGCTTTATAAAAATAAACCAGTGAGAGAAAATATTTCGAAAGGTTATAATCGAAACGTGGGTACGATTCAGTGACGCATAAGGTTTGTTTTATAAAAAGTGTTCTAGTAGATTTATGCAAGATCCGAGAAAAATATTTAAACCGAAACAGTAACTTAATGAAGTCGTTACCATTGAAGTCTGAGCAAAGTTTCAATATTTCATACATGTCAACTGAGCGCGATAAACTGCTCATATCTTACATTCGTTTCCATAATTCGTCATACATGCAGTTACAGAACACTACACCTAAATATATAAACAAAATACGAATCACTATCTACACATTTCTATGGGTTCCGAGGCTTTAAAGATGGGGCAGATAACAATCGTATGACTAATTACAACATTTAGGTTTAAATAATATGATACAACTGTTTAAACGCGATGTTTAACCTTCAAGAACACAAACTACATACACGTGTGTATTAGTGTGTATTTGAAGTTTTGATTTACAGCAATTCTCAACCATTCACTTAGTAATTCTCACCAAATTGTATTCATATTCCATAATGAATAACACTTACAGTTGCTCAAAGTAGTTGAAATTTTACCTTGTAGTTCACATTCTTTCTGAATATTGTACACATTCAAAAATGTTTAATATTCTAAATAATCTTCGAAGATTATAGAATATTCTGAAAAGTTTTAGCATATTATTGTGAAACATTCTAGCACATTCTCAAAACAATGTGTCAATAATCTAGCTGACTTTTCTGACAACTATCATGGGATGCTTTGACCTTGATCGAGATCCCAGAAGACAAGGACAATCTTCTGACTCAGATGGAAAGAAGACATTGTGGGTTCATGGACCAACTAGATAAGGATCTTTCTTCAAAGGAACCAAGGGCTGACTGAGTAAATAAGTGTGACAAGATTGGACAGTGTATAGAGCAGAAACAGCAGACCTTAAATGAAACTGTCAGTTGGGAATCATCTCATAGTAATGATGATTAGTTGGGGGATACATTACCAGTAACTTTGATGAGGTAAGAAGAACAAATGGAGAATCATCTATTCTAAACCTACAAAAAAAAATTGTCACTTATTATTTCGCAGCAGCTATGAACAGAACCAAATCAAGTGATGTAAAAATTAACATTAGTTCTTTCATAGTTAACAGCCCAGATATGTTTAGCTATAGTAAAGTTCTTAGTACTAACATACATGTAATTTTACTGCTACCAGAACTAAATTTTATGCCATCACGCCGCTAAGCCTCCTTTTTATTTTTTTATTTAACAATTTACATACGACAGCTTAATCAGTCTGAATTTCTAGACTTAGTTTAGGTCACTGCTACTAGATTTAACTTTATATTAGGTTATGACTTAATGTTTCTCGTTGCTTGACAAGTGGCACCTGCTGTGTAGACAATTTGTAAAGATGCCTTTGTTGTTACACAAAAACATTAGCGTTAAACTGCTCTTAATAATGGGATTGCATCATATCTCACATCTTTATGAAATGTTATTGTATTAAACTGTTTTTAGTTTGGGCAAAAGCGATAAAATTAAGTTTTGCAGTAAAAATAAATGCCTAATTCTTTATGTACAATAAACAGTTTTAAGATACATAATTATTTCTTTTTTGCCGCATAAATATCGTGGCAATAAACCTCGTAAAATTATTCAACAGTTTAAATACAAATACATTAGGAGTCACTTTCAATCTCTTCCTGAATAATTAAGTTAAGTAATAATTTAAGTAATACAGATTTTGATAGTTTTAAAATCATGGAACAGAATAAAAATAAAATAAAAACATGTAAAACTTCATCACTGTTCTAACTCGTTTTATTACAAAGAGCGACATCTTGATAGCAGATCTTAACTCTTATTTAGTAGTACAGCACACAATTTGCCATTTCTTTTAAACATGGTAAGACCTTCCATATTTTTTATCATCATCAATATTTTAACGTTACTGTTTTAATTACTTTTACAGAAATATTACAAAAGTAGTGAGTTGTATGCTTAAACAGTATACAAAAACTGAGAAAATATGTCTAAGCTCAGATTTCCAAACTCAGTTCAATACTTTTTGAATACAATAATAAAAAAAAATATTTTAACTTTTAAAATATGGTATTCTTTACAAAATGTAACTTATTTCTTCAAAACTTTTAAGCAAAACGCATATGTAATACGCTTGCGTTTGTCTGCCTGAAAGTTTTCTCGATCAAAAGATAGGCCCATGTCCGATGAGCTCTGACTGCGTATCGGCTCTAATTCAATTCAAATGCATCTTGCCTGTAACGCTTAGTCACTTTTTAGTGCAACGACCACTGTGCAGAATTGTACAATGTTGCTATCATCACAAGATGACTGGCTTCAATTTTTAGTTGTTTTATTATTATTTGTAAAGTATTTCACACAAAACACTTAACACGCATGTAATCCCTAACTAGAAGGAATTCCTAATAACCTTGGCATTTGAAATTATGTTAGGCATGATTAGAGTATATTAATTTATGTTCATTTTTTGTTTTTCATTAGCTTTATATTGTGAGCGCTAGCAGTACCAATTGAAGAGCGGGAAGATTGTGGGTACTACCCGATTCTATTTTATTACTCATCGAGACCTCTACCAACCCACCCTCAAAATAAAATTATTTTATGCAGGAATAAAGTAAATAAACGTATGTGACTTTGGTGGCATAACATACATCAATTTGAAAGCAGAGTCTAAAACTGTAATGAGATCTCAAATCAGTCAAATGATTTTTTTTTTCAAATTTCGCACAAAATTACACAAGGACTAGCAGTGTAAGATTAGAGGGAAGGCAGCTGGTCAGTTGAAAGGGGCGAGTATGTTTGGTGTGACAGGGATCCGAACCAGCAACCCTCAGATCACGAGTCGAGCGTTCTACACACCATTCTATACTAGGCCCATCATTACCCAGAGTTATGAGCTGAAAGTTTGTACTTGAAAAAAACTATGAGCAATTCTACGAGGCGCTATGACTAAAAAAAATAAACTAAATATACTAAATACTATTTCTATCAAGTCTCTCGACTTATTTAGATCGAAAATTCGCTTGCGTAGTTTGTTCAAAACAATATGCTTATCACATTGTGTCGTTTTTGCATTTCCAACCAAGTTTGCCTTCATTACAATCTTATGTTTACTTTACTTTACAATAATTTAACTTCGTTTGATTTCATAGACTGCTCTAAACACCTTTTAGCAACATTTTTTCTTTTAGTTCTCCTCATTTTGATACATTTTTGTTTCAACTCTTAAAACTGTGTCATACAATGATCGCTTATATCTATTTCACATTCTGTACGGTATTATAAATATCGCTATTTCATTGTTTAACTTGTAGTTTTATTAAATAAAACTGTCTACACTAATCTGTTTCACCACGTTTAAAATAAAATAAAAACAACAGGCTAGGATTTATCAATCTAACACAAAACGCTTGCAAACAAAGGGTAAAATGTTAAATGACATGCAAAAATATTTGCAGGTCGCGACTAGTTTTTATCATCATTATTTATTTATACGCCCTAATAAACACTTCCAGAATATTACAAATCTTAGTTCAGTATGATTTCTGATCAGGAAGAGGTAGCAAAGAAACCGTGTAGGTTTAGAATGATACAAGAAAAAAAACTAGAAAAAACATGTACTTGTGTTTTAACTAAGAAAAGGTCTTTGATAGGATTGATCATACAGACTTCAAAATCTTACAAAGCATAGGAATCAGAAACACATCAGGATCAAGCATTAGCAGAAAGAATAGAAAACAACATGATTAATATAAAGATACCAAATGTGATGTAAGGAAAGTAGCCATGTATGTTAACCTCTTAACTTTAGTCCTGGCATAGCCAGGTGGATTAAGGCATTCCACTCGTAATCTAAGGGTCACGGGTTCGAATCTCTGTCGCACTAAACATGCTCGCCCTTTTAGCCATGGGGGCATTATAATATTATGGTCAATTCCACTATTCGTTGGTAAAATAGCCCAAGAGCTGGCAGTGAGTGGTGATGACTTGCTGCCTTCCCTCTGGTCTTACACTGCTAAATTAGGGACGGATAGCAAAGATAGCCCTTGACTAGCTTTGCACAAAATTCAAAACAAACAAACTTCTTAACTCTATATTCAGAAGTAATCTTGAGAGAAATAAAGTAGTGAGAAACTTAGAATGAATATCTAACTCACTGTCATAAGATCCATGAATTACTTAAGATATGCAGATATTAGTGTTATTAGCAGAGAGGTAACCTTGCAAAACATGCTATTAATTATAGTATCAACACCTGTGAACAGTTTACAATGCATTGTAATATGAAAATAAAAATGAAAAAGTTGAGTTCATCAACATAGAAGAGATATCCTACTTGTAGTTAAACATTAACTACAAATTTAACTTGGATCAGGTATCTTCTTTCACCTATGTGGTGCAGATCACTAGAGCAGATGGTAGATGTAATAAAACTATAAATGTACATAAACAGCAAGATTAATATCCAATAAATTGAAACACATATTTATTCATCCAACATAAAAATAAAATGTTGCATCTGGTGAGCACTTAACTTACAAAACAAAATCTGGTCCATCAATTGTTGATGCACTCCAGAAATGAATATGAAGAATACTGAAATATTGTTTGTTAAAAAGAAAAATTAAAAAACAAGGTATAAAAACTGCTGGCCAGATGAGGAAATAAACAATAACTGTCATAAGAAAACAGGCAACATACCTCTGAAAAATAACAAGACAAAAAACTTAGTACTAATCCATACTGTTGAGACTAGGCTTAAATGGACATATCATCAAATGAATGATGAAAGAATATAATCTCATAAGAAACAGAACTTTCTCAGAACAGGAGATTTAAAAATAACATGAACTTTGACTTGGGTTTCTATATACTGCAGTATCACTCATTTTCTAATATTTTACAATAAAAATCATGAATTAAAAATATTTCAACATGTTTCCATAAATTACAATGTATTATATTAATGTCTATATATTAATAAGATTACTGACAGCAAATTTTCTTGTAAATAAAATTATATATACATAATTATATGCCACAGTTGTCCTTACAGAGAATAGATAAATACTTTTGAGAAAGTTTTTTTGCTTCAGATACTTGTCCAAAACCAAACAAGGGCTACAAGCACTAGCCGTTCCTAGTTTACAAATGGCAGAATGGAATCAGCTAGTTAAGAGCAACCAATTCTTGTGGTACTCTAATCAAGCAGTGGGATTTGACCAATCTTACGATACACTCACAATCAAAAGCTTGAATCCATAGACCCTCAAAAAATCTTATTACTACAATATGTTTCTGTGAATAATTTTACAAAATCAATGAAAATATCTCAGTATCAGCTAAGTTTGATTTATAGAATGTCAGAGCTTCAAAAATATTAAAGCCAGTTGAGGTAACTTCAGAATGTACTGAAAAACGTATGCATTAAAGTGTTGATTTTCTGTATCAAATTTTGAAAACTAAAAATGTATATACAGATACTTTTTTTTTTGTAAAAAACAAATGTTAAGTGTCCAAACAAGCTTGAATCACTTTACAGTAAACGTAGATCTTGCTGTAGATCCAACAATCAGTTACAACATAAATTTTGTTGAGAATAGAAGCAGTTTGTTTTACTCAAACTTCAGAAAAACATTTTATTTTTTAAAGTTGCTCTTTGTCAGGTTGAAAAATGTCTTCCAAACATAAGAGTGATTCTTAGGTGGTGACAAAGAAGTCAGTGGTCACAAAACAATGAATTTGGTAAAATGCCAGCAGAGGAATATTATAAAATACATACAAGATATTTTTTCTAAATGCTGAATTACTTAGATTTATTTTATTATCTTAAACACCCTTGGTCCAAATAACTAATTTACTGTATTTACTTAAGGTTAATTTAGTGGCTATGTTGGTTTTGAAAGTAAAAGTTATTATTTTTATAATTCATAAAGAAGGAAATAAAGAGAATAACCCATAGTGTTACTAGTCACTTAGATTTAGGTTAATTACTTAGAAAGAAAAATTGGAGAAATGTAATTAATTTTTTTACGACTGTTTCAAAACATGGCACATGGAGGAAAAATAAAAGGAGTGCTTTAACTACTTAAATTCATTTTGTAAATTTTAATATCATTAAAATGATGCTCACTTTAAGTCTGAAATAAGTATTCTGTATGAAGAAAAATCTTAACTCACCATGTACTAAAATTCACTTTTATTTTGTTTTTTTACTGTTGTAGGAAATTTCCCAACTCGTTCAATGAGCATTTTAAGTTACTGTCACCTGCTACTCTTAAAATAATTCCTGGTCGACTACCACATAATTCTCTTAACTTTATTTTACTTCTAAATGACAATAACATGCTGCCTTCCAATTTCTTAGAGATAATATTCTTACAATATGTTGATAACACAGGAACATGGAGTTGACTGTAACAAGATACAACTAAATTTAAGTCATCAAAACTTTAATAAGGTAATTGATTTATTAATGTTAATCCCTTGAACTAGAGGAGCTGTAAGTATATTAATATTTAAATAGTAAACTAAACTTCCATAGGGGTGAGGGAAATTGGAAATAAACAAATTAACAGAATGGCATAAGCAATGAAGAGTTTGGAAATAGGTAATTTACAGCATAATTTAATTTTAAAAATTTGTTTGTCAGACTTAAAGGTAAAAGTACTGTAGATTCATCACTTAAGAATAAGCTTATATTACTCTAATGTTAGGAGTAAAAGGTTTGTTTTTACTTTTACACAAAGTTTTCTATTGAAACCATTTTGGTTCTTCAAGAGAATTATTACAATATTCTTTAACATGTATTTACTTTTAATTTGTTGGGTTTGAATTTAGTGTGAAGTTACACAAGGGATATCTGCACTAGCCATTCCTAATTTAGCAGTGTAAGACTAGAGGAAAGACCACAAATCATCAACATCCACCACTTTTGGGCTACTCTTTTATCAATGAATAGTGGAATTGACTGTCACATTATAATGCACCATGGCTGAAAGGGCAAGCATATTTGGTATGACAGGGATTCAAACCTGTGATTCCCAGGATTAAGAGTTAAGTGCCTTAACAACCTGGCCATGCCAAGGAGTATAAAAAACAGCATTAATAACATTTTCTGGACTCCTGGACTCCAGTTCAAATGAAAGATAATATAATTGGAATTATGAAAACATTAACAATAGTAGTTATCCGAATTCCAGTTTAGAAGTTATTTAACAGCGACAGACTTCAGAAAAGGAGATAGGCTTTATCTTTGTATAAGAGATGGAATTCAACCTACTAGGGATAAATACACACACAACAGAAAAGGTAATCGAGAAGTTGAATTCATACGTGTTACAACCTGGAGATGGAAAAGTACAAGGTAATTTTCTTCGTAAATTGTATAGCTCAGATAATCAGAGTTGGCATGAGAAAAAAATATAATGAGATCAGAGTTGTTACTTATAGAAATACTGATGTAGTAATTATAGAAGACTAATTTTAAATCACATTGATCAGGGTTACACAGAACCAAATTGTTAAGCAGAGGAGCTTCTTAAAGTTATTCAGGTTTTTTTTTCCTTTATTAACCTGCTCTTTAAAGACCTTTAAAACTTCTTAAATAACAACTTCATAACCTTCATTTAATAAAATTCAATAGTTCCAATGGCATCCAAGATGTGAACTTTCACCAAAGATTCTAATTCAGGCAATTTATTATAAAGTTTTTCACGTATTAGTGTAAAATAAACCAAGATCATTTGTAACATTCTGGTTTGTATTACCAACCAATTCATTCACCTAATATCTATTACAATTCATAACACAATTCGTGAAATGTAAAGTTCTTTCACAACAATCTAACAAAGTAATTTATGGATTTAGAACTTTTCCAAACACACCATCTGCCAACTTGCTTGCATGTACCTCATCATGTGCATATATCTCTTACTGGTTCCACAAATGTAAACAGTTTATGTTATTCAAAACAGAAACAAATTATTCTAAAATTAGTTCTTACAACATGCTTGAAACATTTTGTTCAAACTAACAAAGTACGAACTTTCAAATAAGCCATTCAAAGTATTGTACACTTAAGGATCTACAGCTTTATACAAATCTTGGAAATTTATTGTAAAATTTTGTATTGATTAATCATTCTACTAACATCATATGCTCCAATATGCATTTAAAATTTAATAAAACTCCCTTAGTTGTTGTTATTAACTCTTTTAATACTATAAATGTTAATTTTCAGCACCAAATTCTGGTCTGTCTTGCTGTTCATGCTACTTGTAGTATCTTCAGAACAATAATTTGAATACAGTTAAAAGTTTGAAATAAATATGAAAGGATTATATTACAATGTTTAAGTACTTACATAAATCAAACCTGAATAATATCGATCTTTCAAGTTGTATAAAACAGATGCTTCATTTAAGCACGTCAATTCTGCCATATCTTCTACTTTGTTAAATTTTGGGGGGTTCATTTTCTGAGCATCATCTTTATTAACTAAGCACCTTTTCCCAGTTTCTACAATCTCTACTTCCAGCTCATCACCACGGTCGATCTTAACACTAGCTGACACAAAACCATGATTTTCATGGGGAACCCAAATCAACTTTTTAGAAGTCCACTCTGCTTGGACAGATGGATCATTTATTCCAACATTCCTGTCCACAACTAGATACTTCAATTCTGGGTCTTTATGAAAATCCAAAGAGACGTTATCCGCCATTTCGCCTGGTGTAAAGTCAAATTTCAGTAAGTACAGTTGCCGTCAAAAATACCGAAATGTTTTTAATATGAACAACGTAGCCGGTTAGATGGATGATTGGACTGTGCGTTAAAAGTTTAAAAAAAAAATAAACAGCTTTTAGTTTCAGTATTACTACAATTCAATTATAATTTACTTTTAGCTTAAGTACAAATGGAATAAATATTGAGGAAAACATAAAATATTGGACGTTTACGCTTCTTAATTATTTGAAATTAAACAATTATACCTACGACCACTACACTACTGTATTCAATTTTCAAGCTAACCAGCAAGACAAGTTCTATACAACGGCCTCAGCTCTCAAGTAAGGCTACCGCTTTCAGCCTCTACACCCTAGATTAACTTTTCTGCGCATGACATGGCGATGATGATACACGACTATAAATCTGAATTTTAGAGGTTAAAGTTCACATATTGACGACTCAGTTGAAGTTAATCACCATTCTTTTCCAATTTATTTATTTTTATTGAGTAACATTTCCGTAGATAACAATGATAGTGTTAAAATTATTGTAGTAAGTGTTTCTCAAAACACAGAAAGCACTTTTTTTTTTTGTTCTACCAGTATAGGCAGATTTTATTTATATTTAAATCGTACCGCAACCTTAACCCTAATCATCCAGTGGCGTATGTGTTTTCTTACAGCAAAGCTACATCAGGCTATCTGCGTAGCGTACGGAGGGGAATCGAACTGCTGCTTTTAGAGTTGTAAATCCGTAGCGGGGGGTCTCATCCAGTGGAATCCTGATGTTATTAATATATCAGTGTTTTTATTTTTGTTCCAAATTTTCAATGTGACTTGAGTGTAAATTATGGTCAATTACGTTTAGGAACAAACAACAATGTATGACGAAAATCTTATTATGGAGTGTGTGTGTTTTTGTATAGCAAAGTCACAAAGGGCTATCTGCTCAGCCCACCGAGGGGAATCGAACCCCTGATTTTCTTATTATGGAGTTATCCCAATTAAATAATATTTTCATTCCAAAATATGCGAATACTAATTTTAAGTTTAAAAAACTATAAATAAAAAAATAAGAATTCTCTTTTAGGAGACGAAATACCTCGAACTGTGTTTTCTAAATCCAAAATTATAAAATTGTTTCACTAATAGCTATTAATAAAGTAGTTGTTGTAACGTTGTACTTTTGGCCGAGTGATCTTCAAATGATCCGTTCTTCTGATGGGACAGTAATAATTAATAGACTTAGACTGCTAAAATCACGGCTGGGAGGGCGCGCTAAACATGCTCGCCCTCCCAGCCGTTGGGGCGTATAATGTGACGGTCAACCCCACTATTCGTTGGTAAAAGAGTAGCCCAAGAGTTGGCGGTGGGTGGTGATGACTAGCTGCCTCCCCTCTAGTCTTACACTGCTAAATTAGGGACGGCTAGCACAGATAGCCCTCGAGTAGCTTTGTGCGAAATTCCAAAAAAACAAAAAACAAACAAACAAGCTAAAATCTGAACTTAAGTTATCTGCGGTGGACACAGCAGATACCTCAATGTGGCCTTGCTCTAAAACAAACAAAAATTAAATTAATGGTCAAAATAATTAGACATCCAGTCCATGTAAATTTAACAAATTAGTCAATTTCTTCATTAACCAGCAGCGTAGTGAATCAATTAACTTGTAAAAAGTAACTCAATACGCATGATAGTGAATAGATCCAGATACTACAATGAAAACAAAAACCCATTGACTGATCATCTCCAATGGCAAGAAGCAACTCACTACCTTCTATATGTTTTGTTGAACCTCATACTTACAATCTATCCCAAAAATTTACATGTAAAAAACTTGATACGAGATCTTTAAAACTTTCTAGACCTAATTTTATGTCGTCAATACAATCTGCAGCTCCCTCTATTGTTGTTTTGAATTAAGCACAAAGCTACACAATGGGCTATCTGTGATCTGCCCACCACGGGTATCGAAACCCGGATTTTAGCGTGTAAGTCCGCAGACATACCGCTGGGCCACTGGGGGGCTCACCAATTGGAGGTTTCCCTTTAAAGAAGCGTAACAGCTGCGATTCATCCTACTCACATATTTCCATCTTTTATGGATCTGTAAATTGGTTATGCACCAAAACAATTCCATCACTTAATGTAGAGTATCTCTGTAAGATGACTGCACAAACCTTTTCAAGTTTTCCAGAATTTCAACTTGAGTCTCTTCTTTCCTTTGTTTACTTGTACATGTTATGCATTATTACACATTAGTTGCAATCTGGGTCAAATACAACGTATTATAACTACAAATGTTTAATATCGTATGTGGCGTTGATGGTACTTATAATTATTCCTCAAACAATACGTATTTATTTGTTTTGATTTTCGCGTAAAGCTACATGAGGGATATCTGCGCTAGCCGTCCTTAATTTAGCAGCGTAAGCCTAGAGGGAAGGTAGCTAGTTATCACCTTCTACCGCCAACTCTTTTACCAACGAATAGTGGGATTGACTGCATTTATAACACCTCCTTGGCTGAAAGAGCGAGCATGTTTGATGTGACGGGGATTCAAACCCGCGACTCTCGGATTACGAGTCAAAACATTTTAACTTAATCATCTTGGGCAAAAATCTATATTTAAACTACACAAAGAAGTCCTTTATAGTTTGAAACTAATATTTGTGAGCCTCTTTGATCAGTAGAAAAATCTTACAGACTAAATCAATTTGTAATAAAGAGATGTGGTACATAATTTAAGTTTTCCAAAAAATACACCATTAACTAGTGTGTTGTTTGCTGCTTTTGTTGCAGAATATTTCAAACAGTTATCCACCTATTTTATTACATTAGCATCCTCAAGGGAAGAAAGTTTCTGCATTGAAAAAATAATAAGTTTATGTTTGTGTATGTGTAAATTAAATGCAGTAGTAATAAAAGGATAAATTGGTTTTTTATTTTCTTTATTTGCACATTATATATTTGCCAAGGTAAATTACCACTGAAATACAGAGGAAATTTATAGTATTTAGATAGGCATATATCTTAAAAGGGTGAAAAACAAACTTTGGATTTGTTTCTTTTTCTTAAATATTAGTCCTGTTTGAGTTATTTTCACCAGGTCGTTTGATAATTCTCAAAAGCATTTTTAGATTGGAAACACTGAATTTGTAGTTCCTATTAATAAACAACCTTTGTCTGTCACAAGATGTGTTGGGTATATCTTGTGATTAACTTGCTGGGATGCAGATCAAAAGGTTTATGGTTTGTACTGATGCTGTTTCATATTCACTCCATCACAGCTCGGCCCAGCACAGCCAGGTGGTTAAGATACCCAACTCATAATCCAAGGGTTGCAGGTTTGAATCCCCATCACACCAAACATGCTTGCCCTCTCAGCTGTGGGGGTGTTATGATGTTACAGTTAATCCCACTATCCTTTGTTAAAAAAGTAGCCCAAGAGTTGGCATTGGTTGGTGATGACTAGCTGTCTTTCCTCTAGTTTTACACTGCTAAATTAGTGACAGCTAGTGTAAATAGCCCTTGTGTAGCTTTGCACAAAATTCAAAATAAACCCAAACCATCACAGCTATGAATGTGCTACAAGAGTGACAGTCAATCTGGTTATTGGAATCAAATCCAATCAAAGTTTATGTGTTAATGGGTCTTACAGACTTATTCTTTCACTTCAAACACTGTTTTTAACTTGGTTATTCAGTTCATGACTTTCACATAAAGTACCAGTCTGGTAAAACATGTTAAATAATTCATGGCCAAGAGAGAGTATTTAAGAAGTTAGGCATTAATTATTTCCATATTGAGCCATATTAAATATCTGCAAATTTAAATAATTTATTGACTATTCCTTCATCTATGTCATTTGTGTAAATTAGAATGACAATAAAGGTCCTAAGAGTGAGGCCTGAGGTATCCCACTTTTGGCATTAATCCAGTTTGACTGAACTCTATTTGTAACAACCCTCTGCTTTCTTCTATCCAATTTGCTAATTTATCATACAAACCTATAAAGATAATTTGTTTAACAAGACTTTTATGCAAGACCTTGTAAAATGCTTTCTGAAAATACAGATACACCTTTACCTTCATCTTTATAAGCAGTAACCTTTTCAAAGCATGTCATAAATTTGTAAGGCAAGATTCTTCCTAAGTGAAGCAATGTTGACTATTCAGTAAAATTCTAAACTTTGTTAAATGACTTTGTAGAGCATCTTTTAATTTAACGTGTTCTAAAACTTTTCCCACATATGTAAGGATAATAGGTCTGCAATTACTGGGACAGTTTTTATCAACTCCCTTTAAAAGATGAGCTATATTAGCTAACTTCCAATTCTCTAGTACCTGTCCATTATTCAAGAGCTGACAAAAAATAGTAGTAAATGGCTCACATATCTAATCTTTAACCTTCATCAAAACCCTTGAGGAAATATTATCTGGCCCAGGAGACATCATTTTTTTAAACTTCTCAATTTTTTCTTAACCAGCTCAGAATTAATGCAGTCATTTTGTTTGATCTCATCTCCATTTATCAACTGTTCAAGATGTGGAATACTGCTCGAATCTTCATTAATAAAAAAAACTGAAGAAAAATTTAATAACCTATTAATCTCATAATGACCATCATCCATCAAAAGTCATGCCCATATTTTATTTTGTTTACCTTTAATGTATTTAAATAAATCCTGAGAGTTAATTTCTACATTTTTAGTCAACCTTTTCTCATACATCTTTTTTGATGTCCTAATATTCTGTTTCACCAACTTTCTTCAGGTATTGATGATGACCAAAGCTTGTAAAAATGTTGTACATTTTCTAATTAAAAAAAACGAAAAACTTTCTTTCTTTACCAATTCAACCCGTATCTAAAGTTTATTTCCTAAAAGTATGTTCCATATCATTAATTTCAAACAAGATTAATTTAATTTATGGAATTCTAGTAGCATTAGCTCATAAGACTAGGTTCTAGACATAAAAGTGTTGAGGAAGTTGTGATATTTACCAATGACTCTTCTTCAAATAATTCAAACAATGATTGAAGATGTAATGTGAACACTTAATGTATATAGTACATAAAGTGTTATTTTTACAGTTGAGGTTATAAAGAAGACAAAGTGATTTTCTAGTAATTTTTTGTGGTTTTCAACATTGATGTACTTTGCAAAATGCAATGTACTTAAGTAAATATAAGAGATTTAAAAGGGTGAGCAAAATTCTCACCTTATAGATGTTTATACCTAAATAAAGATATTATTTTCATGTTATAAAAAGATAAAATCTGACAGCTTTAAATTATAACACTAGTAATATTTTGCTCCATTAAATTTTCATTTTCTATTTTGATTTCTTGCAAACATTAGTAGTAACTTAATTGGTGTTTGATTTTGTGTGTAAAAAGCAGAGTATGATTTTCTTAAAACACAGCCTTGGTTAATTTCCTTGATTTTTATAGCTTGCAAAAGATCCATTCTTGAAACTTTCCACTGATAATATTTTACTTAACATATTATAGCTTTGCATAAGTCAACATAACATATTATTCTGTGTAAAACTAACCAATATAATACAAGGCTTTTAGAACTGTAAAGTATGTAAGAGTAAAATAACTTAATAAACTGTGTGCACTAAACATTAACAAAACACATTATAATAAGCACCCATTTCATGTCACTTCACATAGAAAAAAGGGCAAGATATACTAATAAAAATTACTTTTTCTCGTGTGTTCAATATATTTCATAGGGTTGTGAAGAGATACTTTAAACCTACTACACATTAGACAGTTTTCATCAGATAACTTTTCAAGGGAACAACATTTTGGTAAATTATACCAGAACAGTAACCATCTGGTAGTTTGTCACTCTTATCTAAATCTAAAGTTGGTTGTCTACTAAAAACTCAGCCTTTGTTACCTTTTATGTTTTAATTTTCTAATTTTTGTTTAGATGCTTTTTTTCTTTTGCAAAATACGTTTTTAGATTCATTGACATGTATAAAATATATAAACTGAATAAAATGCAAGTTTGATAATCTTGTTTATTTTTCAATTAATTTTTCATCATGACAAAATCTGTCAAAATTTACAAAATATAAGCTCACATAAGAAAAACACCCATATATCATGAAAGAAAAGCAGACACTAAAAATAGTTTAAACAGAACAGGATACTATTATTTGTATGAATACAAAAAACTGCAGTTGTGTTTAACCCTAGTAATATGCTTTTTAATAAAATATTTCTTGAATAATTATTTTAATTACTTGGAAATTTCATTATGACAAGAATTTCTTTACATATTTCAAGTTATTGGAAAATTAGTAAAATAACCACACAGATATTAACAGTGAAATAACCGAGCAACTTGCAATGTTATATGCGCACACACGCACACGCATATATATATAAATAAGTTACTTTATTATATGTATACATCAAAATTCAATACCATGACATCTTTATATCAATAAACACAACCACTTCAAATTATATTACTTGGAAAATTAACAGTTACGTTACTTTTAATACATAAAAAAAATAATATTATCAAAGCATATTGATAAGAGAAATTATGAAATGAAGAAAAACACTTTAGATTTTAATATTCCACTCAAAAAGTATCAATTATTTTCAAACAATATTTAAGTGATGTCTTAATTGTTCAAATTACTTTTATTTAAAATAGGAACTTTTATGTACTCAATTAAGTAAATGATATACATTTATCTACACAGGAAAATACATTTAATAATTACTCCAGGTGAAAAACACCATTTGTTTTCAATGTTACACTATAAATAAAACTGTAAGAGTATATATTCTGTTATTGAGATGTCATTTACAGAAAGCATAAAATACAAAAAAAAATTAAAGACTTGAGAAAAATTTGATGTAAAGAACACTGTTATGATGAACCACTGCTAGAATAAAGGTTAAGATCATTCAAAAATAAACAAAAAAGCCTCAGTAAACATTTTTGTCAATTAACATCATGAAAAATTTAATCAAGTTTGATGAAAATATAAATAAATAACATAAATTAAGAACCTGGAAAGTTCACCACAGATTCATTGTTTTTATTTCTTTGTTATGTTATATAATACTGTATTTTATTTGCTATCACTTCTATGTGAGTTAATTTTACCACTCAGTCTGCAAAGATGATATGCTTGGTTAGTTAATTCTGAAATATAGCTTTCCAGCATTTTATTTAAAAAAAATTAAATAGAAATTTGAACTCCTTAGAATATATGGAATATGAATTGGCCACCAGCACAACCAATTTGCACTAGTTTCCAGTCTAAGAGGGAGAGTAAAGTCCATATTTCAGTCCAAAATGCTGCACAGAACACAGTAGGAGGTACACATTTTGGCAATAAAAGATCTTATTTTCCAGCTCTTTTAAGACAATTTTTCTTTGCAGTAATTTTTGTGAGTTCTGTCAACAGAGATGGCTGAGAAAAGCTCATTAAAGATTACTTGCTATTCAAAGATGGAAAAGTGCAGTACCTGCCTGAACATTAACATTTGTATTATTTTGTACAATAGAAACACAGTCCAATCAACTACATAAACTCTCTGTGGACAAACACTCTTTACTGTAGTAATTATTTTTTGGTTCTAACTTAAATACTGAAAACTATGACCACCCTCTGTAGCCCTAGCCATTCATGCAATTTTGTTCTTATTGGAATATTTTTCAAATTTTCAACAAACTGTTACTTTATTACTATGATTTGAACATACAGTTCTTCAGTAAATCAACTTGTAATAATTTATTAATAATTTCTATTATATTTTAAAGGTGTACTTACTTTTTAAGTTATTCTGTTCAGTCTTATTTTGAATTCTCAGCCCATATAAAAGTTTTACTTAATTAAAATAAACAATATCTAAATTCTGCAATTACAAAAGTTTAAAGACCATAATGATGTACCTGAACTCAAAACACAAGATTTGAAAAGCTCTGAATAATCAAAAAAAGAGAAATGTCAACATTTTCTCAAACTGAAAATGTATTTCCAATAGTTACTTACCACCTATCACCCACAGCTTTCTCAGCATTATTGCAGCAACTTGTGTTAATCATGTGAACACCCTCCACTAATACCATTACAACTTCTATACTAGTGCACAATTTTCATTTTTAAAAATTAACATATACAAGCTCCCAAAAACCAAAGAATGTAAAGTGGGCGAGCAAAGGTAACTACCTACCAGAAATACATTTTCAGCATTAGAAAGTGTTAACTTCCGATAAAGGTACCACCTCTGCTCCCCCATTGCTAGAATCTCACACTGGAAAGGTAGAGGGGTCAGTGATTGTGCAGAAACAAATATTCAAACAGAGAGTGACTGCTGTACAAAAATACAGGTGTACCACAATTAAAATACAAGGCACACTTGTGGGGTATAACACTACTTCTGGAAAAGGTATGCTCTTCACCCAGAGGAAGAAAGTAAGACACATAGAGTGGGAACAAATAGAATAAGCATTTAGGCCTACAGAACCACATGAATAGACCAAGTAAGGTTTCTCCAGACAGAAAACATCAAGGGGAAGCATTTTTGGATATGTTGTACTAATCCAAATGTATCTGAATGATAAAACCCACATGGAAGTGCCTTGCATAAGTGTGGTACACCCAGGGAAAGTACCCTGTATTGATAACAAGACAGCCAAGTGAGTACCACCCAGGAAAAAAACATCTGGGGGAAGTTCCTTGGTATACAATAGACTATATCACGAGTAGTCCATCTGGGTAGAAAACATCCACTGGAATCACATTGCATAATAGATTTTGCATAATTTATGTGCATAACAATGATAAATAAAAATTAACAAATGCAATCCACCAGGGTAAAAAAAATAATGCAAAAGGCCTTGAATTAATATCAAGATAGCCAAGTGATGTCTATTCAGGCAAAAACGTCTTGGGGAAGTCCCTTGGTATATACAGGATTACACAAGTGCAGACCATTTGGGCAGTAAACATCCACTGAAACCACCTTGCATAACATATTTCATGTCATATGTGTGTATAATATGCAGCATAACAATGATAGCCCTTTTCTCATTGAGTAAGTATATATGGCTTTGTGATTTTGTTATTGTACTAAACTCACTCAAGAATAAACCTCCATATTCACTACTCTAGTGACTGAAAACTGGAAGTGGCAAAAACTCTTCATGTTCCAGCAGAAGAAAGAGAGTAGGCCTGGATAAACTACCCCCAGAAACAGTGCAATAAATGTGTTTCTCAATTCTGAAAAGCAGAAATACCTGGATTGTAAAATAACAAATGAGTAGAGAAGAGCAAAATTATCTACCTGCTTTACTCATAAAATCCATGAGTGATGGTCCTCATAATAAAAGAAACATTTGATATATAGATACACCACTGGAAAAGCAGAAGGTGGTCTTACAGAAACACCCTGTCTCTGCATTGAGAACTGGAGAAATATATAGATATAGTGCTACGGTATAAAATTTAGCAGATCTGACCAGGGAACACTCACCATCAGGTGGATCCTGAAATATAATGTATAAGCAACTATAGAAAAAGACTTACTCCACTCACAGATGAAGAGATGTGTGTGGACAGAATTACTACAGGAGGAAAATGATATCTGCCCAAGGATAGTGCAGACAAAAAATGATGAAAGTTTAGAGAATTGTCCAAATGTCAGCCTGAATGATCCCCTCCAAATGATGGTGAAATCAAGCAGTTAATGACAAAGTTAGATGATGAACTAGGCATGAAGAAACAACATGTCAGGGACACATCCAAATATGCCAGGTGTAGGAATTGATTAGCCCAACCCATGAGTTTAATAGGAGAAAAATCAGGAGAAATAAGAATGCTATGAAACAATAAGACAGGAATGAGAACAATGAAAAGATTCTGTAAGAGCCAAATAACAGAGCAGGTATTGAACTGGACAAAGAAGATGATCCAGAAACAAAAGGGAACACAAGTCGGAGAAGAAAAGGCAAAACAACTTAATCAATGAACCAATGTCCAGGGGAAAGAATGTCATACAAATCAAAATAATGAAACTGCATGCCAGGAAGGGGAGGATTGAGGTTTTAATAGAAATATTTGACAAGGAACAAAATGCAATGGGTTCAAAGAGTAAATCAGCAGGAGAGGATGAACAATATTGAGGTACCAATCTGGCAGAACAAAAAAATATAACAGATGGATCAGATGAAAGAAACAGAACAACATGGAATAGAGAAACTTTCAGGAAAAAGAAGAAAGGAGGGAGCAACAGTTGAAACAGAAAAACCTTGAACAAACAACCAGAAGAAGAGCTGGGACAGATGAGGAATAGAAATACTAAGGGATGGAAACCCTAGAAAAAATATAATATATTGAAGCACAATTTATACCTCTGGTACCACACAAGAAGAATTGGTGAAAGTTGTTGGCAATGAAAGATGTGACACAAGAGGCAAGTCCCTGAGCTGAGACATGGGACTGAACAAAAGACACAAATGAAAAATGTCTGATTATGGTGGAAAGAATAACAAACTGGACAGGGAAAGGGGCAAAGTCTGTTGCTCCATGAAGGGCCAGAGCAGACCATTCTAGAGCGTTTAACAGAACACAAGAAGGAGGGGTCTAAATAAGGCAAATGACCCAGCAGAGAAAAAGTCTGAATGGAGAATAGACAAATAAGGAGCAAGGCCCTGAGCTGAGGTATGTGACTAAACAAAAGTCATTCTGAAAGAAGTGAGGAGACATTTGAAAGAAAAACATCAAATCTGGGATGACTGAAGAGCAGGCAGAACAGAGAACTGGATAAAGGTGTGTTGTTCCAATGAGGACCAGAAAGGGAAACACACCTGAGTGTCCAATACAGAAGAGTCAGCGGAGCACAACAAGATTTGGTCTGAATAAGGGAAAAGATCCAAAAGACGAGTCAAATTGGAGTGTAGGCATATATGTGAAGACTCCTCCAATCTTGATTAAAAGCATCTATCTCAACAGCTGAAGGGTGAGGAACTGCAGTTGAATAGGAAAAAAATGTGGCATACCAGTGAATGGGAAACATGTACATATATGCAGTGTTCTTGTAGAGAACACAACAATAGAAAAATGTAAGAATGAAGAGACCATTCTGCAGATAACTTGGTGGGAGATGTCATAAGAGAATCAGGACATAATAAGAGATCAGCTACAAGAATCAGAACTCAAAAAAACATCTGCCACAATAGTCACATCAAAGTCACTGCTCCAATATATGAAATCCAGAGTTTGGTACTTGGTTCTTCCTTTCTAAGTAGCAAAGTTAACAACAGCAGAATTGCAGAAATAATCAAAACCATCTCCCCTGCATGAATTGGAGGAAAGGCTACAGAGCCCAATGAACTGCCAATATACCAAATTGTAAATATGGAGAGTATTCAACTGACTACAGATCCAAAAACGTATGTAATTGAGGATACTGAAATGGTTTAAGGGATCATGAGGAAAGTGTTCAAGAAATATCCATTGAAGGGAATGATTATGTGTTCAAACCAAAGAAATTAGCATTTTCATTGAAGACATCATCTTCAAAGAGAGGGAGAAGCTCAAAGATATAAAGAGAAGAAAAAAAGATGGTAAATGTAACTGTCAGCTTGATATCCTTGGGCTAAAGTCGAGAAGGATGGGTTCAACCAAAAAAGGATTTGAAGACAGCCCCCAAATAAATAAGATATTGTGAGGGGTAGTAAAGGTCTTTTCCAAACAGAAAAGAAACACGCTTTGGAAGCTTCTCAGGAAGTGACAAGCAGAAGCCTGTTATTCATGAAATGTGAGCCTGAAGACCCAATGAATGATGATGACATGCAAAAGGATATCATTTCACAAAACACATACAGAGCTGAAGATTGACAGTCTGTAAGCACCTAGAACAGGAAGGCAAAACTCACCTAGAAGAACCAAAGAAAAGAACAAGAAATGGGGGCATAAAATCCCACTAAAGTAAGACTGTCCGATCGGGATATGTACAGCTCCAGGACAGAACATGAAAGGGACTTCAAACTCCCATGTATAGGGAGAAAAAGAATGGTGGGAGTAAATACCTAGTTGAATGAGCAGTTTTCTGAAATGTAGCCAAAAAGACACATGACCTAAAAAATGAAGAAAATACACAGAACTAATGAACTAACAAAACTTAAACATGTGTAATAAAAACAGAGCTTAAATGCAACACACCTGCAAAACAATAAACTTGATTTATAACACAAAACAATAAGTATTCTTAAAGTACAAAACTGATAAGATAAACAATGTTGAAGTCAACTCAAAGAAACTATAAGGCAAAGGACAGAAAAAGAAAACTTACCTGAAAGAACACAAGAATAAAAAACCCCAATTAAGAAAACAAGGCTGACTCGAACCTTAGCCCAATTTAAATGTGACTGGTAATACAGATACAAAAACACGAACAAACTTGTAAATAAATTAGACTAACAGTGGAAAACATGTAAAATATTAAACCAAATTATGGCAAGAAACAAGTTATAAACACAAGTCATAAATTAAAGTTACACAACACTGATCAGAGAAGATGTGAATAATGTTAAATTATCAAGTGCTGAAATTTGATTGTACACGTAATTATATAAACTCTTTTAACATGGGTATATCTATGGGAAATATGAAATATACACTTAAAACTTATAATAGGTCTCCTGAGAAAAAGAATACTACATATTTTGAAAAACAAAATGCTGGTTGAAAGTAAGACAGACACCATAAAACCTGAAACTTTGGTCTGCCATAAGAAACCCAAATTCATACAAGCAAAGTAGAATTTGGAAAACAGAAACATTGAAAACATGTGAATAGAAACTTGAACTTCAAACTGCTATTAATTGGTGATCAAGAAAAATAAGAATTTATGCAGTTACACAAAGAACCACGTCTATATACGAGAACTAACAATTGAGGAAGTAAAAATTGTGCTACAAAGGTAGAGGAAGCTACCTGCACTAATACAGATAGTGCAATGGGATTGGTGGAGGGTAGTCACATGTCCAACACATGTCGCAGCAATGACACAAAATATATAGGGGTATAAAAGATTGGTGCACTTTTATAGAGTTTACCAAAGCTTAGGGGTTAAATGAAAATTGAGATAGCTATAGGAGAAAGAAGGTAGTACCATTTTGGAATTATGATGTATTTATAATGTATTTTAATAATTACCAACAAACTCAAACTTACTACAAAACATATTAAGTTGGGTTTAAATACAGAATATAAAGTGAAATGAAATTACAGAAATTACTTTGGTCCTAAGAAATTGAGGCAACAAACATGCACACACATATGTATATATGTCAAGCACAAAAACACAACATAACTGTATTGACTCTGGTGAAGAAAATATACTTAACAGGCCAACTAAAAAAGAAGTTACACAAATATTCTGGTTAAAAGAATAATTTCTTCAACAGAAGTCCATCACAATATCACATAAATAGGTATTTCTTGTCAATCAGACAACTGTCACTTTTCATACAGGTCAACTAATGGCTCAATAAGCTCTCATACTATTGAATCCAACAGTTAAGTTCTTGTCAAACTTGTTCACAAAGACGTCTTGGAATAGAAAAAAAAACATTTTTAAAATTAATATAACTTCAGAGTATTGCTGTACTTAGAAACAGTGGTTTCTTCTTAAATACACTTATTTCATACACTAATAATTTTTAAAAAATAACAGCATGCCTGTTGAAGGATTATAAAAAGTCAATATAAAATATATAATCACAAAAGATTCTCGCATAAGATACTCTAGTAACAATTTCTCTCACTTAACGATCAATGGGTTATCTATATACTTAACATTTTCAAATATAGGTAAAAACAAAAAAATATTTACCAACTAGTTAAATAAATTAAAACAATTTATGTTTAAATATGAACTATCTAAGAGAAATCAGATTAATGAAAACATCAGGATTGGAAAACAAACAAATGTGAAGTTAATACACAGTAAAATTGTTATCTGCATTCAGTTACATGTATTGATATAAGGAAGAATATACACAGTGAAATGCAAATCCTTCATATCAAAATTCTTACCTACTGTACAGGTAAACTTTATACAGAGAGAGAAATCAAACTGTTATAGTGTGTCATGTTTCTCTTGAGGATGTCTGCACAAGGCCCTAGAACTCTCTCAAATCTGGCCCGATCCATCTTTACACACTTGAGAGATCCTTTAGCTTTCACAGTAGCTGCTCTTGGACGGTCTAACAGTAGAGCTATTTCTCCTATGGTAAAGTGGTAAATAGAAATTGGGATGACATTATATAATTACAATTTATACTACTTTATTTGTTTTTACAGAATCAAAATATCTTTGTAAATAAAAGTGTCTTTTTCATATGTGGCTACAAACAGTTCAGGATATTGTGGGTTGAAGCACTTAAATGTGGCCCTCTAACAATTTTTTATGTTGGTGTGTACTTGAACAAGAACAATCTTCAATGCATTTTGAAAGCTAATATACAATTATACATCACTTATAATTTACTTGTATTAGATTTGAAAACACATTTTTTCTTCATTGTTTTGGGGTTGCTGACAAATTTTGTTTATTATTAAAACTATTATCAGGATGTGTTTTGTGATATCCTATATTACAGTTTAATGCACTATAATTTTAACCTCAGCTTGGTTTTACTCAGAATTTGATAATATTTATTTGAATACCTGACACAATACACGACACTCCTGACATAGGGTAACAAACAAGTCATGAAACTTCTAATGCCATTAAAGTATTGACAGTATTAAGAGTAGTTTTATTTGTACAAAAGATGCTTGATGCATAAATAAAAGAAAAAAGATGGGGGAGGATAAACATTTAAACAAATTATTATGTCTAAATAACACAAAAAGTAACTTATGCTTCCATGGATACCTGTATTGAACTAGTGTTTTGTTTTGTGTGTGTGTAACTTTATCAAATTCTTTTATTAAACAACTCTGCTAATGTTGCTGAAACTCTTACCAAAATAATCAAAAGAAACTAAATTTCCAACTTCAACTTGTGATTCATCTTCTGAGCGTTTTTGAAGAACAGCAGCTACACCCTTAAAAACACATTAAAAAAACAAACAAACAAAAGCATGTGGATTAATCCAAAAACATGGAAGGATTTAAAGAAATAACACCAATTTCACACTCCAACTAATTTGATGGAGGGGATGCATAAAAACATCAATAATTAGTAAGCTTAAGGAATTTTGAATTATGTTATTGTTATAAGCAGTTAACCTCAAACTAATTTCAACTTTTAGTGTACGTTCTTAATTAAAAGTAACAAAATTTATAAATTAATATATCAAGTTTTCCAATCAATACTGATCCTCCCTCACAACATATGAAGAGTACAACCTGCTGAACAACGATTTAAGAAAAATTTGTTTGTTGCTTACAGAGAAATATATCATTATCATATCTAAACCTGACCAGACACTGCCAATGTCTAGCTGAAAATCCTGATTAATTCATAGGACAGTGACAGTCTCTTTGGTTGATAAGTAATCCATACTCTGTTATCATCCAACGGTTGAAGAAAGTTGAATTTTTATAAGGTATTGTGAAAATTATTAAGAAATCATTAAAATAATTTTATAAACACATGACAAATTATTGGTTTGAGAGTAAAGATTATTAAAATCATGGTCTTTAAAACCAATTTACGACAAAAGAATCATTGAAAAACATAATTTTAAGACTCATTAAAATGACTGGATGATTTTAATAATATGGAAGTAACTAATTTGGTAATGATCTATCAGAAGCAAAAGGTGAATATGAAATTCAGCAAAGAAATATCCTCACTGATTTATTATAAATTAAAGACCTTTGTCAAATTATGCTTGGATTTGAAAATAAAAATACACAATGAAAACAATTTGTTTTGCATAGATATCAAGTTATTTGTATGGTTTACGCTTATATTTATGTAATAAAAAACAAAAAAAAAACATTTAATTTAAAACTTTTACTTAACATTTCCATATGGTACTAAGGCCTACTGTGCCATTGAAAACATATTTTATCATTAATGTTACAGAAATTAATGAAATGAAAGGTTATAAAGTGAAAAATACCAATCATTCACAATATTAGAACAAACTAATGGCTTGCAAAGAGCACACATTTTCCCCTATTTCTCAAAATTGTTCTGACTTAGCAACTATATGACATAAGCTGTAACAAATTCATCCAAACTAATTATTAATTTTGACACAGGAACAAATCTTGTACTTCTGTTTGAAACACAAAGTATATGTCATTTGATAGATGAAAACCTTGACCTTTTATTAGTTATGGGTTCTTTATACTTAATTGTAAGAAAGAGCCATTAATAAATCATATTAGAGAGGATAAGAGACAGGTTGGATACAATTTTCTATTTGATAGCTCTGTAACCAAACAAAATTGAAGATGATAAAAATTATGGTTTGTCTGAGCAATGATAATTTTATAGTCAGTAACTTACATTTAATTTCATAGCTTCATGGGAGGTTGTAGATAAAACAGAGATGAAAAGATACTTTGAGAAAACATATCACAAGTCATACCAGGAGAAATTCAAGATTTTCTTAGAACATTGCTTTGTAGAAGTAAGAAATTAAAAAATATTAAAATATAAGTTCTTAGATAAAATTATACTGATTGGTATAACATAAACAAAAACTAGTTTAATAAAATTTTAAATATAAGACACTAAAACCTTATGTCCTTCTCAGTAAAGGATACCTGAAGAAAGAGGGTTAATTTAATACATAGGAAAAATATTAATTAACACATTTAAGTTCCACAAGTTCAGTGAAACGTTTTTTTTACAGTAAATTCATCAACTTTAAATTAAATTTACAAGTGTTTAAAAATGGCCTCTGCTTAAAGATTTTTATTGGTAATAAATTTTTGTTGTTGATAGAAACCCTAATGAAAACAGCTCAAAAATACAAAGAAGTATAAAATTATACATTTTAATGCTTTTGCTCACATCTTCAATAATGAAAAAGTCATTTCCAGGATGTCCTTGTTCCACAATAATCTCTCCATCATTAAACTGTATAGGTTCCAGAGCATCAGCTACTGTAAGACGTTCCCATTCATCCAGGTTCTCTAAAAATCAGCAACATATGTATTTAGCAGATGCTACCAAATACATTACTCACAGTATTTATCAGCAGATACTATGATTTTATCTGTAGCAAAGTATCATCATTCTCTAGTTACACTGTGGCATCATACACCATAAAAAGGAATTTAATGGAAGATAACATCATGAAGGAACAAATTAGTACTGTACATAATGCTAAATTAATTAACAGAAAATTGTCACAACTGCACTGATAATAAATACATAAGATAAAACACAATGCAAGGGAACTTTAAAATCCAAGTCGAAACATCAGAGCAGCTGGCATCCTACTGATACATATTTTATTTGGTTTAATGCTGTGATATCTGACAGCAGTTAAAACAGAAAAATACAACTAAAGCATGTTAAAATCCAAAAATGCAGTAACAGGTATAAAAACGATCACATATAACCTGGATCAAGACACAAAACATCAAGCACTTTCTTCCTCCTTAATAAGACTAACAACTTTTGTACTTCTGCATGTGTTATACCAGGGCAATAATAATAATTACCAGACAGCATAAAAGCTCTT
Organism: Carcinoscorpius rotundicauda; assembly: GCA_011833715.1. Classification (NCBI taxonomy): domain Eukaryota; kingdom Metazoa; phylum Arthropoda; class Merostomata; order Xiphosura; family Limulidae; genus Carcinoscorpius; species Carcinoscorpius rotundicauda. The sequence continues at coordinate 47,691,287 of CM022395.1, read as the reverse complement.
AAACGTCATTTCAATAATGAATGATAGTTATATAACTTGCATATGAATCCCGTTTAAATATGTGTCAAGCAGTGATTCCTGCTGAGTTTTAGTGCAACTTGTAGGTCATTCAGTCGATAATGAAAAATGCACTCCTGCTGTTGAAGTGTGAAAATAGTAGATTGAGACCTTTTCTTTTCTCCCATAATTTTGAGCACGTTACAGACTCTACTCACACCAAACCACTATGTGAGATTAACTTTCAAAGATTTGAGCAACAGACAAAGTACATGTCACATTTCTATGAATAGGGACGTAGATCCTGGGAGGATCTTCACTTTAGATGGGGGGTATGGTGCATACAACCACCCCCCTACAGTTTGGTCTGTTGAATTGTTTTATTGTATCACAGGTCTAAAAATTGTGTATTTGTTCTTGTGATTCTCATGTTCTTATCAATTGAATTACATAATTATGCCGAGATGTAGGCTTTTTTAGTAGCCGAAATGTACATCTTTAATATAGACATGCTTCTGAGCTTTTCAATCTGAGCAATAGTTCGTAAGTATCAGTCAGTACGCCTAAGTATACATGCAAGGCTTGCGAACACAATCTCAGAATCTACTTACATCTTATACATAGTGTAAGATTAAGTAAAATTTTTATCACAATAGATTGAACAGAGCATGAAATTCGAAAATATTACTCCCAAGCATAAACTCCTGTGATCTAGATCTGGCAGGCCATTTGTAGTGTGTAACTGCATCAATTTTAGGTGAATATTGTGTGATTTTCCAATGCCATTTGTTCTTATGCATGTCTAGCCAGTTTTACTGTCGAACACCTTACTCTCCTTAGCTGCCGAAGCCGCTGACCATAGTGTATGTTTAGTGTACAGTTAACGACAGGTTCGGGCCGCTCGCATCCAGACGCACCCTACATCACATCCCTCCGCTCCCTTTAGTCTGAGCCTCGATTTTACAACAGGGCACATTAGACCTATGTTTGTGGCCCTCATTAATTCATGAGATTTCAGATTACCACCACCCTCTAATAAAGTGCTGGTGCTTTATGGTAAAAGAACAAAATATTTTCTTATCATAGATAGTAAAAATATTGTATTTTCTTGTATAATTAGAACACAAAAGGAGTGATTTCAATGGCCTGAAGCTTCTACTCAAATTGTATTGCTAGTTTTTGTTTAGGTGTTTCTATTTAATAGATGTGCTTATAGACATTATATCACAATGTGTTTGCCTTTTGATGAGCTTTAACAGGAATATAATATATTTGTGATTGTTTAAGTATTTTCGAGAAACTTGCAATTACTTGTGTTGTAACTAGCACACATTATTGCCCCAGCGACGTCCAGGTGGCCAGTCGGCTCGGTAGTCACTGTGAGGTTCGCACATTCGACTTAAATACATTGTAAGTTCAGTCCTACTTCCATTCTGTTCTATCTTTGTTCATTGTAGGTTAGAGTTTTTCAATAAAGACTGTATTTTAACCTGTTGAGTCATCTGGAAAACAGATTCCAATTATGAAAAGCAAGCATCTGAAACTTTCCAATATTAGACAGTTCTGCCAGCCAGTTATTAGTACTACAAGTGACAATGCAGATAATCCAACAACCTTAAGCAAGGGAATAGAAACTTGCCACACAGAGGAAATACCATGTTCATCAGAGGACAAGTCTGAAAATGCTTGTGCAACTATTGCACATCATGAACCACCAGATAGTTGTGAAACAAGTTTGTACAGTAATTAAAAATCTGACACTCCACAGATATAGTGTGGAAAACCATATCATCCAGTCACACAACTAATACCACGACAGGAAACATCTCAAAATGTCAACTTCCAGGGCAAGTGGTTTGATAAGTTCTCATGGCTTCACTTCGACAATCAGACTCAAAAAGTCATATGCTTTCATTGTGCCAAGGTGGAAAATAGAGGCCTTTTTACAGAAAATTTGGAGAGTCCAGTGGAGTATACCTTCATATCCACCAGTTTTTGCAACTGGAAAAAGGTAAAACAGAAATTCGACGAACACCAATTCTCCTCTCAGCACAGATTCGCAATATCTCCAGAAGGTTCACTTGAAGTAACTCCAGTGACTGTCCACCTGTATGATGGAAAAAAGAAGCAGCAGGAAGAATGCAAAATAAGTCTAGCCAAAATATCCAGAAGTTTACATTTCTTACTGTGTCCAGGTTTAGCATCACGTGGACTTACTGATACAGAGGGGAACTTCCTGCAGTTAATGAAGCTCCTGGAAAAGGAAGAGTCTGAGTTGACGGCCTACTTGTCAAAGAAAACCACATTCACATCACCCCAGGTTCAGAAAGAAATAATGGAGATGTTCAGCCATCAAATACTGAGGAACGTAGCACACGAAGTGCTGCAAAGTAAAATCATTGAATTAATGGTTGATGGCACTCAAGATGTTACAAGTGTTGAATAGGAAGCAATATGTGTACGATATATAGATGAAAAGATTGATGTCCATGACATATTTCTTGGTTTGTACAGTGTTTCCAATACAATTGATGAAACAACATCCTCAACTATACTTGATGTACTGACTAGACTCAATTAACCACTGTCAGAATTAAGAGCACAAACTTATGATGGAGCCACTAACATGAGTGGTGCATACAGTGGATGCCAGGCAAAAATAAAAGAGAAGCAACCGTCAGCTTTGTTTTTTTACTGCGGAGCACACAAGGCTAACTTGATAATGCAACATGCAGTTGGAGCTTATGAATGTGTTTAAAATTCTATCCAGTGGGTACATGAATTTGGTGTCTTGCTTCAGAGGTCAAGCAAATACAAGACAATCTTTGAAAATATTGTATCATCAAACAGCCACAATGGTCCAGTTAAATACATCTGCCCACTGATGAAATAATAATCAGTGATGTCGAGAAAACCCATTTGTAGAGAGATACGTATGTAAAAACAGCTCATTTGGGTTGAGAACATTTTTTACGTAGAGGTCAAAACATTGTTCACTCCTGTACGTATATATATAAAAAAATTCTCAACCCAAACGAGCCATTTTTACATACATACATACATACATCCACCCATTGTTTCTAACATGCTGGTTGTGCTGCCTATCTGCAATTACATGTGCTAATGATCACTACAGTGACATTGTTGATTCTTTGTCTGAATTAGCAAATAAAAAATCAGATGTAGCAGTGAAAGCGCGAGGTCTGCTGGGCAGATTTGACAAAGGAAAGACAGTTTTAGGATTGTTGATGGCTCAGCATCCATCAGCTGCATTTGAGAAACTAAACTGTGCATTCCAAGCAAAATCAGCGACAGTATCTAGCATGATTAAAGCATCTGCAATGACAGTTGAGCAATTGCGGGTATTGCAAACAGATGAAAATTACAACAAGATATTTGATGAAGCTCAGAAAAAGGTAACTTCCTTAGATCTGGTGCCTTTTGAACTACCATGCATTCGCAGACCCCCCAGAAGGATCACAGGTGATGGTTCAGCACACCATTCTGCAACAGCTAGATATTACTACAGAAGTCAATATTTCAAATTTGTGGACACAGGTCACAGAACATCTGACCACTTGATTCAATGCAGACAACAATGACTTGAAGCAACATCTAGCATTTGAGAACACGATCACATCTGGCAAGATTGACAAGTCAGTTGTAAACTTCTATCCAGAAATCTCTGCACAATGGCTTGAGTTTCAGTTGCCCATGTTCAAAGGAACAACAAAAGCAGTATCTGTGAAAGTTGCAAAGGATGCTTACTGTAAAATGCATGAAACAAGCCAGCAGATGTTGTGAAGTGTTTCTTCTCATTAAAATTTTGCTTGTATGTCCAATATTCAGCTGCGAATATGAACACAGCTTTTCTGCATTAAGACATTTGAAGACGTGATTAAGGTTAACTATGTCTCAGTGCCACCTCAACCATGTGGCAGACAAAAGATGAGGTGGACAAGATAAATATAGAAGATCTTATGAAAGAATTCATAAACAGATCATCACAAAGGAGGTCTACGTTTGGAAACATGTAGACTAGAAGACTAAATGAATCTTACTTCAATGAAAAGTATGAATAATTATGTGCTACATTGTATTGATGTGTAATTTTCAAGAGTTTGCAAAGACATTTTAATTATTTTTATCAAACAACATGAACAGTTTTTCAGTAGATATAAACTTATCAAGGGTAATTACTAATTTTATTGATATTTAAAAACGTAATTCATGCAATGAAAGTTATTAGTAACCTTGTCAAGTATAATGGCCACCTTTATACTGTGCAGGGTGTAAGAATAAATTCATGTGGCAGATAATTTGTGATGCATTTGTCTTTGTTCTATCAACATTATGAAAACTGTTCACAACAATTCACTTATACAAACCTACATGGAAACCTTGAAGTATTGTGGCAACGAGATTACTCTTGTGTTTACAGCTTTCAAGTTCATGTAATCAGAGATTACCAATTTGCAAATTGAACAGTCCACATAAGTGGTTGCAAAATTCCCCCCCATAAGGTGTAAAGAATATACGCTCCTGTCCATGAAGTTTAGTTTCATTTGTATAAGGCTATATTAAAGGAACTCTGTGACTTACAATATTGAAGTACTGTTAATATGTGATATAAAACCACAGTATCTGGCCCTAAATACCATACCGGCATACTTCATGTTTTATACCACAAGAAAAATAACATCATAGCACCATTAACACTTAAAGCTACAGAATACATCTCAACCTTGTTCATACAAAAGCAGTTGTTATTCATGCAATTTAATGACATATATAGTTTCAACCACTACCATATTCATCATATCTCAAATGGTCAACAAGTCCTGTCATTGAATGAAAGACCTAATTGTCTCTGGATATGGTAAATATAGTGTGGCTGACATATTATGACTTTCTTCTTTCCTTTAAATCCTATGTTCATGAAATTTCCAAGTCTGGTGGAAAAATGTGATCTGGTACAAATATACATTACTTGCCAGTGTTAACAATCCTTTAATGTTTTAGATTTGAATACAGTAAAGAATGATGCTATGAAAAGCTATAACTGTTCTGGTATCACATGGTGACAGTGTAGAAGTACAATTTTAAGTGAAACATGAATGAAATTTATATAACATACTGAACTAAAATTCTGTTTGTACACAATTAACAACAGATGCTTCAAACAACTGGATCTGATTTCTGCATCTTTTTGTTCACTTTCAAAAAAATAGTAATAATTTGAAGTTAAGAAAAACTATAGCACAAACACTTTACTCAGAAAAATATCAGTTGTAAAGATTAAATAGATCAGAATCATAAAAAATACCAATGCTGGTGAACTATTTCATAAGTATGCAGAGAACACAGAATTCTTATTTTGTGCCACATAGTAGATACTGACAAATGTTTTATGTCACAAACAAAAATTTCTTTTCTCTGAGGTACTAATTTTTCGAATGATTTAAAAGTTTGTAGGAGTACACCTAGAATTTTCTAAATACATAAAATACAGATGTAACTGAAATAAAATATTTACAGGTGAAATTGTTCTATGAGAATTTATGCCATCAACTTGCCACATCCAAATTTATAATTAATTTTGCTGACAAAACTTTTAATCCAGAAAGTGCGTTGCTTTGCATTCCTTTAAATAATACTTAATAAAATAAATTGAAATCATTTTATTTTACTGAAACAGAAAATTATAAACACAAAACAGCAAACAAATGAAATATGAGACAAATACAGAACCATACTTAAGTATAGATGATTAAACTAGCAAATTATTCATATCTAATGCTGTCAAGATATTTTAGCATCTGAGGAACAAATAACAACTTACCTAAAATAGATACTTTACAAAGGAGTTTTTCATACATTTTTCTTTTTCTTATTGTACTGCCCTATGGAAAAATTAACACGTATGGCTCATTTTGTATAATCTTTATTTATCTTGTTCAACATTATTGAACAAGATGTTGTCTTTATATTATCTGATTTTAAATCATTGCTTGGTATGTTAATTTTCTCAAAAAAATTAGTATACTGCAATCAAAACAATGTTATAATCCTTTGATGTTTAATAAAGAAGCTAAGAAATACTTATTCCACAATTATGAACAGATCCAGATAAAATACAAGGTAAAACAGTGTTACACTAAAAAAATATCAAAATATTTGCTTGGAAACTGGAACCCTACATATAGAACAAGAACATTACTAAAGCTAAGTCAACAATTTGACCTGTTGAAAAACATGTTAATTTCTACTAATGATAATAATAAAAGTTAGCGAAGCTTTAGATCAGGTGAGGGTGAGAGATAAACTGGTCTGTTCTAAGACAGGTCTGTATCTCTTTATTTCTAATAATAATCCTACAGACTATAGTACAATTAAAGGTTATCCCATTTTATTATAATACACATGCATTTCAAGATGTCACATATTTTGTTAATACAATAATTACTAAACTGTATTCATTTGTTAGAAAATCTGTTACATAGTTCAATCATATTACAGTACGAAAAACAACAATCATCTACTTCTTTACACAGTATGGTATACAACATTTAGGTTTAAATGCTGTATGATAAAATGAATATTTACAAACTTTATGTCAGCTATTGTTATTTTCATATTTTATAAGTTAGTATCAAATATATTTCTTTAGTTTAAGAAAGGTTCTGAAGAAGGTAACTGAAAACTACTGTTGTATACAATATTTTCGATGTTTTAATTTGAAAATTAGCAAGATAATGCATGACATTAAGATAAATTAAGGTTGTGGAAATAGGCCATCAAGACTTTGACATCATGATTCTATTAAATTCCAGGAATATTGACAAGTGAGAATAGATTATAAATATCAGAAACAGTGAAGCATTAATCAGTTAGAGTTAGTGTTTTATTTTAAGCTACAAGTAATTCAGACCATTTTGTCTTTTACTAGATTCCCAGTTTCAGTAAAATATTTGAATTAGCTTTATTTTATCAAGTATATTCAATTATTTATCAGCTGTGAAAATGTACAATTAATTTATTCTTATGTTAACCATAGTATATTTAGTGTGATATCTCCATTTTAACATCATTTGTAAACACAAATTGACAAATTACAATGGTTTAGAAGTTTGAAAAAGAAATGAACTAATTTGTTGTTGAACCAGTCCCACAAAAGAAAAATGTTTAAGGTGTGATTTTACAGGCTCATGGTTAATATATATTGTTCAATTTTGTGTTCATAACACAGTTTCCAAACTGTTTATGTGAATGAAGTCTACATCTTTCAGAAGATAAGTCTCATTTAGTATTGTAGTCAAGGGGGTCAAAGAGAACGTTATGGAACTTTAAGATCAAAAGAAAGCATCCTATCTGAAAATATTTAGGGTCAATTCTAGTGTCATAAAATGCTTGTTGCCATGTTTACAACCACAGTTAATGGTGCAGTTTTGTGGAATTTAATACCAGAAATTTTGCTCTCGATAAATTCTTTCAAGAACTTTCTGGTGATCCTTGCTCTTGCCACATAATTAACCTTTTGTATGTTTACAAACAAGTTGTTTGGTTTGGTGTTTTATGGCACAAATCAGCTTGGCTATCTGCACTAAACATCTGGTAAAAAAAGTTAAAATTAAAGTAAATATAGTAAAATTCATAAAATGAAATTAATGTAAAACAAAACAAAGTGAAAAAAACATAAATAGCATTAAATCCAATGTTTACATCCAGTCTACAGCAGTAAAAGAAAAACTACAGTAATTCCAGTTGTAAAGAACTTTCTGTAGCATAATTGTACTTATCATAATTCACCACGACAACTAACAGGTAAGTTCAAAAACCACCATCAGTCACTTGAAATTGGCCTTTCCAGTTCTCGTTCCTAGTCCTTTGACGTTACGGCCATTTTCAGAGAGTAAAGTAATAAAAGTTTTAAAGGACTTATAACAAAATTTTAATTATAACTCACAAGAATGGCTAATGGGTAGTTTAAACAGCAGTATATTCTCCTGTCAGATCTGGTTAAAAACAATCAGAAGAATAGCAAGAGAAGCAGGAGACAGATGGTTCAGCATTTCATAGTGTACATCATCAGGTACAACCAATGTACTGCCAGACCAATGAAGGGCCAGTTTGAGTTCCACCAGTGTAAAGGGAAGATTATGGTCACAAAGACAATCAGCTGGAAAGGAAAGAGGTGATTTCTCTCCCCAAGTCTTGATGGCTAAGAAGGTAGAAGAAGAAGCAGAAGTGCTAAATAGCTAGCAAAAGCTTTCACCTGGAGTATTGGTGATGCTCCGAGTATCAGCTACTTCCTGACCATCAGAGAGCAAGATGAAGAGAAAGGACAGAATTATATTGCCCACTAACCTATCAAATCTTGTCCCATATGACTTTGGAACTGGTGGTAGAAGATATGATGGTTGTGAACTTAAACCAAGATTCCTTCTGGCTTTGACATCTTACCCACCGAGCATGTGCACAAGCCTGCTGGAAAAAGAAGCAGTGCGGGATACCTATGAAAAGTATCTCAGGCCCGTTTTTGAGCCTTCCGTGCCATGTAGCAGGCAGGATTCCACCACAGACGAGGATATCTTGACAACGTGCTGGGGTTTTAGAAATACATGAAGCAGCTGCTTGTATAATACAGTCATTACTGCTGCCACACAGTCATTTATTGATGGCAGGATTAAGTTCTGCAAGAGCAGTGAAAAAGGCCAGTTTGCTTGATCCAATTTCCACCAAGGGATGAGGGTCAAGTGGCATCAATGACAGCCAGTCTCTCTCAAGATCATAGGAAAAATGATCACTGCTTCATGAATTATTGTCAACCTTCCATGAAAAATGGGAAAATAATGAAGGAGATTAAATTGAGAGATCAATAGCAGTAAAAGACTGACTAGGTGCATGAAAATAAAAAGAATAACTGCTATTGAAAAGAAAAAGGTTGCAGTGAGAGGGCATACGCTCTTCAGAGTGACCCATTCTATTAACATCAGCACCTTCCCAGAGGGGATGATGTCCATTAAAGTCCCTCAGGATGAAAAAGGGAGATGGCAATAATCAGCATGAGAGCATCAAGGCTAAAGCCTCAAAGGGGTGTGTCGAGTGGCTAAGACAGGATGGGCACATGCCGATCAACCAACAGTGCCACCCCTCCATGCACTCATCCATCACATAATCATTTCTGTACAAAAAAACTGCTGAAAGGTGACTGTATTGGCAGGTTTCAGAAATGTTTACTGTTAGGAAATACATACAGGATAGTAGGAACCAATCAGTGTTTTAATGTCATCCAGTTTAGAATGTAAACCTCGACAATTCCATTTTATCAGAGCAGCCATTTTTAGTTATGTGTAGGTGGAGAACCCTTCTGTTTATGACCACATCTTTTTTCTTTACTGTCTTTATTCGAGGGAGGTCCATCAACCTCCATGGATCCTACCCTGGATTTATTGGGCAGCTCTTTGCTGTTTTAAGAGGATTCCAGCAACTGAAAACATGAATGAATGATCATTTTGCATTTTGGTGTGGAAGAAGATGTACCAGAGGAAATGCCTGTACCCAGAGCCAAAGGAAGTGGATTTAAGGATTTGCTGGAATGTATGTTAGGGACAGAAATGGTTGTTGAAGTTGATTCATCAACTTTTCTAACCATGGAGGTCAAAAGACTTTTCACTTGGTTTGAAAACAATTCCTTCAGAGGCACAGAGAGATCCGTCTGCACTGTTGTAGTAGAACAAAGTGCAGCAGCACACATCTGAGATGAAGTAGTGGACAGCAACATTTGAGCATCAGGGAAAGTAATGTTATGAATCATTTTCAAAAGCTGCACCTCTTTTTCTCCCAACCATTCAGGGCAAGCACGAAAGTAAGACAGGTGACAGCCATTACAATTGATGCAATGAGGGTCTGTTTCACATTTATGGGCATCATGGTCCTTGCCACGACAATGAGCACTTGTCAAGGAACCACAGCATGATGTCTTCAAGTGACCAAACCACTGACGCTGGAAACATCGGAGAGCGTTTGGAATGTATGGCCGTTTCCTGCAATTAAGGTAACCTGCCTTGATGGTGGCAGGTGGATGTGGTGATATAAATATCAGAATAAGGACATTGGTTGGCATCATAATTCCATCTTTGCGAGTGGAGATATCCCTCTCAAAAATAACTCCTCGTGATGAATTCAAAGTAGCATGAGGTGTAATCTTAATAGGTATATCCCCAATTGCCTTTGAATGTAAAAGGAGTTCACTGTGTTGAGATGTGAATGTTTCCACCAATATGTTACCATATTGAAGCTTCTTTATTGACTTTAGAGAGCCATCAAGTCCCTCTAATCCCTTCTGAATGAAAAAGTAGTACAAGAAAATGAGGTTCAACAGGTGTAAAAGATGTTGAAGATTGCTGCTCAGAATATTCAAGATGTGGTTGTTAACCTATGGACTGTTTTTCTCTATTTTATTTAAGCTTTTGTTATGGAGCATTCATAATAAAAAAAAGGAATATTTCAGTGCCCACTCACTCCACCCACTATAGAGTCCTAAGAAGGGATGCACTACAATGTCAAACAAGAATACTGCAGCAACACCTGTTCAGAACATCCAACACTGGTACTTGGCTGACTCTAGTCCAAGCAGACCAGCCGATTGACCCCAAAGCTGCCTGTCAAGAGGAATTCACAGCCAAAATGATGTGTTAGATTTGAACCCCTCAACCACCAGGATACTCTCCTCCCCTTCACTGGTCACCATGCACAGCAAACACGTGGGTGGATGTTTAGATCTCAGAGGAGGTAAACTGAAACAACAGAACTTTCCCTGGGAGGTCCCCTCACCATTTACAGATATCCACACTGAAGGGTACAAACAGGTCTTGTAGTCCAGACACAGAATATTTGTCCCTGTCATAGCCCTTCCTGGAAAAATTTGAATGAACTAAATTTTTGTTTAAATTTCAGATACTGCCAGAACTTGCTTTTCATTGTATTCAGGTATATCCAGAACTCTTTTGACATTAACAACTCAGACCATTATTTCTTATGATATTATATTTCACCAGTATGGGTATCTGTAGTATCTACTCCAGTGTTTTATTCTATTCTTAATGAGCCATCATTTTCCTTTTATATCTTTTTAAAAACATTTACTGCCATTTTATGTCGTCACTTTATCACAATATTTTTTTTTTTATTTCTGTGCCCTTGCATCAGAAAAAAACAACAAAGAACTTTGTTAAAAGGTATAAATTGTGATCTAACAAAAGCTGAACATATGATAAAAAAAATTGTTATGCAAAAGATTCTACCACTTCTATGCCATGTTGCCCCTGAAGAGCTTGGTGTTTCTGTGTAATCATGTTCATGCCTTCTTGCTTGAACTTTGTCACCATTCTAGGCCACTTCTATGACACACGTCAGTACTTTTACTTGAGGATCAGTACTCTATTAGATTTATTGCAAAATACTCCTAAACTGTGAGTGATTTTGAGACAAGGCAGCTTTGCACTTGTCTCCCATTTTATATTTTATGAATTTATTTCACTCAACACATTATTCTTCACAATATAAAAAGTTTTCCTTTTTATGAACTAAAATATTTTATTGAGTATCTCTAAAATAGTTTAAATGTACACAACCCTGAGATTTTTATGCATAAAATTGGAAAAAAGGCAAATTTTATTGCTTGGTATCAGATGATCAAGGTCATACATCCATTGGATAGTTGATATTAAATAATAAAAATGTAGATTCTTAAATCTTTATTACTTCATCTATATACTTACACATGATAGACATCATCTCTACATGTATATATACACCAAAAGTTTCTTATGCTGCACATTTGGAATGTTTGGTCACAGCATTAATAATGTAATGTGGGGAAAAAAAAAACCTTCAATGAGTAACAGGGGGTTAAATAACCCTTATTACTTTTGGTTGCAAAGATATCACACTTTAATATTAAATTTATGATTGACATTTGGTTGCCACAGTAACCACGGTCAGATACATATTCAAAGGTAACGAAATGCATTCTCTTAAACTTAAATTGATTCAATACATTTCTATACAAGTCTGATGCTTTCACTAAAAAAATCCCACAGCAGCTTTTTTCTAGAATAATGAGAAGAAATCTTTTCTACTAGTCTACTGTTGTTGACTAAAATACCAAGTCTGTTGTGTTGGTTTTTACTTTTAATTAGTTCAGTTTGTGGAAACAAACTGTAATTCTTATTTTCTATTTATTCCCACCTTCTGAAACAACTTTTTCTAGCTGGCTAAAACTGAAGAAATACCACTTGAACAAATAATAATACTGATAATTTTTATTTGGGTGGTGGTCAAAAGTTGATATAAAATTTGAAGTTATGTTTTTCTTGTAATTCAATGTTCTCAATACCAAGTTACAGGAAAAGGCAAAACTAACACAGCTAAGATAAAGCTGGTTCCATACACATCTTAAGATACCTAACTACAAAAAATGAAACTGTAATTAAAGGTGCCTAAAAAATATTAGTTTTGCTTTTATGGGCCATCATATCAATAATTATCATTATTCACACATATATGGTACTTCTTTTTAGGTGTAAAACATATAATTTTAAAATAACTTTAGTCTATAAATAAAGAAACTTTAAAGCAAAATTCCGAATTCTTACATATGCATAGATAAAATTTGTTTTTAAAATTACCATTTTTCTAGATTTGTCGTTGGAATAATGTGTTAATTAAGTCAATAATAATGAATTGCTCAGTAGATAAAGAGTTAAGCCACCAAGCTTAGGGTTAGTTTTGTATATTAGACTGAAATTTTCCACAGAGTTAACATAAGCTTACATAAATCTTCATGACAGTTTCAACATGCACACAAATATGAGGAGCATAACCCATATACTGTAGAGGTGAAACTAATTTTTTTATTTTTATCTTTAAAAGATTATTTCATGAATTGTGTTCATACCTGGAGCATATTTACACTGAATTAATCAGATATTTAGCAATATTTTACTTATATTCTTTTTTAAAAAAATATTTGCTGTTCAGCACATTAACAAGTTCAAGCACCTTCTTCAAAAAATGGGATTTTTAGGAAATTCAAGGTTTTAAACTTCCAGTACAAACTATGTACCAGTAAATACTGGATTTTACTCATAAACAAATAGCCTATTTATTGTGGAAGTTGTGACTATTATTACAAAACTAAAAAAAATAATCTTACCATTAAGATTCTTCTGTACGTATCCCGATCAATAGCCCAGAGTTTCACATCTGTTTTTGCCTAAATAGATACACACATTAATGTTATCTGAAATTGTGTTATGTTGTATAACTTCTGGCACTATAATAGTATCTGAAAGCAAATAAAAGCTAAAACAATTCTGATAACACTGCTTGAAATCCATGTAGGCATAACACTACTTACAAGCCTAACCTATGTGCCAGTTTATCAAGTTCTGTTGTTTTAGTACTACAAATAAATTTTTCAGAAATGACCTAACACATTTTCCTGAACTCCAGTAAAGAACATAAGAGTTAACACATGTTAATTTCTATACTTATTTTATAATTAGATCATATCCTTTTTTTATAAAAATAATATATTTAAAAGTAACATTGATTCCTCAAAAATCAAACAGAGTGAAAAAAATGGATGAATAGTGTAATATCAGGGTGGATCAATCTCTGAAACCTTAGATCAATGGTATCTCACAACTCAGATGGCAAGCTGTATCAGTGTTTGTGGCACTCTAGTATCAGTGTGTGAAGATGCCCAGTTACTGGTTATAAGCAGGAATAAATAATGTAAGGTTCTGTATCAAACTAGCTTCTTGATGGTAAGATATTTTTATATCCTATTGGCCAGTGTGTGCACACACCTCAGGAATGGCAGCCCCATTCTAACTGTCTTCTGTCCTGCCTTCTTAGGACAGACAGATCTGGGAATAGAAGTTCTAAATAGCAAGTAGTTAATTTATTGGTTGCAAACAATAAGAAATAGTACCCCTATGGTACCTATGGGAGCACCATACCTCATGGCCTCAGAAGTGGATCTTAACTGACCAACAGGGAAATTATTATGCACTGCAAAAACAGGAGGTTCTGAATCTGGTAAACAAGGACTAACAAGAAATCATCAGAAAAAAAGAGGTTAACACAACCTTTATATTAAACATAAAAAAAAAATGCTGATGAGCTGTGGCATTACAGAGGTAAAGACTCTCACCATCCTTGTAGAAGCTACCTTGTGGCTTGTGAACAGTTCAACAAGAAGTTCTAGTTGTACTGATTATATGAATTCTAGAACCAAAAAGGGTGAAATCTTGTTGTTTTTACAATGTATATCATTCCAAGCTGCACAAGTATTTCAAAACATTTTGCTCTAATCCTGACTTGATCAATAAACATTAACTTAACCAGTATTAATAACATTTGTGTTCACTCATATGAAATATTTCACCACTAACTTTCAACCATGATTAAGATGTCTCTTAGTGGTATACTTAACATAGACTATAATAGAAAACATGGTTCAATTTGAACACATAAATGAGCACAAAACACTAAAATAATTATTTTGAAAAAGTAACTAGAGTATGCCAGAGCTTAGATATACATTTTTAAGTAAAAGAAAGGTAGCAAAAGTAACACACATACATCACACTACATTTAAGATATACATGACATTCATTTATATATGTATAACATATAAAAGAAATTTTATTAATAAACAGATAAAACACAGAACTGGTAATTGATGCATGCATTAAAAAATAAAAGTACACCAAACATTACCAGTCTCACATCATGGTAAAATCAGGTAGAGAGCAAATACTGTTTTGAGAAGACCTCTGAAATTTGACACTGCACTGTTTTAAATGATTTAGTTGGCTTTAACTTCATACCATAAAGCGAAAGAAAGGTTGGAATGATCGCTGGAATTCAATACAATAACAACTATTACTATGAACAGTAAAACAGTTCTTTGTGAAATAATCATCACTGCAAACTACAAACCATCCAGATGGTTAACCTGAAGTTACCCAGATATATATCTGAAAAACAGGTATGTATAAGAAAGGTAATACAGCATATACTGAAGAAATGGTGCTACCTGTCTTATATCATTCCTACATATCTACAAGTATGAGACTAATACCAGACACCTTTCATGGAAAAGGTGTAAAATTACTTATCAGAAAAATTTTATTCTTCTCTCAATGGTAATATCATCAGAATTATGCTTCTAAACTTGGATGAACTAACAAACTGCTGATCTCCTGTATCAACCTTGCTTTTGCTAAACTCACATTTCACATCATCTTTACTTGGCATAGGGGATATATAAAGTAATTAACAATCAACTTTTGTTAGGTGTGCATGATGATGTGATATAAAACAATCTAGATGCCCATACAAGGATGCCAAGCTTTCTGACTGGTTCTCGTATGATCAAGTACTTCTTCATCATAAAGTAAAGTGAAAGCAACAAATGTAAAAAGGAAAAACTCATACTGAGGGAATAATGAAACTAACAAAGCCTACTACTACGTACAAGTTGAAATCATGAAGATAAAGCAGAATGCATAGAATTTTGACTGTTTAGAAAGCATGAAACATGAAATGATTTGATGTGTTTATTTGGAATTAAGCACAATGCTACACAATGAGCTATCTGTACTCTGCTCACCATGGATATCAAAACCCAGTGTCTAGTGGTGTGAGTCTGCAGACATATTGCTGTGCCACTGGAGGATAACCTGAAACAAAATCAGCTATGTAGCAAAGCCAATGAAACAACCCTTTTGCCACTTCCTATGAATTCTGAATTGTTAAAGATGAAAGGTTCAGAAGAGGCTTTTTGTAATGGGAACAAATTAAACTTGTAGTTTCAATGGTAGTTCAAGATGGTAGATAAGGAAGCCCTATAACTAGTGAAGGAAGAAGATGATTCCCAGTCATAAAACAAATAGAGAAAGAAGCAATGTTTCATATAAAAACAGAATACCCTTTACTTCAGATGTATTATTAGTTCTACACATAAACTAACCTTTACTGTTGCTGCACGCAGAGTGCCATAGATAAGAGCTAATTCTCCAAAGCTTCCTGCTTCACCAATTGTTGTCATTAATTGACCATTCACAAATATCTGAAAATTAAATATTATTACAATTTTCAACACCCAGTGTGGTTACAAACAAAAATTATTATTGAGTGGGTATGGCTACTATTTCATTACTTATTATTCAGTTACTATGTGTTTTTTCATTGCAAAACCATTTCAGGCAAGATGTTGTGTCCAGCCAAAGGGAGTTGAACTCTGATTTTAGGATTGTAAATCCGAAGACTTGCCACTGTCCCAGTAGAGGACTTTTCAGTTTCTTTCCAATTAAATTGCAACAAGTACTGATAAAAAAATTATATTTGTAGATATCAAACAAACAATGTTAATCTAAGGTCCATTTATAGCAGTTATATATATATATACAACAAGATCCAAAAACCTTTTACAATAGCATTTAATGCATAAAATATTTAAAATGTATAAAAATGTACTTTTCACATACATTTGAAATGGAGACATAAAAAACACAAAACATGTTTGTCTGGTTAAGTACCACTCAAAGCCACATAAGGGTTAACTACACTAGCCATAGCTTATTTTGAAGTGACAAAATATAAGAAAAATAAACAAATGACATTATCTTCCAGCAACTTTTGTCAAACTAAATAGTGTTATTTGATTGTCATGCAC
The DNA here is from genome assembly GCA_011833715.1 of Carcinoscorpius rotundicauda. Taxonomy (NCBI): domain Eukaryota; kingdom Metazoa; phylum Arthropoda; class Merostomata; order Xiphosura; family Limulidae; genus Carcinoscorpius; species Carcinoscorpius rotundicauda. The sequence goes on along the minus strand of CM022395.1, from coordinate 47,674,537 downwards.
CTATGGCCCACAAGGAGTAGATCTGTGTTGTTGTTTTTTTGTTATTTTCAGTAATAGTTGAGTGTTACGTTTTTTATTGTGGACTGAACGCAACAGAAAGACACAGATAGCAGCTTGTTTAATTTATTATAATTATCTACTTATGTGATAGACACAAAATATATTATCTAATGGCAATAACAGATATCCAGTTTCAACCATCAAAACAACTTACAATACAAAAAACTACTGGCCTGTGCTTAATAATATGATCCAGGATAAGTGTCCAAATCCGAAATCCAAAGTTCCAATCTAGGCATTGAATTCAGTCCCACCGAGAAATTTTCGAAGTTTGAATGGGTAATTTCAAACAAAAGTTCACAGTCCAATTCCTATTGACTTTCAATATAATCCGTAATCCGACTGAATTGTAAAGATTGACGGAATAAAAATTTCATCACTTTAGTTGATCTAGCTCTATTCACAAATTCAGTTTAAACTTTCTTAAACGAGACAAACTTCTTGATCTGAGTAAAAATGGATGATTCACTTCTTGACCCGAGTAAAAGTGGATGATTCCCTTCTCTCGCATTGCCGTCTGTTTATATACTATATCGCGTAACTTCCCAGGATTCCACGGTACAAACACCAGGCCAATACAAGTGATCAATCTATCTAGTTTTAAAAATTTCTAAACGAATAATTCTAAATGAATTTTAATTAATTCTAAATATTATTTTAAATTTCACTGGTTTAAACCTCAAAAATATAAATATAAATAATAGAATTATAAATAATAAATATGGGAATTCAAACACGACATCACATTATATTTACATAACATATGCATGATATTTACATGACATTTACATAACACTCGACATGGTTGTCGTTTACATAACATTTACATAACACTCTCGACAACATTTACATGATATTTACATAACATTGAGAAACAAAGAAATCTCAGGTCCACAATCTGACATGCTAATCATTGGGACACACTTGGCCCATAAAACATAATACATCATAAAATTTAAAAAGCTTAATGTGTATATTATATTTTCTGTAATGTAAAAATTATTATGATTCTTTACAATAAGTAATCTGTATTCTCCACTTGAGACCAGATCTATCACAGTTTGTGATGAAGAGAAATTTATGTGGATGAAACCTGAATACAACGACAAAATAATTCACTTTGAGCTAAAATGCTTTAATATTTCTTTCATTCTAATATCTAAAAAATACACAGCTTTGTAAAACATACCTCCACTTCTCCTTCATCAATAACATAGAAATTGTCTCCTTCGTCTCCTTGATAAATAATAACTTCTGAAGCATTATGGATAACAGGAAACATAGCATCAAAGATGTCGCTACATAAAAAATGTACAGGGAAAAATTAACAACAATGAAGAAATAAGTCAACTTAAAAGGGGCCATCTCATGAGTGTACAATTCGGTTATAATCAATTAAAATTAACTGAAACAGATTCAAAATTTTTCTTTTAATAAATATGTACTACAAGAACAGTCTACTGATAAACTACAGGGTGTTCAGAAAGTCACTGTGCACTTATACATTTATTAACAAACATGTTTCAATATAGAATATAGGAGGTAAATATGAATGACAATTGTAAACAATGTTAAAAGTGACCCCATTGGCATCAGTACAAGCTTGGATCTTTCTTATTTTGTTTCTAAACACCGCTATCAGTTGCTGGCTTGAAATATACTGAATAAATGCTGAATAGACCGAATAACATATGATTACAGAGCTACACAGTGACTTTTCTGAACACCCTATTTTGAGCTATTTTGAGAAATAAATTAAAAACTTGCCATACCACAGGTTTAAAATTTGTTATAACTAGCTTGGTGTAACTTAAAAAATCTTATTTGCATTTGTTGTATTTTGGCTGGTATTTTAAAATTGAGAGCAAAGAAAACTTTTATTATACAATCACATAAAATAGTCATATAGCACGTAAAGCTATAACATTTCTTCTATTTTTAAACTTCATTTGATATTATTATCAGTTTGAGTTATTCACATTCAGGTACTTCAAAATACAAAGGTTGTGTCATTGTGCAACTTTCAGGTATAAATACAACAATTATTAGAGTACTAGCAGCATGGTGTATTTCTTTATTGAACAACAATGCAAAAATAAACAATGTGCAATTAATACCCACATACTACAACCATACTGTACAAAAATTTTGTATAATTTGAACTTAGTTTTGGCATAAAAATTTGTAATACTCCTTGTGAGTTAATTTCTAATTAGTATTAACTACTAGACAAAGAAAACTGTTAATACAAGTTAGTGTTAAAAATTAATACAGTTATGAACATAGCTAATTTAATATACCGTCTTTATAATAGCTCATCATCTCATAAGTTTGGTTTGTTTGGAATTTCACTCAAAACTACATGAGAGCTGTGTGATAGCCATTAGTACTGTAGTAGTATAAGACAAGAGGGAAGGCAGCTTGCCATTATTATGCATCACCAATTGATGGGCTGCTATTTTACCAATGAATATTGGGATTGACCATCATGTTATAATACCCTCAACTGAAAAAGGGTGAGCATGTTTGATGGGACGGGGATTCAAACCTATGATTGTCAGATTGTGAGTCAAGCTCCCTAACCATCAGGCCATACCAGGCCATTAGTTTAGTATTACCACTGTGACGTTTTCTGTTGTATCCCAATATTTCAAGAGGTTCTGTAAGCTTAAGAAGTTTATGTTAAAACTAAATCTACATACTAAGCTAACAACATAAAACTACTATCAAAAGAGAAATAAACTAAAAAGAAAAATAACTGTAAAAATCACATATATTAAAGATTCTATAAAATAATGACAACGAAAGTAAATACAACTTGTATACACAACACATAAAAACAAATTGCATGATTCATACATTATCATATATTTCTTGTCTCTCGAAAAATCTGAATAGAGCAAATGAAATAGACTCTACAATTACATAAATTGAAATTCACTTTCACTTAAAAAATTCAATGATTAGTTGAAATCTACTCTCAAATATAATATTTCATATATATAGTAATTTTTTGTTTAAAATTATCAAAATTATATTAAATTACTAATCAACACTGTTAAGATGCAAATATTTTGTGTGAAGAAACTATAGTAGACTTTCTGCTACACTACAGTTTTAAACAATGCTTAAAGACACAGAAAACATTAGGAAAATGTTAAATATAAAACTAAGAATAAGCTTCAAAAATGCAAAATAACTATTATAATTACCTGTAATATCAAAAATAATGTGGTCAATGGTTTGGATATCCTGGCGAGAATGTCAAACAATTATTTTACATTTAAAATTACTACAGCTGTTTCTTTGTATTTTTGAATTTTATTTCACCGTAACTGCATTTATTTGTCAAACATAAATTAATATCTTAAATGCAAAGTTTCCAATTAAAATGAGATTTTATGAAGGTCTTACAAAAACTAATAAATAAATCTAGACTGACCTAAGTTCAGTGTCATCTAAGTGAGCAAACAGAACATTCTGATGGATGGCTTTAGACAAGGCAGCCATAGTTTTATAATCTTTAGGAACCACCTGAAAATTAATTGTAAGCATAAAATAAAAAGTTAATAGATAAACAAGTAGAAAAGTTACTTTTCTGCTGTCAAAATTCCATTTAATTACTACATTTTTTTAACTCTGAAAGTAAAAATGAATCCAGTGAGCTGGAAAAATATTTTTATTACAATTTAAATAAACTGAAAAAAAGTTAAACTTTTTCTCAGAAAATTTAGTGGTATAATAGCAAACTCAATTTGGAGAAGAAAGACCACTCAGAACAGATAACATAACAGAAGAGAAAAAAATATAAAAAAACAAATACTGATGACCGTCAAATGAAGAGCCTTCCTGGAAAAAAGAAATTAAAAAGAGAACAAGAAATATCAATAGATAAAACATATAAGCATCTTCTACTTCAAGTAACAAAATTATATATGCCTTCAGGAATAGATAGCAGAGTGAAAAGGTTATGGATGATTCAAAATAATTATCCAGGGAATTTAAAACAACATTTAAATCAAATTGAGGACAATGGTTAGGTACTTGAGAGAGACATGATTGAGAATTTTGCAAAACAAATATAAAAATACAAATTGGGCAGACAGAGGAACAAGACTTCTGGGCAAACTGAATGTGGCCAAGAATACAGTTTTCTGTGAATGTAATACAGACAGACAAGCATGATTCATGAAAGATAAACATGAAAAACAAATGAAGAAATCATTAACAAACTGAAGAAAGACAAGAAAGTAAATTATATGGGCACCAACTAGAAAAAATAGACCAGTAAAGTTTTCATACTGCTAAGGAGAAACATCTGCAAGAATCTAACATAACAGCCAACTGCAAGACTTTAAATAGCAACTGTCATTGTTCAAGATGTACCAAAGAGGAAAGAAAAATCCCTCTACAAAAGATGAAAGCAGTATAAACAGAGGTGGAGCATGGGCAACAAAAAGGACTGGACAATGAAACTAGCTGATCTTGATAAACACTAAAGGAAAAAGATGAATTATAAAGTAGGCACAGAGAGAAAAAAAATCTCACAAGATGGACTCAAAGCATCCACACCCAGAGAAGTTTAATCTGAAATTGGAAATTAGATAAAATATCAAAAAATGAAATACTACCACTGTGAATTCATCAATCATAAAATGAAGAAACCATTGACATAACCAAAGAAATGCCAGCTCAGGGAAATACATGGTGTGACTGTAACTAAAAATAGTAAAGGCAATGCAGGAAAGATAGGTGTACGATTAAGTCTCACCCTGTCTGTTACAACATAAACAAAGTGCCTGTGAGTACTGAAACAAAGCAATGGTATAATAAGAGTAGGAACTCCTGACATTCATGAAGAAGAACCCTAATCTTAAACAGAAGAATAAGAGAATGGGATATCTCGGAACACCGTATATGCTAAAAATAAAGGCTCCCTATTATATCACTCTAGCCTTGAAAAAGGCATTGATGAAAGACCTAAATCTGAAGGAGGTGCAAGAAAAGGGGAACTTACAATAGGAAACTCATTAATGATTCAAGAGTAGTATAAGGAATTCCAATAGACAACAAGCTTAACAATAAACTTCATGAATAGTCAAAATCCTCTTGATGGTACCTGAAGCAGGCATAGACAATAGAAATTGCCACATAAAGAGAAGCTACCATTCTCAAATTAAAGAGGATGTGTTCATCAGATGGAGAGGTGTGTACCTAAGACTTGAAGAATTATAAAGCTAAAGGAAATGAGTGAAGAGTTTGAGCAGCAGGGTTAATGATAAATCTTACAAGAATGAAATAATAAGTAGAAGTTCTGTACAATCTATCCCATAGAAGAAGCTGACTAGAAGGTCAATTCAATAGAAGTTAACCACCAAGTAAGAATCATTGAACAATCCATGTAATGATGACAATTAATACCGAGTTTGTATATAAGACTACAAAAAATGGTTTCACTACACATGTGAAGACAAAGTGCCAACACTACACCAAAAAAGGAAAGACCGCAAACTAAGCAATCATTCCACTATGGAAAAATCAAATTTGGGTAAACCAGGACATGTAAATAAGCATTTTTATAATTTTCATTAGTCATTCAAAAATCATGATGAAGGAATCTTCCTTATATTCAACCTAAAAAGGAGAAATAGCTAGATAACAAATGGTATAAGAAACACTGAAGGCCAATGTCCAATTTGATATTGTGTTCTGACATTACAGAAAGAGAAAGAGAGAAAGAGTAGATATTCAGAGGAAACATGAAGTACGAAACTAACATCTTATTGTTGTGGAATAGGTTTGAAACTGTCAATCCAAAAGTGAATAGAAATTTGAAGATTTTAATTTTAATTCTGAACAGAAAATAAAGAGAAGAATTTGATGAGCACAAGAAACACAAAGTACATGGTCTGTATATGAACAACTATCTAAGAGAATTAATGAACAAGTCATAAGACCAACTTCACTTACATCAATGCTAGACTACATTAAAATTATGAATGAATTTAGTAAACAATGAAAAATATTGAAAACTGAATTCTAGAAGAGACTAGTGTCCATAAGCAAAACAAGATGCTGAAATTCCATTCAACTTCTGCTAACAAGCTTCTCCTGAACAAGAATTAATCTAAGTGAAATAACATAAAGACAAAAAACAAAGCAGGTTTTTGTTTTCCTGTTTTCTTTATTTATGTAATACATATATATCTATCTCAGCTTGTTAAAACACAAATATCCTGCAACATAATCTGGTGGGTGAAAGTGTTGATGAAACAAAAAACCATGTTGTAACAAACACTAACAGTTAGACTCATATGTTACAAAACATCCAAGTAGATAAGTGATCTCATTTAATTAATCATGAGAATAACTAAAAAAAAGTGCAAAAAAAGAATGTCTTAGAACAATACAAATCATAGCAGGGCAGAAAACTGATTGCAAAAGAACCAAATTGATGGTTAAAAACTTAAGAAGGAAGAATGTAAGGAAAACGTGAAGTGTATAAATACAGGGCTAGCTGGTCGTGAAAAATATTCTCAGCTCCTGTGATGTCGAGAAACCCACTTGTTGAGAATATTTATGCAAAAACGGCTCGTTTGGGTTCAGAAAATATTTTAAATAGAAGAGCGAACAACGTTTCGACCTTCTTCGGTCATCGTCATTCTTCTATTTAAAATATTTTCTGAACCCAAACGAGCCGTTTTTGCATATAAAATTCTCAGCTCCTATATCACAAGAAGGTGGGAGACAAAACCATTCAAGAGAGAAATCATCTCACAGGACAAATACCCTCAGGTATAATAGAGATGCATCCAATAATAAAAATTGAAGAGAAAAAGAAACAAGACTAACAGAATGTCATGAAAATAGAAGTTAGTACTACAGCAAACAAATCCATATTTGCAAGTTCTAAAACTGAATAGGCCTGAGGATAAAACAACCTTCATACAAAATAGAAAATGGTAATTGTAAAGCAAATTTAGCCTCCATATGATTGTAATACTTGCTAGAAATATCAGTATACAATGGTATAAATATATTGAGCCATCAAAAGTTGACACAGCATCTACAACATGTCCTGAACTCTCCATACAAATTGTGTAAATAAAGCCTCCAACCAAGTTACAGAAATTTTGATAGAGGCAGCAATAGTTACATCAAAAAGAACATTAAAGCAAAGTGAACAGTAAGAATGTCAACAAGTATACTAACTTATGATAGGAAAACACTGCTTATGCAAAATCCCCTGAGTCATGTGGAAGCTAGAAGAGTGAAGAATTATGAACATGTGATGCATGTTCTGCAATGCTTCAAGAACATTTGGAAATTTCAAGTCTTTCTGTTCAAACTCAACAAGGTAAAACTTTCAGCAGTTCCAAAGTAAGAATACCTAATATGAATTACAAAATATTAATATTATTGCTGTCATTTAATTAAGTTCTACTTGGATATTAAACCATCCAAAAATACTTTAAAACAGTGTACTTCAATTTGTACAGCAATACAGCAAGTGATCAATGCTTTTCATTCCATTTTTTCTTTTACCTAAATACACTTATCTTTTTACATTCATTTGTGTTGTCCCCATACAAGATCAGGAACCTAAATTTTGACAGAGGAAATAAAATATTCCTAGAAATTTTAGTAATGTTTTTGCTTTGAAATATGTATCTCAAAGTTCAATTTTTGCAACAAGTTAGCATTACAAGGTTAATTTTATTCATATATCAAGTGAAAACATAGTCTAAGATACATTCTAATGAAGAAATGTGTGGTTAATTACTTTGACAAAGCTTCTTTAGTTTCTATCAAAGAATACTTTCTGATATAACATACTAGTACAATCAGAAGTATTTTATATCAAAGAATGTTTAAAAATATGCCATACACCAAATAAAAAAATGTTTACTTAGGGTAAATTTTCTCAGTATTTCCAAATAAGGCTCCAGTCAAACAAATTTTAAACTAAAATCTAACTCGTTATTTATTCTGTTTTGTTTGTTTTTTATTGTGTTACACTTTAAAAAACTTGAATGAACCCATCGATTTTTGGATAAATATTGATAAAAATTAAATAAAATCCATGTAACCCAAGCAATTTTAAAAGATGGATATTCCTTCTTTAGTTTACCCCTGAAGAAGAAAGGTCTACCTTTCAAAAGTGCAGGGGTTATAGGGTTTTTAATTCATTTCTATCAAGACTTCTTGAAACTATGTTTTTCTGACATCCTGAATATTGATAAGTATTGTTAGACTAAGCCTAATTTTACTGATATTTTTTATTAAAGGTGCACAAACATATACAACAAATTTCAGAAATGCATGATAAGTTAATTAAAGTTAATGCATCAACATTAACTACAAATGTTCACCATATAATACATAATTTTTCATTGTTTAATTGATTGTGATACCCAGAACTGAAGCTAAATGTCCTAAATAATTTGTAAATCTTTAGAATTAAAACACGTTTATCAAAATTATAATAAGATTTAAGAATTCACCATGAATATAATTGTGTTAGAGTAAATTACATGACAGACAATCACAAACCTTTTTAACATATGTGGTAACATCTTCCTCAGAGTAGGTTTCAGCACTAACAGCTCCTCGACGAACACGTCTTAGTGCTATGTTTGGAACTGGTGAGAGTTCTTCATCCCTTTCATCTCCAGAAGATGTTGCTGCAGGAGGTGCTTTCTGATAACTTGCTTTGTTTGCTGCTTCCTGCAAAAGTCATAATTTTCCTTGCTTGAAAATGTATTTGAAATGGATAATTTTTCTGTACAACAAAAAGCTTTTACTCTGTACCACAGCTGTGAATATTTAAGCACACACCATAAACCTTGAATCAAGCTTGTACCTCTACAATTATCAATGTGTACTGCACTAGTCTAAAATGTAATCATTATTAAACTATAAACCTTCACCAATAAGAAATCAAATATCTCCCATGAGCATTAATGCTGAAATAATGGCTCATTCTTAATAAGGCAAAAGAAATATACTGGAAGTGGAGAGAAAGGATGGAAAGTTGTGTAGAAATACACATTCAAGTGAGGAAGATGTAAACTTCAGAAATATATGCTTGACTTCTCTGCACATAAAAGAATGAGAATCCTATACTGATAATATGGTGGAGTAGCTGATGGAATAAAGATTTTACATAGACGAACTCTTTTTGAAATTTTAGACATCAGAAAAGCAAAACCCATATGCTGCATCACCCACTAGGGGGATGGAGCATAACTTGGTTTGAGACTTTATTCTTCTCTTGCAGGGAATAATATTCACCCCAAAAAATAATAGAACAAAATGTAGTGTTAAAAAATATTTTGCATGGTAATAGTGTCACGTAGGTGGATGGAATGTAAGATTGTTTAACCAGTCATTATCTCTTAAGTGGTTGTGTGAGCATGAGTGTATAGTGTGGCTAGGGCAATAAGTTGCATCATACCATTCATAAAAACAGAACATTTCAGATACGTCACGTTATGAAAATTAACAACAAAATGGTCTTTCATCATTCAGCACAAATGTGGAAAGGCTTCTGTACATCTCTTCAAAGCATTTCATCTTCATACATCTTTAAAACCCACATAACTTCATGAACAGTGGATGTACTAACGTACAAGATACATATATACATGAGATTTCAGATATAACAGATTGTTAATTTCCAGTGCAGTGCAGTTTAACTTACCACAGCCAACTCACAATCAAACAGTACCTATACATGTGTAATACCAACATATCTTCAGGTGTGTAATTTACATCTTACCTTAATTCCATTTTTGTTATGTAAGACTTTAGTTAATGTTGACAGTGCTATGCTGCTCAACTTTCCCATAAGTATTACAATAACTTAAATAGAATGCTTCTTACAGTTTCTGACCAAAGTCTTTATTTTAATAATTCTAACTACAACAAAATATCTTGCATGAATGTAATAGTAAGTCAAATAACAACCCTGAAGTGGTTATAAATTAATAAGAATTTGCAATCTACAAGTTATATATTTTAGTATGCAACAGAAGGTATTAAACCATTTTGGTGCTACTAAAATGTGTGGTATCAATACTTCCTTTTCTGTTGTTTTAAAAGACTGGGCTCAGTGGGAAGAAACAGCTCCAGATGTTCAGTAAAATTTTCCAAACTGCTTGATGTGTTTCATCATACACATGAAAACCGTTGTCTTATTTCACACAGAGTGTAGTTACTTTTAAGAGTTGTTTTTAATATACTGACAAGCTTCAGCTATGGCAGCTTGATGATTGGAAAGAAAATGTTTTACTAGTCCTCATTTTCATGAAGTCTCCCATGTAATGAATACTCTCTGATAGTTGGAACTAAGTGCCTGTTACTTCAACAAACTTAAAATCTTTCCATTTTCTGAAACCACTGAGTCATCACTAGATATCTAGATGTCTCAAATAATTATTTTAATAAAAAGGAAGTAATGATGCATAAGAAAATATGTTTATGAAGCAATGGTGTTTATAAAACAATGTAAACTCCAAGAACATAATAAGAAAGTTGTCACTCTACGGTCAAATATTTAGTTTAAAAAGAACTGACACTATTAAGGAAAACAAAAGAATTAGAGATTCAGAGAAAACCACTGATAAACTTCTGCTATGTGTTTATATTGAAAGAAATAGATGCTATCAAGGTTAAAAGGTGGTATGAAACTTGGATGATGAACCAAAACGAACCTTGGATAGTGGACCAATGGTAAAGTACTGGCTATTGTTTCAAGTGAATGATTACTTGACAAAAACGTAGAAATTTGTAAAAAGGAAAGAAGCTTTGACCAAATGAAGATACATCCTAACTAGCTTAGAAATTCATAAACAAGAATATACCTGGCACTTAGCACTATGAACAGGCTGACAAATCACCTCTCCACAAGTATAAAAGGTTCTAAAACAGATACCAGAATATACAAAATCTTCAAAAATCTCGCAAGCACTCTGAACTAATCTGATCATTCAAGAGGAAGGAGAGAAAATGTATTAGAACTGCTAATTCTTGCCCAAGCTCTTTATAAGTATTATAGTACCATTCTTTCTTCAAAATTCTAAGGGCTAAGCTGAAACAACCCACTCAGGCTGCCTACAAGTCAGCCCATGACCACGTTACACTACACTCAGTGAATATTTTGATCTGTTTAGGTCCTCCTGGTCCAAGTGTGCTTTTAGATGCAAAATGAGAGCATGAAACAAATAACAAAAATAAAAGAAATATTTAGTAAAGGTACGCAATGAAAACCAATTGGAATCAACTGTTTATAACTGGAAATGAATTCAGTTTGGGTTGGACAAGTTGTACTTTCAGTGATGAAATACATACAACTGATTATTCTCCATCAAGAACAGATAAATGTTCAATACAACCTTCCATTCCTGCTGATGACATCAGAGCACATGGGGCATCCTTAGATATAAAGGTGAAGGCTGCTGATGATGTATTAGCAATAGAATCATTATTGGAATTCCTTTTCTGTACTGACTGCAATATATTGTTACTTCCAAAATTATTTTCACAGTTCCTTTATAAAAATGGATTTTTATTTCTGCAATTCTAATTTTCAGAGCTTTTCATTTAAAAAAATAATAAAATGTTGTTCTTTTTTTTGTAGTGGCTCTTGTACTATTCTACCCAGAGAATATAAGATATATTTAAGCAAACAAATGCCATGCATGAAGTGAAGATATAATAATAATACAATACACTGTATTATATATGTACTACTAGTTAGTATTGATTCTCAAATGAGATTTTGACTTGCAATTCAGTGCCTCTTAATCAAGGGTTTTGAATCATTGTGCAATAAAAAAAAACTTATGTTTGGGAATGGTAAGGAAACACAGATGTTCTCTTAAGTATAAAAAGGAGCTGTGCATCCTGTAGAAACTAAAATAACATACAAAATACAAGTGTTTTAAATGCAATATTTTTATGTGAAGCATCTTCCAAGATACCTTAAATTTCCATTGTAAAAGAAATAAAATTATAAAATGAAAGAACAGATAAATAAAAAAATAACACTGTAAACCTAAACATATTTAAATATACAACATATACTGTTAATTTAAAACATGAAATACATAGGAATAATACTAATAATAGTAAACTGTTATTTGCAGTAATCTTTTTATTTAGTTTTCTGATATCAGATGGTAGACATTTTAAAAATATAATAAAAACAGGAAAACATAATAGCTCAAATTTAAGACAAAATTTCATAAGAATCTCAAAAACACAACTTGCCCAAGATTCACAGTATATGGATACATTCTTGTATTGCAAAGGTTGAAATGTGTCCTGCTCTTGTCAGTTACTTATGCGAAAGTGCTCACAAGTATGAAACACGCTGACGTTATTTCAGTAGTGTGCTAAATAATGAATATATTATTGCTGTACAGAACTGTTTAGATTCCTAAAATAATTTAACAATTAATATCTATGTATGCAGATAGTACAGTACTCTACTATATAACAAAACATAAATTTATGCAAATATAAGTCTAGCTTCCCATACAATGTTACAACAGAATTATGATTTGTTGACTTTTCACTGGATGTTTATGGATTTTATGTGAACAGCAACACAATTGTTTAAGCTACTCCCGTGCAAAATTGCTTCAAGATTAAAATATCATGACAACTATATTTTACAAATTTTTTGAAAGGGGTATGCTCTAGACCCATAGCAATTAGCATGCTTTGCATGTTGATTGTGCTTCACACAATATGTGTTATATTTTATATCATGAGAGACTTTGTGCGCTTTGCTTTGGTTAAGTGATTCTACATTTCATTTTCACTTTAGGCTTAATTACAAAAAAACAATACCTTCAGCTCACTAACAGTAGTGTAATAACATTTTGTTATTTCTATTTTTGTAGTTGTTTTATAAAATCTTCTCAGACCTCTTTAATCTTGTGTTGTAGACAAAAGCAAGGTAAAAATTACCAAGGATTTCAATGAAGTAGTGTTTCAGGTAAGCCTTATGTCTATGTATCAGGTTGAATGCTCTCTCATGTTATTGTTAGTATATGAACATGTAGTGAAAGTGTTAAAATTACATTTCTAAACAGCATAACTTGAATCTTTTACTGATTTGTTATTTTCGATTTTGAGTTGAATAAAAAAGGTTTCTTAACCTTACCAAATTCAATATAAATGACTAATCATAAAAAGATAAACAATGAAATTGTTCAACCCAGAATATTACAATTGGCAAACAAAAGAAGAAACAATGAATGCCATGACAAAGTCAAGAAAGTGAAAGCAATCTAATTTTAATTTTAGAGATGAAGTGTCAACATCAAGAAATTTTGGTGAGAAGAATCTGCTGCAACATGAAGAGAAAAATATATATTAAAAATGTATTCTTTCATACCTTATAACAGGTTTATAAACTATTTTACATATAATTTAAGGACAACAAGAGATCTATTGGTTCATCATCCCATCCACTAAATCAAGCTTTAAAATAAAAATATTTAATGCCAGCTCTTATGATTCAAGTATCTATCAGTCCTTTTCTTCAATGCTCTTCAGTAAAATCCTTGATTACTCAAGCATTCTATGGGAGGTGGTGAAACTGACCACAGCTATTTAGACATTGGTGGTAAATAGAAAAAATTATGAATTTAAAAATAGATGAAATACAAGAATAAGCCAATACTTTTCCATTTAAAGGAGGTCAAAGATCAGATATGGTAGTTTATTTTTCACTTTTTCATATCAGTAAACTACAAGAGAACATTTAAAACTTTTTAAAAGCTCAATCATATTCTGGCTAGTTTTTAAAGTTTATACAAATTCTTGCTATTACTAGCAAGATCTTTATGGTACAATCTCTATTTTAACATTGTAACTAACATTTAATATACTTTAAAAATATTTGCTGTAAATATGTTAATATATCAAATAATTCTTCAAAACTAAAATCAATCATTCATCAAATTTGTACTTATCCATTTTATTTTATGTTTCTATGTAACTTGTAATTTATAGTGAGTTACTGTATACAGAATATTGAATTTGACAGCCATGGCATTTGTCATGAGAAATCAGCCTAAAATATAGTAGTACGTAAACTTTAGCTTATAGCTATATGCAGCGATTTGAAAAAGGGAGAAAAATTATGCTCTTAATCAGTTTTTGCGTCAATGAAAGTAAATTCTCGCTATGCCCTTAACGCGTACAACGAAGATACCACTTACAAATTATGACCAAGCTACCGCTACTACACTAGTATTCAACAATGTCAACGTATATGATTATAATATAGTATATATATATATATATACACACACAAGTTACAAATAAATTAAATTTTTACCCGTTCTAGTTTTTGAAAATATCCCCTCAGAAATGAAATAGGATTTTCTGGACGGCTAATACATAGTTGCACGATACAGTCTTTTAAAATTTGTTGGATATTATGGTTATTAACATACTGTTCACAATCTCTCAAACTTCGATCCTCTTCGTTAGAGTCCATTTTTCACAAATTGCGAGAAGTTTTTTTTTCCTTCTCTATAAGTGCTGCCCTCTAACGTTAAATTATGCACTTAAGTTTAGATGTTACTGTTGTTTTGCACTTAATGAAATGTTAAAAAGTTCCTTTAATGCATGATATTTTTTTCAAAGATAAAACATGTTATTGATTTTCTAATTGAAATAAAATTAAAACGAAACATTTCAGATATCCAGACTAACGAACTATTTCTAAGTGGTATTAAACAGCGCATGAATCTTCGCGAGTAACGTTAGGAAGTATTACTCCCAAGTTGTGTTAGTCGACAAAGTTGAAAGTGAGACCAATGTAGAAAAATTTAATATATTTTAATACGGTGTTCAATTAGGTTAATATATTTAAAGTTGGTGTCAGAATATGTTTTTATATACAAATTGAACGCTTCTTTCGAACAAGAATTTGATATTAAAGGTTGGTTAATTGTTAGGGTTTTGAACTAGTGGTAGTAGTACGCACCCTTACCATTGCCACTAGTAGTGTTAGTAGACTTAACAAAACGAGCGAGTAGGTTTACGCTAGTACAAAGAAAAATGGCTGAAACTCAGTGCCAATGGTATGTATATTGCTTTTAATGTTTGTATTAAGTTTGAATATGTCGGGAATAATATCCATTGAACAATTATTGTGTCATGTAAATATTTCCAAGTTTTTGAAGTCGGAGCTTCTTTGATTTTTAAAGTGAAATAGTGAAAATAAAAACAATTTCACGATTGGTTTATACAGTAAAGAAATAGTAAATGTAATGTAAATTATTATTTAACAAGTAATGAAAAAAGTCATGCCTGTAAATTGACATTTTTCACAATGTTTGATTGTGACAGTGCATACAAAATTCTTTATATCTAATAACCTAATACATTGTGAAAATTTTAAATAATATGTAACAAATTGAAGTACTTTATTGCTACTAATATTAAAGACATGTATTAAACACCTAATGTGTTTTCTTTATCTGGGTTCATAATTATTGGAATTTAGCCAGCAAAAAATGTACTTCTGACAATTTAGTGTCATCTTCATCATTATCTGCATGATCATCGTGGCAAAGAGGAAACAACTGTCCAGTGATTTAAAAAACTGAATTATTGTAAAATACAAGTCTCATGTGTCTCTTTTCAGTATTGCTACACAACTTAATGTGCCAAAATCTACTGTTCAAAACATAATTGCTAAGTTTAAGCTTACAGGATCAACTGCTAACCTCCCTCGTTCCAGATGTCCCACCAAAATTCCAGAGAGAACTAAGAGGAAGGTTCTTAGAGAAGTTAGTAGGAACCCTTGTTTAACACATAATGACATACAGAAACTGGTTAGGGCAACTGGGATTGAAATAAGCACCTCTGCAGTTATGAACATGTTACTCTCTTCTGGGTTCAAAGCATGTTGCTCTCATAGAACTCCATATTTAAAGCCTGTTCATTTAGAAGCATGATTGAGATATGCAAGTATGGATGTAGATAAACTCTTTACCTATTGGAAGAGTATTCTTTGGTAAGACGAGACTAAAATATAGCTTTTCGGCCACAATGCTGTTTGCTATATTTTCTGTAAGAAGGGGAACGAAATCTTCCAAAAAATACCATTCTTACAGTTAGACATGGAGGTGGCTCGATCATGCTATGGGGTTCCTTCAGTTCTTCTGGTATGGGCAGCCTTCAACACGTCAACGGAATCATGTAAAAAGAAGAGTACATTGATATATTAGGCACTTACATCAAGTATGATGCTCGGAACTTGCAGCTTGAGTTTCATTGGATCTTCCAGCACGATAATGACTATAAGTACACATTAAAATATGTGCAATCCTGGTTGCAGAGGAACCATATAACCATTTTGGTGTGACCATAGCAGTTATCCGATCTTAACCCAATTGAAAACGTTTGGTATGAGTTGAAGACCAGGGTTCATCAGCATCATTCGAAAAACTTGCAAGTTGCAGGCCTTCTGTAAAGAAAAATGGAAGAAAATACCAGTCAAGTATTGTCAAATGATCATGGCGGGCTATGAGGAGAGATTCTGCTGAGTAATTCGCCTGAAAGGCTACACAACTGACCATTAAAGTAGATGCATGAACATTTTCTGCCCCTCCTATGTTTGGTTATTTGTTTATAATCAATTTATTTGTTGTTCAATTGACATAAAAATGTATAAAGATGTGGGTTAGTATAATATTTATAATATACAATACTTTCATTATCCTAATCAAAATACTTTTTAAGTTATGACAAAAAACTAGTGACGTTGCAGGGATATGAACACTTTCTGTTGTAACTGCACCTATCGTTCTTGCTTTTCACCAAGATGTTTTTGTTATTTGGATGATTCCTTCCTGTTTCAGAGTTGGAGAAGTTGATTTCTTATAAGAAATATCCTTTTAATGCTAGATATCATTTTCCCATATCGATAGCTCAGAGCTATTCTTTGTGTCATACCCTGGAATTGAAGTGAACTTTAATTGCTTGTTTCTTGGGTTTGAGGTGCAGATGATATGATCCTCATTTTTCCCATACATGGATGTCAGTACCCTGCAAGGAAATTTGGATGAATTTGACTTTAGTACAATCCATCATGTCCTAGACACTACACTCATGGATGCATCATTGTTTACCCACTTTTCTCATTATGGAATTAAATTACAATGTCTTTTAGTGGTTGGGATCACTTTTCTGTCACATTCTCTCCCATTGGGATGTGCACCTTATTTTCTACCTTGTTATCTTGCACATTCCTGTTCTAGACAAAGAATATATCTGGCTCAGAAGTGATGAGGCTCCCCTTTTCAGATTTTTCAAGTAGGCTATAATTTATAGAGGTATCTTTCAGATGCTTTTGTTCTTCTCTTGCACTTGTTCCCTTTCCTAATCAATATGTGATTCTAGCTGATCTTGTATCAGAGAGAAGTATCATATTAGAAGTTATAATTTTCTTTTACTGTAAATGTTTTTCTGATGGGTAATTCTCTTCATTCACACTTCCCAACCCTTTTCCACACTTGACTCTGGTGCTGATGCATTTACCGAACTTTGAATTGACAGTTTAGTAGAGTGAGTCATATGAATGTATTTTACTTTTGGTGGTGAGGAGGTGATGCATTATGATGATTTGCATGAGAGAAATGTTAGAATCTAGCAATTGTGGCATGCATGAAGACAGTTTTAGAGGGTAGCACTGAACTAAAAAAGCTAATTTAGCTAAATAGCACCTATTAGAAATACATTTTCAGTATAGGAAAATTATAACCTTATTTGGATTTAAGAACTTTGTTGTATACACTTAAAACACTTTTTTTAAAAAATTAAGAAACAGTTGCTTTAAAATAGACAATAACGAGTTTCCTGCCTTATAAAAATTCCACTTATTTCAGCCCAAAGGCTGAGCATGACTTGGTCGTTAACATGCCAGGCTCTGGATATATGGGTCCATAACTTGCATCTTATTATTGGAAACAAAAATGATGCTCTGCATTTTTGGACCGTGAGTGTTTTATAAGAGAGAAGATCAAATCCCACTATTTTCCATAGAGCATCCTGAGAGTTGACTTTGGTACCTTCTAATTTTTCATGTCAGTCTAAGAAAGGATTAGATTAGCACAGATAGCTGTTGAGTAGCTTTGTGTAGTCATTCAAAACTAGAGTTTTGTCTTCTGCTGCTTTACATGTCATAATTTCACAGAGGTTTTGACAAAAAATAGCTTAAAAAAATGTTAGTCAACTTTTTTTGTCTTTTTAGATAACATGGAAAGCATCAAATAATTAATTTGAATTATGATTATTGTGATGATAAAGTTTTGTAATGGTTTCTTCTGGGACTGATATTTATGTTCATAGTATTACTGTAAGTCATCAGAATTTGCTATGTCCAAAACTGTAGAAAAATGTGATTCAGAAAGATTTTGAAGACTTAGTGAACAGTCAAATATATTTCAAAAATAAATGCAAAAGTTTGTATTGCTGTCAGGCTGGAATAACTAAAACCATGTTGATAATGATAATTTAGAATTTTTTAATATGAGAGTAAGATAATTTTTATTTTGTGTGATAACTGGTTGGATTTTGTTATGGATATTATGTTCATTTTCATCAGCTGTATTGAATTTATCGATTTCTTTTCTAAAGTTGCAGAGTGGGACTAAAAGTTCATAGCTAGTTTAAATTATATGAGCTCTGAAGAGACACTGATATCTCTTTATAATTGTAAAAAACTAGAGATGATATTACAACAAATTTTAAATGTATGTATAAATTATATTTTTTACTTTCCTAGAATTGTAATGTTTACTGAAATGTTACAGCCTGTGGTTAGTTCTGATCAAGGAAGTAAAAATCTGTAGATGATAATTCCTAAAGTAAACCATTTTTTTTCAATACTTCTGACATTGTTTCTATGGTAGTTTATGAATCATTTTTTTTTAATAATCTAAGCATAAAATAAACACATCTACTGCAGTGACATTTTATCATAAAAGAATTTAACCTTCAGGTTTTAGTAACTGAAGTTGATCTGTAAATGTGTTGTTGATAGTAGTTGTGAAATTGTAAAACATTATTTCATTAAAGTCTGTGTAACTTGAATGTTGTTTATATATATATAAATTATTTATTAATTTAGGTCCCAGCAAAGTAATTCCCAGCTTAGTTCTGAAATCAAGAGTAGTAGTGACATGTCTGCAAAAGAAGCATGGGAAAATGCAAGAAAAGCCTTGAATATGATTAGTAATAAGGAATCGAGTACAGATGAAACTTCATTGCAACCACAGATACATCAGTTCAGCAACAACATGCAGTATTGGCAGCCAAGTTTGTATGTTTATCCTGGGTAAGATTACTGTATTTTATGTTTAGATAAGCCAAATTTAGGTTTTATGGGTTATTATTAAATACAACCATTCAAGCTTTGTTAAACTCCATACAAAATTCACGTGAATAAAGCAGTATAGAGGTGCAGCTTGAATGTGATAAAAAGTTTAGCAGCTGAAATACCATTATTAGCCAATCATGAAAGCTAGCTTTTCCTGACATTTTTTGGCCCCTTTTTGTTGGTTATATCATTTCTCTTGTACCAAGTACAATATTTAAAATTTTAAAATAAATGGTCATAAAGATATTTTTGTGAGTGGTTCAAATTTTAAGTAAGAAATTTGTAGTTAAGAAATTCACCAATGACTTTGGTTTCTGATTGGAGTCAACATTAAATGTGTAGTGTGGACATGGTTAAGTGTACAGTAGGCTTGCAATGTTGTTTTGAGTGAAAGTTTTTTCCAGGGTGCTTGTCATTTGTCAGACAACACGGGTTTAGGCTGGTAATCTGAGGAAGTTTTCAGTCATTTCTTCAGTAATGTTTGGTACAAGCTACATTTAATAATAGGCTTAATTTCAAACAGTTTAACAACAATTTGAAAATTAATGTTTGCTGATTGACTTGCTATTTAGTGTGCACACTGACATTGAACTTATTGACTCACTAACTGACTAATTCACTGATCTGATATTTGTATGCGGTCAAGTTTTCCGAGTAACACAAGAAGCTTTCATGTTCTACTGAGATATAATTTTCACAAAATTTTTAGGTGTTGCATAACACTGATATAACAACATGCTCCATCTAGCAAACATTGCTAAACATCTGAATTAAATTGCTGCTTACAACACTGTCTTCTTCCTTTAACAGTTCTAATGCACAAATTAAATTAAACTGTCCATTTACTTTTTTTTCTCTCACAGGGTCATGGTATGCAGATGAAATGATCTTATCATTGGGTTGATTTTCCCTCGGTAGACGTTCAAGTCCACTGACAGTTCTGTCTTTGACAGACCTCTTGATATGGTTTTGAAAGGAACTACTGTTTTTTTTCAACAGGTTGTCTTTCAAACATAAAATTTTATCTGAAGCTACTCAGCTTGCTAGTTTTCTTCCACATGCTTTAAGAGGCAATTAAAATGTATGTCCTTTGGCTTAGACCATCTATTTTTGTAGATCCTCTGACTCACAATATTAGTTGTTTTTTTTAGTACAACACATGGTTGGATGGCTCTTTTAAACTTTTTTTGTAAAGCCATACCAGGTTACCTTGATGAAATACAGTCTTATTAAGTTGTCTGTCAAACATTAGTGATAATGGTGTGTTACCTTTAGCTTCATGTACTGCTCTTTGGTAACTCATAGATATCAATTTTCTTTCTGGAGTAACTGCAAAGTGTAACAAAGCTATAGTCATTTATCCTAAGTAGTTTAACACTTGTAACATTACACATATATACTTAAATTTTATTATCCTTTAAACCATGTCTAACAATTAATTGCACCATATGAATTGTAAAGAATTTACGTGACAAATGGTATAGCTCACATTATGATATTGAATTACACGACATATAAGTATACCTCATAAAAAAAATGTTAATATTTATTTTACTTTAACCTAAGAAGTTTTCAATTTTTGTATTTTAATTACTTTTATAATAATAAAGAATAAACATGAAAAACAAGAAATAGTACTTACTTTTTTGCTCTCACTGTTGATAAAATGTATTCCTACTTTTTTATACTAACAACTGCATTAAATCATTTCTATTTAATTAAACAGTTTTTCATTAACTGTGCAACAAAAGCTTTTAAAAAATTTATCTGAGTTCAAAATAGACAATTTTATGTGCAGTAAACAGAGCAATACATCAATTGATTAAGAAAACCTTTGGTTTTCTGTTGGTTATACATAGTATAGTCTAAAATTTAGAGACAACTTTTGGCCAATTCTAAGGGGTCCCAGACCTGTAACTTTTAAATAAGGTACATTTTGTTTCATGACGTCAGTCCGCATATTTATTGAACAGCCCTCGTATATTGAAGTAAGTGTCTATAAGGGACAGTTTCCAAAAATGGAAGAAGGTGAACAGGGCCACTGTGTATGATTCAGTGTATATTTTGTTCAGCAAAATGAAAAAAATACAAATTTTGTATTTCATGTTCTAGCTTATCAGTGTTGGTAAGTCTCTAGTTTCTAATTTATACAGGACTATGAACTCTGTATTTTGACATCACAAACATAATTTGAACCAGTTCTGCATTCAACATGACATGTGACTCACAAAAATTGATATTTGGTTTCTTTTATTATTTACTTTAAAATTAAGAAATTAACTAATTTATAATTCTAAAATTTGAATTATAATTTACAGTTTGATACCATACTTACTGACAAAAATTCATAAAATAGTAGCACAATAATTTTCCTTTCGAGGTCGTACAATAAAACTTTGAATGCAAGGCAACAAACACAATAACATGGCATTTTATCCATGACCTTTCTTGATAGGGTTAATGAGATTTGCTATAAGTTATATTTGATGGTAAGCCTATCTTAACAAACTATATCAATAGTTCTTAATATACCTCAAGTACTTTCAAAATTTCCCCAATAACACTGGTTTACAAAGAAATTGAGGCAAGCACAAAAATAGCTGTTTTAACCTAATTTGGGGGTGCTGAATTCAGATTTGAAATCTGTTTTTACTCATCACCTCTAGTTTTTTAGATATGCATACTGTACATAAAGGCATACATGCATTCACGGTTAATTTCTAATATTGTGTGACTTGTGTCTTCTTTTTTAGTTATGCAATAAATGTGATAGCATTACATTATATATAGATATATAGCTATATATCAAGACGGATCACCAGTTTCAGGAATCGGAACAAAGACCTTGCTTCATTTTTCAACATGGAAAACAAGTTGTGCTACTGCACAAATGTACCTGGCTTGTTCACTTACCTTGGTTTGCCACATAATCCTTCAGACTGGTGTCTTTTCATAGACTCTTCCAAGCAAAGTCTCAAGGCTGTGCTTCTGCACAACGGGAATAAATATCCCAGCATTCCCACTGCACACTCTGTCCATCTAAAGGAGTCCTATGACAATATGGAGCTTCTTTTAGAAGCTGTTAAGTACAACCAGTACCAGTGGAGTCTGTGTGGGGACCTCAAGGTCATTGGTCTTCTTATGGGTATGCAAGCGGGCTTCACAAAGTACTGCTGCTTTCTCTGTCTCTGGGATAGTCGAGCTGTATCCTAGCATTACAAGCAGAAAGACTGGGGGTCTAAAAGCACTTTCGTTCCTGGCGAACACAGCGTCAAGGAGAATCCTCTGGTTGACATGAAGAAGGTGCTTCTTCCTCCTCTTCACATCAAGCTTGGTTTGATGAAGAATTTCGTGAAGGCCATGGACAAAAATGGTGCTGCCTTCCAACACTTGTTTACTGTGTTCCCAGGTCTCAGTGCTGCTAAGCTCAAAGAGGGCATCTTTGTCAGACCTCAAATCCGAGAAGTGCTGAATGATACTGATTTTGAGGAGCTTCTTACCTTAAAGGAACTGAGAGCATGGGAAGCATTTAAGTCAGTCTGTAGTAGCTTCCTTGGTAACACACGCGTACCAAATTACTAAGCCTGTATTGAGAAGTTGCTGAAGACTTATGAGGATATGGGATGCCGAATGTCACTCAAAATTCATTTTCTCCATTCCCACCTCAACTTCTTCCCTCCAAACCTTGGAGCAGTGAGTGATGAGCACGGAGAAAGATTCCACCAAGACATTACGAAGATAGAGAGCAACTACCAAGGCAAGTGGAACCCCAGCATGATGGGAGACTTCTGCTGGATGCTCTTGCGTGACATCCCGGAGGCAAAATACACCAGATATTCTAAGAAAACACACTTCTAACTGTCTGCGGTACTATGAATTGTGTACATTGTGTCATCCAAGTATATTTATTCCATAAATGTTCTTTATCTATTCTGTTTTATCTGTAATAAGCTGCTGCAACTGTTGAAATAAGCAAGTATATACTCTATATATACTAAAATGAGACTATTTAAAAGCCAGAAAACTAGAGGTGATAGAGCAAAACTGTTTATAAATTTGAATTTAGCACACCCAAATTAGTGAAAAACACCTATTCACATTCTTGCCTCAGACAAAAAATTTTTTGTAAACCAGTATAATCAATCCATAACAAACATGCTGGCTAACTCACTAACTAATAGTGAATTGAATAACTCACTTATGGAATAATACATTCTTTTCTTTTTGTTTGCAGTCTAGTTTTCCAGGTAATATAAGAATCTTCCAGATTGTTTTGAGACCTTAAATCATTTTATAAGGATATGATCTTTTAGCAAAGAAACATCAAAATTAAAATATTTAAAATATAGCTTAAAACAGTATTCTCAAAACAACTATATTTGTAAGAAATTAATATCCTTAACTGAGCCACAAGTATTTAAGAGTAAGTCCTACACAGTTTTTTTTATAAAGGTACCTCCTGAATGCTACATACCAATAATCTGTACCAGTTTAAGACTAAAAAATCATACACAAATGCAAACTAATGTGGCAGGGGTTTAGTTTAGAGAGAGAGAGAGATCAAAAGATTTCTCTCCAACTGGGGTGTTCAAGAATGTTGTGGTTCCTTTTTGTCCCGTTTTGTGGAAGGTTATCAAGTTTAACTGGGGGTTTTGTTTTTATTTTATTTTAATTCTATGGGTGAAGGAGTGCAGTTGGTCATAATTAATATTATTTATGATCGAGGCAAAGGTAGCACGGGAGAAAACAGCCAGAACTCGTTCCAAAAGGCAGATGGCATAGTAAATGTGAACATAAACGCGAAACAATGCGACTTGATTTAGGGCATGGCAATAAAGTTGCCTTGGCTGGGATCTAAAGATCCAATGCCTAAGATTTTGCTGTGGGAGGAAACAGGATTGCCCTGAGAAAAACTCACTTTCACAGGATAGGCACCGAAAGATTTACCTGTTCTGTGCCCGAGACCTGAAAAAGAAAACACATAATATTTACGTGAGGTTTGCCCTTTAAGTACTTTGTTTGTGTAATTTGTGATTCCTGAAATATGTTTTATGGTGAAATAAATTTGGTTGGTGCACTGGTTAATTTACAGAATGTTTGAAAAATCATAAATATTGCCAGTGTGTTTTATTGGAAGGTGTTGGTGTAGAATTTTAAAACAAGTTAACTGTACTAGAAGAATAAGCATAATATTTTGTTTATTTTTGCAAGAAAACAACTTGTTTCATTGAAGTTACCTTATACTGTTATGGGTTCACTTTTACTTCAGTGTTCTTTGTTATTATAGGTTTGGATATTCAGGAATGGAAGCATGTTATCCATACTATCAGAATCCTTATCAAGTAAGTTATTGCCATTTAAATGTATAAAAAGTCTAGACACGTAAATATTAAAATTACAAAATATAAGAAGCATTACACTATGTCACAAAAGCTGTCTGAGTAAAGGTCAAAGCTGGTGTCGTCATTGGACCACAAATAAAAAAAGATCCTGGAGTCCATAGAATTCCCCAAGAAGCTTAGAAGGAAGGAAAAACAAAGCTTTTTGCAGCAGTTTTGGGGCTTCTTGTGTAATCACAAGGCTGAAAATTATGAGGAACTGTATGAGGTTCTGGTGAAGAACTGTGGCAAAATGAGCTGCAGGATGATGCTGAAAGTCCATATCCTTGACTTTTATTTTGATAAATTCAAGAAAATGGGAGCATACTCAGAGAAGCAAGGCAAGTGCTTCCACCAAGGTATACCGAACTTTGAATGTCGCTACCAAGGAGCATATAACGAAAACATGATGGAAAACTATATTTGGGGGCTGATACATGAAAGTGGTTTACATTACATTTGCAAATCTCAAAAAACTGCTCACTTTTAAACATTTTTGTATAACTTTAGTATAAATACATGCAAATCTTGAATCATATGTTTTAGTCAGACCTTATGTAAATGAAAATGTGCAAATTTGTCTGTATTTACATAGAAAATAGGTTAATTTCTAAATTTTATTATCCAGGTCACAAAAGCAAAGTTTGAAGGAAATAATGGCCATTTTCTGTACTTTTACAACAAGCAACTAAGAAATAACACATTATCCAGGAACAAAATTTGTGTTATGTGGTGTTATCAACTTTGGGGTAAAAATGATCATTTCTTTACTTTTACTGTTGTAAGAGGCAAAAACAAAATACATACAATGCAACATAGTGCACTGTGCACTGCTGCTGGTGAACAGTATGAAACAAACAAAGTTAAGAGTTTTAGGGTTGAAAATTAATACCATAAAAATACTAGAACTATGAGATTTGAGTACCTTAAAGTGATTTTGAATATGCAGTTCAACAATACTCATGACAGTCATAGTCAATGTGAACTTGTTGAGCAGGTATGTGTAAGCATGATATTGTGATGCAACAGAATATTTATAACATTTTTGGAAGGATAAGAAACTTTAATAATGATGAGCTAAGATCAGGATTCAGGTATTTCAAGATGGGATATTCTTGTACTTAAGCCTGTTAATTCTGGTTATGCTGTGACAGAGAAAGCAATGTCGCTCTTGTTGTATTTCATTACAAAAATATAAATGCTGAAGTTTGAAAAGAATGTTCCTAAAGGCATGTAGTTACGGAAAATATTTAATTTTGATTTTTTCTGCTATTTCTGATAAGTTCATTCTTTAATGTAGTTATTGGCACACGGACTCTGAATAGTTCACTTGCAAATTGATTTTTATTTTGAGTATAAAATTATAGTTAATATCTTAATAATTGTATTATCTCTCAAGTGAATATCAAAAGTGTTTTAAAATAAATGTTTGTTTTATCTTCTGTACTACAGTGTGTTTGGAAAGTCACTGTGCAGTTTTGTAATCGTATTTTATTCAGTCTATTTCAAGCCAGCAACTGATATTGGTGTTTAGAAAGAAAATAAGAAGGATCCAGGCGTGTATTGATGCCAACAGGGGTCACTTTCAACATTGTTTATAATTGTCACTTATATTTACCTCCTGTATTCTATATTGAAATATGTCTGTTAATAAATATAAAAGTGCACAGTGACTTTCTGAACACCCTGTCTATTACTATTTCTTATCATTAGCATGTTCAAAGAAATGTTTGAAATTAACAAATGGAGATATGTACATACCTTTCAATTTATCACAGAAATTCACTAGAATAGTCTTTTTGGTTCATATGCATAATTTCATGTCTTTATCTCACTTGTAGTTTATTTTAAAATTTGCTTTCATATTTTTTATCTTTTATTTTTTTATGCTGATATGTCAGCTGATATCCACAAGGGTTTAAGTTATTATTGACAGATTCTGGGTGTAGATGAGCTTGTGTAAACAAGGTTGAACCTGTATGGTGCAGATAGCCCTTGAGTAGCTTTGCGCAAAATTCAAAAAGAAAAAGAATGAACCTGTACATATCCTGTTTATAAGCTTTTATAATCCAGTTGACAACAGGTTTAAACATATAAACATCATTAAACCTGTAAAATATGGCTTTAAAAACTCAAATAATAAATAATTAACTAAAATATAAAAGTAAGACCTAAATACAATTTTAACTGCCTCTCTTAAGTATAGCTTATTTTGGTAAGAAGCCACTCTTTAAGTGCTATAGTTTATCAAATGGATAACAGTTTAAGCAATTACCTGTACCCTGTGATGAAAAGTGCATACAAATTTCCATGTTAATTACTGGTGGACTATATTGTAATCTGTGTTCTTTCTAATGACTGCATACACTTGTGTCGGGTACATACATATGGTTTATAACTTACCGCAGAGTACAGAAGTGGGTGGGGTGGCACTTGTCAATATTTGGCATGCATTATTTCTGTTTCTAAGTGAGTGGAGCTGTATAACTTAGTATCTTGCATATCAAAATGGCAAATGGATCTACATTACATATAGACACCAGTACATAACTAGTTTGTGTGTGAGGGAGTCAACTGCTGCTAAGTTAGGGTTATCATAGCATGTGGATTGTGAGAAGACTGCATTTTAGGATTTTTTTATAATATTTCTTTTAAAATGAAGAAATCAAAACTTGGAAAACATAAACATTTAAATATACATTATGTTGTTTTTGTTCACATGTGGAGAATAAGGTTGTTTAATTAAATTTTGAATTAATTTAGTTCTTTACACAAAATGGAATTTAAAAATGGTGCTAAGGGCAATAAGGTTAAATGTCATTAAAACAAAGTCACGTTGATGGAATTAGGCTATCAGTACAATTATGAGGCTCACAACAAGTCATACTAAAGCCTTGGTAAGCAAAGTGCACCATGTCATGAAAGATAAGAATACACGTACGTAATTAGTAAAGATCTGTGTTAAATGATGAAGGTATAGGCTTACCAAAATAAGGTTTCCAGTCAACCATTGTATGTTTCATACAACTAAATAATGAAATGGGTATTCGTGGTATTTTATACAAATACACATTTTTCAAGTTATCAATGCAGCACCCATATATTTCTATGTGATTGGACTGTTAAAACAACCACTGTGAAACTATTGCGATATTGTAAAAGTTCTTTCAAAATATAAAAATCTACTGTTCCAGGCCCCCCAGACCATTTTAAATATGGCAATAAATTCTCAAGTTTCTGACAGAAGAAGGCAGTGTTTGGAGAAGTTAAAGCTAGAGACTTACTTGAACAGTGTGTTCCAACCAGGGAACTAGAACAAAATTTAGTAAACTTTTAAACTAAAAGGAGTGGAAAGCATGTGGTTCAGTCTGGTACTACATTATCATCCTTGTATGCTAGATGGAACAGATAAGCAAGCAAGGAGTAGTAGTATGCTTTGAAGATTACATTACAATGGAGCTTTCTGCAGTAAAATTATCACAGGGCTATTGTCAAGGTGAACAGTCATCAGTCAAAGGATTCTAAGACTCAAAATCATCTTATTTACTCAACCCTTTTACTGACTAGAAATGTTTATTGTTGCAAGCCATTGTTCATGTGTGTTATGATTATCTCCTGTAATCTGTGTTTGATCATGTGCTGAAAACTATAATGATCTGGAGCCTGGGTATTGTGATAGAAAACAGCAAAATTGATTTGTCATTGTATTCATTTCTTTTATTACTTGGATGTGTGTTTTCTTTTGACACATTCAACATATCTCAGAATAGGAAAGCTGTCTTGGAATGGCAATCACACAAAAAAAATAAATGTTATGCATGGCATTTCATAATTAATATTTGTTTCTATAATTTCTACTGAAGTTAAAAGTGTCCTCTCTTAATAGCACTTGTTCACAGTAAGGTAATATAGATAATCTAATTCAGGTTAAAAACCTGTACATTTTGTCAGAATATAGCAATATGAAAAAAAACAATGAGAATTTTCAACAACTTTTTATTACTTGAGGAATGGGAAAAAATATGTTTGGATGTGTCTCTTGTACTCGTTCTATTTTGGAATTTGTGTGTGTTCCATTTTTTAAATCTTAAAAGCACTCTTAGTCAGGGATATATGAATAAATCATTGTTTTGTTAGATGAATTTGAAATTTTTGTCCATTATCTTGATGTCACTGTATTCTAGGTTAATGAAGAGCATTCCTTGTAGTATTTGGATATTTAACTGCATGCCTGAAACATGTATAAATGTTTGTTAAAAACTTAATAAGCTATTTTGATTCATTTTCTTAAACATTTTTAAGATTTGCAGTGGGTGGTCCAAAGCATCATGCCTATACTTATTTACTCGGGTTGAACACGTTAGAAATTTTTGGATTTTGCTTTTGAGAAATTCAAAAACAGAAGAAAATAATGTAGGGCTGTCTGACTTGCATCATCTAAATATGGGAATGTTTTTATGAATTATTCCCATTATTTTTGTTTCCGTACTATCTTTTCTATATTATTCAACCTTTTAAGTATCTATTTTGACTTTTCTCTCAAAAATTTGTAAATCTTAGTTAAACAATGAGGAATTGTTTTGATTGCAAAGTAACTTAAACACCATTTTGGACATAAATTCAGGTATAATTTCGTATTTATGAAGAAAACAATAAACTTCATTTTACATGTACATCAATGCCACTGAGGAATTGTATTTATTGCAAAGTTACTTAAACACTGTATTTTGGACACAAAGTCAAGTATAATTTCATATTTATGAAGAAAACAATGAACTTCATTTTACACATACATCAATGCACACTGTTGAGTTTTCAAACAGTGCAAAATGGGACTTATCTTTGTAAATGTAGTGTATAGAAAATGTGCATTGATTATTGGAACTTGTATCTGCATGAATGAGTAAATATTTAACTGTATGACATAAGAATTTTTATTATATTTTTATTCCATAACATTTGTGTAATGCTTATTAATATCTCAGGACAGACATGTTCACAAATATAGTGGACAATTCAAGAGAGATATAAAAATCTCATTTTTCATAAAAGTATAAAAAAATAATTTAGTAGTTAAGAATCCTTTAAAAGTATCAGGGTTTATATTTCAGAAATATAGTTAAACCAAGAGACTAGGCATTTCTGAAAGCCCAGACTTCTCTGATTATGTTTGGTGTTTTATGTGTTTTTTCTTTAGGTATCCTAATACATTTTTGGCCAATTCATGTTTCTGATCTTTTCTGTTTGTTTAGAATTTTTATATTGTCTGTGCTCATGAGTTTTGTCTCTGATAGGCATTAATGAAAAACAAGCTCAACAGGAGTATTTTTGTGTTTATTTCTAGTATGATGCCTACTATCATCAGATGTATATGACCCAAGTTCCTCCACCGCCTCCACCACCACCACCACCGCCTCCTGATAACAGTGAGTCTCCAAATGAAATGAGTAACAAAAAAACTGTGAAAGAGCAGAGTTCTTCCAGCATAAAGAAAGAAAAAGATGAATTTATCATTCATTCTCAACAACCCCCACCACCTCCACATGAGTTAGTGCAGAGAGGATATAGTCATCAAGGAATTTCATCAACTTATTCACCAATGCCAAGCAAACGTAAGTTAGGATGTTCCTCTTTAAATTTTATTATTATTTGAATACTCTTTTTAATACTTTTAAAAAAGTTTGTAGTACTTAAATTATTTTTTTCAAGAGCAGGTGCTGTGAAAAACTTGGCCCTGATGTTGCCTTGACTTTTTCCTACTGATTTAACAACTGATTACTTTTATGCTGTCTGTTGTAATTACTGTGCATCATAGGTACTGGATCACAAAAATGACACACATGGCAAATATGGCAGGTTCTTTTTATTTTTGTGTGCTCATCACAAACTCTGCAAGTTACTAATTTTTCCTTGCTCACTGGTATCTAACTGAATATCTGAAAGTTGTTTTGAAATCAACTCAACTAATGTAGTTAAACTATTAATTAATAATTTTTATTGTGCTTTATTAGTTATGAGTTTTATTTTTCAGCAAAATGTTTTGTAAAGTATATTAATTTTTTGAAGTTGCTGGTCTTCATAAATGCAAAGTAAGATATAAATTGCTCTCCCTAAATTGTCAAAAAGGTCAGATGTCCTCCTAACATGAAAACACAAGGAACAGAAAAATTGAAATTTGGACATGGGTTTGTATTGTGACTGTTCAGGAACTCTTTATTTTATGCTGTAAATCTAAGTTAAAAATCTTTCACAAGACCTGTAACATATTTGGAGTGATTTTGTCATAATGATAAGCATACATAAGCCTTTAGCTAAATTTTATGTGATTTTCCAGCTGACATCCAAGATAAAAAACCCCTTCTCCTATAATTTACTGTCCAAGCTTACAATTTTGATTATAGAACTGTAAATTGCTGGGGATTGGGATGTAATTTTGGAAGCTGATTGTTAAAAGTCAAATATTTTCAAATCCCCTCTCTATTTTTATTTAAAATCATATCTACCTTTATTAATAGAACATTTTAAAAGAGTCATAACAAGGTTTTTCAAAACTAAATTCTGGTCAGTAATCAACTCAGTTTGGAAATGAGATAATTTAGAATGGTGAATCATCTGAGTAATTCATATCTATCATCAATGGCCTCATTTTTATTGGCATTCAGCATGTTTGAGTCACTTTCAGAATACAGTTTTGGTTGTGAGCTACCTCTGTCAGTTTCAGACTTAATGGTTTTGGTGTCTTGCAGGGTAGTACTAGCTACTGTTTCTTTGGTAGAACTGTACTTCAGTTTATTTAGAACAGCACCACAGCCCTGGGTGGATTCATGCACCTGCAAATTGTCACTTGGTTACCATAAAATTGTTCAGTGCAGCTTTGATTATTTCTTTGCATTCTGCTTCTAATTAGACATTGTGATTGGTTTTGATTACATGTATGTCGTCCATTTGTAATGACCTAAGATGAACATGCCACAACCATCAGGGTTCAACAACAAAAACAATTTATTCACAATAACAACACTTAGAAATAAATTGAATGCATACCAAAACACTGAATAAACTGGACATCAATATTAATAAACAGTTTATCTTAAACATTTATAAGTGAATAATAATGGAATAAAAAAAAACACAGTAGGAAATAACCTAATTAAAAAAAAACAAATACAATATTCTAACAATACCTCTCAGTACTGAGTGACAAACATGAATAGCTGTCTTGTGACTCTGTCTTGGTGAAACCTCTGATAGGGTATTTATTTACAGATAATGTCATGAGATTATAACATTATGTAATAATAAATTTACATGCTCTTATGCCACATTAATATTATCTGTATGTCAATGCTTGGGAAGCTGGTGTCAGTTTCATCATACACATTTACTCAAAGTACAAATCATTATTTAGAAGGTGAGTTTGTTTCAATGCAACTAAAAATTTAGAGATAATCTAAGTTACAGAAGGAAATAATAGTTGAATGATGAACACAACCATAATTACAAAATAAATGTTTTCCTATTTTAACATTTTCTAATGTGGCTTGATGAAAGTATACAATCTGACAACATGGCCATTAGGATGCTGAAACCATATTCATTTGTGCTCTTGCTGACACAAGTTGTTATGACAACATCTACAAGCAAATGTAGAGTAGGCAACTCCTGCCTGTTCTCTAGAATCTTCTCCCATGGGTCTTTAGTTCCTGCACTTTGTAGAAGCTTTTCTACAAAATATTTAGTCTTCTACTCAAATTCAAGTGCCAAATCATTTTTCCATTTGGCTGAGTTTACTCAAAACTTGTTTATATATAGGCTATTGTGAAAGGAGTTGAGTCACTTATAAAGGCACTGGATTAGAGTTGTAACCACTGTCTCTTAGCTTCCTATAAAAATTTATATATTTAGTTTTCACAAGTGGTGGTTTGTGCAGTGTGATACTCTCATGCATGAGGGATCCAGAATTGCAGAAAAGAGAGGCACATAGCAGTTAGAAAAAATAATAAACATGTCCTTGCACTCTTTTGAGAGAACCATTTTGCCCTCTGGATCCATCAGTGCTCTGTTGCAATGTTGTATGATAGTAGTCTATCACTGTTAGTCAGGCTTCTTAAATAAATTAGATTTTGAAAAGTTATTCTGTCAGATGTGAGAATTAGAAGCCTCAAACTTGTGAAGTTTGTCAAAATACCATTGATTATGCCAATTTCTCTTGATACAGTCTTTAAAAATGTTTGGTACTCTCACCCAGAATTAGATGCACCACCCTACACATAAAGCAGAAAGAATTTCCCTAAATGTTTTCTACCATAATAAACTTTACCTAAGCTTTTAGCTTATAATTTGCTTATGTTGTAGTCAGGTAATGTCTAGCAATGTGTAGGGAGTTTGAACATATTCATCACTTTCTAAAATTATTCCAATATTTGTAATTCTTATAAATTTCCATTTTAGTAAAAACTAAAAATAAATCACTAGAACTGTTCATTACCTCACTTGTATTCAATGATGTTTCATCTGTGGTAGTTGACACCAAACTGGGGATCTTCAGTTTGTTTCTAAGAGCACTCTTTTATTGACTTGAAAACATTTTTTGCAGTTGCATCTGCATAACCATTTTTTTGTTTTCTAGTGAATCAACAAGGATTTTGGGATATCAAGTCTTTACAACTTTAACCATGACCAGCTCTTTCTCATTTGTAGTTTTTTTTAGTCTGCAATCCATCACAGGTCATGGGAAAATGCAGTAGAAGAACACAGTATTGATGATAACTACACAAATAACATATGTAGTTACATTAACAAATTCTACAGCTTTTTTACTGCTCGGTTTCTTGGAGTTGCTTCAGTTTTTGCTTTCTGAACTGTCACAAGAGTTGAAAGAGGACAGTGGTAATCTGTTCACAACCATGAGGTAGGCATTTCTTTACAACTCTGTTGCCTTACTCTGTTTATTTGTGTTTGACAACAGCAGTGCTGATAGGAGTAACATATGAACCAAAGGCCTTTTCCCTGTATTCAGTACCAAGTTACTTCTGGTAGTCTAGACCAACCAAATGTGCTTTAAATTTTAAAAGAGATTTATTTCAATCAGTGTTGATTTCATTTTGGTGTAAATTTTGCCTTAAGTATTGCACATGTGATAAAAATGGATTTTATAATTTTTTTCCCCTCTTTAATTACTACAAGTTAAGAAATTCAATACATCAGTTTATTTTACGGTATAGTAATATTTTTGTTGGTTTTAATGATAGTTACTTTTCAAAATTCTTATACAAAGATTCAACATAGTTGAAAATTAAGGAGTTTTAAATTATTAGATTTGGCTGATTTTATTCCATTAGGATCTAAAGTAGTGGTACAATAATGAGTTCTTTAATAATACTATTGTTATAAATTGTTAGAAGCTCCTGGAACTGGGGGTATAAAATTCACTCTTCCAAAACGATCTGTCCAGTCTGGAACTAGCCCCTTAATTGGACCTTGTGCTAACCAGGGTAAAAATCGTGGAAGAGGGAGGATCGGAGGTTTACAACAAACTGATACTTCTGTACCTGGAAATCAAAGGTGAATATGCACATGTTCATGATTTATTTGTCAGCTATGGAACATTACTATTTAACAAAATATGTAAGTTAGGTTGTTTTAAGTCTTTATCTGTTTTTGCATTTCATGTATTTATTTCTTTTATACAGTATTGTCTAAAAGTGTTAAAAAAAGAGAATATTTATTCTTTCCATTTTATGGGGTATTTCTTCCATGCTGTTTTGGAATGTAAATTTCAAAACTATGGTAATGCTGCACTGATTCCTGTTGACAATCAAACGAGCCAGGATGATTATATATATCATTTTTTAGAATTCCCATATGATTGTCTTGTGTCATAAGGATTCTGTTTGAATGAACATACTAAAATAGCAGTTAAAATACTTTTACTTCAATCTCCAAATATTGTCAAGAAACTGAAATTTATTTAAAAACTACAAAAACTAGATTGTTGGTGATTTGGAAAAGGGTTTTATTGGATGGATGAGTCCAAGTTTGGAATATTTGATTCAAAATGTAGGTTGTACATCTGGCAGATTAAAGGTGAAAGATGCTTACATTAATACATGGAAGATACCATGAAGCATAGGAGGCAGTATGATGGTTTGGGAGTAGAATAATGGACCAGCACAAGTACCATCAGATACTGATATGTCATAGTATGCCTAGTGGTTCACATATTACTAATGGGCTCTACTACCATGAATATAATGACTTCAAAATTCATCCAACCTATGCAGAAATTACTCGGCTAAGAAAGAAGCTGCTGGAGTCATTCAAATGATGCAGTGGTCCAGACAGAGCCTTGATCTCAACCCAGTTGAGCAGATGCAGGAATTGATATATTAAAAACTTGACAAATCAATAGTTATTTCCAAAGAAATTTCTAGAAATGTATTAAACATTTGGTGTAAAATCCCAAAGAGTAATACTGATAGACTGTCTACAATTATTTGACAACTAAAAAGTTACTTCTAAAGAAACTTTCTGAGGGTATATTCAATATTAGAGATATTTGAAGTAAAATCCCAAAGGACACTTTGATTACATATGTTGCAACAATGCCTGAAAGACTGTCTCCAGTTATTAAATCAAAAAGGGGACAGACAAAATATTAACTTTTTGCTGAACTCAGGCACTTCCACTGAATTTCTGTTGTGCTAAGTATGAAAAATTAATAAATATTTTGATATTTCACCTGTAATTTGCTTTGCTTTATTCTTTAAAAGTAGGCTGAAGTCTAATTTTTGACTTTGTTCTAACACTTTTGGAAAGGACTGTATAAGCTCCTATAATTCAAGATGCTTCCTACTTTTGTATTTGTTAAAAATAAAGGAGTGATGGATCATCTTTTATGATTCATCATTTGTGGACATCTGGTCATGAAACTACAACAGAATTAACATTTCTAGTTTTCATATTTCTGTGTTTCATACTTAATGAATGTAGTGTTTTTGAGGTTAAAAATAATTTTTTTTTAAGTAAATAATTTCTTCAAGGTTTGATTATTCTGTGAAAATACAAAAATGCATGTTAACTTTCCTTTAGCATTACTGCTGAACCAGTTTCTTATGGACATGATTGGCCAGAAAGTCTCAAGTAAGTACACCATTGTATGTAACCATCACTATAGTCTTGTATCATTTGCAAGAGTTACTTTATGCATAACAGAATTGTATTAAAAAATACTGAACATACATATGTGCATTAACATTTTAAGAATTTCATCACCTGAATGTGCAAAAGAACTTCAGTTATTAATTTATATCGTAATTTAATTAGATATAATACAAGCAGTGTGTGTATGCTAAATGGGGTGATGGGCTCTTGCAGGTGCAAGATGTGACACCATAAGTGACATGTTTAGTACTTATATATTTCATTCATTAATAATTTCTGACTATTCAAAAGTATATTTCTACCACACAGCAGAGAATTATGTTAGTTTTTTTCTAAGAAAGTATATTTATTTAGCAAGATCAAGAAATAATGTAAAGTCATAATACTTAGCAGTTAGAGGAAGAAAGCTTCAATATCCTATGAGAATACAGGAAAATGCATGTGGCAAAATGTGTCAAACACCAAGATTGTCTGTAACCACATCCCATGTCAAATATGAGTAACAAAATCGCTTCCAGCAGTATTTCAAAATAAATTACTGCTGTTATGAGTTGGATAACAGAAGAAATTGGAATGAAGAGCAACTCCAGTTGAACATGCCAAATTTATTTGATTATTCCAGTTATTCAATTAATCAAAATATTGCCACCAAAGTTGCTGCTTATTTTATATTTATTATGGCGAAGCTTCTAAAGCTTGCTCTTTTTTTTTGCAGATACTGTTGTTAAAGGAACACTCATTCTTTGGTTTATAATTTTTAATCAAATATTTTCTCTTTACAAATTAATAAAATTTTGCTCTATTTTGTGAATTGTAAAATATTTCCTATATTTATATGTAGAGCAGATTTTGTTTAATATTTTGTTAGGAAATATGTTAATGAAGCTTTTGAAAAGTGCAAGACTGATATCGATAAAGATCAAGTTGAAATAATATTAAAAGGAAAACTTACTAAAGCATACAATGATGGAACAATGTGGACTAAAGAGTGGGACAAGGAGCCTTTACCTAGGTATTTTTCTGAAAACAGATTTTTATTATACTTATGTATTAATGTCCAGGATGGCTTGAACATTAATTATATTGCTTTTTGTCTGTGTGTTTGTGGTTTTAGAGCATCATCATTCATTTTTGAAAACAAAGGTCATTCAAATATAATATCCTTTTGTACTGTAAGTCTCAAATTTTGACTTGAGGCTCATTTCTGTGCGTTAAAAAATAGTGTTTGTGATCATCCTGAACTTTTTGTGATCATAATGGCACTCATAGCTCACTAGAAGGAAAGTAAAAAAATAGTTTCAAACAAAGTAATTCTAGTCTGAGATTTGTAACTTTGATACAAATCTGGTGTTATCTGCTTTTAACATTCAAACTTCTCAAAGTGGGTTTGTCAGTGTTATGTAAACTGCTTATATGTCAGCTTTGAGAACTTGTAAGTTAGTGATGTGAACATGTAATGAGAACTAATTTTCTGATCTGCTTAATGGTATCAACTGTCTTGGGTATTACTGTAGCAGAGAATCACATAGCATAGAAAAAAATTGTAATCCTTTAACTTTGTGATACATTGTTAACAGAAAAGGTATTTGATTAATTTCTGCCACAGTTACACTGAATTAATTTTTAAGACTTTTGAATAGCTTGCTTTTAAATTTTATATTTCATTTTAAATTATGAAGTTGTAATGTGATGGGAAATGTTTTTCATGGCACGAAATGAGGTTGGCTTTATTTTCACTTGATCATATTAAGTTTCAATGACAAGAACATTGTTTGGCTGTGTTTACATAAGGCCTTGTAACTGCTTGAATGAGCTAAGAAAATCTGAAAATAATTGATAGCGATGTATAAATATAAAATATGCTTTATGAAGAAGTTATTATAAATATTAAATGAAACTTTGAAATTAATAATTGAAGTAATTTGCTTGTTATTTTGTTTTGGTAAAAGAGCTATTTTACTGTACAGCAATGAAACTGCATGCTATGTTTTCATGTCAAATGAATGATCAAATTTAGTTTTAATTAATAAAATATTTATTGAAAAGCTTTACAAACATAAAAATATGTAATTAGAATCTGAAAAAAGGTAGGCATTTCAAGTAGTTTTTTTAAAAAAACGTATCACAGTGAAATCTTTTCAGGGCTTAAAATCCATACAAATGTCCCATAAAATTTATTTTATTTTACATAAAGTATATTATCTGTGAAAAGATAATCTCAGAGTTTGAATAGTTTCATTCAATGGTTTTTCATTGCAATGCAGTTGAAGATATCGCACAGTATGGGTATCAATTCAGTACACCTGAACAATTAAAAGCTGCATTGAAGTCAAACCTGTGTTTTTATGTGATCTAATTTAACTTTGTTTTAACACAATGTTTGGGGGGGGGCTTTGACCTTGGGCTGTTAACTAATCGTGTTAACTTGCATCTCTCTAGCTTAAACTTTTTGAAATCCAGGATTTTTTTTTTTGGTTTGGCTAGATTTCATTATTGAAAACTGTATTAAGAAAATATTTATTACTAAGGTTTTCTATCTGTTTAACAAAATTACTAGCTTTAAGTTTTATATAATAGTGCTTTTAGTATTTTGCTCAGTCTGAATCTTTTAAGAATGGCTGGATGTGTTCCACATCCACTTCACTAGGGAAGGATTTTTATGCAACAATGCATATGATGCTCAGAGATGTCCTCACTGAACATTGTTAAATTTTGTTAAAATGTACAAGTATTTTGAACACACACAATGGTATTATTTTAATTGTCTTGTTAATAAGAATGCTATTTATCTGTTGTAGTTATTTGCACCCAAGCTTTAAATACTTCAAGTGCAAGGTGGTTTTCATATTCAGTATAAAAATACTTTTCTTCATTTTGGGACTTTCATATCTCGTTTGCACAACCTTTAGAATTTCATAAATGAATATCAGACAATTTTTACAGGAAATTTTTGTATTTTTTTCATTATATCTACCATATCATCAACATATAGTGCAATTAAATTATTAAAATTGGCTAAATAAATACATATCTCTTTGTAAAATATCTTTACATGTGTTGTTTCATTTGTGTTCATAGTTTCAGGTCTCTTGCTTTTCTCATGTGGTTTTTTTTTAATGCTGTTGTTGTGTTTGTCTTTTACCATTTATCATTCTTTTCAACACTAGTCAACAGTGCAATGAGTGCATATTACAATAACTGTGGAAGAGATGTGCAACCCTTTGGCAGAATTTTCATGGACCTCATAATATTTTAAGACTTGAGAATTGATACAAAGAATGAGATATATATATTTAACATGTTTAAACCTTCCAGTTATGTATTTTAAAACACAAATAACATGCAGTTAACTAAAATATAACTATAAGATCTAAATACAATTTATACTGCATCTGTAATATATTTAGGTAAGTAACAACCATAAGTGGTATAGTTGATTCAGTAATCAACAACATTGCAAGTATTCTTTGATAGATTGTTTAGGCAAAATATTCATGATGAAACTTTGTAGAATGGACAGCAACTGTCTGTTATGGAGTTACAAATGTAGAGGGCAACGTTTTGAAAGTCTTCCTCCTTTCCTCACTAAACAGAGATTCAGGATTAGAGGTGAGTAACCTGTGGCTGCCATTGATTGAATTGACAGGATATTTTTCCTCCAATCAGAAACAATGATATTCCAACCAACCATAACATGCTCTCCACAATCCACCAGGACACTATAAAAGACCGACAACATCTTCACACGCTACTTGAAGATGAAAGGCGGAAGACTTTCAAAACGTCCTCTACATTTGTGTCTCCACAACAGGCAGTTGTTATCCATTCTACAAAGTTTCAACATTGCAGGTAGTTAAATGTATCCTATGATGAAAACTGTGAGTCAGTTTCAACATAATTATTGGCAATTTAGTGTAAAATGAGCTCTTTTTAATTACTAATGCGTTTATATGTTTGCAAAATTTATTACTTGTTTTTATCGCTTTCATCTAGAGAACTTTAAAATGTGTGTGTGCTAACAGATTAAGTAAATATGTTTTTGTGTTGGTGTACATTTACACAATTGGCATTATATTATTGAAGGTATGGAGTATCAAAGTAGAGAATTTATGTAGCTCATGAATCACATGACATTACACATGAAGGTTTAAGTTGCTTTTTTAAGTAAGTGACTTAATTTTGAATCATAGTATGCAATGTAATGTTAATTTCATTCATATACATTGACAGTACAGATGTTTAATTAAAATTTGAAATTAGTGCCTTGCACAGAAGAGTGTTCAAAGGGGTATTCATGCTGCTGGAATAATTAATGAAAATGAAGATTTATCAGATTTTAACAATTATAAATTATATTAAGTAATCTATTTAATTGTGTGTGTAAGTAATTATCTTGCACAACGATACATTAAAAACTAATATTATTTTTAGGAAGTTTGTATGAATATAATGTTTCTTGTAATATGCTTAGTAGCATTACAACCATGTAATAGTAGTTTACTTTTTTAACCTTCAGAAATAAGTTTTGTTTTTAAGCTTCTAAGTTTTTAATGTTACTTTAATTAATTTTATATGAGAGGAAATGGAAAATCTTTATCCTGCTTTTTAATATAAGAAGTATATACATTATAAGGTCAGTACAAACTACAAAGATCGATGAAAATTAAATTTTTCTAAAATATATTGTTAATGTGTTTAACTTAGGATTATTTGATATGTAATGTGACTTTGAAATGGTTAAATTGTTAAAAGTACAGAAATAAGTTGTTTGGCTTATCTAATTTTATTATACAGTATCCACAGTGAAAGAATGGAAAAAGAACAGCTTAAAACTGCAGCATTGGAACAACAAACTCCTCAACATTTCCCCCAAAATCAGAGTCTGTTTTCATCATCTTCATCCAGATCTCATGTTGGAAAGGCTCATACACGGTTAGATATGTGAATTCATGTATTATCCTTAACGATCTTCAATATTATAATATAATTGAATCAAATAACCACATTAATCATGAATGAATTGGGAAGCTTTGCAAAGTGTTTTCTCTAATTTAACATTTGTTTAGGCATACAACATTTAGAAAAGCACAAAAGAAACAAAATGATTGGGTTTACTTCCAAATTAGCATAATCAATAAGATGTAAATCTTTTTCTGAATTTTCCACGTTTTGGGAGCGTTAGTCATTTTCTATTATGTATTTTTGTTGTTGCTTTATCTATAGCTGTATTGTACTTGTAAAGTCTTTAAAGGCTGCAGAAACTTTACAGTGACCTGTATTTTTCATATTTTTACTGTTTTTCCTATACATGATGTTTGATTATGCCATACCAGTATATCTTGTTAGCTAAAGTGAGAGGTTTTGGTCATGTGAAATTGAATCTTCTGAGTTTTTGATCTCAAATTGACCTTTACAGTGTCTGTTGTATAATCTCTAATATGTTTTGGGATAACTTCACAAAATTTTACAAACTTTCAGTAATTGTTGAGAATCATTTGCAAACAAAAAATTTGGAACTTTAATGAAGTATTTTTGCTCTCAGTTTCTCCATAAGTATATGGAGTCAAAGTGTTGACTGCTTCAAGTGCAAAGTTATATTCAAGTGAAAATTGAAAATACTTTTTTGATGTGAAGAATATCAAATTTCATTTGTAATATTTCCAAAATTTAAACTGACATAGCATTGCACTTTTTTCTGTTTTTTTAATGTGCAGGTGTATTAGTTAGTATAATTGTCATGCATTGTTGTGGTTTTTGGGAAATTATTTGATATAACAATTATTTTACAAACCTTAAACTAACAGTTAATCAAATGTCCAATTTTTAGTTTCATTTTTAATTATAAATTATAGTATCAAATATAAAAAGGCATATAATTTACTTTTTAATGAAATTTCCAGTAAAATGAACTGTTATTGTATAATAGATGAGGAAAGACATACATATGTTAAAATCACAATAGAGAATATTATAATATCATGATATTGTACAAGGCAATTTTATTCGACAATTAAAAATATTTAGCAAACACCAATATTATGTATTTTAACTATGTAATAATTAATTATTTATGTTATGTGCAATACCATGTGTGTAATCATTTATGTTATTTGTTGGTTAAAATGCACAGTCAAGATATCTTTTCCAACTAGTAGAAGGTTCTTGACATTATGGGGTGTTATCATTTGACCTTAATTGTGACTTTAGTTCCATTTTTCTGCTCTTACAGGAATTAAAATGAAATGAACATTATACAGCCAGTGTGAAAATGTGTACTGTAATTATTTAGTTAATAAATAAGGATTGTGGATGTATTTTTCAAGGTAGTGTTTTAAAATAATTTTTTGAAGAACTTCATCCGCCCTGGTATACATCTCAGTAATTTAGTACTAAAGTACGTGGAAATGCACTGTTGTTTGAAGAACATGTTTCACAATAAATTTTCATCAGTGATGAATTTCAGATCCTTAGGTCATAACTTGCAGTATTTTTTTAAGTGACTTTTGATGAGCTTACCTGTACAGTTAGAAATAAATAAAGAATAAGAAAGAAATGTGTAAACTGCTTTCATATCTTTGATCTCTAGGAATTTACTGGAATCACAATCAGGATCCAAAAGTCCTTCTGTTAAGAAAGGTGGAAGGCGCCATTACCAAAGGTAGTGCAAGTATTTAAAAAATTTCTGTGTGTCATGTTTGCTTTTCATTTCATACTTTTTAAGGAATTACATATGGATGGTTATGTTGAGTTATTAAGAACTGATATTTAAAACTTTTTTGTTGTTGTTAGTGCTGATTTTTTTGTGTTATACTGACATTTTTAGTGCTTTAAAATGATGTATCATATGAAGTGTAGGTATTAAATATTTGACTCCTAAAAAGTGTATTGAGATGTAATTATTGGGAAATTTGAGCATTTGAAATGTAAATGTTTAAATGTTTTGACCTGATAAATAGTTCATTGCATCAAAAAATTGTATTACTGTTCTAATATATGTTGTAATTAGAACAGTTACTGTATAATTCTAATTGATGACTAACAGAACAATTATTAATTGCTAAACAGCAAAATCTGTAATATTTAGAAGTGAAGTTATTGTAATAAAATCAAAGAATTATATCTACAGCATAAGATTTCTTGACAAAATTAAGTATTTGATATCAATTATAAACAGTAGTTTTCTTCAAAGAACTTGGTAATGTCCTTGAAATGGCTATTTTGTGTTCCTCTGTTGTTGCCTTTAAAAAAAAAAATCTCTAAAATTCCATCTAGAAAGGGGTTTTTTATTCCATCCAGGTCTTCCGAGTCAGATTCTGAGAGTAATGATGATTGCAGAGGTAAAAAACGTAGTTTAAATTCCACAGTTGTAGGACCAACTCATAAACATGGGAGAGGTGAGGGTGCTTCAAGAGGCCATGGAAGGGGTGGGACTCATCAAGGAAACAAAAAAGGACCTGGAAAAAAGGGCAAAAAGCAGAGAAATAAAAGGTTTTGTGTTTCAAAATTATGTTTATCAGACAATGAGTAGTAGTAATTGTAGATTTCTCCCTTCACTATGGCCCTGTTATATTAATTTTTAGTTTACTCTGAGAAAACAC
Organism: Carcinoscorpius rotundicauda; assembly: GCA_011833715.1. Lineage (NCBI taxonomy): Eukaryota > Metazoa > Arthropoda > Merostomata > Xiphosura > Limulidae > Carcinoscorpius > Carcinoscorpius rotundicauda. Next base: position 47,630,927 of record CM022395.1, on the reverse strand, counting down.
CTGAAAATTAAAATACTGTTGGAGAAGGATTCATCAATTCTCTTTCTAAGGGTAGGTCAGAGTTCACATCATGACCTTTTACAGTTATTTTCGAAATTTAAACAATGTCAATGTATATTAATAAACATGGCATCAAAAGATAGTTACTGATTCAAGTTTAAATTTTATGCAAGATTTAATTTTTTTGATTTTAAAGGGAAATATTAAAATAAATTTTCAGGTCGCCCTTGTATTTGTTTTGTAAGATTTTTTGCTCCAACCTGCTTTCCTCCTAGTTTTTCTTATTCACACTCTTTGTTGTGCTAAGTTTAGTGTAAATTATTTATTGTAGTGTAAATGTACTATGACATAATCTCATGTTTTTAGCCTCTGATCTTTGTTTATGGAGACAAATAGAACATTAGACTCACAACATTCACCTTTCACATCCTTTCTTTTGCAAATTTACAATAATTCAGACATTTGCTATCACACCATTTATAGGCAATAGAAGGAAAAAGTTTTAATTTACCAAATGATATACTGGTGTCATGTTCTTAAAGAGATTTTTAGTTATTTTGCCTATGGACTGAAAGTTACTATCACCAAGTTCAAATTGAATACCTAAGGGAATTGTGTTAAAGTGCTTATGCTTTAGTTATAAAATGTTAAATGATAATATAGTTATAGGACATTGTTTGCTTTTAGTGTATTAATGTTTTGTTATGCACATTTTTGAAATAGAATTTTTTTGTTTTATTAGTATTGTTAGTTTGGTATAGGAGAAGAGTATTGTTTCATATGATATCTCATTTTATACAATGGTTGAAAACAGCACTCAGTATGTGTTTCTAGTGTTTTTTCCCTCCTCTCATAAGAGTGGCTAATCTCTTCCAGTGCTGTCCTCTGTATGCAAACCTTTTCTTTGTTCTTGCCTCAAGCCTTCTGCTCGTGATATCCTGTTGCTTTTGGGGTGTGGACTTCATTCACATCACTGGTCCTCCTTCTATTATGCACATGTGCAGTCCCTTAGGGAGTCTCTTCATGATAGTGGAATCTTGCTCAGGATTTCTTGTTAACTCCTGTTACTCTTCCTTCTGCCATGGTACACAATTTGCATTGGTAGTTGGACAAGACTCGTATTTTGGTGGGCATCTTCCTTCCTTCTCCTCCAGATTTGCATCTTTTCATAGATTTGATATCATCACATTGGGGTATATGTGTCAGAAACCGGGAAACTTTGGGTTGTAGGCAGAAGGTCTTTACATGTCAATGTTCTTGAAGTCTTGATGATTTGTCCTAAGAATTCTACAGTGGTAGTGCATATCAATCATTAAGATGACACCTGGATGACATCTCTCTGTATTTGGGTATTAGATCTACTATATTTAGCCCATGCTTTACATTCTCCTCATTGCATCTCACATTTAGGTGCTTTCAGTCTTGTGGTGGATTATCTTTCCCACCTTGACCAAATATATATGACAGAGTGGGGTTTCCCCCCATGTAAATTAATTTGCCACAAACCTCAACCACTAGTTAACCCTTCTTTCAGTACCCAATACCTCATCCTCATCTCTGTCTTCAAAAAGGATTGGTTTTACAAATTACTTTATATTTATCTCCTAACCTGTTACTTCATCGGGTGATCTCTCTCATCTGTACCACTGTGTGTTGAGGCCTTCTGATTACTCTTAATTGACCAGTCAAACCATGGTTTCCATGATTACAATAATTGTAACTTTTCTCTCCAGTACCCTCTTTCTTTGTCTCCGTCCTTTCTTTATCAACCTTGGTCTCCAATTCATGTCCTCTGTTGTCATGTCTGGATTTTATTTGGAATTTGTCAAGGAGATCATGTTTCTCCCATCAACTAGTCTTCCTCTTAGCTCATTCCATATATTCTACTTCAATGGTGGTGCATGGGTGCAAGTATAAAATGTTCTGCAGTTGGTCTGAAACTTGGAGATTCCCTATTGACTGACCTACTATGATTCAAATGGTGGAGTTTATCACATGGCTTTTCTACTGGGGGTCTTCTGTTTCTTTGCTTCCAGGTTATCAGGCTGTCTTATCCCATACCTTTTATTTCCACTAAAACCATTGAGTTATGTTACCCATTTCTTGCAGTATTGTGTTTCTTATGGATTTTTCATCTCTTTAGATGGTTTACTCTTTCAGAATGAGATATGTGGTCATCTGTTTCCTCATTTTATCTCTGTTTAATCACTTTCCTCTTGTTTCATCTTTACCTTTCTCTTAAAACAGATTTTTTTCTTCTCTTAGGTTAAGAATTTTGAAAGTTTGATTTTTTTGTCAGTGATGTTTCAGTTATGCTTTACTACCCTACCTATCTTCTCCTTTATCCAGATCATTCCTTTCTCCCAAAGACCACAGTAGCTTCAGAGGGGACATCCGTCCATGGTACTCTTTATTTTGACATTCTTACCATGTTTGGAATATTTGCTCTTCTACTTTTATTAATTTGATGGGTTTATTCCTCCTTGCCTTCTCAATCCTAGAATTTGTTCCAGGTGGTTTCTTGTTATATTCAACACATATTTTCATTTGCATATCAGTTTTTGGAGGAAACCCTGTAGTCTGGCATATGGACTACACTTAATGCATTTGTCTCTCAATATTTACATTATGTCAGGATTTCTTCTTCAGATTTTTGTCTTCTTTCTGTGGTTGTTCTTAAGGCTTCAGTGCAACTTTGATTGGATAAGTTTATATTCATATTTTTCTTTCAGGGGCCTTTGCTTCATTTATTCATTATATGAATCCTTCTCTGTAGCAAGTGGTGCCGGACCAAGTATTATTCAACTTGTAATCTGTACCCTGTAGCCATGTTGTCTCGTGCTTTATGTTCAATGGCTTCACAATGCTTACTGTGGAGACTGTGTTTTGCAAGAATTCTTGGAGGTGAATAACCTTAATGTTATTGCTTCATAAACTTGCCCATTCCAGACCTTACCAGCCATGAACTGCATGAGTTGAGCACAATGGGATAGCTTCCCATCTCTGCCATGCCTTGTACTGAATAAATTGGTAAAAACTGTTTTTCAAAATAGTGTTTTATGATTACCCATAGCATTGTCTCAGTTGGTGATGTTCCTCTGGATTCTACTGCCTTCTCAGTTCTTTCTTTTTAAGTCAAGTATGGATGTCTTTATCACTGTTCAGTTCAAGCAGCTGAGGTGGTCAATTGTGGAATCACCCTCCTGAATGGGTTGTACACAGTGATGGCTATAACCTTTCAGTGTAGAGTTGGTCAGTGGTGTTCTGCAGGTGTAGATAATATACTGCCCTCCGATTTGTGATAATGAGTACAATGACTTTAGATGCCAAAAAGTAGTTCACCCCTTCCTTTTGGAAACCCTTATTCTATCCTTATGTAGAGGTCTATACCCTATGGCTGGGTTTTGGATTTAGAACAGAACCAATCAATCATAAGTCCTCACAGTTGTTTATGGTTGTGTATATTCTTCCTTTGATCACACTGTCTGTTGTGCCCTAGCTACCATACATCTATTGGCACATTCATTGTTTTACCCAGTGGAATTAAGTTACATGTATATTTATATTACTATCCTGCCACACTTCTTTCCCACTGGGACAGGTTAAAAGTATATTTGGTTCATATATAGTAAGGTTCCATTCATCAGATCCTTGGTTCTGACTCTAATTTCCATAGGTATCTTTCAATTTTTGGGGGTAATTCTATCATTCCCTCACACCAGTTCCACTACCTTATCATTGTAGAATTTTAGCTGATCTTATGAGAGTGGGGAAGTATTGTTTCAGAAGTTATAATTTTCCGTACCAAAATTGTATTTCCTTCCACTCACAATTTTTACACTTCCTCCCCACTTTCCTTTCATGCTTTCATCCTTTGTCAAATTTTGAAGTAATAGTTTGGTAGAAGTGTATAGATGGAGTCGTACTTCACATTTCTGTTGGTGGTAATGAGACGCATGATGATTTACATGAGAAGTATGTTGGAATCATTAAATTCCAGTTAGGTCAGCAGAAGACTTGTGTATTTATAAAAAAAAAATAATTTGCACATAGAAGGATGCATTAGATGAGAATAGCTAATTTTGTGAGGTAGGGAAGTACCTATCAGAAACACCTTTTATGTCTAAGAAAATTATCACTTTTCAAATTGTTCTTTTATTTTAGTACTTCAGAATTTTAATGCAATGGTTTAAAATGTCTAAGCTAGAGAAATTATATATCTTTCAAAGTCTGGTTTGTTTCAGAAATTTGTGCAAGACTATTCTAAAGAAAAGAAAAAAATAGGCTTCAGTTTCAGCCTTTATTCATTGTTATAAAAAGAACTAAAATGTAAAAATTGCATACCTTTTAGATTAGATTAGACATGGTAATAAAAAAATAATTAAAAAATTCCATGTGGCGTATTTGTGAATAGCTTGTGTATTATCTCATTTAGTAGGGTAACTTGATGTTAAAAGCTATGGTATGGATTCTTTCATGGTTATCTGGTAGTTATGAGGTTAGTCAGAATAACTGAGCCCGTATGGAAAGAGTAAATGGAAGAACAAAATATAGTATTCTGTTTGATGCATAAACATTTTTCTCTCTTAAAATGAGAAGAAAAAAACAACAACCAAAAAACAGTCATAAACCAAAATAGGCCTAATGGAGTTTAGTATAAATTCAGCCCAGCAGTTTGACATTTTAAGTATTTTATCTGTATATAGATAGTTGGTAACAAGTTTAATGTTTTAGGTTGATGGTAGGGTATTAGGGTTCAATTTCAGATATGACTGCTAGCAGCTAGTAATTTTTTCACACTTGATCAGTGACACATTTAGGCTTTGACTAGGCACAATAAAAATACAGTTTGGGATGTTGACCTTGTTTGGATATATAATAATATGGCAAGTTGTGATGATCTATAGATTTGGATTTCATGTTCTGCTGTAATTAGTATGTTAGATTATATTTTCATATAGAATGGGGAGGAAATGTTAATACATCCTAGCTCCTAGTTTGATTTGAGAAATGTTGAAAAATAATTTGTATGTGTTAGTTTATACATGAATTACAAATCTCAAATATCATTTGGTTACTTCAAGTATATATTTTAAGGGCCATATGTTTGATTTGGAGATAGCAAAAGTGCTTTTGGTATATTTTATTCACAGAATTTTCAAGCTGATTTCTGGTGCAAAATAAATGCAATTCAATAAGAAATTGCACATCTTATTATCATTCTGTTGTGTCTGTGTATCAGTCTGATTAATAATGGACATTTAGACTACTAATCACAACAGTAGTATATTTTCAATTATGTAGAATGGAACAGCTTAACTGTCTTTTAATCTAATAATTTTTGAACATGTATAATTTTTCATGTAGAGAACTAATATTATTAATGGTGTATAAGTTGTTGAAGCTGATTTTCAAACATAGATTTATTGAATGTGTGTGTTTGTGCACACACTTGCAGAACAGATTGTTCAGTTCCTATCTCTTGTGGGCAGAAGAATTACTGGTCACCTTTTTCTTTAATTACTTAAAAATTAATAAATAAAATGAAGTTACATTTATCAAAAATTGCTCTGTGAGAATGCTTTATTGGCAAAAAGTCTTTGTTTTACATTTAGACTCAATTTGGTGTAATAATTGGTGGTGGCAGTAGTACAGCAGAGCTTGTATTGTGATATCACTTCCAAATGGAAGTAAGACTTTCAATACACATACATGAAGAAATAAAATATTTTGTACCGGTCATTAAATATGGTGACCCAAGCCATACATGTTGTTTCTGTGGATTTACTAAGTTTTTTTTGTTTTTTTTTATATGGTGCTTTACAGTCCATCAAGTAATTTATAGAATTCAGATCCAGTACGATCTGTGTTCTGATATAATTGTGTAACAGATGAAACAGCCTACACAATAAAATAAGAATTTGAGTGACAGCACAGGAACATTAACAAAAGCCTGTTTTAAGGATGTTACTTATTCTTTGTAAATTGTATAAACGTAATTGGCTGAAATAAGAATTGGCATGAAACTATTTTGTAAGAAATACAAACCAGTGAAAATACATTTGTTATATTAATCAAGGTTGAGACACAGTAATGAAGAAATATTGCTAATATTGGCTAATAGTAGCAGCAAGAATTAATTATGATTTTAATATGATAAAACAATATAGAAACTAGATGTAACTATACTTTAAATATGAAACAACTGGGAAGGTGAATAAAACATTTAATATATGAAAGAATAAGGGCTGCTTTATCTTCAAAATATCTGATATATTCCAGTCTGTGCTTTGTACTTTTAAGAGAGAATATTTTTCTTTACATTGATTGTAAAACATTTTTGTGTGTACATTTTCTACTTGATATTGAATCTGAATTTAATTTAAATTTCCTCTAATGGTTAACATTCATATTTCTAATTTAATTAAGAAAGGCAGTAGTATTGCTGTTGTCTCTTTGCATTTTTTATTTTTAGCACAGACTGAAGTGTATCGAATAAAAAATTATGAATAACTCAGAATTTAAATGGAGAGAAAGGACAATTTTTTTGACAGTGAAATTTGCGTTTACTAACACCACCCTGTTTTGTTTTTAAATAAAAAGTTTGTGAAATTAGTATATTTTGTTAAATTTCTAAAAGAGTTTCTGTTTCAAGTGAACTGTACTTTTCAGTTTACTTTTTTTCTAATAAGTTTAAATAAACTGTTAAAATTTTACTGTTAAGACCATAAGTAATAAATTAGTTTTTAGAGAATTTTAGTCTAATACAAAAATCGTAATGAATTATTTGAAATAATGATTAATATAACAATTCCCCAGTTCATTTTTCATTGAACTTAAAATTTCAAATAAACTGTAAATAAAATTAATTATAAAGATATCTTTGTGTGAGCAAGTGAAAGAAAACCAAAAATCTTTTTTGTTTTCTTTCTGTAGTAACAATCAGTTTACAGTGGAAGCAGACCTTGCTACTTCAGAACGTCTAGAACAACGTGCGGCTCGGTTTCAAACCAGTAAAAAAGGAAAAAACTCAAGTATTGTTCTCACTGTTAAAAATCCTATGGTAAGAAGTACAAAACTTTTTATAACTTTGAACAGTTTTACTTGTTTGCTGTTTACGATAAATTTATTAACCCTTTAAGTATGGAAATGTATTTTTATGGATATCACCCAGGCTGAAAAAGAATTGGTCCAATGTGTGATTTTTAAAATTAGTTTTTGTCTGTGTTGTGCAGGACATTTTAGTGTGTGTACATGCATGCATATACACAATATAGTTTATGTACTTACCACTGTGGGGGGTATAGTATATTCTCGAGCACTCTTCCAGACATAAACTTACCTTGCACTCAGTACACTGTGTTATGTATTTTCTCCTTTGTTCACATTTTTTGGTATTCCTGTTGCACCTGTTGGAGCCAGATGTGCTGGGGAATCTTTTTTCATAAAATTTACAGCAAGTAGTTTATCTGTATTTTGGATTGATTATTGTCTGTGTTGTTGCACACTTAGTACACCATATTTTTAAGTGGTTAGCTAATTACTTTCCTCTTGAAGTTTTGTAGAGTTAATGCATTGTTTCCTGTTTTACTAGATATAATTTATAAGAGTTTAACATTGCAATGCCAATCATATGAAAAAAAGTTTTTCTACCATTTTACATTGTATTTATTTGTGTGTCTGTTTTGTAAGTCAAATGCAAGTAGCAAGTATGTTTTAATACAACAAAGGTTTTTCTTACTAGTTTATTAGTTGTATTACTAATGTTTTCACTATTTTCCATATTTCCTCTGGGAAAAGTAATGAGTGCCTACACATCACGTTTCTTGTGCTATTTGAATACCAATAGATTTCCACATTTCATTTTCTCACTTTCATCATGCATCACTTTTTTTCTCAAACTTGGGAAATATTTCCTATACTTTTTAACTGTTCCACAATATCCAATTGTTTTTTTTTATGTAAAGAACATGATAATTTAAGTCTTGTATAAAAGTTATCTGTGTAAAGAAGATGGCCCTTGTCTTTATATGGTGCTATAACTTCCTTTACAACAGCCCCATAAAATCCACATGGGTCATTTTGAGGCACTTCATTTTCTGACCAAGTATGTATTTTTATATCCAATGCAATTCTAGTCTCACAATCACATAAAGTAAATGATTTTATGCCCTCTTTGTGTATACTGTTTGAAGGGTGGACTACTACCTTTGAATAGTAATAAAGACTCATCTATAAGAAGTTTTTGAAAAAGGCAGGAAAACTTGAAAATTTTTGCTTTAAGATTATTTCATATATCTATAATTTTCCAAAGCCTATTGTTTTGATCTGGTAGTTTGTTGTCTGCAAAGTATACGAACAGCAGTGTGCTGATAATCTTATCATATATTTACAAAAAATTTCAGTAGCTGCCATTGGAGCCAATGACCAGTACTTTTTGTGTGATGTTTTTGTTCATGTGGCATGTATTTGAAGTTTTGTTTCCTTAATGAAACACCACAGTAACATATCCATTCTGAACTAATAAACACGTAATGCATTTTCATTTTGAAGGCACTTTACATCAACACATTCATGAAAAGTAAGATGTCAATGTCTGGATAATGGAGGAATAACTAATATAATCTTATATTTTTCAAATTATTTAAGCATTTTTCTTCATTTCATTGTTTTTTTCACAAATATTTATATATATTTATCAATAAAGAGAATGTCAGAAATTATGACCCGTGAACCGTCACTTCTTCATAACTCTGGCCCCCAACTTGTAAAGGGTTTTCTTGCAACAAAACTAATATCATGCATATAGTAAAAGAGTCACATAACTTCATAAATAAACTTATCTGATAAACTTTAAGCTAATCAGAAACTTCAAACCTTTGCAAAGTGATTTCATCTTATTACTTACCTTCTGAGTGTCAAAGCATCATAATAGCTCTCTACATTATTTTAATTTCTTCAAATATGCACAAAATAGTTGTAGATCCTCAGCATTAAAATGATCTACCAGCTTAAAATATATTCAGAACACAACCACAATATCTTCATTTCTCTCAGGCATACAAAATGACTTTTGAGCCAGTAACAATCTTGTCATAACTGCTCAATGAATTTGTGCAATGTATGTGGAAAGATGCCTTTCTCTCTTTTAGCTTATATGATGGATAGGTAGTAAGTTTGTATAGAAGAGTAATTATTGTAAAGAACAACATAATTCTGACAAAAACTACATTAATTGCATTCATTTCTTGGTAGAAAGTTCCTAACTGATATGTCAAATAATTTTAAAGTAAAATCATTTTTGTAATGACACCAAATATAAATTCAGATTTTTTTTTAATATTTTGTTGTTTTTTTTAGTTGTAATATCTAATAATAATTATTATTCATTAAAATTGATATGCAAGTATGGATGAATAGTCATGGTGATTCAACATTTTTATGGTAGGCATTTAATGAAGAAAGTAATGAGACGGACTGGGAAACTGCCAACATTGTGGGAATCTGTCGAGACCTTGAGAAACCATATCTCAGGCTGACATCAGTAAGTTTTTCAGATAAAGAAAATCCTCCATGTAATTTTCAAAGTGTATTTCTATTTCTTTGTTGTTGTAAATTTATGGAAGTGTGCTTCATACTGAATATCATATGTTTTTTAAAATTAGTGTTAATAGTGAGTGTAGTCCTAATTATAGGGGTGTAGGTACTGTATTGTAGTATCAAGAGAGATTTTTTCATTAATTTTGCTTACTAACCCAATTTTTAAGCTTTAAAATTCTAAAAGTAATACTTTTAACAAAAAGAAATCAAGAGTTCTTTTGTGTTGTATTTGTATGTAAAGAGAAAATGTAGCCTTTTCCATGCAGTAATATTTTTTTATTTTTTAAAACCATTGTAATTTTATCTCTGCATTAAAATTTATTTACCAGTGTCATGTTTCTAAAAAAAAAAGGGGGGGGGGGTTACTGATCAATCATACAGGAAGATAAAAATACGATACTCGTTTCATGTTAGTTCACAGCAATTTCAAATTGATAGTGCAACTATGATGAATAGCATTTCTTAAACTTCAGAATGATTGTGTATGGATGGATAGAAGCATTGGTAGATTTTACATTATTTGTCCATTATGATAAGGTAAAAATAATTTGTATAATTTTGTAGGTATCGTGTTTCATTTATACATTCAGTAGAAATTCTTAAGAATTCCCTTAGTATGACCAAAAATCACTGGATAAAAGAAACAGAAGGATTGATTTATATTTTTTATCCATCATAATTGGGGAAAAATATTATAATTATAAAATTTTGTAGGCACCAGATGCTTCATCTATTCGTCCTGTAGAGGTTCTTAAGAAGTCTCTGACTATGGTGAAGGATCATTGGATAAAAAACCAGGACTATCATTATGCATGCGACCAGTTAAAATCTATTAGACAGGATCTCACGGTAAGTGATTATCTCTGAAAGAATGTGTACCGGCTTTACTTTAAAGTAAGTTATAGTTATTATTTCATATAGTCTCTTTAAAATTTAGAAGGGAAAGCTTTAGGAATATATAAATGTCCAAACATATCCATTCAATTATTCTTTTATTTAAATGGTTACTCTGACCTTATTTTACATTTATAAATCTTTATAATAAAACATTTTCATTACTGCTGTACTGAAGTGTTATTAAAAATGTAAGATTATAAAGCTGTAATTTTGTTTTGCGTAAAGTGGTATAAGAATTGCAATGGGAAAAATATTTAGTTAAAAAGATGTATTATTAAAAACTAATTAAGGATTCCCACGTTGTTTTATATATTTTAAATATGTTGATTTGTAGGTGATTTTAATTAATTATTCATTATATTAAGCACAAACGTTTTCCATTAAAGATTGTGAAATGTGTTTTGTAAGGTAACTTAAAACAATTTATACATACTTCACTATACATTTACTAAAAGGAGCAAATAGTATTCTGTAATAAAAAAGTAAGATGTTAAGTAGTTTCCAAAAATCAAAATGCAGAAAATACATATGTATATGTGTATATCTATATCTGGCAGGTGAACACTGTGTCAAATAAAATTAGTTTTTCATGTATTAATTTGCAGGATACTTCTATAACAGAGCTACTAATTCTACCATAATTTTAAATGCTTACATGTATACATGACATATATTAAATAGGTTGTTAGTTCATTTTATGATAAGTAATATTTAATACTTAGATTTTATGTTTTTGCAGATATAAAAATACTGTTGTAATTGTTAATTCATTTGAAAATATACCATTTCCTTATGTGCTTGAATAATCTAAACCATTCAAAAATGACTTTTTCTGGGTTTAAATGTGATGCAGATGATGAGTGAAGGATATTGAGATTATAAGGTTTAAAAGTGAAATGCAATTAACATGTATTAGCATCTATATGACGTTATTTGTAGGGTTGAACATTTTTTGCCAAGGTATAGAAGATTTAAGCTACACAGCATTTTAATCCAAAACCAGAAAGTCAACAATTAACACTGAGATTCAATTTATTCTTTTATTAACCATTAATTGATGAGATCACTGAATAGTGAACACCATACATTACTGAATTGTTCATACCACAATTCATACTTAACTGAAGTAAGATTTAAATAACAATCTGATTTTACTGGCTTTACAAAAAATATTTAATTTATCTACAGTATTGTGAATAGACAGTATTTCCACTTACTATGTAAAGATTTACAAGATTTGGTTTCATGGTAAAATTACTTTTTGGATTTAGGTTCAAGGTGTACGGGATATGTTTACAGTGCAAGTTTATGAGACTCATGCAAGGATAGCTCTGGAGAAAGTAAGTTTTATTTTCCATCCTTGAATATTGGGTTAATACCAGTCATTTATTCTGTTTCTTAATTTTTGAATCATTTCATCTGCACTAGATCAGCATTTTCCATCTCTGCCTACAACCATTCAGGTAGTTTGTGGAAAGGTTGCATTTAGAAATTTTGTTTCAGTAAAGTCATTCTTAATATTTATAAATTGCTATTATATCTGTAACTGTTTCTGATATTATGAAATGTAAATGAGGAGCACCCATATCTAAGTTACCAGTTAATCACAAGAAATTCAAATCTGTACTAAAATGATAACACTGTATCTGAATTTGGGATTGTAGGTATTAACTCCAAAGCTTACTTTTTGAAATAATGTGAAAGAGTAATATATGCTACATTTTGATAGTTTCTGCAGAGTGAATCATGTTATTAAGTACATCAACATATTTTTCAATCTGTTATAAGTACTGAAGATTACTGAAAGAAGAGGGTATTTCCAATGATATGACATAATTATAACTTCTGACAAACTATTACCATGTAATATTCAGTCCCATAGTTCTGAGGAGGGTCGGTACACTGAAGTAATAACTGAATCTTTCAAAAAGCAGTGTTTAGCCATTTCATTTTTTTGTACCTTTCTAATCTTTCCAACTCTACTTTCTTGTTTGTGATTCAGAATTAAAGCTTGAATGTTCCAAACAGTCCTTGTTTTTAAGGTGATTTGATTTTATGGGATCAGAAATCTCAAACTTTTAATAAAGTTAAGAATGTGTATTTAAATAATTGATAAAATTGTCATACAAGGATATTGATCTTGCATTTGGAGGATGCATATATTGCCTGAAAAACTCAAGCCTATGAAACCTGGTTTGTTTCATTTCATTGAGAGGGAGGGGCTGAATGAAATACTTTGAAACATAAAGGTTACTTTGTACAAATTTTTTAGCTTAAAATATTTTTATGAATTCACCTGAGTATGTTTCATTTTGATATATTTTTGAAAGATATTATTAAAAGTGCTTACATTGTAGATCTAAATTAGTTATTTTTTGTTTTCCTACATCATTTTAAAAATTGTTTAGGGGTGGCATAATAGGTCTTTAAACTTTTGATAGATTCTGAATCTTGACAAGTGATTTATATATCATTTGTAGTTTAATCTGTGGATAAAAAGTTTTAATTATTCTTAAAATACATTATTTCAATATGAAATTTTGTTTATCTAAAAAGGTTATTTCTTTTAACTTGTTGAATTTAATGATGCATTTTTATTCTCAAATCATATTGTACCATCATGGGCAAGAAAGAGTTAAACATGAAGTGCAGTATAGAAATCTAAATCAGTTAATGGACAATACTATTTTTTGTTTTGTTTTATTGTATTTAAGGGTGACCATGAAGAATTTAACCAGTGTCAGACACAACTGAAGGCTTTGTACTTAGAGACTGGAGTAGGAAATAGACTTGAATTTACTGGATACAGAATTTTGTATTACATTTTTTCCAAAAATACCTTAGGTAAGTATGTTAAATTAACTTTAATATTACAAAGAAAAAATTAAATAATATTTTTAAATGTACTTAAAAGGTGAGACAAGAAAACTAAAATTCAACAAAGAACAGCTTTTACTTTTGTTTAACTTGATATTTGAATTATCTTATATTTAAGGTATTATTTTTTATTACTTTATTCTGTTGAATTTTAGTTTTTTAATTATATTGAGTCTAATACTTATTAAAATAAACTTTTATTATATTGAATTGAAAACAGTAGAAATTTTTTGCTCATGAATCTTAAAGATAAGTAGTTCAGTTTTTCCATTTTTATAAAAATTGTTTTTCATTCAGTTTTACTTTAGAAGAATGTTTTATGAAAGGTATAAAATCACTAATATTTGTATGTAGTTTACATATAAATTAATAAAATATCAGTTTGTAAAATGCATACTTCTGATGTTGAAGTTTATTTTTAACACTAAAGATTTTCCAGATGGAAAAAAAGCATTTCCCTTTGAAGATAAAAATAAACCAAGATTTCTTTTTAATATTATAAATGTTCTAATTTCTTAACTTCTTTGTACCATAAAAACAAATTGTTATTTTCTAGTTATTTTGTGACCTGTGATGCTATTCATGGGTGTATAAACAAGTGTGACTGTGTGTGTTTTTGAGTGTACAAATAAGAATAACTTATTTACTTTTTAGCTACTAACTTTAAGTTTGGGTCTTCCACTGGAAGTGATTTATAAAAGAAGAAAATATACAAACATCAATTTTTCATGCTGCTTTACATCATTCTGTTTTTTAATACTCTGTTCATGATAATTCCCTCTAATGTATCACTATGTTAGTGTGTTTAAACATTAGAACATCTCTTCAAAATAATCAGTGAAGACTGCTCTCTGTATGTGAACTCTTTTTTATTTCATGACACAAGCCTTCCTCATACCCCTATTAGAATCAAAGGTTTCAAAATGTCCCTCGTGCAAATCAACACATGGTCTCTTCAGCAGTCAAAGAGCACCACCATCATGTGAAGTGTGACTCCCTCTATGTGCCACGACCGAACCATCATTTCTTGTTTGGTAGTGCTTGAGTTCAGACGTCTTTGCTTTGTCCCAGTTCTGCTGTGGAATGGTTAATCTTAGTTTAACTTTCATTTATTTTCAATAAATTTTCAATTTCATTTTGTAAGCATTTATTTACCCTTGTTTTGTCTCTTAATCTTTCTCTTGTTTGTTTGCTATCCAACATAAATTCCAAAGCTAAAGTTACAACTTTGAGTCTATCTTATTCAGCTGATACCATACTTGTGGCTACAAATGTGGATGATCTTTCAGGGAATTTATCAGCATTTATGTGTGGATTAATTGAAAATTATATGAAACAACCTTTGTCTCCTCCTGTTGCCCTTCCTTCTGAGGTTTTCAATCCTGGCCATGTCAATGAAGAGTTCGATTTTTTATCCTCCCTGAAATTTGCTGTTTCTTTCCACACCCTACCTGAGAATTTTGTTCAGACCTCTTTGGCTTTATCTGATTTTATATCTCCCAGTACATTATGTTTTGCTGTTGCTTCTATTTCTTGTGAATCAAGTCCTACCCTTTTACATGATTCTACTTCCAATCTTTATTTAGTTTTCCCCCTGTTTCCTGATATTTGGGTTTGTGTTGAACACTTCCCACTCTCAGTTGGGTGTTGGCATTAGTATCTTTCATACCTCCCCAAATTTATCATAAGGCAGAATGTTCTTACCTTGACTAATAATTGTTGGAGTTGGTTGTTCCTGTTTTGGGGGCAAGTCCTGAATCTTTTGTTCATATAATAGGTGCCCAGTATTTCTGTCATCTTCTTACCATGAGGACTCTGTTGTTGTATTTTTTCTCTATCCATCTCCTATCCGAGATCTTCACAGAATCTCTTGAGGGGGTTTTTTGGGACATCATCTCCTTCCTTACTTTCATATTGGCCCATCTGTCATCTTTGACTCTGGCCCTGTAAATGTATTTCTTTGTTGTTGGTACCTTTGGGTCATGATATCATATTGTCACAGGCCTTCTCCCACCTCCTTGTATCCAAGACCAATGTATGGCTCCCATTTTGAGATGTTACATGTTTTACATGATTCCAGAGTCAAGGTTCCTTGAATCCAACAACAATCCACTCTTTCTCATCTGGTGGCCTGTTTGTCCCAGTTGGAGCTGAGTGTGGCACAATTTCCTGTCTCTTGACCCTCCACTTCCCTGTTCTTTCTTCCCATAGTGTCACTGTTCATCGGGTTTTCATGTCAACACATGATGCGTCATTAACAGTTCCTGTGACTATCTGGTAGAAGGTCTCCTGGCGTCATTCTTTCATGGGTGGAACCCTTTCATATCGTATGTTTGGTTTCATCTCATTTCTTACTCCTCCTCCCTTATCTAGCTTCTTTTTAAGGCAGTGCAAAACTTTCTCATACAAGAGGGTATATCTAATTTGCTCCACTCAGTTTAGGGAGATTCTGTCTCTGTCTGTTTGTGATTCTCAAAAACATTGGCAGCTGGATGCCAGTTGTCATCTTATTGTCTCAATCAGTACATTAATGTACTACAGTTCACCATGGAATCTTACATTACTCTTCAGTGAACTTTTTCTCTAAGTCTCAAAAACCTTGGATTACAAAGATTTATTTCTCCAATGATTATCTACATATTTCCATCTTCAAGCTTTTTTGTCCCTCAGTTTGTCCACCTTGAGGTGGTGTACCAGCTTTTTATCCTACCTTTCATGCCAGCTTTGGCACAATGTATGTGTTTTGTCTGGTGGTGAGAACCTTTGCTCTATATATTCATTTCCTTTGGTTGTGTTTTTGCTTTTACATGGATAACTGACTTTTCTTTGTTCATTCTGAACAGAATTGGCCTCTAGTACGTGTCAGCTCCTTGTTGAAGCTACTAAGGTGGGTTGGTTTAATAAAATTGGGAAAGTTCTTTCATCCTACTGAGTACCTCATTCATGGGGGTGTTTTCTTTATATGTGATCCTTTCAGTGGATTCTTCACAACTAATGGAACGTTGCTTAGGAACTGCCATTGTTTTTTCCATCCTATATTATGGACAATCTTCAATGGTAGTTGGACAAACTCATACTTCCTTACTGTTTGTTGGGCTTTGGATAATTTTCATCTTGTCTCCAGGGTTTTGTAGGTCATGGTCCATTTGAACAACTTGACAGTGATGGCTTACATCAGTTACCAAGGAGGACACATAGTCTAGATCCATGTGTTTACTCACTTTAGATCTTCTATGCACATGATAATCACATTCCTTTGGTGATGTGTCATGAACCAGTTGCTTTCAACCTTTTGGCAGATCGTCTTTCTCAACCTTGGGTGCTTTTGTCTTGTGCCAAACATCACAGTGATAGCTTAGTAATGGTGCACATAAGGAGTCACATGCATTACAACTATTTTTGTATTGGTAAAAAGATGATGTATGTTGATTTGCATGAAAGAAATGTTGGAATTTTTTATTCCAAAAGGGAAATGGGGAAGGCTTGTGACATTAGTTATAAAAAACATTTTCATACAGAGAGCAGCATAAAATAGGAAAAGCTAAGCTTGTGGACAGTACAAAGTACTTATTGAAAATACATTTTCCATTTAGGGAACTTGTAACCCTTAAGAAATGTTTGTGTATGTCTGCTTTGTGCCCTAAACCACCTTATGTCAAAGTTCAGTCTTTACTCCAGACTGTTGGTAGAGTCTTTTACACCTGTCTGTTAATCACAAACTATTACATAAAAACTTGTATTTCTACTAAGAACAAATATGTACTTCTTAACATATTATCAGTACACTAAAACAGACCTGTTCAGTAATGAGATTGAATTATACTATTCATATCAACCCTGTGACCAAATCTCTTAAATAATTGAACTCTTTTTACAGGTTTACTGTTTACCTAACATATACTCAAACACATGTATCACATATTCATGCCAGACTAGACCACTGTTCTACTAAACTCATAATACCTTTATTTCTTCTTAGGCATATTTTGAATAATAAGTACAACACTGACATATTTTGTTCCAATGAAAGGTAAAATGTTTATTAGACTTTTGAAATTTTAATATACCCCTATATTTTCTTGAGAATTGTTTAAAGAAATTAATACCTATTACTTGATGGTATTTTTGTTCTTTCCTTTTTAGAATTGAGGTCAGTTCTATCTTGTTTATCAGCAACGGAAAAAGAAAATGAGGTTATATCTCATGCTTTAAAATTAATGTTTGCCTGGAAGATTGGAAATTACCATAGGTTTTTCAAACTCTATCAGAATGCTCCAAAAATGTCAGGTTATGTTATAGATTGGTTTGCAGAGAGAGAAAGGAAGCATGCCATTAAAGCTATGATCAAGTCGTATGTACCATTGTATTTCTTTCCTTTGTTTACTTCTTTTTTTTTCTTATAATATGCTGGAAAAGTTTAGTTTCATTTAAACATAAATAATATACATATAATGTTTGTATTTAAGTTCATTGTAAAAGAAAAAAACAAACAAGATTTTGATAATACTTTTTACTTTTAAGAATTTCTGTATAATTACATTTGTTTCCAGGTGAGACTGATTTTAAACTGTTGTTAATTCCTGCAAGTAAAATATTTTCAAGGATATTTGTTATATCATGTTATATTAATGTTACTTTTTCTGAGAAAAGAAGAGGTAAGTATACTCTGTTTTATGTTTGTGGAGGGTAGGATTAGTGCATACACATTAAGTTTTATATATATATAAAGCAATTCTGTTAATATTAATTTAAAAACATGCATGGTTTTGCCATCTTAAGCTGGCATATTAGTAATGTGAGTTTCAGCTAAATATTTTAACTGATCCCAGCATAAATCAAGAAAGTAGTCAAGCAGACGCGTTTAGCTTGATTCATTTGTTATAACTAATAATAGTTCCAAGAAAATGCATATAAATAGTATATTAAATGGTTGTTTAATATGTTGTAATTGCATTAAAATGCTATTATTTAGGGAGGTGTAATGCACAATTACCAACTCCTACATATATGACTGAAGACAGTTGCTTGGTTGAAAAATACATTTTTTAATGATAGCTTATTGTTTTTGTGCTTTATATTGTAGTAAATACCACTTGTTTCTGTACATAACTCTGAGAATCCACAAGTGAAAGCAAAAAAGCACTAATCAGACAATACAATAGAATTAATAACACCATATGCTATATAATAATTTTTAACACTGATTGTTCATTTGTATGTCATTTTTTTAACTTTGCTGGCATTCATAAGAGCTTACAAACCAGAAAACTAGTTACAACAAATGTCAAAGTATTTGAAGTATTACTTGCATATATTTAGAAGAAATAAGCAACACACCATGTGAACAGATGTTTGTTCATTCACTTGTTTTCTATGTACTTTTTAATCATTCAACAAATAATAAATATCTAGATTCTTCAGAGAGGTTCTTTGTAGGTATAATTTGCTTTTCAGTAGTATGTGACAAGAACTATGTAGTAGCAATGTTTGCTGTTCACACTTGCTGTTCAAACATTTTAAGCAACAGTTATGCTTCATGCTGTTCATACTTGAAACATCATGAAGCATAACTTGCTTAAAAAAACAACTTTTTTCAGGTGTCAGTTGTTTGGATCCATTCATACAAATATTTAGTTTCTAACATAAGTTTGAAATATTAGGTAGTAGTTAAATTATATATGTATGGATGTATGTATATATATAGCACAAAATTTATGATATATATGCAACGAAGATTTTGTTGTTTTTTTTTGTAAATTTAAACAGTGATTTGCTAAAAAATACCATCCGTATGGAAGGTACAACGTCATATTATTGCTATTTGGTCCAAAACTATTGGAAGTTTCGTTTTATTGGCTATGAGCACATACTGTTCTCAGAAAAGACTGTTAAACTAATGACTTCATTTAGACTATACTGAAGTAAACTCAAATCAAAGTTTGTAGTTATTATGTACGTGTAGGGTTAAAAAGTGAACAATCCTAGAAAACTAGATATAAACCAAACTAAAAGTCTTTAGGCATAACTTGACTGGTAAGGAACAGTAGAAGTACATCAAACAGTTCTGAAAAAAAACTGCAAGAAGCTTATTCCTGAGTAGAAAGTTTGGGGAGTCCTGAAACTATTTTCATTTTTTTCATATAAGCTCACCTGCTAGAAACGTTTTTTTTTCCTAGAGAAAAGAGGCTTATGAACTTTGAAACTTTACCATCAGGAGTTAACTGCCAACAATCGGATCTGAACTAGGCAGGTGTGCAATGATAATAAATTTGTTCCTTATAAACTCATCAATGTTTTTAAAATTTCTCTGTTTTTTCTTTTTTATATAATTCCACCAAACACAAGGCTCTAGTTGTAATAAGATGGGATAATACAGTTTTTATTTAAATAAAGGGGAATAATGTCTTGTTATGATTAGGTTTAACAAGTTTCATTCCTAAGTATACATCACAATATTTTGTGTGTAAGACAGACTTAAGGAAAATACTAGGTAAAAGAATCTGCCTATGATAAAATCATTTTTAAAACCTTTACTTTATACATTGTGTTGAACCAACCAGGATCAGATGTCTCTGTTGTCTTTTGTTTAGATAAGAGATTGCTGGTCTAAGTATGGAAAACTGATGTCATTCAGAGTTAAATTTAAACAAGATTATTAGTGATAAAAAAAAATCTCAAAATATGTTGAACAGTTGCCTTGAAACACTCAGTAATATCATTACACAAATTATATAATAAGAGAACAGTCTAAATGCTATACAGTGAATGAAAGTTAAATTTTTAGTATTTTTGATAGCTGTTTTGAAATAAAATTTGTTTCTTTATATCAAGTGATTATCAACTGAATTCTTCATTATGTATGTAAATATATAAATTGAATATAATGTAAGGTTACATTATGATATTTTGCATAATATGTCAATTACACCTTCTGAATCTTTCTTCAGAAAAGATACAAGCCTAAAACTTGTATATTATAATTTTTTTCTTAACTTGGATGCATGTGTGTATGCAAAAAATTGTATAGCACATACAAAAAGGATCCTACTTACATATGATATACAAATTTTTGTCACTACAAAAAAAATCTAGGACAGTATGAAAATAACAGAATTATATTTTGACCTAAATTATGAAACCTTTCTCTATTGTGAGTATCTGGTTTTAGACAGCTTTTTAAGGACTATTTGTTTTTGTACTAAGAAATTGTTTTGTCAGTAAAATTATTTGTACATATTTTATTTAGAGTTTATGATGAATACATTGTGTAGCTGTTCACGAAAGTCAGCTACTTAGGTATTCTTAAAAGTTACTAAAAAATTAACCAAGTAATGACAACAGCTAATTAAATATACTTTTCTTACATTCTTGCCTGTAAAGATTAGAATGCAGTTTTTCCATTAGCTTAGCACCCTCCCTGTTGTTAATTGTATGATAAAGTTGTAAAACTGATGTTTATTCAAACACATTTCTTTCTATTTTGTGGTTTTTGTTATGTTTGAATTATCAGCTAAAGGTATGGTAGATTTGATTCTGATAATATACAGTTTACTAATTCACCAACTTTCATTTGTACATAAAGCTTTAAAGCAAAAGTTTTAAATGTCTGGACTTATTGAACAATTACTTTTATTAAATGTGTGGGACTTATTAAGCAGTTATGTTTTTTAAATAAAATGTTGAAATTTTGTAATTATTTCTCCCACCTATTTTGATCAATAATTTTATGCTGTAATAATTTTAAAAAGATAAGTATTCTTTGAGAAAACTGTTAGGAATTTGTTAATATTTTCATTATATTAACTTGTGATTTTCTTTTGTCTTAAAATTATCTTGGATATTTAGTTTTGCCCAAAATATATTCCAAGAAATACATTATTTTTAAATTACAAAATATGTAGTTTAACCAACCTTCACTCTGTATGTAGTGTCTTTGTAGAAATGGGAAGAGTTGTGAATAATTTTTTTGTACTTGATTAAAGTTGTTTTTTTTCCTACTGTAATATTTTTTTCAGTTCTGTGCATCAATTCATGTGAGTATGTACTTCTTTTAATATTTAGATTTGATTTATTGTTTTAATTATTTGGTTTGAAGAAAGGTAAGTGGGTTTTACTCACTTTATATGGTTTACATAAAAAGTGTATAACTGCTTGTTAATATAATTTCCTCATTTTCTGTAGATATCGCCCTGTCTTACCTGTAGCATATGTTCAGAGTGAGGTAGCCTTCGACAGTCGTGATGATTGCCTCCAGTTCCTGAGGCAGTTTAATGTGGCCTTTGCTGATGAGGCCTGTACTAAGATCGACTGCAAGGAGTCAGTAACTTCAGTTATGTCATCAACATCTTAGATTAATGAATGAGTGACATCTGTGTATGACAGAGCCAATATTGAGAAGGCAAGGAAGAGATGAATGTGAATTTCATATTTTATCTTTCCATTCACAGTGTAACAAGGAAGATAATCTTTACTTCCCTTCTTATATTATGTTGCATATAGTCATAGACTGTTACTTGAGGAGCTGTTAGTGTTGAACCCAGTTTATTGGTGCCATCTGTTTCTTCTTACTTTTACCACAAGAAAAAGTTATTTTTTTATGATTATGCTAATGACTTTATAAGAAGAAACAGACAAATTGGACAAACTTAAAGACTATAAGTATGATAAAATATAAATCTGGTTTGAGAACTGTTATATCTGCATTGCTTTCATATGTACAGCCAACGAAAGAAATCTTTATTGCATTTCTGTGGAAATAGATTAAGGACATTTTTAGTGGGAGCAGCAGATGAAAAGTGTTTCTGTGTTCTTTTCCTTTTACAGACGAAGACTCCATGTTCTCATCAGTTTTCTTATGCAATTGCTATTATTTGATCCAAGAATTATTTTGATTACAATTAAGCTCAGGTAATTGAGTGCAAGAAAGTTTTGATAAACCTGTTTTGGATTTTAATCTGCATACCATGGGAATGAGGTCATCATCTTGAGCTTTTGGTAATATTTAACAAAAATCATCGAGTTCATTTCTGGAGTTAAAGTAGAGTGGAAGTACAAGCTATATAATTTGTTATTATGACAAGAAAGGGCTTTCTGCAACCACATTCTTCTGTCTTAAGGTCATCAAATGTGCAAGTGTGAACCAAGTCCAAACTTGATGGTGAGGGATCATGGAACACAAGCTCATCTAGGTTTTGCAACATCATCAGGTGCCACAGAATTAGATGTCACCCATGTTATCATTTGGGTGTGTAAATGAGCTTTGTACATGTCTATTTATATTTTGATGCAGTAAATATAGTCATCTTTTATAGTGTTCAGGTTTGAGATTATTTCCATCATATGCATTCGTGTTTACCATATGCCATCTGTTTTTGGATTTAGTGCCAGAAAAGATTTCAGCAAGTTCTTGGAATTAAAGTTGCTCAGTTTAACAGCTTCAAAGAAATATCCAAACCTCCTCTTAAATTATCTTGAAATATCGTGGATGTGTAGGGTTATCTATGTTAGTGTAAAAATTCCACAATCATATTCTCCATTGGCAAAGATTGGAGAGATTTCACATTTAAAACTGATAAAAAAGAAAAAAGTCTTAATATCATTAAACCGTAAGTTAATCCACATTCAAAATCTTCCTTGAATTCATACTTCATATTTGCTCTGTCATATCTGATGTACTTACCTGTCCATGGGATGTATTGAAAAGGCAGTAATTCAGCGCAGCGATTTATCCTCATCTCTTTTCTGTTTTCCACAGTCATTACCTCTAACCGTGGTTCAGTAGCTGTAGCTACGGTGGAGAAATTGCTATGCCCTTTTGTTTTCTTTGTGAAATATGTGTTGAAAAAGAATTGTATATTTATCTTTAGATTTCCTAGCCTTTCATATCACACAGCAGATTCAAGTTTTGGTATAGCAGGTGAGCAGTTCCTTCATCAGAGGTTCCTTTTCTTGTTGATAGGATCCTTTCAGCTGTTATTTAACCAGTTGCAGCATTAGTTTATATCCAGAGCTAATAATATCAGTAATGGAAGTTTTACTGCAAATATATATATTTATATATATATATGTATATATGTTTTATTGTATGTAACATTGTAAAACACAAAATTAAAAAAAGTTAAAAATTCATATTGTGGTTAAAAAAAAAACTGATGGATTTATGTAGTTAACAATGTTTATATATGGCCCCCATCATGTATAATAAACATTTTTTTATTTTCTTTGAAGAGTTGAGTATTATTTTTGGAAACTCGCATAAAACTTTTTTTTTTAATTTAGTGCAAATTCTAGTGACAAACAAATTTCATAGATCTGTATTTGGTAATATGTGTGATCTTTAGTTTCTTTTCAGTGCTTTACGTGTATTAGTTTAGTATTTGTCAATTTTTATAGACTTAAAATCGTATCTGCACGAGAAGATACATACTGTACGTACAAGTCTGGTAATGTTTGTTGTTTAGTTAAAACGTATAACTTTTTCATTGAAAAGAATTTAAAAACGGGCAGTACATTGGATAGGTTGTCATATATACCAATTTTTCTACTTAAAGAAAGCCAGACCCGGGATTTGATGTGTCATGTTGTAGGTTGAAGTGCTTAAAGTTTGAGAATATGAGGGCTCTAAATATGCTTTTTCACTTTTAAAACTAAGAGTATCTTATGAGATTGACCACCGATATCTTTATTTATATGAAAAAAACAACAACAACAGACTTTGGAATAGTTGATCTAGTAATTGAGAATTAGAAATACTTTTATTAGAATCGTAGGTAGCCTTTGATCTAGTATACAAATGCATAAGATGCTGCTTGGGTTGAAAGTTATGTCAAACTTATACAATTCAAAATTTGTAGTGCATACTGGAGAGATTCACACACATAAAAGTTAAAGTAAACTACCTTTACACTGTAGATAAATATAAAATAATATATTTTTATTTAAGCCAACGTTTTGCCCTTGCGCTTCTTCAGGGTTAATGTAATATAATTGATATTACAATCTTCATTAAATTACAAACTGTTCGATGTATTTTTTTAGGGATATATTACTGTTGTAATGTTTTTTGTGATTTGAAAACATTGTCGATGTAATATTTGGGGTATCCATTTCGTGGTATTAGTGTTTTAAAATAATTTTGTGCTGTTTGTATAACATTCTGGGTGGAGCAGTTTCGGTTAATTTCATTTTTCCCATTATGGTTACATTTTTCGTTCGTTCTGGGTGGTATGATTTGTAATGGAGAAAAGTCAGTTTATTACATATAGGGGTACGTCCAAGGACGTTAAGTATACTTGTGTTGTTTTTGTGTGAATTTTATTAATGGTTAAAAGTTCGTTAAGAAATATCAAAATTGCTGTAGTGTTTTATTCTCAATGATTCCAAATACCAAATATGTCATCGGTTGTGGTGTTGAGCCTCTTTTTAGTTTGTGTGTGTGTGTGTCAAGGGCTTTGGTTTCTAGAACATTACGAGCAGTTTTCTAATTTAATGAATATTCTAATATACAGTTATGTATATTAACCCTGAAGAAGCTGCAAAAGGGAAACGTTGGCTTAAATAAAAATACAATGTTTATATTTATTTTAACTTACTATTTAAATTGTGATTACTCTGACATTGCTTTTACATTTTGATTAAGAGAGTTAACTTTAAAATGAGGCTTACGTGGAGTAATCTGAAAAATGGATTTGAGATTTTATAATTTAATCTCGTAGATTTTAAGTTGTACTATATAATATGCATAGAATATTAAGTTTGTGAAACTTGGTGCTTTTATTATGTTCTGTATTTTATAGATATAGATTGAAACCTACTTTTTATCATAAGTGGTTAGATTCTGGTAATCAAAAGCACTTTCAGTAGAATATCTAAAGGTTTGTTACTCTCAAATAGAACTGAAGTCAACAAATAAGTGTTAAGTCTGCAGTATAGAAATTCAGAAAGGCTTGTTTGCGACTGAATAAACAGAAAACAGCAAAAGAAAGTCTATAAATACAATCATAAAACAAATACCAAAAGTCTTCACTTTTACGAAGAAAACTTTTGCGAATCTTTATTATAGGAACTAGCTGATTTTAACATTGTTCAAACTTACCTGGTTGTGAAACAAGGAAAGACAATATAATTTTACAAAGAACAACAGGATTGTGTCTAACACACATGAAGTCATGTCAGAGTACTAATGTGAAATTCAACAATCGTAGATCACTCATGTCGGAGATCATTTTAATATAATTTCAAAAAAAAATTAGCTTTGTAAATATATACATCGCCCCTTCCTGGACAGTTGATGCACCTAAATAAATAAAATTTCTGACCGACTTAAAGAACTTGCAGTTGTAGAACCAGCTAAATTTTTAGTTTGTAACGATAATTGTACCTCTCAATGGTTTGGATTAGTTTACCTATATAAGAGCAAACCGTTCAAGGCTGCCTTTTCATACTAGTATCAGAATATTATAAATGTAATTTTTTTGGTTTATAAAATTTAAGCTTAGTGCACTTTGATAGTAGATAAGAGCTTCACATCTTTTAAAATAAAATTGAACTTAAAGGGGGAACCAAACTTGATATCGTTTTCAAAAAAAGTATGTATCCAACAATAACGTTTGCATACTGATATTTTAATAATTTTAAATCACACCATTTTAACAAATTATTTATATTTTGCATATGTATATATATTGAAGTAGTAGGAAAAGGATATGGAATTTATTTATACAACTAATTTTAAGTAAAGTTAATATTGATTTTATATTTTTTGTTTTGAACATGGAAGTTTCATCATCTCTAGGACTTGGAATCAATGTTCTGTTGCTAATGTGAAGGTGATTTAAACTTCTATCACAAACATAAAGACAGCAGACTGAATCCGGTTCTTTGTTATCTTGCAAATACGTGAAATAAATGACTAATCCTAACTTAATATGTAATTCGATACCTGTGAAAAAATTAAAGGAATTATCTAAAAAAAATTACCGCTTGAAAAGAAATGTGTTTTGACAGTGGGGGTTCCCTTTTTCAGGGGTAAACTGCAAATAACAGTTATCAATCATGTTGTGTTTATTTGTTTGTTTTGTTTTTCAAATTTCGCACAAAGCTACTCGAGGGCTGTCTATGCTAGCCGTCCCTAATTTAACAGTGTAAGACTAGAGGGAAGGCAGCTTGTCATCACCACCTACCGTCAACTCTTTTGGTTACTTTTTTATCAACGAATAGTGGGATTGACCATCATATTATAACGCCCCTACGGCTGAAAGGGCAAGCATGTTTCGCGCGATGGGGATGCGAACCCGAAACTCTCATATTAGAAGTAGCACGCTTTATGTTGTGATATTGTATATTAAAATAAGAAAATACTGTTTTTGGTCCTATAAAAGACTGTTTTTCGGCTAAAGCACTTACTGAAGATATTTTTCATTGCGTTAAAATTCTTAATTTTTGTTTTTAAATTGTCAGCATGTTTATCAGTTTCTGGTCGTTGTTCAGTGAAATGTTGCGTGATTTTTAAAATGAGATCTAAATTATGAAATAACACATGCATGGAATGGGAAACTAAAACGGTGGTAGTTTTAAATAAAAGCAACTTATAAAGACGTGCGTTTGGATTACAGTTATGCCCTTCGGTGTGGATGCCTGTATGTGGTGAGGAGAACCTCCCAGAGAAGGTACTGTTCTTTCATTTCTCCTCCTTTGTGATCTTCACCTTGCTTAGCGACCTGTGGAGGGGAGGAGAATATAGTGGCGTTTAAAGGGTCCAACCCTAACACACTACTTTGGCTTGAATTCCTGTTTCTCACAGGATATCTTCTATAGTTTCTGTGTGCAATACCGAGTTGTGTTATTTCTTTTACCATGGACTATGTAGAAGCTATGCAGCTGATTGATTGTACTATTTATACTAACTTTCTCAGTTCTCTACTGGCCCCATGATCGCTTCACGTAAATGAATAGTAAGACTAATAATGTTAACTCTGTTCTCGGTGATATTTCAACAACGACCGATTCAATTTTCTTCATTTTCCTTTAATATCCAGTTTTTCCTACTAGTATTGCTTTGAAGCTTTTGTTTTTTTAACTATTATTTTTAAAACGTATGATATTTTTATTTTTACAACTTGTTTGAAGCGGATAGCCTCGTTGCTTTGTACCCTAAATTAATCGGTCAATCCAATTACACATAGTTATTGCTTTGCTATTCGTTACATTTAAAAAGATTGGTAATATAATTACCAGCTATGCTTAAGAATAGTCTAGCTAGTAAGGGGTCTCAGTTGATACAGTATGATAGATGTTAGGGTGTACAATTTATTTGCAGGATATGCAGATTAGAGTAGAAGTTGGAGGGGTTTTGTGTAGAGTTCCAGAGGTGGAAAAGTAGCAGTGTAAATTGCTGGGAGTGTTGGTGAGGCTTAGAGAAGAACGAAAACTTCTACACACAACAAAAGACTTAAAAATGTAAATAGGGCTAAAAGCTTGAAAAAATAATGCATTTTTTACAATAATGCATTAAGGGCAAGGATGGTCTTGGGTTTAGGTTAAGCAGCCGTTTCCTAGCACTTGCTTCTGATGAGGGGAAGCAGTAAGGGTAAAAGATAGAGTCACAAGAGTTGATAGTATAAAGATAGGGAAGTTATAGTTCATAAGCTACTTTTTAGTTAAGCATGTAAATATAATAGTATTTGGAGTAAGTAGGAGCAAAAGAATACATTTATGCTTTGCAGGTACAAAGGCACAGGATACAGATGATAGAATCAGAGAAATAACTAGTTAAGTGTTATAGTAGCAGTACAGTTTTTGTGGTTCGTGTCGGGGCTACTGATTTAGGGGAAAAGGTCATAGCTTGATTTTATCAGGAATATTGCCTAGAGTACATTGTGGGGATGAGATACTAAGTATATCACTAAAAGTAAATGCCAGACTCATTTCAGTATTTAGGGATGAGCAAGTAGGCTATTTGGATTTGTGGGATCATTTTAATGAGTTTTTTTCTTGGGGGATAGCTTACGCTTAAACAATCAGGGGCTAGTATGTTAACAACGGCTTTTAACTCAATTGTAGTGGTAGATTTAAACGAGGGCTTGATACGAGTGATATTATGGGTATCACTGATTCTTGGTCGGATTTTAATAATTTTGATGAGAATAGTTTTTGAAATACCGGTCTGCAGATTATTCACTAGATATTTATACTATTGAAGAAAAAGACGGAAGGAGTAACTTTATATGTGAGGAATGAAATGCATTATGTTGAGTTAGAGCATATTAGAGAAAATACTACTTAGGTTGAATCAGTCTGGGTTAATGTTAGTGGGTACGAAAGAAAGTAGTCTTGTAATTGGTATTTCTTATAAATCACCAAGTCAGAAAGTAGAAGCTAATGTAAAATTGTTTGAGATCAGAATGGTAACTGGAAAAGATGTTATGGAGGATTTTAATTTCAGGGGTATTCATTGGGAACATTTTTAATCTAACAGTGAGAGGGCAAGTTTTGGAAATTGTTCAAGATACTTTTATGCACCAACTGATGGTGGAACCTACAAGCGAGGAAGCTATATTAGGTTTAATATTAGCATTTGATGTGAATATGATGTAACTGGTGAGCATTTAAGTACGAGCGATCATTGCACTATTAGGTGTGAGATTTTAGTACGTGTAGAATTGAAAAATAATACCCTTATTCTAAATTTCAGGAATCCACTTTTCAAGGAATGGACTGTGATCTAGTTTCTGTAGATTGCATCCAAGCCTTTATTGATGCCAACGGTAGTCACTTTCAACAGTTTATAATTGTCGTTCATATTTACCTCCTATATTTTATATTGAAACATGTCTGTTAATAAATATGTAAGTGCACAGTGACTTTCCGAACATCCTGTATTATGCTTCAACAGAGCACTTAATGTATAAGGAAATATTGATGCAAAAGAAGTTGAGTAATCCCAAAATTGGTAAATTCCCTAGATCAAACTATTTTTATCCTAGAATTTTAAAGGAACTTAAAAATGTATTTGTGAACCGCAAGCTAATATTCTTTATAGGTCATTAAGTATTGGAGGTGTATTAGAAGATTGGAAGGTGGTTAATGTTTGTCCAATATTTAAAGAAGGTGATAAACATTATCCTGGCAATTATAGGCCACTTAGTCTTAGATGTTTTGGAGTGTGAATAAAGATGCATTGCATAGTCACTTGAAGCAGTTTAATATAATTTCAAAGAAGCAATATGGTTTTACCAAGTGATGTTACTGCACAAGTAAACACTGGATTTGATTTATCTTGATTTTCAGAAAGCGTCTGATAATGTTACAAAAATTAAATCTGTGGGTGTATGAGAAATGTTATTAAATAGGATAGAAAATTGGTTGGAGAATGGAAAGCAGAAAATTTTGAATGGAGCTAGATCTGACTGCACCATGGTTACAAGCAGTGTGCTTTAAGGGTCTTCTGCTGTTTGTGGTTTGTATTAATTATATTGACTCTGAAATGACAAAAAAAATTGCAGATGACATTGAGATGGGTAACTATCAAAGATGACGCAAGCTTACAGGAAGATTTAGATCTTTTTTGGCAACGTAGGAGTCATCTGCAGTTTGGAAATTATAACTTGTCAAACAGGGTGGTAGATTTTGGAATGAGCTATCTTGAAAGCTGGTGAAAGCAGAAAATTTAACAAAGCTCAAGAAAAGAATGGATTAATATATGAATAGTAAGGGTGGTTATTCTTGGGAACCTCAAAAGATGCCCTCGATGGTCTAATAAGCTCCTTTTTGGTCCCCTAAGAATTTTATAAAATTTATGAGAATTAATTCCAGAACATTTTGGAACTTTGATAAAGTTCACTTAATGATAGAGGGAAAAAAAAATTAATGATAAGAAAAATGAAATCCAATACTACGATTATTATTGTAATACTAAAGAAACTTGTTCCCAAATAATTATCTATAATGTTTCAAAAAATGGAGTTAAAACGTTAAGCTGATGGCCAGCTGCCTTCCTTTTAGTCTTTCACTGCTAAATTATGGACGGCTAGTGCGGCTAGACGTCGTGTAACTTTGAGCGAAATGCAAATCAAACCAAACCAAGCTTATTAATCCTCTTGTACAGTGTAACATAAAAGTAAAATATGTTTTTCTGTTTCTCAAAACACATACAGATGTTTTAATTCAGTTTCTGAATATTCGTATTTCGAATAAACGGAATTTTTTCTCTCCTTAGTTAATGGAACATATATTAATTTTGATAACTTGACAAAAACATTGGAAGTGTAACATAGGCCTCTTGTTTCTGTATTTAAAAAAAAAAAAACAGTAAAAGAAATATTTTTTTCATTATATTTTGTAGTGACTTTTAGAGAGGTTTCATACTGTACTAGTTGACAGTGTTAAAAATTCTTAATCCGGAAGGTTTACTCACTTTTTCGTCGTCTTTTGATTTAAATTTTGTTTAAATACAAATAAGAACCTTGCAATTTAATGAATAGGGGGTCACATTTTTCCTTAATTTAAAAAACAGTTTACACCGGATATGTGGTTATTAAACCCTTATTTAAAGATAATTTGTAAAGCTAGTCTTGAACTTTGATGTAAGAAGAACACAATGTGTAGCATATTATAATTGCCTTTGGTCTAAAAATGATATATATTAAGGGTTTTATTATGGGAGGTTACAACAGGAATATCAGTGAAAGTTAACTTTAGACCATACACTGGGCTTGTAGAAGAAAAAAATTTTTATTACAAGTAACAAGTTATTGAAATTTGGTAATCCAATTTTGGATAACGTGAAGACAAGAGCAATTCTGTTAGATATGTATGTTTTTCTTATAGTAAAGCCACATCGGACTATCTGCTGAGTCCACCTAGAAGAACTGAACCCCTGATTTTAACGTTGTAAATTCGTAGCTTTCCGTTGTACTAGCATGGTACTCCTGTTAGGTTACTTAGGGTTAGATTAGTTGGAGGCGATATAATAAAGTTGTCAGCTCAATTCAATCGCTTTTATGATTTAAGAAATTTTACAATTGTATTTCATGGATATGTTTAGCGTTTCGGTGTGTATTGTGTATTAAATTTTTATCTTTAGGCCTGGCATGGTCAGATGGTTAAAGCGCTCGAGTCGTAATGTGAGGGTCACGGGATCAAATCATCGTCATGCCAAACATGCTTCCCCTTTTCAGCCGTAGGCACGTTTTAATATGTTGTTCAATCCAATTATTCGTTGGTAAAAGAGGAGCCCAAGAGTTGGCGGTGGGTAGTGATGATTAGCTGACTCATCTCTTATCTTATAGTGCTAAATTAAGGAAGGCTAGCGCAGATAGCTCTCGTGTATTGTTTTTGCGAAATTTAAAACATTTTTTTTTCATATTCATTTGATGTGGGTCAGACAACAATTTCTTTAGTAATCTGTTTGAATAGATGTTTAAGCAGTAGGCAGAAAGAATACGAGTCATGCCACTTTAAATATTTTTTCGAAAAAATTTTTCGCACCTTGTTTCCCTGGGCAGTTCTTTATTACTTTTGTCACTTTCCCTTTTAAAAATAAGTTAGGTGCTAGTGATTGTCTGTGTTGTTTGTTTTTGTACTAGTCAGTATAAAGAAAGGCTTCTCTTAAGAATACAAAAAACTATTTGTATCGGAGAATATCTGAGTGTCAATTTTATTGATTTATGGAAAAAGTTTTAGTTTGCACGTAAAAAAAATGCTTTGAATGATTGGCTGTTAGCAGTTTAAATTGCTACTGATTTAGTATATATGGTAGAAAAAGCTAGAAAAAATTCGTACTGTTTTCTCTCATTATATTTATTAGTTTATTTTATAATATTTTGGAGGTAAGCACAGGGCTATAAAACGGGCTATCCGTGCTCTACCCACTAGGGGTAACGCAACACAGTTTTTAACGTTGTAAGTCCGCATAATGTGGGAGTGGGGCATAATTTATTTCACATTTTCAATGCTACTTTAGGAAAGCAGCTTTCTGCAATAATGGCCTATACACAGAACGAACCACTAAATGTTAATTAATTAATTGAATTATTAAATGTTAATGAGAGAAGAAAAGAAATAATAGGCAAGTTTGATAAACACAGCTTAGCAGTACTTATTTTAACTTTATGTTTCCGTCTTGAAATAACGAAATTAAAGCAGAACAAAAATGAAGTTAAAATAAACTTAGAAGAAAAACTGAAAGTATGACAGAGTATGGTCGATATAAACAAAGTAACCGGTATATGCCAGTCGAACTGAATTAACTTAAAAAGATGGGTCCAGTGTGGCCAGGTGGTTAAGGCACTTGCAATCTGAGAGCCGCGGGTTCGAATCCCAGTCACACCAAACATGCTTGCCCTTTCAGCCGGGGAAGCGTTATAAAGTTACGATCAATCCCACTATTTATTAGTAAAACCGTAGCGTTAGAGTGGGCGGTGATAACAAGCTGCCTTCTGTCTTGTCTTACAGTTTTAAGTCAGTGACTGCTAACGAAGATAATCCTCGTGTAGCTTTGCGCGAAAGTAAAAACAAACAATCGAACGGGATATTTATAACGAAATAATGCTAAACCTCATACTTAGTTACATTGACTAGAGTTACGGCTAATGCTTATTAATGTGTCAATAAGAAATGGCTTTTATTTGTTTTCAAAATATGAGATTAGAAGAGAGCTTCATACAAGCATCACATGTGATTTTCTAAGTTACTTTCACACATGATAAAATGTAAACCTAAGATTTTTATTTTTAAAATTCTTCTTCACTCTCTACCAATAATACAAGAATGACATACTTCACTCATACCTGCTTTAGTAAGTTGTCAAGTAAACATATCTATAAAAACAATTACATAACTTTAAACAAGGGAAGGTTTAAATCAGTCTCACTGGATGAGAGATCCTAGCGAAATGTTTATGATGTTCTGCCTCGGGAGAATAAAACTGGGGAACACTCATTTTGTTGCATTTAAAAAAAGACCTTTCTGTAGTCAATTTGAGTGTGTTGATTTCAAATCTGAAGTCGGTTTTTGTCTGCGAGCTACAGATTTTATGCAATTTGACATTTTTATTTATTTTTTAATTTTTCGTTATTATAGGAAATTATAGGAATAGCTTATCAATTTGTTTGTGTATTTTATTCAGGTACGAATTTGCGTTTGTACACTTCATCTGGACAATTTCGTTTAATGCTCCAGCAGTAGTCAGCCATCATACTTTTGTCCCAGCGCCCTTGGTAGCGTTCTTCCATGACCTTTAGGTCTTGGTGGAATCGTTCTCCTTGTTCGTCACTCACAGCCCCCAGGTTGTCAGGGAACTTATCAAGGTAGCTGTTCAAAAAATGAAGCTTGATGCTCATGTTGCACCCGAGATCACGAAAAGCGAGGAGCATTTTGTTCACAAGTTCACTTTAGTTCTCCGCCTTATTGTTTCCAAGGAAGTTCTGAACGACTGCCACAAAGATAACCATGCTGCTTTTTCTAAAGCGGTCATCTTAGCAACAAACTGATCATCACGAATTAGGGTTCGAATCTGTGGGCCATCAAACACGCCTGCTTTGATCTTTTCAAATGATAACCCTGGTAAAGCTGTGATGATGTGTTGGAAACATTCACCTTCGGTTTCCAGTGCCTTGACAAATTGCTTCATCAAATCTAATTTGATGTGAAGAGGAGGAGAGATGATCTCATTTCTGCTTAAAATTGGGTCTTGTATGATATTTGGCATGCCTGCTTCAAGGGTGTCACGAATAGGCCAGTCCTTCTGGACCCAATGTCTGTCTCATGCTCGGCTGTCCCACATACACAGGAAACATGGAAACTTGGTGAAACCTTTCTGTTGTCCAAGAAGAAAGTTGACCATCTGTAAGTCTATACAAATGATCCAATTGTGCTCAATATATTTTAAGAAGTCCATGACCATTTTCATATCATCATAGTCTTCCCGCAAATGCACTGAGTGACCGACAGGTACTGCTCCATAAACATTCCCATTATGTAAAAGAACACACTTTAGACTGCATTTTGAACTGTCTAAAATGAGTCTCCATTCAGCAGGACTATAGTAAGGTACACCCAGTTCTTTGAGAAGGCCTTGGATGTCATGGCAGTAAACAAACTGTCTATCTTCTGAAAAGAAGGTCACAAAAAGCTGGTCACGCTTTCTGAATTATGATACTTTAACAGAGTGATCAACAAGATTTCTGCCTTGTAATCTTGATGCCAAAAGCTCTGCTGCTTTCTTTGAAAGACCTAAATCCCGCACTAAATCATTCAGTTCAGCCTGGGGAAGAGCCTTGGGGACGGGGAAAGGTTCGGTGTCTGAAGAAAAGTTCCGATTGTGTACACTTTTCTGACAATTCACTGTCACAACTGTCTTGTACGCTTGTATCATGTCCAATGTCTTTGTCGTCCAATGAAGGCAAGCCTTTGAAAACTGGAACAGGAACTTCTTCAGAGTGCGGAGCAGGCCGAATAGCTGAGGGAATGTTCGGATACGTAATCTCATGTCGGTTTTTCTTCCCAACACCCGTTTTTTTACCATGAAGAAATAACAGTCAGTTACATGGTTAGTGGGTTCGCGCCAAATCATTGGAACACCAAAAGGCAGACCATTGCGTTTAAATTTGGTCCAGTCTCGAAGCATTTCCTCACAATTGTGGCACACAACATGAGGAGCCCATTGCTTGTCTTGATCACCAAGATGAACTTCAAAATATGCCTTGTAGGCACGCTTGACGAACGAGGATATGTTACGTCTCTGACGATTGAGTGTGTAGCATCCACATATGTAGCAGAAGGCATCAGGCTTGTTTCTGCAATGATATCTATTTTTGGAAGCCATGTTTGATCTGAAACAAAAGAAGAATGATCAAAATATTAGATGCTATCTATATATATGGACGTGAAAATGCTTATACATGGTTTACGCAAGTTCACATTTGCACAATTTCATTAACCTCCAATTGCATACAAACTAGAGCTTGTGGAGAAAAACTAATTTCAGATTTGAAATCAGCGCCTAAAACTCCTTCAGTTAAAATCAGTTAGAATCAGTTAAAATATCCAATGCAACTCAAAGTTACTGAAAAAGTGTTCCCAGTGTATAATGTGATAGTGTAGAAAGTAAGGGTTGCAAACCACTTTCAGCTGAATTTTCGAACATACGGCCAATACTTAGTCATGAAAAGTATTGAAGATCTGTATATCATAATTATCAATGCTTGTTTTTTAGTTGTTGTAAGCAACCAGATGGCTGGGTATTCTAAGGGTCGCGGGTTCGAATCCTCGTCGCTCCAAACATGCTCACCCTTTCAGCCGCGGGGGCGTTATAATGTTCGGTCAATCCCACTATTCGTCGGTAAATGACCCAGAGTGAGGTTGCCTTTCGGTGCTGAAATGTGTGGATAGTTTATGAGCCCTAGGTCCCGGCATGGCCAAACGTGTTAAGGCACTCGTAATCTGAGGGTCGCAGGTTCGTATCCCCGTCGTACCAAACATGCTCGCCCTTTCAGCCTTGGGAGCGTTATAATGTGACGGTCAATCCCACTATTCGTTAGTAAAAGAGTAGCCCAAGAGTTGATGGTGGGATGGTGGTGAGTAGCTGCTTCCCCTCTTGTCTTACACTGCTCAATTAGGGACGGGTAGCACAGATAACCCTTGAATAGCTTTGTGCGAAATTAAAAACAAACAAACTTTATTAAACCTAAACAAGATTTCAGCTTTAGATATTAGAGATACATAGGAATGCCATCAGTCAAGCCTTAATATACTGAAGGAATATATTATAGAAGAATGACAGTGGAAATACTTTTAAAATTCTTTGATTGTGTTTGTTTGAGTTTTCTTATAGCAAAGCCAATTCGGGCTATCTGCTCAGCTCACCGAGAGGAATCGAAATTCTTTTGAAGTTATCGGCAAGTTAAAGGCAGAATTATCGCACATGGCTTATACTTCGCGAACTTCGTTGATCTAACTGAGTCATCATGTTTCAAAATACCCATTTATTTTTACTGTTATATTTGCCGCCTATGTTCACGTAGTCAACATTAATATACCTACAAAAAACATCAACTTCAGTGTGAAGCATGATACACCGATTTTAATGACTTTGTTATGCGACCAAACGAAGTCCACGACTATTTGACTGCTGCAC
Organism: Carcinoscorpius rotundicauda; assembly: GCA_011833715.1. NCBI lineage: Eukaryota > Metazoa > Arthropoda > Merostomata > Xiphosura > Limulidae > Carcinoscorpius > Carcinoscorpius rotundicauda. The sequence goes on along the minus strand of CM022395.1, from coordinate 47,594,419 downwards.
AGATAACAGTTATGTTATTGTTGTGTCGCTGATGTTATCGTAACAAAGCGTCTGCATCGGATATACCTTCAAGCATACGATGAGTAAACGCTTCTGCTTTAACCGTTACAATACATAAATAGCTCGAAAATCGCGTTAATCTAAATTCGCAAAACGAATTCGCGTAAATAGAAAACTACCTGAATTTGAGTTAGACAAATAATTCAAGTTTTAGCTACAGCAGCTGCTGCTTCAGGCTTTTTCACCTTCTGTGACTAGTTCAAAGTTACAACTTCATGTCTTGTTACCATTAAAACTACCTCTGTAACGGTAATAATATCTTTGACTCGTAGATGATACCTCATTGTTCTGACTGGAAGCTACTTGATGAACTTATCCACAAGGATGTCTTTGCAATCTGCTGAAGTCATCTCAGGATATAATTTACTGTACAGGCGAGGTGGAAAATATGACTAAGTTGCTCATTTTTAATGGGTTCAGCTGTCAGTACAGCGTAGTAATTACTGTATCCCAGTTTTTCGGTTATACTTCGTTAATATTTTAAACAGTGAATAGGGTTAGACCATCTAAACAGAGGATCAGCTAATGTTTTCTACTTTTGAGATTAGCTGTTCCAGTCATTTAACTGCCTGAAATGTTTTAGGAAATGATTCAGATCTTCATTTGACAGACTTTTGAATACTGCGAATAAAATCTGCCTTATCTTACTCATAAGTTGCAGCACAAGCCCCTCCTTGTGATTGTCAGCCAATACTAATATGCCTCCAATGTTGTGTGAACAGTCCAGTACTCAGGAACTCTGACTCTCAGATGAAAAGTTGGTCCTTTGTTTAAGGTGACCAAGTGGCAAGTTGCCCCTGGAAGCACATTCATCAGTAGGTGTAATTTCATGTTTATTTGCAATCCATGTTCACCGGCCAGAATGTTTCTAATTTTGGAGATGCTCTTGACTGCCCATGGTCCACTGTCTTCACTAGGTGGTGCCCACTGTTTCAACTGCTGGTGAAACAGCTTTTACTAGCAAACTTTATCCACTAGTATAATTTAGTCCTTCTTGACAAGTCTTTTAGAGTTTCGTTACTTTGGCGTGTGATGGCCTAAATGTCCTCTCATACATCTTCTTTTGCCATTCTACCTTAGCGAGCCTCATTTGTTCATGTTTTCTTTCACTAAAATTAATTTACACAAGCAGCGCCTGATCAAACATTCACCAATTTCGCTGAGTCTATGGTTGTAGCTAAATATAAGTCATGGAAATTTCTATTGAAGAGAGACTTTTTCCTCAATGTAACACTCTCATGGAAAATGCCATCCTTTGAGTAAGAAACATTTATTTACATTTGGTTACTTAAGAGTTTGAGAGAGAGTAATACACACATTAACAAAAAACTCAGAATAATGTCCTGCAGTCATGGCAAAAAAATTATCCTTCCTTCCTATTTTGTACTCTTTTCTGGTAAACTGTTTCTTCTTCCTCAAGAGTTTTTACTAAACTTACTGTTTTACACAATATCATATTTCAGCCTGTTTAAACTTTAAACAATGTTGCCAAATCTGAAAATTAGTAATTTGAAATAATTTCTATAATGAATAAATGGAGTTGTGAGTACAAACTATTCACCTTGGTGAACATTCCAAAGAACCAGCTGAAACAAATTAAGCAACCTTTCAATAGAGAGCCATAATCATTAGCACACATTGGAACTCCCTTATGAAACAGATTTGGAATATCACAGTAGAACAAAAGTTTTTAAATCAAATGTTAAAAACAGAGTAAGGAGAAAGGACAACAGCTGGAAATGTGAGAAGATTTCTACAGATAAAATGATGGACTCGTTAAAAACTGTGATTCATAATGCTATATTGGATGAATTTGCTGAAGATGTGGGAACGCTTGACCAATTACCTTATATATATATATATATATACTTTAAATGGTGATTCACGGTTGGTTCGTTTAAGATAATCTGTCAGACTATCTTAATATAACGCTTCTTAAGTTTAAAGACGCTTTTATCGAGTATGACACATACTACAACATAATTGACCATAGAGCCATAACCTTTAGTTATTTGTTGCACAATAATTGACCCCCGCAGTGGCTCAGCAGTATGTCTGCGGCCTCACACGCGAAAATCCGGGTTTCGATACCTGTGGTGGGCAGAGCATAGATAGCCCATTGTGTAGCTTTGTGCTTAATTCAAAACAACAACAAGAACTCAATAATTGAAAGACACTACTATCAATTTCCTAATACAAGATCGCTGTGAGCAATGTTTTGCATGAATAGTGACACATATTACCAATTTTGAAAAAAAAAATATATATATATTGTAACAAGATCAACTTGATACTTTTTATCATGTTTTATGTGAAAACCTGCACATATCTGGAACAAAGAATAAGTTAAGAATAAATGGAGAGCAACTTATGGTGTAATTCAAAATCACATTTGTATCAGTTTGCCAAAGAATTACCTGCAAAGAAGACTTTGTCAAAGGTAAATGAACTTCCTGAAGAGCTCAGGGTTTCTACTGAGCTCATTTCCAGAATATAACTAAGGATGACATTACCAGTGAATTCGATTGACCATCTATCTATTTGGAAAACAATTTCCTTCTGAGACAAGACAACAAGTGCTAGTAAATGACAAAAAAGCCATTCCTTAAATTCCAGAGAAAAATAAAACTACTTCAAAGATTGGAGACTCAATATTTTAGGTACAGTAAGCTAGTAAACAAGGAAAATTTAGTATTATTTATTCTAATTTTAACTGTACTTTGATTGTGATATGTAAACAATAATTGAAATATATATGTGTAACGTTTCCAGGTGTCTGTACCTTCTATATATGTGTGTGTGAACTTTAATGTAAACTTTTGGAAAACTGGAAAACCAATAACACACACACACAAACCTGAAAGGCTTGGATATCCACTGGATATTTTTGTTAAATGAGAAGCAGTCACTTTAGACCACATCTGAAAAGCACAATAAACAACATCTAGAACCTATATGATCAAACAAACATTGTGGATGATGTGCTGTATTAGCTGTTATTTGTACAAACATGCAGTTGTTTGTGCCCAGGTAATTTTGAGAAATTATATGGAATCCACCTTACTATAGATGTTAAAGACACCAGAAAACATCTCAGAAATATGCCAACCTGCTTTTTAATTTTATAAGAATTTTTAACCAATGGCACCACAATATAGTAGTGCGTTGTCAGTCAGTCAATCAGTAAACACTAAAAAATGACGTCACATAATCCGTAATGCTCACACAGCTAGAACTTTTGTGTATATCTTCCAGTTCTATAGCTAATAACACATAATTATGAAAAGTATATATACACATTAAATGGGTATTTTACTCGGACCAGAAACCAACTATCAAAATTTGTCTAATTTAATTGTGATCCATTTTGAAATTAGTTCACAGATAAGGTCATAGAAGTGCAGTCGCTAATGTGGCTTTCAAGTTCATTCCAAAGGTGCTCAGACAGATTGAAAGGGAACAAATCTGCCAAAACATCTCAGTATTCTTTAAAACAACTGTTAATATTTCACTCTTAACTATTATAATACAACCTTAAAATATTTGCTTCACTCGATGCCGGAGCTCATCAAATCCCTTGAATTAAAACCATGAAGTTTAAGTTGAAAATCTTTGTATTTTTGTCAATTGGAAGGCTATCTGTTTGAAAAGGAAAGTTAGAATATGCTCAGCATTTCACAATAATAATTGTGATGTAATTTTTCCTAATTTTGCAAATACTTTCAACCTAACAGTACATTATATCTTACTGGTCATTAAAGATGTACAGATTAACTACATCATAATACCATCAGAGTTCAAAATAGTCCTCTTTTCTTCCTCTATGGCATTCTAATTTTTTTTCACATTTCTAAATAATTCATTCCATTAAATATGGTAGACATTTTGGTTTTTGGTATGCTCTCCAGACTAAATGCTACTGTAATTTGTTTTTCAATGTATTCTTCCAGGACAAGAAGTATTTGGCCTTTTATATAGACATCAATACCAATACTGATTATTGATACTAATTTAGCAAAGTGTACCCGGCTCGGCATGGCCACTTGGACTTGCAATCTGACGATCACTTGTTCGAATCCCCGTCACACCAAAACATGCTCGCCCTTTCGGCCGTGAGAGCTTTATAATGTTACGCTTAATCCTACTATTTGTTGGGAAAAGAGTAGCCCAATAGTTGATGGAGGGTGGTGATGACTAGCTGCCTTTCCTGCTAAATTAGAGACGGCTGAAGCAGACAGACCTCGTGTAGCTTTGCGCGAAATTCAAACCAACCAAAAGTGTACCCACTCAGCAAAACTTCAATCTTCAAGAAAATGGATTCTAAGAGAGTACATTTATCGAGTGTGTGTTTCTTAAATTTTTACCCTTCAGTTTTTTTTGTCTTTCTTTTGGATATTTTATTTTAATACATTTAATTATATCATATCTGTTTTGTTTTTTTATTTTCTAAGAAACATTTTTCATATTTTGCTTTTGATGATGTTAATTAGTAAGTTATTTTTAGCTATAAGTTTTGAAGTGATCCCCAATGGCTCAGCGGTATGTCTGCGGACTTGTATGCAAAAATTCGGGTTCGATACCCGTGGTGGGCAGAGCACAGATAGCCCATTGTGTAGTTTTGTGCTTAATTTAAAAACAACAACTTTTGAAATATTACTTATAAATTATTTAATTTGTTAATTCATTATTATCTTTTTATTGTTTTATTTTGGTTTTAGAAATACGAGTTTTTATTATTGTCTTGACTTTTAGCTCCTACATTAAATATTCATGCTTATCGTTTTTGAGAGATATGATACATTTTTGATGTTTTAGTTTGACAGCTTTATTTAAAACTATTGTGGTCGAATTTTTTGGAAGTAGTTATATTCAATTTGCGATGGAGGAAATTAATTTGATTATACTTTGAATAAGAAATATTGTGTTTAATAATAAAGAATAATAGTATTCCTTTTCACTATATACGCTTTTAGTTATTAATTGTATAAGACCTTCAGACTTAAAACCCCAAAAATTATATTTTGATACCAATAATAAGCAGAGTACAGATAGCCATTTGTATAGCTCTGTGCTTTATTACAAAACAAACAATTTTACATTATGTTACCCTCTTTATAAAAAGTACTACTTTTACAATAGTTCAAGTTGTTTTGTTTTTTCAGCAATTCTACTTTTGGTGATTATAATAATGTTTTTATAAGTATATTATTTTTTTTTAGTTATTTGGCTATTTTGGAGTACTTTTTGTCGTTTGTTTCGCTAATTTGTTATCGCCTACGTCTTTGGGAATTTGGTTTATGATTATTATAATCTGAATTACAATATAAATTTAAATTGTTATTTTCTTAGTTCGTTCTATATCTTGCAATCTTTAAAAAATTGATAAGCTTATTTAAAGCTGTTTAATTCTCTGTGTTTATGTATTGTTGTTCTTTATGTGCTGGTCATGATAATGTTTTAGCCGTTTTAATTTTATTTATCACGTATTTTACTATCTTCTTTAAATTATATATTATATAATAATTATGTATATATATTATAACTATATTTTTTATGATATTAACCTAGTAGAGTACATAGAATTTGATAGGCCTAGGTCTTGGGCATGTTTTTAATGATGTACTTTGATTTGATAGGCCTTGGTCTCGGGCATATTTACACTGATGAACTTGGATTTGATGGCTTAGTTCATGAACATTCACTTCTGTAATATTTTGGTTTCATAGATGTATTCTTAAGTTTTGTACGAAGCAAGTACACTAATGCTTCTTTCTATACAGATTGTATTTATGCGTGAAATTATTTATTGTGTATCACGTTTATCATTGTGAAAAGTTATATTCGTCGCATAATGGGATTTCAAACTACTTTAACATGCTTTATAATTTAGAAGTTTTATATAATGTCTTCTGATTACTATTTAATTGCATGTGTAATTATAGAGTAATTTGCATACAACGTTCATGTAACTGGAATACATTGTCGTTCATTTTACAAGGTTGCAATTTGCCAAATTTCCTATTGACAGGAAGACACTAATTATATGTAAAATGACATGGCATTCAGAAATTGAACGGATAATTTACACACATATCTATAGGTTCAATGGTGAGGGTGAGATTGATTTTGAAAACTCACGGTAGTAGTAACAATTTATACATTTAATCACCTTATTCCTGACAAACTCCGTGGTCTGTGATAACATACAGGTTAAACAATAGAAATGCATTGCAGTAACTTGTAGTTGTGAGCACAACCTGCAATATTTTGGTCATCAAAAACGTTATATATGTAATGAAATATAGCCGACGTTCAGTTATACATATTTACAGCAATAACCATCAGTCTCAATAAGTTTATACCGTATTTTTGAAAATCCTAGCTTCAGATACAACGTTTGATACATTCTGATAATTCCAACATTAACTGAGGTCCAAGTGTTTTAATAAAATTCGTCATCGTAAGTCGACGCTTACGGCATTATTACCTTGTGAAAAATTAACGGGTGTGTCGGATCTGGTAGGCCTAAGGCGAAACATAAAACACGTTTAGGAATGAATGACGCATTTGTACACTAATGTTTATGTTTTTCACACAGTAATAATACTTTACAAAAGTTGTTTAATACGTATATAATTTTCAACGCCTTTTTCTAGTGAATCACAGAGATAAAGAAAACATACATGAACCGACATGTACATAAATTTTGCAGCCAACAATTTTTTTAATGATTGATATCAGTCACTTAATTTTTAAAAAAAAGTTATTCATTTGTACTGTTGATTCAAATTCTTGACGTTTAGTGTTGAGCGGAGTTTTTACTGAAGTCAGGATTTTGTGACTAAAAAAAGCAAAAGTGATTAAATATACATCCACATAAAGATACCACAGATTCAGTTCGACTTCAAAAAGAAATGTTATGTGGTCGTGGGCTGACTTCGAGGCAGGTCGAGTGGGTTGTTTCGGCGTAGCCGTTAGAGCTTCGATTAATACTGCCTGCTGTTACGTGAAATATTTATTTGAAGTGAGGATGCAGTGAGATAATGGAGCACACAGGTACTAACTCGAGGCTTTGCAGTTGAAACAAAGAGACTCGAGACTTAAGAGTTCCAATAACACGGTTATTTAAGGCAACAATCATTTAATATTTACACAATTTATCTTTATTCTTGTTTATTATAGGCAATCGCTTTAACTATGAACATGATGACTGAAGTTTAAGAGATAATAGCATTTTAATACAAAGAGCTAGGGCGAGAATTGTCGTTTCTTCTAACGGTTTTGCTTTTGAGTTTCGCAAAAACTATACGAGGGTTAGCTACGCTGTACTGAAGGTGAGACATCGTTGTAAGTCCGCAGACATTCCGCTCAGCCACTAGGTTGCTACTATTTTCTTCTAACAAAACTGAAACAGTTGAATTCGAAACACATTGTTTTACAATAACTTTACTTTATAGATTACTTATTTAAAGTTTTCGAGGACTTTCTGATGCAAAGTTTTATTCCGTTATTATAATAGCATATCAGCAAACCCGCCGACATGGAAGCAATAGACCGGGACGAAAGAAATTTGGTTACACAGTAAAACCCACAAAGCATCTTTAAGTTATATCTTCATTTCATCTTAAAAAGCATAGATTTTGGCTTTTCTTTCCATATACATTCTTGATTAAAAAATAACTGATATTATAGCTTGAGTAATAATTAACAAAAAATTTTTACTTTATATATTTAATAAATATCTGTTGTTACTTTATTGATGTTTCAAGCTTGTACTGTGAACTGTAAACTGTAAACTGCTGCGTCTATGATTTTGACTTATGAACTCGTTAATGTTATAATTTAGGATCTTCTCTTTAATAAGCTCTTAAAATGTTAAAAAAGAGAGAGAAAGGGAGCAAGAGGACATGTTTACTCCGAGGACTGTGTTCACTTTCAAAACTTTTGCATTTGATAAATTAAAGGAAACTGTATACGCCAGTAGCTGACATGTGACAAATCTTAAAAGTTGTATAATTCAGCATCTGACACGTTACAAAGGAAATTAAGCTGTACAAGTTGGTATGTGACATGTGACGAAGGAAAGAAAGCTGTATAATCTAGTATCTGTACAGGTCAGTATCTGACGTGTGATAAATAAAAGAAAGCTGTACAGACCATTATCTGACACGTGATAAAGGAAATAAAGTTGTACATGTTGGTATCTTACACGTGACAATTAAATGTAATTAAAAACGGGTGTAAAACGTTAAGAACTTTATATTATTTCGTGTAAGCAACTGTGATTTTCATGCTACATTTTAAAGTTATTATAGAAAGAAAGGAGACGGATAATTTTGATTTATTCTGTGTGGTGGTTACGATTTCACATAAAATTAGGAAAGTTAATGTAGCAGATAATATCTGAAGCTTTCTCGAAAAAAGTTGGAAATTTATTTCGAATGTTTTACAGATTACGTAAAAAATAAATTTGTTAATTTTCAAATGGAGAAAAGTATTTTAAATCTCACGTTGAAATCACTTTACACTAGGAGCAGTGACTACTTGGACACTATATATTAAAACATTAATTTTTAGTACAAATACTTTATCAAAAATTGTGATCTTTTATGTGGATAAGATTAATAATGTTTACTGAAAGGTTGCCAATTCCGTGAAGGTTCATGAGTCGTATCGGACGATATGTCGACAGAGTCGTTTTTCGGCTTCACCGTACAATACTCGCCACATCCCTAGTAAAATCCACTGTTGTTCAAGTCATTTATACAATGTTAAATTCGAATATGATTTTGCAAATTCATTGACAATGTCTAATTCGACGTAAAAGACATTTTGTTTCTTCTTGGACTTCTATGCTCTACGAATTGAGTACTTAATATACAATACCACGTAACTGTATTGTTTTACTATCCTCACAGCTAAGTTTTCTAAATGCAATGTTGCACACTTTTAGAATATATATTATCCGTTTATCATTCTTATCCTGCCGTCATGATTGACACGATGTTGATGTTAGGGTTCTAGGCTTTATTTTTTTCATTTTATAATTTATTATTTTCCCTCGAGATAAAAAATAAAATAGATGTAACTGCCACAAATGAAGGCACTAGCAAATGTTATTTATAATTTTCTTTAATATTTTTAAGTGTAACTTCATCTCTCACCTTAGACCTTAAAAATTATTGATATTTTAATCACTATTCCCATGCAAATATTCACATATTATTTTAAAACTAACAGAATATTAAAACATTAATTTTCAGTGCAGAAGCAACTCATATTCAATGTAATTAGCTATTATTTATGTTACTTAAAATATCATTCGTGATAAATATTCTATCTTTTCTCTAAATGAGCGGAAGAAAATTCAAGCGTAAGAATTCCAGATGTATTGTTTTATAAATTTCATGTTATGAAAAGCAATTCTTAAGCCTTAAACTGCTTCAGTGATGGAAACTTTAAATTCTATATAATAAAAATTAACAGACCATAGAAATAGCAGTGAGAAGAAAGAAAAGCTGATTGGTGGTGCAAACTAAGTATTTCAAAATAAAAGTTGTCCTTTTTCTCACAACTGACGATTCATAAAGAACTTCTCACAGATTAAAATAACATTTCGGCCTAATCTGAGGTTCACCCCCAAGTCGCGCCAAACATGCTCCCCCTCCCAGCCGTGGGGGGCGTTATAATGTGACAGTAAAAGAGTAGCCCAAGAGTTAGCGGTGAGTGGTGATGACAAGCTGTCTTCCCTGTAGTCTTACACCGCTAAATTAGGGACGGCTAGCACAGATAGCCCCCTAGTAGCTTTGTGCGAAATTCCAAAAAAACAAACAAAGCTAAAGTTTACCATCTAGTGGTAGCAAATTAAAACGGCCATTTTTATTTCAAAATAAAAACACGCATAAACCAAAATCAGATATTTTATAATTTCTTTTATTATTGTAAAATTTATAACCTTACAAAATGCTTCTAAGTTTTAAAATTTAAGACAATTTTAAAAAGTATAATCAAATGTGTTTTCTTTATTATAAACAACAAACAGAAACATAATCTATTTCAATTTTTCAAAGGACAAACAATTTTTTTCCTCATTACAAACAACAAACATACATATAAACAATTTCAATTTTTAAAAGTATAGTCAAATTTTGTATCCTTTATTACAAACAATAAACACATATATAAATTATTTATAATGGAAATTACAATTTTGAACATAAATATCAAATCTAAAATTACCTAATTTTGATTAGTTGATGTACATTGCACTTCATCTCAAAAGTGCACCTATTGACTTTCTCTGGCAACTAGAATGGATAGGAAACAAATCGGCTCTTAATTTTTTTTTGACAAAGAAATGAATCGTTTTTCATTCTTTACTATTGTACTTTAAATTATTCGATATCATGTACAACCATAAAAAATATTATTACAATTGTTATAAATACGAAACAATATCAATATTTAAAACATAATGGCGTTGTGGTAGATAAATATGTGATTCTTTCAAACAAAAATGAATTCATTGTTTTATTGTTGTTGTTTGTCTGTTGAAGATTTTGCTCCAACTGAATTATCTTAGACCAAAATTAACGTAATAATTCAATAAAATCGTCCATGTTTTTTGCAAATAGATGAATTCAATATACTAATGTTTAAAATGTATTCTGCTTGTTCTGTTTAAACAGTTGGTCTGATAACGACAACGTACTGGACACTTTGTGAAAAACTTACAAAACGACGATTTTTCTACTTTTCCTGATGAAACCTAATGACATAAATATAAATATTGTAAAACACTATTAACTCCCTTGTGGGAAGTGTTATATTTGTCAGTTTGATTCTTTGTGGTGGACAGATCAGATAACCTAATGTGGCTTTAATTCAAAACAACGAAATAAAACTACTATAAAAAATATAGATGAAAATATTGTGTTTTTTTCGACCAAATAATTTTGAGCATTTCTTTGAAACTATTCCAAGCTTCAGAAACCGACGAATACTTGTAAAATAAAAACGTATTTTCTCTCCAAATAAGTTTGTATTAAATGGCATTGTACAATAATTTTATTCTATATTCATTTCAAGATAACAGATGACGCGATACTCGATGTGTGTAGTTCGAAAAGTATCAATCGATTAAAACATTTATACACATACAAATGAAATAATAGAAATTTTAACAAATTATACAGTTTTATAACAGACAGCACTTTAACACTATCTAAAGTTTTAATTATTATATACAGAAGTTTAGTTACAATATTTAATATACGACTCTATATGTATTATCAGTATTTCATGTGTTCGGTGACTAAAAAGGGTTGATGCAGGTCATACGTCATAAAGAGACTGTCTGCTGTATTGCATTCAAAATGAAATAGAAAAAAGAAAAATAAATACCCCATAAACAAATGGTAAATAATAAATAGTTTTTAATGTTTCTATCATTTCGGGCCTCCAGTGAGTTTAAACTTTGACGTAACACAAGATTATCAAACCTGAAATGTTAGAAGTGTGTTTCTACAACAGACAGGAAGAAGTACCTAAGTGAATTACAAATCTGTATTACTTTGGAATCAGGTTAATATTACTTTTGTTTGTTTAATTTACATTTGTTAAAACTACGTGCCCCTCAGTGGCTCAGCGGTTTGTCTGCGGACTTACAGCGCTAAAAACCGGGTTTCGATAACCTTAGTGGGCAGAGCACAGATAGCCCATTGTGTAGGTTTGTGCTTAATTCAAAACAACAACAACAACAGTTAAAACAACGCAATGAGTCAACTGCGTTTTACACATTACGGTAGCGCAGACAGTCCTTCTCTGCGCGAAATTCAAAACAAACTAAACCAAACACACCATGGCTACTGAAACTGCTTTTTGAGTTTAAGTTCTTTACTGCTGAACTAGCTGAAGGAAGGTGGGGTGAAAAGGTCATGTGTGTGTATACACAATGAAAATATACGTGAGTGTGTACAAATATACAAATGGCCTAAGCATGGACAACCCAGTATCACCAGTTCTAGCCAATATTTTCATGACACAACTTGAAACAAAAGCAATTAACACAACATTACATCCACCACTATACTGGTACAGATATGTAGATGACACGGTTGCGGGGTTCAAATCTACAGAACACGTACTTAATTTTTTCAATCACATTAACTCTATACATCCCAACATTAACTTCACATGTGAACAGGAAGAAAGCAATCAAATATCATTTCTTAACCTCAAAATTACAAGAACCGATGCACAATTTAAAACAGAAATCCACCGAAAAATAACCTCCACAACCCGTAGAAAACATTATACGCACACACCTCGACAGAAAGTAAAATCAATCAACAAAAGTAAATATATCTCACGAATCAAAAAATCACGAAACCATATACTGCTGCATACCATATATTCCTGACATCAGCAGACAAATACCCAACATTTGGCAAAACGAGTCACAAAACATGACACTCCAGTTAATACCAAATTTATTCAAATACCAGGCACAAAACTGAGGTCTAAACTATGTAACAATTATATTGGCAAACATCACACCAACATTAATTATAAAATACAATGTAATAACGGCCACGACTTCTATATTGGAGAAACAAGTAGAAAAATGGAAACCAGATTCAAAGAACATAAAAAGTCACCTTCACACGTTTTCGAACACTGTATGTCAAATAAACACAACATAACCATAGAAAACACTCAAATACTAAATAAAGAAACAAACATTAACAAACGCAAAATTAAAGAAGCCTTTCTTATTCAACAACTTAAACCCAAAATAAAGGAACACCTTTATACCTATATTAATATAATAAAATAAATAAATTATATATTTAAACATCTAACACCGCCCTCTACATTCCGACAATCAGTTACACAACCCCTTCAAAACACGAGGTCAGCTTCCGGTCAGTTACCTCTTTCTTTGTGAACCTGACGATGACCAAAGAAGGTCGAAACGTTGTTCGTTCTTCCATGTAAAATATTTTCTCAACCCAAGCGAGCCGTTTTTTGTTTTTTTTTGCATGTATATATCTCTACAAGTGGGTTTTCTCGACATCACTGATTACCAGTTTAACGTTGTAGACATAAACTGTTTAGCGTTGTAGATAGTCAAAAAATACTACTGTTTAGTGTTCCTACTCATGCATGTACACTACACTTCATCAAATTTTATCAGGCTTTTGCTTTAAAAATACATTTGTAAAGTGTTTTATAATATTCTGTTTTTTTATTTTTTGAATACCAAAGTATTTTTATTGGGGAGTTTGAAAACTACATACTAAAATATAAGAGGCAAACATTTTTGGAAATGTTTTCTTATTATATTGTAGAAACGTTAGTGGAATACTGAAGGTTAAGTACTTTATATTAAAATTATTTTGAATACGCAAATCAATAAATCACACGACAAAAACAGCAAATATAAGATAGCGGTGGAATGGTATGTATTATAACTACATTTTAGTTTTACGTGCGTAGTTTGGTGCTTCCGAAAAGTTACTTTTTAAAAGGAACATCTAACAAACCTTTATTTATCTAACAAACTCGAAGCAAATTATTCGAACATTCCACTTAGGAGCACACTCAGACCAATGATTTAAAATTGACATGATAAAAGTACCCATTTTGCTCAACTACTTCGGAAAACAAAGAAATATGGATCACTTTGGGAACCAGGACCATCCAAAAAGAAACCCGTGACATATCGCACCCAAGCCGTTGTGAGTAAAATGAGGTGTTTTATAGCAGATGAAAATCTACGGACAGTAAAGCAAATAGCGAAAGCTATCCACCTGCCCCAGGCAACAACACACAACATAATCAAAACATCTCATCTGGAAAGCGACACAAGTTACATGTGAACAAGGTACTTGTACCACATGTCTAATTTACCTCGCATACCTCAAGCATCTGTAGAATGAAACGCAAATTCAGTCTCTTCCATACAAAATCAAAACGGCGAAGTGCCCCATGCAGTGTCTGTGTAGTTATGTGTGATCGCACTCTTGAAACGTGCGCAAAGAAATTATTGTTCTTGTGAACAATACAGATTATGAAAAGCCCACATGGAGAAGTTGTGCTATTTGAATACTGAGAAAAGATGTGTGGACATCAGATAGACGGTGACTGTACGTGGCAACAGGAAATGTAACGATGGGTGAGATTCTAAAATCAATTTAATATGACGTACTCAATCTTATGATATTTAAAAACACGTACGATCAACATATACTCCCGATGAAAGAAAGTCCACTTTCTGAAAGTGTCTGGATTATTGATCTTTCTGTTCTTTTAAACGTTAGGTTTAAAAAAAACACACAATTAGTCTATCTGTACAAACAAAAACCTCACGTTTCTCACTTTCTTTATTTATTACACTGGTTTCTAAAAATTCGACGAAGAAAATAAGATATAAACACATTTACACTCCAATTCATGTATCTTACCGTATGCGCTATGTTCTTACTAGGTTTTCGGCGACTGGCTATTAACAAGGATTTAGAAGAGTACATACTACACACAATGACTACATACTGATGTTTTCTTAGTCCTCGAATCTTTAGGGACTTTCTTGAGTTCATTATTATCATATTGCTTGTTAACTTTTTCATTATTGGTCTCTTCGTTTCGAAATGCCAGTCAATAAAGGCAACTTCTGGTGGTATAGTGACGTAATCTTCAATATTTAAAATGAGTTCTTCTCCAATATAAACATAGCCCATATCTGTGATATAACAGACGGGGTGAAATTTTTGTGATTAAAGTATTAAAAAATCGACATACATGACAACGTGAAACTATAAATCTAACTAACCAAGGAAACTGTAGAAAGTCACTTTTCCAAACAATTTATTTTTGTAATTTTTAATTACATATTATAAAGAGAATTTTTTCTGCATTCCCTGATCAACTTGATTTTGTAAAATATGAGTTGTTTATTGACATAGGCAGTAAACAAGTATTATAAACAATTTCTCTATGACTGTTTTGGCTACATTTGATGAACACGTTTTGTTCTGAAAATATTAGGAAAGTAGGTTCACTCATATCTCCATGTTTTCGTGAAGCAGCTAAAAAACTTACGTTTCACGTCTATGTATTTAAACCTTTAGAGATTTGAATTTTGTCACAGCAGGATGTAAACTAACCTATGGGAGGAACTTGGATCCGAAATATTACACTTCCAATGTTCACAAGAGTCGTGTTGCTGTTGTTCTCAGTAACACGTTTAAGTACAGACACTTTGAAACTATTTAATTCTACATCCATGTCAGTTACAGGACTTATCCGTAATTCCCTGCCTCCACTTCCGATTTGTATATTCTCTGGTGATTATCTGTCGTCAGAACAAATAAAATACACTTGTTATAATGAAGGGTAATAAACATAGTTATTCAATTTTTGATCAAATTAGAAAATAAGCCTTAAAAATTTAATTAGATAGCTAGGAAAAAACTAAACAAAAGAACATTATATCTTAAAATATTCAGAATATTACTTGTTTGTTTCTCTCAATGTTTAGTTGTCTTACTTCATTCAATATTTTTGTTCCACTGATTTGAAAAACGTTCAAACATGCATTGTTAATTATATAAAATATAATTTACACATTTGAAGCTACAAGGTAAATTATATACGCTTTTACCGTGAGCAGGTTCATGAAATAGCTATCTGTACATAATACACATTAAAGAGCAGTGAATGAAAAAAAACAAACTAAATTGATAAACTCCTTTTTATTTATATTTTTAAACTGACCTTGGAAAAGAAAGTTGAGCTATTCGCTCAACTGCCTTTTACTAAGTTTCGGAAGGTAGCCATGTGATCTGTACATAGGCCCAGCTAGTTTGTCCTTGTAATCTAAGTTGTGAAATAAAATCATTTTAAAATAAATACCACCATTAATTAATTTCATTTCCCTATTTAGAACATAGAAGAACAGCCTCAAACTCAGTAGTGATATAACCTTATTCAGATGTTATTGAAGAAAACATGATGTTATAATTGTTGAAAGACCCTGCAAAAATTCGTCTGATGTGGAGATTTACTGAAACGTTGTACATATAAAAGTATAGCAAAATAAACAACCACATACCTGATGTGATGTTCATTTTAAATGCTTTCGGTTGTTGGCGAACTTTGAACAATTTTTCCTATCTGATTTCGAAAGCATCGTAGTTTTCAAATGGAACACCATCTTCATTTGTTATTTGGAATGAAAAAGTCAAGAAGTCTCCAATTTGTCTTCTGAATCAACAAGTTTTTGCACCGTTACGACTGATCTCGTGGTCACAAGGAAACATCGAATTCACGAATATCTTCAAAGGCGTTTTCCTAGACAGAATATATTGAGATTCAACACGCTTCTGAGCCCCATTCTCTTACAAACACTCATCATTTTTCAAAGCACGCGTGCAATCGTAAACCTAAACCACAGAATTTCCTTTGTGCTCACAACTAATTATCTAAACATAGTATATATGATACGTCTATAAAGTACCTGTCTAAAGTTTTGAACTTGTCATGCAGCTAAATATTTAGCATACACGTACATTGGGCAGAAAATCATACTTACTTCAAAGTTGTAACAGTAGTGGGAATCTCGGTTGATGTGCTTCTTGTATGTGTGATAGTGGTAATGCTTTTCTCTTTAACCATATCATTAATCAAACCTTTTATAAAATAATTAAGAATTTCTCTCGATATGATTTCATTCATAGATTTCTTTCTTGAACGAAATGAAAATAGAGGTCTGCGTCTATTTAAGACGACAAAAGCATTTTCTGAGGTTGTCGAATTTACTGCAGGGATGTCATTCTGTTTATTATACCCTTGATTTGGTGTTTTCAGTAGTTCGTTTTTATCAGAAAAAAGTTTCTGGATTGTTCCATTATAACTAGAATTGTTTTTAGTGTGCTCTTCTTTGTCGGCGTCTCCGTTATTAAACTTTTTGTAATGTTTATTAAGAGTTTGGAAATTCAATAGTTCTTTATTTCTGTGAGTTTTTAGCAAGTCATTGTTTTCATTCCATGTTGGATGACTGCTTTTCCACCAGTTATGTTGTTGTTGTGCTCGACCAAGATCATATTTTTGCCAATGCTTATGGTGTATGTTTCCAGTGTCATATTTTATATCTTTCGGAATTGATAAGTCTGAAACAGTTGAGTGCCATTCTGGAAGTAATGTTTTTGTACTTTTTGTGTTGTATTTATAAAATGGCAGCTGAACTTTTAGGCTGAACTGCCATGTGTTGTTATTGTAACGAAACAATTTATTATGAACGGAAGAAAACTTGTCCAGATAAAGACTGTCAGACATATTCCGTCCTTCCACTACTGTGGCAACCAGAACCAGGCAAGCAAATCTAAGAATACGTAGCCAAAACATGTGTATGTAATTCTGAAAATAAAGTGAACAAACAGATAAATATTAGTGATGATAATCGCCTTTCTTTTCATAATAGTAATAAAGGATTTAATAAAAGGACAATGATGAGTGTAATACGACAATAATATTCGAGAGTTTTTGTTTCTTATAATATAACACGAACTTTAAGACTTGAGTGTATAATGTAGCACGTTGCAGAAGCTGGTGGTCGCTAGCACAGTGTTTTAATAGATCACTAAATAAATTACACTGACGTAAAGCGGCCTTAGCGTGGCCTAGTCGTTACCGTATCAGATTAGGGACTCGAGTTCGAGATATGATGCTGACAAACACGATCTGCTTTTTAAATTGTGGGTGTATTATAAAAGTATCAGCGAATAGTGCTATATATTTAAGGACAGCCACCCTAAGGATTCATATTCATTGGTACCATGAGATAAAAAGCCAAAAACACGTTACTTTGTGCGACCGCATACATGCAAGAGAAAACTAAATATTTGCCAAAAGGCATGTTTAAACTATGAGTAAAGCTAATGTAAGACATTAAAATGATATATATGAAAGAAAATGAAACGTATCGATTATTTAAGAAAACACTGACAAGGTGTTGGAAGTGTTAAAACCTGTGTATAAATAAGGGGAACAATTAATATATTACTCAAAGGTTTAACATGCATCACACTGAAGTGATAGAGATAATACGAGAATCAGGCACTGATACTTTTTATTCAGTTTCGATAAATATATTGTAAATATAGTTTATAATAATACAGACATTTCTCTAGCAGACTGATGGAGATTGATTTGGTGTTCTAAGGCGGAGAACAACTAGGCTATCTGCGCGACTGTAGAGGAAATATTTACTAACATTGTAAACTTATACTGAAATGCTACGTGAAAAAAACAAAAAAACACATTTAATAGTTGTGAACAGTAACCAGAGTAGAAAAATAGCGAAATCTAACAGAACAATTTTGTCTTCACACTCTGGGGTCAAAGCTGTACTCGTATGTTTGCTTCTTTGTTTTTGGAAATTAGCACAAAGCTACTCGAGGGCTATCTGTGCTAGCCGTCCCTAATTTAGCAGTGTAAGACGAGAGGGAAGGCAGCTAGTCATCACCACCCACCGCCAACTCTTGGGCTACTCTTTTATCAACGAATAGTGGGATTGACCGTCACATTATACACCCCCACGGCTGGGAGGGCGAGCATGTTTAGCGCGAACCCGCGACCTCTCAGATTACGAGGCGCACGCCTTACGCGCTTGGCCATGCCAGGCCTCATCTGTAATGTCCCCTCCGGTATTGCGGTAAATCTAGGATTTACAACGCTAAAAATTAGGGTTTTCATTCCGCTCGATAGACTCAGCAAAAGCCAGATGTGGCTTTGATATAAAAAACAACAACACACACAGATAGGATATAGCCAGGTTGGTAAGGCACTCGACTCGTCATCCGCGGGTCGCGGTTTCGAATCCCGGTCACACCAAATACTGCAGAACTTTAGTATTATCGTACTAGCAAATCGACAGGCATACACGCATGTGCAAGATCGCGCATGTTTTTAATGAGTGAATCTATGGAAAGAGAAAACAAAGTGATTCCCTATGTACGTAAATTCCGGCGTATAAGTCGACGTGGCGTATAAGTTGAGGTCTATAAGTTTGGCATAAAAATCCTGATTTTGACATTGCCTGCCGTATAAGTCGACCCCCTTCTCTGTCTCAAATCGCTTGATCAGAATATTTCAGTCGGCATCAGAGGCAAGGCGAGCTAAGGAAATGGTATTCAATAATCAACTGATCATTTTCGTGGACTCATTCTTGCGCTTCGCCGCGCTTTCACTCACGTGAAAAAGGATGGATGGACGATAGTGGATGTGTCAAATGGATTAACGAAGTGTGGGCCCGTCGGCCAGGTGCCATGCTTAAACCCAAATCGTTGTTAGTGTGGGACATGTTCAAGTCACATTTAACGGATACTACGAAAAAAGCATTAAAATCGAAAAAAACAGATATGAGGGATGGTACTTTGTGTTTGATTGATCTCATGTTGAGTAGGATTACTAGTATTTTACTATTTTATAAATAAATACCTACATGTCATGTCATATATATTTGATTTGCGATGGTTTTCTCAAATCTGAATTTATTAGAATTCTTCTCATGAAAAACGTCACCGCCGTATAAGTCGAGGGTGGATTTTTATACTTGAAATTTGGTGTCAAATTTTCGACTTTTTCGCCGGAATTTACGGTATACATTGTTATATAGGGAATCACTTTGTTTTCTCTTTCCATAGATTCACTCATTAAAAACATGCGCGATCTTGCATATGCGTGTCTGCCTGTCGATTTGCTAGTACAATAATACTGAAGTTCTGCAGTATTTGGTGTGACCGGGATTCGAAACCGCGACCCGCGGATGACGAGTCGAGTGCCTTACCAACCTGGCTATATCCTATCTGTGTGTGTTGTTGTTGTTTATATCAAAGCCATATCTGGCTTTTGCTGAGTCTATCGAGCGGAATGAAAACCCTAATTTTAGCGTTGTAAATCCTAGACTTACCGCAATACCGGAGGGGACATTACAGAAGAGGCCTGGCACGGCCAAGCGCGTAAGGCGTGCGTCTCGTAATCTGAGAGGTCGCGGGTTCGCGCCTGAGTCGCGCTAAACATGCTCGCCCTCCCAGCCGTGGGGGTGTATAATGTTCGGTCAATCCCACTATTCGTTGATAAAAGAGTAGCCCAAGAGTTGGCGGTGGGTGGTGATGACTAGCTGCCTTCCTTCTAGTCTTACACTGCAAAAGTAGGGACGGCTAGCACAGATAGCTCTCGAGTAGCTTTGTGCGAAATTCCAAAACAAAACATTAGAGAAGAAAAACTTTGTTTATTGTTAAAAACTAAGTTAAATCATGGTTTATCTGTGCTCTGCCCATTGCTGATATTAGAACCGAAATTTGTGTTGGAAAGACTGGGTATGTATAATTATACATATATTTAGTATAAAATTTGAAGTTATCCAGTAACAAGGGTATGTCTACAGACTTACGATAAAATGATGGACAGAGCACAGATAAACCATGGTGTACCACTGTTCTTAGCTTCCAACAAACTAAAAACAACATTTCACTCTTTCGAGGACGGTATATTGAATAAAATAAATGAAGATATAAATATGTAAAGATCAATATGACTGTAATATTCATACTGGGCTGTGCTGTATACGTTAATTCTTCGTTTCTTATGTAAACCAAATTATTGACATATTCAATTTATAATGTTTGAAATTTTGTCGGCAATTCATTTTGTTTATGTTTTTATAGTAAAACCACAATGTACTATCTGCTATGCCTACCTCGAGGAATCCCGTATTATGGCGTTGTGTGTGTTTCTTTCAGGAAAGCCACATAGAAAACAAACTCCTGCACTACTTCGAAGTAATAGCGATAATACGAGAATCAGTGTTATACTGTGTGAAGAGTGAAAAGACAGAAACTTTCTGTTAATACTAAAATGATATATATAAGAGAGAGAAAATGAAACGTATTGATTATTTAAGAAAATACTGTTAAGGTGTTGGAAGTGTTAAAACTTATGTAGAAATGAGGGAACAATTAGTAATATATTACTCAAAGGTTTAACATGTACCTCACTGAAGTGATAAAGATATTATGAGAATTGGTGTTACACTGTGCGAAGAGTAAAAAGACAGAAACTTTGTGTTAATAATAAAAATATCGGCTGTATTCCAATCTTCGTTTTCTTTCTTCATATACATATATATACGCAACACAACATATATATTTGAGTAATGTTGAAAACTGCACCTTTGCATGAGAGATCTTGTAATTTATATATTGAAGGAAGCGATTATCTTTCTACGACAAAATTGAGACACTAATACCTTTTTATTCAGTTTCGATAAATATATTGTAAATATGGTTTATAATAAGACAGCCATTTCTCTGATAGACTGAAAGAGACTGATTTGGTGTTCTATTGCGGAAATCACTTGGCTGTCTGCGCGACTTTAGAGGAAGTGTTTATTGCCATTGTAAACTTATACTGAAATGCTACGAGAGAAAATCATTTAGTTGCTGTGAACAGTAACCAGAGTGGGAAAAAAAAGCGGCATCTAACAGAAAGATTTTGTCTTCACACTTTGGGCCCAAAGCTATCCTCGTAAGTTTGTTTGCGAAAGTATTAGGCCTCGCGCAGATTATTAGGTTTATGCATTTGTTCTTTTATGGGACGTGATACGTTTATAAAGGTAACCTTTAATTTAACTTGTTCTACGATTTCAAACTTAAAAAATGGAAACAAATAATAAAAGACAAACCTCAGTAACTAACGGACTCTCTGTAGTAGCAAACAGCAAATATTTTTTTCAACTTCGTAGCTCAAGTTTTAATTCGATATTTTCAGCCTCTTTCTTAACAACAATATTAAATTAATCATAATTGCTAAGCAACATGACGTATAGACAATTGTTGAATGCACTGTTACTAAAACTCGCTGGCTCGCCTGTATATACATTGTTATACAGGGAATCACTTTTTCTTTTCATAGATTGTCTCAATAAAAGCAATCGCAATGACACGCGTTGGTGTGTCTGTTGATTTGGTTGATTTAATTCAGAACTGACTGAATATTAGGTTTTAGACGTTAATACTAATGAGGCATGGTTTCATCAACGCATTATTATTAAGAATTAAAACAGTAGAGACATTCAAATATAAACTAAACTTGTAAGTTACTGTGACAAAGTACAATAGCTTTCTGATCTTATAATGTCGCAATTTTTTGTATATTTTAGTCCAAATATGTCTTTAATTTTCAATTAACAGTAAACTACTGTAAGTGACAGGAAGCCAAACTATTTAAGTCACCCAGTAAGTTGCTATGACATCAGTGCATGACCAACAGACAGACAGACGCACATCCTGTTTTACAGCATTAGAGAAGGATTTTTGTTGTTTTATTAAATTTTGCCCTACACGAATGTTACACTGGGGAACACCCATTTTGTTGCATTTAAAAAAAGACCTTTCTGTAGTCAATTTGAGTGTGTTGATTTCAAATCTGAAGTCGGTTTTTGTCTGCGAGCTACAGATTTTATGCAATTTGACATTTTTATTTATTTTTTAATTTTTCGTTATTATAGGAAATTATAGGAATAGCTTATCAATTTGTTTGTGTATTTTATTCAGGTAGGAATTTGCGTTTGTACACTTCATCTGGACAATCTCGTTTAATGCTCCAGCAGTAGTCAGCCATCATACTTTTGTCCCAGCGCCCTTGGTAGCGTTCTTTCATGATCTTTAGGTCTTGGTGGAATCGTTCTCCTTGTTCGTCACTCACAGCCCCCAGGTTGTCAGGGAACTTATCAAGGTGGCTGTTCAAAAAATGAAGCTTGATGCTCATGTTGCACCCGAGATCAAGAAAAGCGAGGAGCATTCTGTTCACAAGTTCACTGTAGTTCTCCGCCTTATTGTTTCCAAGGAAGTTCTGAACGACTGCCACAAAGGAAAACCATGCTGCCTTTTCTAAAGCGGTTATCTTAGCAACAAACTGATCATCACGAATTAGGGTTCGAATCTGTGGGCCATCAAACACGCCTGCTTTGATCTTCTCAAATGATAACCCTGGTAAAGCTGTGATGATGTGTTGGAAAATTCACCTTCGGTTTCCAGTGCCTTGACAAATTGCTTCATCAAACCTAATTTGATGTGAAGAGGAGGAAAGATGATCTTATCTCTGCTTACAATTGGGTCTTGTATGATATTTGGCATGCCTGCTTCAAGGGTGTCACGAATAGGCCAGTCCTTCTGGACCCAATGTCTGTCTTGTGCTCGGCTGTCCCACATACAGAGGAAACACGGAAACTTGGTGAAATCTTTCTGTTGTCCAAGAAGAAAGTTGACCATCTGTAAGTCTATACAAATGATCCAGTTGTGCTCAATATATTTTAAAAAGTCCATGACCATTCTCATATCATCATAGTCTTCCCGCAAATGCACTGAGTGACCGACAGGTTCTGCTCCATAAACATTCCCATTATGTAAAAGAACACACTTTAGACTGCGTTTTGAACTGTCTAAAAAGAGTCTCCATTCAGCAGGACTATATTAAGGTACACCCAGTTCTTTGAGAAGCCCTTGGATGTCATGGCAGTAAACAAACTGTCTGTCTTTTGAAAAGAAGGTCACAAAAAGCTTGTCACGCTTTCTGAAATATGATACTTTAACAGAGTGATCAACAAGATTTCTGCCTTGTAATCTTGATGCCAAAAGCTCTGCTGCTTTCTTTGAAAGACCTAAATCCCGCACTAAATCATTCAGTTCAGCCTGGGGAAGAGCCTTGGGGACGGGGAAAGGTTCGGTGTCTGAAGAACAGTTCCGATTGTGTACACTTTTCTGACAATTCACTGTCACAACTGTCTTGTTCGCTTGTATCATGTCCAATGTCTTTGTCGTCCAATGAAGGCAAGCCTTTGAAAACTGGAACAGGAACTTCTTCAGAGTGCGGAGCAGGCCGAATAGCTGAGGGAATGTTCGGATACGTAATCTCATGTCGGTTTTTCTTCCCAACACCCGTTTTTTTACCATGCAGAAATAACAGTCAGTTACATGGTTAGTTCGCGCCAAATCATTGGAACACCAAAAGGCAGACCATTGCGTTTTCCTTTAGTCCAGTCTCGAAGCATTTCCTCACAATTGTGGCACACAATATGAGGAGCCCATTGCTTGTCTTGATCACCAAGATAAACTTCAAAATATGCCTTGTAGGCACGCTTGACGAACGAGGATATGTTACGTCTCTGACGATTGAGTGTGTAGCATCCACATATGTAGCAGAAGGCATCAGGCTTGTTTCTGCAATGATATCTATTTTTGGAAGCCATGTTTGATCTGAAACAAAAGAAGAATGATCAAAATATTAGATGCTATCTATATATATGGACGTGAAAATGCTTATACATGGTTTACGCAAGTTCACATTTGCACAATTTCATTAACCTCAAATTGCATACAAACTAGAGCTTGCGGAGAAAACTAATTTCAGATTTGAAATCAGCGCCTAAAACTCCTTCAGAATCAGTTAAAATATCAAATGCAACTCAAAGCTAGTGAAAAAGTGTTCCCCAGTGTTATCTGCGTTAGCCATCCCTAATTTAGAAATGTAAAAGTAGAGAGAAGGCAGCGATTCATCACTGCCCACCGCCAACTCTTGGGTTACTCTTTTACCAAAGAATAGTATGACTAACCGTCACATTATAACTGCCCCACTGCTGAAAGGGCGAGCATATTTGGTGTGACGGGGATTCGAACCCGTGACCCTCGGATTACGAGTCGAGTGCCTTAACCACCTGGCTATACCCTATGTGTATGTTTTTCTATCTGTTGAGTCCACCGAAGAGAATCAAAACCCTGATTTTAGCGTTGTAGATCCTAGACCTCTTGCAATACCCCAGGGGGACATTGGAGAAGGAAAACTGTGTTTATTGTTAAGAATAAAGTTACATCATGGGCTATCTGTGTTCTGCCCACTGTCGATATTAGAACCCGAATTTGTGTTTGAAAGACTGGATATGTATAATTATATATATAATTAGTATAAAACTTGATGTCCCCTAGTGGCACATGGGTATATCTACGGACTTATGATAAAACTAGAAACCGGGTTTCGATATACGTGATGGGCATAGCACAGACAAACCATGGTGTACCACTGTTCTTAGCTCCAAACAAACTAAAAACGACATTTGACTATTTGTAGGTCAAAATATTGAATAAAATAATTAAAGATATAAATATATATAAAGTTCAATATGACCGTAATATTCATGTGGGGCTGAGTTGTATACGTTAATGTTCGTTTCTTATGTAAACCAAAGAATTGACATATTCAGTTTAAAATGTTTTAAATTTTGTCAATTAGTCATTTTGTTTGTTTGTGTTTTTATAGTAAAAAAACAATGGACTATCTGCTATGACTACCTAGAGGAATACAGAATTATGGCGTTGTGTGTGTTTTTATTTCAGCAAAACCACATCGGGCTATCTGCTGTGTCCACCGAGAGGAATCGAACTCCTGATTTTACCGTTCTAAATCCGTAGACTTATCGCTGTACCAGAGAGGGCCTATGGCATTGTAAGTTCGTAGACTCACCGTTGTTAATTAGTTACTTGTCAAGGTTAATTAACATTTATAATAACCGATTCGTTAGGATGGTGTAACAAATGTATAACTAAATGATGAACATGTATTAATGAAATTTTCTAGAACATTCATCTTTAGATAAATTTGGAAAAATCACAGGTAAGGTGTTTATAAAATTAGACAACAGGAATTGCTATTGTTGGTGCTTTCATCACTACTATATCGTTCAAATGCCTTTTAGTCATTGAAGTATGCCCCTAGTTAATGGTCTATTGATAAATTATTTAATTAAAGACTGCAAGTTTCTGTTTGCCTTTGACACGAGTGTTATGAATATAATAATGGTTATATCACAGACATCCAATATTTTGGAGTCCTGTGCTTGTGGCCTATACCGAAAACGTTTACTGTGAAACGAAAAAACACCAGCCATTTTTCACTTTGTCTAGCACTTTCGTTACTGTTGACCCGGCATAGCCAAGCGCGTAAGGCGTGCGATTCGTAATTTGCGGGTTCGAATCTCAGTCGCGCCAAATATGCTCGTCCTCCCAGCCGTTGGGGCGTATAATGTGTCGCTCAATCCCGATATTCGTTGGTAAAAGAGTAGCTCAAGAGTTGGCGGTGGGTGGTGATGACTAGCTGCCTTCCCTCTAGTCTTACACTGCTAAATTAGGGACAGCTAGGTGCAGTGGGCTAAATGAGAAAATGTCTCTGGTGGATTATCCTTATCATGCCAGTAACGTTGAAATACTAATTTCATAGTATTCACATTTTCCCTATTAAACGCTAAAAAGTTTTTATTTTTATTTTCCCTTTTCTTATTTTCATCTTTCGAAGCTCAACTCAAATAAGTGGTTGAGTCTTACAACGCAAAATGCACATTTTTTCTTTATGTTCATTGGCCTTAAAATTTAGGCCAGTAGTATATGTGCTAATTTTTCTGGCCAGCAGTGTATATTTATGCAACCAAATTAAAAGAGGGAAGTAAGTTAGTGAAAGTTATATACGTTAATAAGAGATATAATTAAATAGGTCCAGACTCTGTTTGTATATTTAGCCATAAAAAAATATATAGTGGCAACTTTTAAAGTATAATAATTTCATATCGTATTGTAATAACATAGTAGAGATAAATAATTCATTTTGCCAGTTGGTTTATAAAGTAACTGAACCAGCCCGTGTGGACTCATATTGAAAAGAGACGTGTATTTAAATCTCTGGATATAACATTTGTGGTTAATTGTGTAATGAACATGTGATATAAGTTTGAATTATTTTAATATATTATTTTACAATAATCGGATTGTTTCTGCTGTTCATCACAGACACCTACTATAAAATCCTGATTCCCTGTAATCCAGGGATCTACTGCAGGGCCAACCAATATCCACTATAATTCGAAAATGTCAAATGATCAAGGTCTTAAACTTGTACGTTATCTGTTGTTAATGACCTTGTCAATTTGTTTAGTTACGTAACTGCATATCATTTATATATATAAATATACACTTAAATAAAGGTGTTGAAGTATTTCCTCTGAACAGTGGTTTTACAAAAACTAATAAATACTTATTAATTGTATTCTAAATGATGCTCTAGAACACTGGGCGATTTAGATTAACGACCTTATTACTTCTCACATCTCAAAATCTGACAGTCATTTTCTAAGTACCTATTATATTGTTTTATTATCGTACTTCGTTTGGTAAAATGAAAGGATTTTAATAGTAAAAATAAGAATAATTTGATTGTTTGTAGTTATGCACAAAGTTACAAAAGGGGCTGTCTCTGTTGTGTTGACCACGAGTATCTAAACCTGATTTTTAGCGTTACAATCCTTCAAATTTACCGTCTGCTTCTGCTACTGGTAAGAAAAGACTTACAAGGAGAAGAAGAAAAAACATTATATATAGAAAATCCTTAACTAATATTAATTAATAAGCTTATACTTTGATTATGTATCTTTTCTGATTTCTGTAACCAGTGTTACCAGAACATTGAGCCAAGTTAAGAAGTCGATGCTTATATTGGGCCAAAGAGTTATCAACATCTCAGGACAAACGCACAAATAGCCTTTGGCCAACATTAGCCCTATCTTCATTACTGTTTGTGCTGTAAGTTACGCAGTATCCATTTACTCGATAATGAGCTGACTTTGGGTCATCATAGCTTCATCAAAGCCAGTGATGTACCAACAAATCATTTATCAACCAACGTAGGTACAATCTTGGTCTGATGTCTAGGGTAGTTGCGTAAGAACGCTGTAGAACTTGTAATTGGGGCAATTAAACGTTTTTATATAATATATCTTTTGAAATTTTTTAAACAGAATAATGCGAGACCAGCTCAACAACAAGATATTATTCGATAGTTAAAGTATATTTTCAACTATTGCCTTATAAGGTTATTAGAACATTGCTTGTATGCTCGATTTCGGTGAAAAGTTTGATTTATTACTTATTTTTTATTTCCTCTTTTATCCTCCGCTGTAATAGCGGCAAGTCTTCGGATCTATAACGCTAAAATCAGGGCTTCTAGTCCCTTTGGTGGGCTTAGCAGATAGTCCGATATGGCTTCGCTATAAGAAAACCACAGAGACACACACACACTTTCTCTTTTACTTTTATGTTGACTTCGTTGAGGAGAATAAATCGTTGTTATTAAGCTGAGTTTAATTACTTCGTGTATTCTTGTTTCTTGTAAATAATTATTAAATTTGTATATTAAGAATGTAACGACTAAAAAGTGTGTAGGTTTTGATGTAATGTCCTTTGCTTACTCACAAATGACCTAATATGCTTTCTTTTTCGCTTCTGGTGGCGCAATCAACGGTAAATCTGAAAACTTATAAGCTAAAAATTGGGTTTCGATACTACTGATGGGCACAATATAGATTGTGTATTTTTCGATTGACCACAAACAATCTTTTATTTTTTCATTTCACCGAAATTACTAGTTTTGATGTAGAAAAGAAAAAATCCACAAATAGATTAAAACTTATTGTCATTATGTTGACTTTTTAAAGTAACCATTTTGCGATAAAATAAAATTCAGTTTGGTGAATCTTTTTAATAAGTGTCACCAATAGTGAAATCATTTTGGAAAATTATTTTATTAGTTAATAGCAATACAAATCCAAAACTTATTATTTCATATGTGAACAGAGATTACGGTTGTCCTACTCTGAAATTATAACTTATAATTCCCATGGATCATTGAGCGAGGGAGTAGTTTATGTAATTTCTATGTTGACAGAATATACTTTACTGTAGTAATTAGTATGTTTGTAAATTTAAATAGAGGAATGTGTGCGTTGTCTAAAGGGTCAAGCAAACTCTTAGGAAAGACGAGGCGGGGTAAGTTAGACAACTGTGATCTAACTTTCGAATGAGATTCTAAGGTGTTTGAAACACGTATGTATATTGTTTGTTAATTAATCATCAAGTTCATTAACATTAACAATAATATCTTGATATATTGACTTACACAGGGTGTACTCAAAAGGTGGATAGTGTTGAAAGTCCGAGAGATATTCATTGTGCAAGCAAACGCTACGGAGACATCAACTGCCCAACTGATATGAGGTGGTGCAAACAGTTTTATTATTTTTAAAATGTAGTTTTACAAATCCTACTGTGGTGTTAGTGTAGTATAATTTATCATAGTCTAATGACAGTATTATAAGTTACATGCCTAGGCCTATCTATATTGGTGTATATATATCAAGTACATGAGCTTTGGCTCATAAGCGATATCGTGGGATAATGAAGCCTCTTCAGTCTTCATTATCGTGATACATGATACATTCTTAGCTACTGTTTGGGGTTTCAACTTTCACTTTTATCCAATATTATTTGTAATAAGCAAGTAACATTTGAAACCATGCATAAACAACATTAATTGATTAAGTTTAAAATTTATTTTTGAAACCTTATAAAGAAGTTTAATTTAATTTTTATGAATGGTGGTTTGAAATTAACAGTAGTTTCTTTCACTCTTCCTCAGTGTAACATATTGTAGTATAAGGTAATTGTAGCTTAAGTTCAAAATTAGGTTGTGAAACTAAACTACTGGACATAAATATGCTGTAGTTTGTCACATGCTAACTGTTAAAATGATATTCAACAATATTCTAGTAATTATTAATCTGTTTTCACTGTAATATATCAATATAAATAATAGAAGGGCTCAGTTGTAAAGTGTATCTTTTAAGTATGTTGTGACATTTTAATTATGGTTAAGAGGTAAGTACTTTTTTATAATCTGAATATTTCAAAAGGCTTCATGGCATGTGTTAGCTTAAACTTCCTTGAAGTTATATACAAACAGTATATTTAGTGCCTTAAATTTACATTACTCTGCTAATTGAATGAGGATATTAACAACTTTAGAACATAAGTTATATGGTTTCTTGTTTTCACAAGTAGATAAAGTACTGAATATATAAATATTTAATTTTCAAGGAGATTAAGGGTTCTGTTTTTCGCAATTATGATATATGGTTTTGTGTACAGATTCATGTTGTAATGAACCACGAAAATGGTAAAAAAATACTTTTGGGTGAGCAAACTGTCGATAAAAGAATAAAAACTAGTAATTAAACTAAAGTTGTAAACTTAAATATGGTTAGAAATTGTTCAGAAATAAGTATAGTAGAATGTATATGGTGTGACAGGTGACAAGTTTGGTTTATATTTGTGATTTGTGGGTTTAATTGCAAGTTTGAGGAGGTTCAGAAGGATACAAAGCAGTATATTACTCTTTAAAGCTTGCTTATTTGAGGATAAATATGAGATAACTATGGTAATAACTATGTTGTTATGGAAAAAATAGCAGGTTATGGATAGAAGTGGGAGATATGTGCAGAAAATGGGTAGAGTTAGTGCTTTAATTACATTGTTTGGAAGAATAAAACAGGGGTACTAGGTTTTGTATGAAGTACGGTAGTAAATCATTTGTGGCTGTAAGGCAGGTTTAGTTAGCATTAAGGTACCAGTTTTATTGTATTTAAACATTTGGGTTCTTGCTTTACTGATTGTTATTTGTACTGAGGAACTCAAAAATACTAGGGCTAGTATTTGCTCATCAGATGCCAAAATACAAGACATTACATAGTGTAGTGATAGTTTTAGTTGCTGTTACAGAGGGACGGTCTCTTTTTATAGGTGTGAATGATGATTGGAGTTATTGACTGGAAGTATTAGTAAGAAGTATAAAGAACTCATTCACAGGTTTAGGGAGAGAAACAGATATGTGGCCCTTTCTGAAGTGCTTCCTCAGGCTAGATGTAAAGCTAGATCCTTAGAAAGGATCCAATGATTAAATGAAAAATGTGAATATGCATAATGTTGGTTGGCTAAACCTGTAGGATAGTTCAGGGTAAGGGTGAAATACATGCTAGAGTTGAGTTCCACATAAGTAGGATAGGTAATAGGATATTTGGGGGTCTAATTGTGTTAAGTGAAATTATTTAAACTTGCTTAATGATGAATGAATTTGGGTAATTAGGAATAAACAAATTAATAGGATAGCTATGGCATCTTGGAGATGAGAAGTAGTAGGCTTAGTAGCACCAGATATATCTCTCATGTTCATAGATGAAGTACTTTCAAGAATAAGCTTGGGTGCTATTATTTGAGTGTTAGGAGTATTTGAAAAAGTGAATGAGTTCAAGGTTCAAGTTGAAATGGAAGGCTATAATTTGAACCAAATGGTCACTGAGCCAACCAGAGAAATTTTTTATTCTTGATTTTCAGAAATCCCATTTATAAGATTTATCGTTAGTGAAGTGAGATAATGAGTTAAAAGGTGATTTGAGACAGAGAAGAGAAATTTTTGAAATAGATTGCTTCAATACCAGACAGCAATATTCCTGAAACAAATAAAATGATAAGAAGGAGGTTAAACTCTAATTGGATAAATTCCTGAAGTTTAAGAAATTTAGATTGATAGATTGCACTTTTAAAATGATAAGATCAGTTTTGTATTGCGCATATATTATTTTATTTGTTTGAGAGCAAAGTCACCCAAAGTTAGATTTCGGAAGTCCATAAACTTATCGTTGTATCACCAGAGACACATCATTTTGAAACCCGGTAGATCTAAACGTCTAAATGCTCAGTAAATTTTAAAATGAACTTGATTTTTGATCAGTTAAATGTACCTTAACTTGGTTTTTCATCATCTAAATGTAACTTGGTTTTTTTACTTAATTGTAACTTGGTTTAATTTTAATTAACCGTATCTTGGTTTTTACGTGTTAATTGTAACTTGTTTTGTTTTTCAATAGTAAAAGATGCTAGTCTTGTCTAATAATACAATGTTCGTTATAGAATTGATGTGCGTGAAGAGTCTGCAATGATACAGTAAGGTCTGCAAGTCTTCTACTGTGAAGAATTGGACACATGAATGTCTCCTTTCCTGATCATTCTCTTCAACTTCTGTGACGTCATCAAGGCTTATTCCTGGCATCTCTTAGTAGCACTGTTTTACTAGTCTGGCTTATATATTTAAATAATTTTAAAATGCAAAATTGTTAGTCATAATAAATTTCCTGTAACATTCATTTAATACTGGCTGCTTACTTGAACGCATTCACATTATATACAGACAGGTGGTGTTTGTTTGTGTAAGTTTTGTTTTACATGAAAATGTTCAATTTCAGTCGTACTACTTGAGATTTTGTAACCAATTTCTCTTATAAAAGATACTTAAAAGCATTTAGCTAATATCATTTAGAAGTATTTGTACAACCACACAACCTTGAACATGTTATTTTAATCGGAAATTATAACTTTGACAAACATGTTCACATGACCTAAAGTAATAACTTTATGAGCATGTTCCTGTAACCTGAAGTAAATATTTATGAACATGTTAACACAGTCTTAAGTAACAATCTTCTAAGGAGCTCACACAACCTAAAGAAATAACTTTTGTGGACTTATTTTCATGATCGAAATGATAACTTTAACGAACATGTTCTCATAACCTGAAGAAATATCTCTCGTACATTCGTTTCTCTGATCTGAAGTTATAAAACTTGTGACTTGTCAGTTTAGTATCAAATTATAATTCTTATGAAAATGTACCCATAATATTTAGTGTAACTCTTTCAATTCTTTCGTGCATTATTCAACACGTTTCATCGACCTTAGGTAATTCTAAGGTGATGCAAAACGTGTGGTCATAGATTTATTTTTCTGATAAAAAATTCAATCTATTCAATATTCTCTTTCTAATTTCAGAAATCACACATACTGGTGACTTTTTCTGTATGTATGTTTGTGAATAGAGGGTCACATTAATCAAGTTATTAACATTTTCCTTCAAAGTGAACTGGTAAAAATAAAGATGAAAATAACTTCATTGTTTTAATAATATAAACTAAATATTCAATAGAACTGCAACTGTTTTTTTTTCGGAAATAAAACATTGGTCTTCTGAACCCTAATGAAAATATACTCTTTAGGAATTATTGTTATTCTTATAATCTCGTATTCTTAACGAAATGGTGAATATCATTGGGAAAATTGGCTTTATTTTATAACAAACAGTAAGTACTACATGGTGTAACTACAATGTTATAACATGTTTCACAATGTTCTTTAAAAGACTTAAGAACCGGAACAAGCTACTGCTTATCAATTTTGGTATGATCGATTCTTCACAGTCTATAACTACCATCCTGATTGTGTGCAGAACAGTTGGGGGTTCTGTGGATGTAAACAGGAACGAGTGTAACAAAGCTAATGAGATTTTCTCTCTGATAACTTCCTGCATTGAATGATGTAGCACATGTGAAGTACGTGGTCCTTGAAAGCTTACGCACGTCGTCTAAAAATAAGAACTGTGTCCTTAACACCAAAATACTATAAAGAATGATTGAACATTGATTAAAGTTGTGGGTACTATATATGACATCATTGTATACAAAACTTTATTTGCATCTGTGGCTAGAGTGAGCGTCATTATTTCATGAGATTTTCATGCAAATCATCTTTAAGATATTATAAGAGAAACAACTTTGAAAGTCAGATAAATTAAACATTATTAGCAAATGCTTCTTCTTTTTATAAAAAAAAAAAAGATTTAAAACTGTAAAGTCCTATGAGTAATTAACAAGATGCACTTTCTTTTGACTGTTTTCACATTTT
Organism: Carcinoscorpius rotundicauda; assembly: GCA_011833715.1. Classification (NCBI taxonomy): domain Eukaryota; kingdom Metazoa; phylum Arthropoda; class Merostomata; order Xiphosura; family Limulidae; genus Carcinoscorpius; species Carcinoscorpius rotundicauda. Next base: position 47,560,631 of record CM022395.1, on the reverse strand, counting down.
ATAGAATTATTGTGAAACAAACAAAAATTACTAACATCTTTAAGTGTGTCACCTATTATAATTTATTTTAAACAATCTCCAATTTATTATGTTACATATTTCAATTGAAAAAAGCCAGGAACTGAAGTAAATTGTAATTTGGTTTTAGAAGTTAATTAAATTTCGATATGTATCAAATTTATGATATTTGCCAACAAGATTAACGCGCATACATACACACACAAACACACACACGCAGTTTTCTTTCTTAACAAAAATATATGATAATACACAAAAAATGATACAATTTATAATAATGGTTATTACAAATAATGATTTAGATACAAAAGTTACATAAACGTACAAGGAGTATTGAGTTTCCGATCGGGTCAGGAACAAAATATTTCTTCAACAGTTCACGATGAGCGAATCAATTTTGACTTGATATTAACGTAATTTACTTAACGGGTAGCTAGCTAGTTCTCGCTGATTATGCGTGAATTTTACACAGTCGAAGTCTTTTGTTTGTTTGTTTTGAAATTTCGCACAAAGCTACTGGAGGGCTATCTGTGCTAGCCGTCTCTAATTTAGCAGTGTAAGATTAGAGGGAAGGCAGCTAGTCATTACCACCCACCGCCAACTCTTGAGCTACTCTTTTACCAACAAATAGTGGGATTGACCGTCACATTATACGCCCCAACGGCTGGGAGGGCGAGCATATTTGGCGCGACGGGGATGCGAACCCGCGACCCTCGGATTACGAGTCGCAGCCTTACGTGCTTGGCCATGCCAGGCCTGCAGTCGAAGTCATACGATGTTTTCGCAGAAATAATGTTGAATGGTAATCCATTGAAGTTGAACAGTTTTTAATGTTCGAACTGTATCCGTACTTCCCGATTAACAAGCTCATCAAACCGCTTGAATTAAAACTATGAAGTTCAAGTTGAAAATCTTTGTATTTTTATAAATTAGAAGGCTATTTATTTTAAAAGAAAAGTTAGAATATGCTTAGCATTTTACAATAATAATTTTGATGTAAATTTTCCTAATTTTGCAAATTATTTCAGTCTAATAGTTAATGTTCAGTTTAACTACTTCGTAATCCCACCAGACTTCAAAATAATCCTCTTCCTGCATAACATTTTAATTTTTTTCACATTTCTAAATAATTCATTCCATTAAACAAGGTAGACATTTTGGTTTTTAGTATGCTCTCTAGACTAAATGCTACTGTTATTTGTTTCTCAATGTATCCTTACAGGAATAGAAGTGTTTGAAAATTTAATTAGACATTAATTCCAATACCGATAATCGACAATGATTTTGCAAAGTGTACCCGGTCCGGCATGGCCAGATGGTTAAAGCTCGTAATGGTTCGAATTACTGTCACACCAAAACATTCTCGCCCTTTCAGCCGTGGGAGCGATATAATGTTAAGGTCAATCTTACTATTTGGTGGGAAAAGAGTAAACCAAGAGTTGACGGTGGGTGGTGATGACTAGCTGCCTTCCCTCTAGTGTTACACTGATGATAATAATTAGTGAGTTATTTTCAGCTATAACTTTTTTAGTATTACTTTTATATTATTTAATTTGTTAATTCATTATTGTTATCTTTTTGTTTATGTTTTATTTTGGTTTTCGAAATTCGAGTTTTTATTATTGTCTTAACTTTTAGTTTCTACATAATAAATTTATGCTAATCGTTTTTGAGAGATATGATACATTTTTGTTGTTGTTTTAGTTTTACAGCTTTGTTTAGAACTGTTTTGGTTGATTTTTCTTGGAGGTAGTTGTATTCAATTTGCGATGGAGGAAATTTATTTGATCTGCACTTTGAATAAGAAATATTGTGTTTGATAATAAAGAATAATAGTATTCCTTTTCACTAAAAACGCATTTAGTTATTAATTGTGTTAGACCTTCAGACTTACAACCCTAAAAATCAGATTTTGATACCAGTGGCAGGAAGTGTAACCTTTTGTATAGCTCTGTGCTTAATTACAAAACAAACAATTTTATATTATGTTTCCCTTTTTGTAAATAGTATTACTTTTGCAATAGTTATTTTTGTTTTGTTTTTTGAGCAGTTCTACTTTTGGTGATTATAATAATGTTATATGTGACTGATATTTTTATAAGTATATTATTTTTTAGTTGTTTTGTTATTTTGGCATACTTTTCGCGTATGTTTCGCTAATTTTTATCATTTACTTCTTTGGCAGTTTGGTTTATGGTTGTCATAATTTGAATTACAATATACTTTGTTTAAATAACGTTTGCTCTGTATCTTGCATTTTGTAATACAGTAGCGTACACAAAATTTGACAGGCCTAGGTCATGAGCATCCACTTCTGTAATATTCTAGTTTTTAAGATTCATTCTTAAGTTTAGTATCTAGCAAGTACACAAATGCTTCTTTCTATACAGATTGTATTTATGCGTGAAATTATTTATTGTGTTATTGTGTATCACGTTTATCATTTTCAAAAGTTATATTCGTCGCATAATGGGATTTCAAACTATTAACAGGCTTTATAATTTAAAGGTTTTACATAATGTCGTCTGACTACCATTTAATTGCATGTGTAATTATAGAGTAATTTGCATACAACTTTCATACAACTAGAATTCTTTGTCGTTCATTTTACAAGGTTTCAATCTGCCAAATTTCCTGTTGACATGAAGACATTAATTATCTGAAAAATGGTGTGACATTCAGAAATTGAACGGATAATTTACACGCATGTTTATAGCTATAGGTTCAATGGTGAGGGTGAGATCGATTTTGAAAACTCATGGTAGTAGTAACTATGTAACATCCATTGTTGTAACATCCAATCATCTGATTCCTGACCAACTCCGTGGTCTGTGATAACATACAAACGACAGAAATGCATTGCAATAACTTGAAGTTTTGAGCACAACCTGCAATACTTTATAAAGAAAAACTTAATATTTTCTTGTTTTTGAATTCAGTACAAAGCTACACAATGGGCTAAATGTGCTCTGCCAACCACAGGTATCGAAACCCGGATTTTAGCGTTGTAAGTCCGTAGACATACCGCTGAGCGACTGTGGGGCTAATATTTTCTTCTATCAATACTATAAAACAGTAGAACTCGAAATACGTTGTTTTGCAATAACTTTAGTTGATAGATTAGTTATTTAAAGTTGTCGAGGACTTTCTGATGCAAAGTTTTATTCCGCGATTATAATAGCATGTCAGTTGACGCGCTGACATGGAAGCAATGGAGACAGCTGCCCGTGGACCTGGACGAAAGAAATTTGGTTACACAGTAAAATCCACAAAGCATCTTTTAGCTATATCTTCATTTAATCTTAAAAACCACAGTTTTTGGCTTTTCTTTCCATCTGCATTTTTGATTAAAAATTAACTGATATTATAGCTTGAGTAATAATTAACAAATACTTTTTACTTTATATATTTAATAAATATCTGTTATTACTTTATTGATGTTTCAAGCTTATACTGTGAACTAAACACGGCTGCGTCTATGATTTGGACTTGTTTATGAACTCGTTGCTGTTCTAATTTAGGATCTTCTCTTTAATAATCTCTTAAAATGTTAAAAGAGAGAGAGAAAGGGAGCAAGAGAAGAATGTTTACCCGAGGACTGTGTTGACTTTCAAAACTTTTGCATGTGATAAATTAAAGGAAACTGTACATGCCAGTAACCGAGATGTGACAAATGTAAAAAGCTGTATAGTTCAGCATCTGACTCGTTACAAAGAAAATTAAGCTGTGCAAGCTGGTATGTGACACGTGACAAAGGAAAGAAAGCTGTACAATCTAGTATCTGTACAGGTCAGTATCTGACATGTGATAAATAAAAGAAAGCTGTACAAACCATTATCTGACACGTGATAAAGGAAATGAAGTTGTACATGTTGGTATCTTACACGTGACAATTAAATGTAATTAAAAACGGGTGTAAAACGTTAAGAACTTTATATTATTTCGTGTAAGCAACTGTGGTTTTCATGCTACATTTTAAAGTTATTATAGAAAGAAAGGAGACGGATAATTTTGATTTATTCTGTGTGATGGTTACGATTTCACAAAAAAATAGGAAAGTTAATGTAGCAGATAATATCTGAAGCTTTCTCGAAAAAAAGTTGGAAATTTATTTCGAATGTTTTACAGATTACGTAAAAAATAAATTTGTTAATTTTCAAATGGAGAAAAGTATTTTAAATATCAGATTGAAATCACTTTATACTGGGAGTAGTGACTACTTGGACTCTATATATAAAAACATTAATTTTTAGTACAAATACTTTATCAGAAATTGTGATCTTTTATGTGGATAAGACTAATAATGTTTACTGAAAGGTTGCCAAGTCCGTGAAGATTCATGAGCCGTATCGGACGATGTGTCGACATAGTCGTATTACGGCTTCACCGTACAATACTCGCAACATCACTAGTAAAATCCACTGTTGTCCAAGTCATTTATAAAATGTTAAATTCGAGTGGGATTTTCCAAAATCATTAACAACGCTAGACTAAAATGCTTCTAGAACAGTTTAATATCTAATTCGACGTAAGAAATATATTTTGTTCCTTCTTGGACTTCTATGCTCTACGAATTAAGTACTTAACATACAATACCACGTAACTGTATTGTTTCACCACCCTCACAGCTAAGATTTCTGAATACAATGTTGTTGCACAGTTTTAAAATGTATATTATCTGTTTATCATTCTTATCCTGCCGTCATGATTGACACGATGTTGATGTTAGGGTTCTAGGTTTATTTTTTTCATTTTATAATTTATTATTTTCCCTCGTGATAAAAAATAAAATAGATGTGACTGCTAGAAATGAAGGCACCAGCAAATGTTATTTATAATTTTCTTTAATATTTTTAAGTGTAACTTCATCTCTCACCTTAGACCTTAAAAATTATTGATATTTTTATCATTATTCCCATATTCACGTATTATTTTAAAACTAACAGAATATTAAAACATTAATTTTTTGTGCAGAAGCAACTCATATTCAATGTAATTAGCTATTATTTATGTTACTTAAAATATCATTCTCGATAAATACTCTACCTAATCTCTAAATGAGCAGAAGAAAATTCAAGCATAAGAATATTAGATGTATTGTTTTATAAACTTCATGTTATGAAAAGCAATTCTTAAGCCTTAAACTGCTTCAATGATGGAAACATTAAATTCTATATAAAAGAAATTAACTGACTAGAAATAGCAGTGAGTAGAAAGAAAAACTAATTGGTGATACAAATTAAACATTTCTAAATAAAAGTTATCCTTGTTTTTGATAGCTAAAGATTTATAAAGAACTTCTCACAGATTAAAATAACATTTCCACCATTTGATACAGTGTGACATCTAGTGGCAACAAATTAAAATGGACATTTTAATTTTAAATAAAAACACGCATAAACCAAAATCAGATATTTTATAATTTTTTTATTATTGTAAATGTACATCCATAGAAATGCTTCAAAGTTTTAAAATTTAATACAATTTTTGAAAGTAAAATCAAATTTGTTTTTCCTTATTAGAAATGACAAACATACATATAAAAAATTTCAATTTTCGAAGGACTGAAATTTGTTGTTCATTATCACAAACAATAAACATATATATAAACAATTTCAATTTTCGAAGGACAGTCAAATTTGTTGTTCATTATCACAAACAATAAACATACATATAAACAATTTAATTTTTTCCAAATACAGTCAAATTTTTTGTTCTTCATTATGAAATTACAATTTTGTTACATAAATATCAACTTGGTGTAAGGGTTATTCTATAGTTTTGATAACCTAAATATAGTTGTTCACAATGTCTAAACAGAATAAATAGCTATCTGTGTGTGATTCGATGACGCACATGCCATAGTAATTACACCTTTGCACAATGTCGCACCTATTGATCATTATACCCTTGTTAAACAATAGGAATCTTGACTCTTGCTGAAAAGTAGAAGAGAAAGCTATCTCTTCGTCAGTGGGAGTTTCTGTAAAAGTCTCTTCATCAATGGGAGTCTCTGTAAAAGTCTCTTCGTCATCTATATCAACGTACATATGTATATCTTGAGTCATATGCAGTATTAAAAGAGTATATTCTTATAAAGACAGTTTCAGGTTTTAAGGTACTTTAAGTGATTCGATATTTTTTGTTTACACTTTCACTAAAGAGGTAAATACACTAAAATGATTATTATTATAGATGTACCTAATCCGGTATCATTATTATAAACACGAAACAATAACAATATTTAAAACATAATGGCGCTGTGGTAAATAAATATGATTCTTTGAAACAAAAATGAATTTATTGTTTCGTTGTTGTATTTTGATTATTGAAGGTTTTGCTTCAATTGAATTATGTTAGACCATAATTAACGTAATAATTCAATAAAATCCATTATACTAGATTCAACATACTGATGTTTAAAATGTATTCTAATAGTTCTGTTTAAACAGTTGGTCTGATAACGACAACGTACTGGGCACTTTGTGAAAAACTTACAAAACGACGATTTTTCTACTTTTCCTGATAAAACCTAATGACAAAAATATAAATATTGTAAAACACTATTAACTCCCTTGTGGGAAGTGTTATATTTGTCAGTTTGATTCTTCGTGGTGGACAGATCAGATAACCTAATGTGGCTTTAATTCAAAACAACGAAATAAAACTACTATAAAAAATATAGATGAAAATATTGTGTTTTTTTCGACCAAATAATTTTGAGCATTTCTTTGAAACTATTCCAAGCTTCAGAAACCGACGAATACTTGTAAAATAAAAACGTATTTTCTCTCCAAATAAGTTTGTATTAAATGGCATTGTCCAATAATTTTATTCTATATTCATTTCAAGATAACAGATGACGCGATACTCGACGTGTGTAGTTCGAAAAGTATCAATCGAGAAAAACATTTATACACATCCAAATGAAATAATAGAAATTTTAACAAATTATACAGTTTTATAACAGACAGCACTTTAACACTATCTAGTTTTAATTATTATATACAGAAGTTTAGTTACAATATTTAATATACGACTCTATATGTATTATCAGTATTTCATGTGTTCGGTGATTAAAAAGGGTTGATACAGGTCATACGTCATAAAGAGACTGTCTGCTGTATTGCATTCAAAATGAAATAGAAATAGGAAAAAATAAATACCCCACAAACAAATGGTAAATAATAAATAGTTTTTAATGTTTTTATCATTTCGTGCCTTTAGTGAGTTTAAATTTTGATGTAACACAAGATTATCAAACCTGAAATGTTAGAAGTATGTTTCTACAACAGATAAAAATAAGTAACTGAGTGAAACTGATTTTAGAGTTTAAACTCTTTACTGCTGAGCTACGTGGGGGAAGATGGGGAGAAAAAACTTTAAAATATATCAAATTTTGGGAGACAACAATACCATGCTTCTAAAGTTTGAAAGATAAATAGTAATCTACAATCTAAAAATTAAATATAAAAATGAATGATGATAGATATTAAATAATTAAAGTGGTAAAAAGGTCGTGTGTGTACACATTGAAAATATATGTGAGCGCATGCGTTTCAATATTTATAAACTCAAGTACATTTATATTCGCACACATACGTTATAGAAAAGTCAATCATTCCATCCTTCCAGCCCAGCATGGCCAGGTGGTTCATGAATTGGAATCGTAATCGGAGGGTCGCGGTTCGAACCTCCGTCGTATCAAACATGCTCACACTTTCAGCCCTGGGGGCATTTAAAGGTGATTTTCAATCTCACTATTCGTTGTTAAAAGAGCAGCCCGCGAGTTGGCGGTAATGACTATCTGCCTTCCCTCTAGTCTCATACTACTAAATTAGGAACAGTAAGTAAAATTGACTTACTTTTCTTGTAAAAGCAAAACACTCATTCATTACATTTGGACTGCTTCAAGTGTACAATGATTTCATTTTCATCGTGTTACCTCTTGCTTTTGACTAGTGTTTAGCGTTATAGATAGTTAAAAAATATATATTTTTAGCGTTTATGTTAAGCGTTTCTGTTTGTTTGTTTTTGAATTTCGCATAAAGCTCCTCGAGGGCTATCAGTGCTAGCCGTCCCTAATTTTGCAGTGTAAGATTAGAGGGAAGGCAGATAGTCATCACCACCCACCGCCAACTCTTGGGCTACTCTTTTACCAACGAATAGTGGGATTGCCCGTCACATTATAACGCCCCATGGCTGAAAGGGCGAGAATGTTTGGCGCGACGGGGATGCGAACCCGCAACCCTCGGATTACGAGTCGCACGCCTCAACACGCTTGGCCATGCCGGACCCTTAGCATTTCTACTCATGCATGTACACTACACTTTATCAAACTTTAGCAGACTTTTGATTTAAAAATATATTTTTAAAGTGTTTTTTATTTTTTGAATAACATAGTATTTATGTTGGGGAGTTTGAAAACTACATGCTAAAATGTTAGAGGCAGACACTTTTTGGAAATGTTTTTTATTATATTGTAGAAACGTTAGTGGAATACTGAAGGTTAAATACTTTATATTAAAATTAAGTTAAGTACTTTATATTAAAATTATTTTGATTACGCAAACCACTAAATCACGAGAAGAAACAGCAAATATAAGGTAGCGGTGAAATGGTATGTATCATAACTACATTTTAGTTTTTCGTGCGTAGTATGGTGCTTCCGAAACATTGTTATTTTTTAAAAGGGGCATCTAACAAACGTTTAAGAAGCAAATTATTCCGACACTCCATTTAGAAACACGCTCAGACTAATGATCTAAAATTTACATGATAAAAGTGTCCATTTTACTCAACTACTTTGGAAAACAAAGAAATATGGATCATTTGGGGGCCAGGACCATCTAGAAAAAACCTTCGACAAATCGCATCCAAGCCGTTGTAAGCAAAATGTGGTGTTTTATAAGAGATGAAAATCTACGGACAGTAAAGCCAATAGCAAAAGCTATCCACCTGCCCCAGGCAACAGTACACAACATAATAAAAAAATCTTATCTGAAAAGCTACACAAGTTACGTGTGAACAAGGTACTTGTACCACATGTCTATTTTACCTTGCATACCTCAAGCGTCTGCAGAATGAAACACGGATTTAGTCTCTTCCATACAAAATCAAAACGGCGAAGTGCCCCATGCAGTGTCTGTGTAGTTATGTGTGATCGCACTCTTGAAACGTGCGCAAAGAAACTATCGTTCTTGTGAACAAAACGGATTATGAAAAGCCCACATGGAGGAGTTGTGCTATTTGGATACTGAGAAAAGATAGACGGTGACTGTACGTGACAGCAGGAAATATGACGATGGGTGAGGTTCTAAACACATTGTAATATGACGTACTCAATCTCACTATATTTAAAAACACGTACGATAAACATATATTCCCAATGAAAGAAAGTCTACTTTCCGAAAGTGTCTGGATTATTGATTTTTCAATTCTTTTAAACTTTAGGTTTAAAAAAACAACAATTAGTCTACCTGTCTAAACAAAAACCTCACGTTTCTTACTTTGTTCATTTCTTGTACTGGTTTCTAAAAATTCCCACGAAATACATCACATAATTTATATGTCACATATCTCTTTTGACTTCACACCGTTTAGAAATGACATGTATTTCTTAGGACACCAGAAACCCATGTTTTTGCTACATATGATGAACACGTTTTGTACTGAAAATGTCAGTAAAGTCGGTTCACTCATATCTCCATGTTTTCGTGAAGCAGGTAAAAAAAACGTTCGTTTCACGTCAATATATGAAAACGTTAAAATATTTGAATTTTATCAAGATGTAAACTAACCTATGGGAGGAAGATCGATCCGATATATTATGCTTCCAATTTTCACAGTAGTCGGGTTGTTGGTGTCCCGGGTTAAAGGTTCAAGTACAGACACTTTGAAACTATTTAATTCTGTACTCACATCAGTAACAGGACTTATCTGTAATTCCCTGTCTCCAGTTTCGAAATCTATATTCTCTGGTGATTCATCTATCGTCAGAACGAATAAAATACACTTGTTATAATGAAGGGTAATAAACAGAGTTACTCAATTTTTGATCAAATTAGAAAAATAGGCCTTAAACAAGTTTTAATTAGATAGCAAAAACAAAACAAAAGAACATTATATCTTAAAATATTATTTGTTTGTTTCTCTCAATGTTTAGTTGTCTTACTTCATTCAATATTTTTATTCCACCGATATGAAAAACGTTCAAACCTGCATTGTTAATTATATAAAATATAATTTACACATTTGATGTTGTTTTGAATAAGGCACAAAGCTACACACTGGGCTATCTGTGCTCTGCCCACCACGGGTATCGAAACCCGGATTTCAGCGTGTAAGTCCGCAGACATACCGCTGAGCCACTGGGGGGCTTACACATTTGAAGCTACAAGGTAAGTTACATTCGCTTTTACCGTGAGCAGGTTCATGAAATAGCTATCTGTATATAATACACATTAAAGAGCAATTAATGAAAAAAAAAAAAACTTAATAGATAAACTCCTTTTTATTTATATTTTTAAACTGCTCCTAGGAAAAGAAAGTTGAGCTATTCGCTCAACTATCTTTTACTAAGTTCCGGAAGGTAGCCATGTGATCTGTACATAGGCCCAGCTAGTTTGTCCTTACGACATTATTCTGTAATCTAACTTGTGAAATAAAATCATTTTAAAATAAATACCACCATTCATTAATTTCATTCTCCTATTTAGAATATAGAAGTATACTTTTTATTTGACTTTTATGAACGGGTTTGGCCCGGCATGACCAGGTGGTTAAGGCATTCGTAACATGAGGGTCGCGGGTTCGGATCCCCATCACATCAAACATGCTCGCTCTTTTAGCCGTGGGGGCGTTATAATGTGACTATCAATCCCACTCTTCGTTGGTGAAAGATTTACCCAAAATTTGGCGGTGGGCGGTAATGACTAGCTCCCTTCTCTCTAGTCTTACACTGCTAAACAATGGACGGCTAACGCTGATAGTCCTCGAGTAGCTTTGCGTGAAATTCAAAAACAAATAAATAATGGGTTTTGTTATCCAGCAGATGTTATGACATAAGGAAAGTTTCCTTTTTAACGAGACTGGACTTTTGCCAATTTTTTTTATCAACAACAGACTCAAACTAACTCGAAAACAATCAATATTAAAATTATTGAATTTCCTCTGCAAATAGCCAAAAGCTTAATCAATACACTGTCACGGACGACTAGCTAAACTCTATTAATACATGGTGGCCAGGTATATAGTCAGATTAATAAACATTTATATCAGACTGCCTGAAGAACAGCCTCAAACTCAGTAGTGATATAACCTTATTCAGATGTTATTGAAGAAAACGTGATGTTATAATTGTTGAAAGATCCTGTAACAGTTGATCTGATGTGGAGATTTACTGAAACATTGTATATATAAAATTATAGCAGAATAAACAACCACATACCTGATGTGGAGATTTACTGAAACATTGTATATATAAAATTATAGCAGAATAAACAACCACATACCTGATGTGGAGATTTACTGAAACATTGTATATATAAAATTATAGCAGAATAAACAACCACATATCGGATGTGGAGATTTACTGAAACATTCTATATATAAAATTATAGCAGAATAAATAACCACATATCTGATGTGGAGATTTACTGAAACATTGTATATATAAAATTATAGCAGAATAAACAACCACATATCCGATGTGGAGATTTACTGAAACATTGTATATATAAAATTATAGCAGAATAAACAACCACATATCTGATGTGGAGATTTACTGAAACATTGTATATATAAAATTATAGCAGAATAAATAACCACATACCTGATGTGGAGATTTACTGAAACATTATATATATAAAATTATAGCAGAATAAACAACCACATATCTGATGTGGAGATTTACTGAAACATTACATATATAAAATTATAGCAGAATAAACAACCACATATCCGATGTGGAGATTTACTGAAACATTGTATATATAAAATTATAGGAGAATAAACAACCACATACCTGATGTGATGTTGATTTCAAATGGGTTCGGTTTTTGTAGGTCTTTAAATAGTGTTTCCAATCTCTCTTCGAAATTGTCATAATTTTCAAACGGAACATCATTTTCATTTATTACTTCCACAGGAAAGATCAGTGAGCTTTCAGTTTGTATATTAAACCCACCATTTTGTGTACCGCTACAACTGATTGCGCAGTCGCAGGGAAACATCGACTGCACATCAATCTTCGGAGGCGTTTTTCTGAGAAGAATATAATTAGATTTACCATTAAACGTTCTTAATTTACATTAACGATAGAATAATTACAAGTGAACCATTTGGTACAAAACTTTTGTCTTAAAATAACAAATACGCCATGAATAAATGTTATATTAAAAGCATAAGTTACATCCTCGTAATTTTACAGAACTGGCCATCCACAGTTTCCCAAGTGTTTAAAAAATCAAATGGATGTGAAATAACACAATGTCTGTCGAAACCACCTGATCTTATACTCTTAAGGTACGTCTAGGTAATAATGTAAAACACATTAATCCATACAGGTAAGAAAGTAAATGTGTGTATACTTTGCCACATTATACACACACACACACACACACACATATATATATATATACACCGACAACATAAATAGATTTGTCTATCATATGTCTAATTCCATTGAAGTCAAACTAAGAGTTAAAAAATTCTCGTTGTGTACTTCCTATTTTTTTACATCTTGTTTACACATTTCTTTCGAATCATCTGATTTTCCCCCCCTGTTCATAACGACATCAAAGTTTTGAGACGGCCTTACCGGGTAATGAATCACATTGTTATAAATGTATCTGAAGATTACAAAATCTTGCCGATATGTTGTACATGTCTCATAACGATTTTCCGTTACTCAGTAAAACCGTCTTAAATTTATTTTAAAAGTGGTTTTCTCATTACAATGATTTAATAGATAGCGATATTATCAAACTCAGTTTTTATGCATCTTGCATTCTCTTATACATACATATACACTACAGTATAGTCTAGTTTCAAAATACGAAAACTAAGTATATCAAATAAACAAATACAATAAAATGCCAGCTATTTTCCAATTAAGACATCTACTGATCATTGGCTGATATTCATTACAATGTGTGTAGCATATATTCTGCACAAAATGGCGCCACAGTTTTAAATGGTACCTTTCTTCACAGCCCGGCATGGCCGGGTTGTTAGGGCACTCAAATCGTTATCGAGGGGTCGTGGGTTCGAATCCCCATCACACCAAACATGCTCGCCCTTTCATCTGTGGGGACGTTATAATGTGACGGTCAATCCCACTATTCGTTGGTAAAAGAATATCTTAAGAGTTGGCGGTGGGTTGTGATGACTAGCTGTCTTTCCTCTAGTATTACACTGCAAAATTAGAAACGACTAGCGCAGATAGCCCTCGAGTAGCTTTGCTCGAACTTCAAAACAAACAAAACCTTTCTTCACAGAACAATAGAATACGGTCATCGAATTAATGAAGGGCACAGTCAAGCCTAAATACTTCGCAAGAACTACGACATTTTGTTTCTTTACATTTTAATAAAATAATCTACAAACATTTTTTTTTAATGTCATAACATTAATACTTGTGATTGTACACACCTGACCATTCATAAAGATATATAGCTTACTAACTGTCAGTTACATAGGTTGGTCATTTATAACCCACGTGTACAAGTTCTAAAACGACAATAAATTGTGAATCGACTTACATAGGTTAGAAAGCATGACAGCTTGGACACGTCTCACTTTCTTAGAGTTTGAAAACACGAATTGACACACAGTTGTGTAACTCAACAAGCAGAATGTTATACTGCCCATCCAACAGTTTTCAACAATATTCTGTAAGTCCGTTTCTGTGATAAAGTTATAGCAAGAATGTCGTCTCTCTCTGTTCCGCTTGTGAAAGGTAACACTGGACTGAACACGCATAGAAAAGCAGGATTAAATTGTTGCCACGTGCATCTCTTTCATACCCTTAACATAAATGAACAAAACCTCAAACAGATGGAAGACTGAGGATCAGTGTTCAACACGCTTCTGAGCCCCATCCTCTTACAAACACACATGTCATCTTTTCGAAGCACGCGTGCAATCGTAAACCTAAACCAGAGAATTTTCTTTGTGCTCACAACTAATTATGTGGGTTAGACATGACGCGCGTGCCTGTTAGAAATCGTTTGGACAGAGTAAGCGAAAATGAAGTGACAATAAAGAGAAGTCTTTGCAGGTGGGTTGGACTGGTCGCCGCTGTGCAGGACCGTACTGAAAACCTTCACCACACCTCAGGGAAGACAAAGAAGACCTTCCTAAAGTTCAATAATGGCAAATGATGAGGAAAAGAAAGACAGGTAATAACACAGTTGGAAAGTCTGGGCAAGAGTTAAGGTGGCCGAGTTGAACTGGTCCAAGCATGTCTTGACCTTCGTACCTTTGATGTTGTAAAGAACGGATATTCATTTTAGAAGATAGCCGGCAGTCACAGTGTCTTAGTGATCTGTTTTTGCATGAGCTAAATACAGCGTTGAAGAAAATTTATGAAGAAGACGTAAATCTTTGGTGGCATATCCCTTCTGTTTAACAATATACGACAGGCACTCCCAGTAAGGTTGGTACAGCTGTTGTCTATAGCAGCTGCGGAAGGCTGGTTTCAGTCACTGTGAGGCTAACAAAATGGTTGGCTTTACAAGTAGATTTATATTAATAGTATTAAATAAAGAACATTGAATTTTTAAAAATTATAATACATCGAGGAGTAAATTATTATTAATGTGTTTAACATTACTCTATTAAAGACCAAAAATACACACAGTATATATGATACGTCTACAAAGTAGCTGTCTAAAAGTTTGAACTTATCATGTAAGCTGAACATTTAACATACACGTACACTGGGCAGAAAATTATTGTTTGTTTGTTTTTTGAATTTCGCGCAAAGCTACTTAAGGGCTCTCTGCGCTAGCCGTCCTTAATTTAGCAGTGAAAGACCCGAGGGAATGCAGCTAGTCATCACCACCCACCGCCAACTCTTGGGTTACTCTTTTACTAACGAATAGTGGGATTGACTGTCTCATTATAACACCCCCACGGCTTAAAGGGCAAGCATGTTTGGTGTGATCGGGATTCGAACCCTCGATCATCGGATTACGAGTCGAACGCCTTAACACACTTGGTTATGCTGGGCCGGCAGAAAATTATACTTACTCCAAAGTTGTAACGGTAGTTGGTGTACGTCTTGTGTATGTGATACTAGTTATGGTTCGCTCTTTAACCATTTCATGAATTATACTTTTTATAAAATCATGAAACCTTTTATTCGTAGATTTCTTTCTTGAAGAAAATAATGAACGTCTCAGTCTATTTAAGACGACAAAAGCATTTTCTTCATTTTCTAAGACTGTGTAATTTTTGTGTTTTATCAAATGACTTTGAGTTTCGATTTCTATTTCAGTTTCATTGGTTTTGTCGTTGTCGTCATTATTATGTTTGTATATATTCTGATATTTCACAGGTACATCGATTTTCTTTAATCCAAGACGACTTCCGTAGGAAGGCCGCTGATCTTGTTTGTAATCGTGGTTTTTAGGATTAATGCTATCAGATTCAAAGAAATACAGATGTTTTTTCAAAGTATTCATTATCCAGTTGCCTATATATGTGTCGTTATTGTGACTGAACAATTTATTACGAGTGGAAGAAAACTTGTTAATATACAGATTGTCAAATATATCTGGTCCTCCCACCATTGCAGCAACCAGAACCAGGAAAGCAAGTTTGAGAATACGCAACCAAAACATGCGTTTGTAATTCTGAAAATAAAGTGCATAAATAGATAAATATTAGTGAATGATAATCACTTTTCTTTTCATAACAGAAATAAAAGATTTAATAAAAGTACAATGATGAGTGTAATACAACAATAATATTGTTTGAGGGTTTTATGTATTTTACAATATAACACGAACCTTTAAAACTTGAGTGTATAATGAAATAAATAAATATGAAGAAATATACTTCTAAACATTTATAAAATATTAAGTTTTACCAGATGCTAAACACGCATAGCAATACAGGTTGCAATGTTTTTAGATAAGATTTCGCAAAAAATAGAAAAAAACGTGTAGTTAACTTTCTGCATTAAGCCTTCTCTCCAAGCTTTACAAGCATGTATTTAACTCGCAGGACTCACCATTCACTTAATATTTGTGCATAAGCAAAAACACCAAATTAGTGTGTTTCAATTTTCAAGTCGAGGATCAAACTTTTCTTCAAATATACTCGCTTTTTTCAGCCGTAGTGGAATTAAGAGTAAATACCATTATTCGTTAGTAAAAATAATACAACGGTGTTGATTGGTTTCTCGCCTTGTAACCCACCACTTGAAAAAAAACAGAAACTGCCGTCTGGTGGGGCATCGGTAAGTCTAAGGACTTACAACACTAAAATCTAGAGTTCGATCCACTTCGGTGGATGTAGTAAATACACTTTAAAATCAGAGACAGCTGGTACAGACAATCATTTAGTAGCATTCCACGCGAATCAATAAGTAAAAAAACCTAAAGCAATTTTGTAACAAAAATATTTGGTTTTTACACTGTATTGATTTTTGTCGATTTTATTTGTGACTTAGGTCATACAGATCAACAGTTTTGTTACAAAAAATCAAATGTTAATATTTATTTTTAAGACTTGAGTAACATATTTTCTATACGCCTGTCTTTGTCGTAAGTTCAAAATTGATAAATGTGCTTAACTTATACGATGTAACAAGTAATTTAATTCAGTGGTAGGCCTATAGAAATATAACAGTTTTCAAAATTTTATGAAACACCTTATCTATTCTTTATAAATGTTTAATATTTTAACTATGAAGTTACGAGTCTAAGTACTTTACTGTTTCTGTATTTGCTGTGATGTCGATTTAAAATATTCTTCTAGCACATAAACTTATTCAGTTAATGAATTACACGAAGTTCGAAACAAAACTGAAATTGAAAAACACATGAAAATTCTATAAATGTATATGTAATGAGTACACAAAATAATATATTTGTTAGTATCCTTCCTTCCATTTAAATATATTTGTTAGATACTTTTAAAAAAAATGACATCGACTGTTAGCCTCACGGGAGGTTTTCCTCATACACTGATTCCATAGGCTATTCAAAAATCTCTATAATCAGAAACTATCAAGAGTAGCAACTGACAAAAGTCAGCCACAAGAATTCGTAATCTGTAATTAATAGAGAGAAAAAGGCTAAACAGATTTGTGAGGATTCAATACTTCACTGAAAATGCAGAGGAGATAAAAACAAATAAACTGTAAACCAATTAATCAGATTGAAAGAGACAGCACAGGCCATAAACATTGAATAATGATTGAATGGAGGCATATTTTTTACTGAAGGCAGAATTAAAGCACAGAGCAAATTAAATGAGGCACTTCACAGTGCTTGTGGTTTTGTTGCTGCAGTGTAACGGTGTCGAAATAATCTCGTCATATGAACTTAAGCTCTCAAATTCATTTAGAACGATGAATAATATAAAGCTTAAACATCTGTGTTGTAACTCATATTTATCTCAATATAAAGCTACATTTTTTTTTACTCAGGTGTACAAATTTTGTAAAATGAAGTAAGTAGCTTTGAATGTGACTGATAACTGGGGCACGGAAAGATACAAAAAATATACATAATTATCTAGGGATGCAAAATTAATAAGGAGAAAATAACTCCTTAAACCTTCATAAGTGGGAAAAAATTTTCAAAATTGGATTTATTATAACACCAAAAGATGGAGCAGTGGGACTTTATTTATTTTTAAATGATGTGTTTGAATTACGCACAAAGCTTCACAACGGACCCCGTTTTTAGCAGTGCGAAGCTGTAAACGTACTGCTGTGCAACTGAGTGTGAAAATGAACGTTCAAATAAAAACAACATAGACAAGCTATACCAATATTCTATAAAAACATAGACAAGATATACCAATATTCTATAAGAACATACAAAAGCTATACCAATATTCTATAACAACATAGACAAGATATACAAATATTCTATAAGAACATACAAAAGCTATACCAATATTCTATAACAACATACAAAAGCTATACCAATATTCTATAACAACATAGACAAGCTATACCAATATTCTATAACAACATAGACAAGCTATACCAATATTCTATAACAACATAGACAAGCTATACCAATATTCTATAATAACATAGACAAGCTATACCAATATTCTATAACAACATAGACAAGCTATACCAATATTCTATAATAACATAGACAAGCTATACCAATATTCTATAACAACATAGACAAGCTATACAATATTCTATAACAACATAGACAAGCTATACAATATTCTATAACAACATAGAAAAGCTATACCAATATTCTATAATAACATATACAAGCTATACCAATATTCTATAATAACATAGACAAGCTATACCAATATTCTATAACAACATAGACAAGCTATACAATATTCTATAACAACATAGACAAGCTATACAATATTCTATAACAACATAGACAAGCTATACCAATATTCTATAACAACATAGACAAGCTATACCAATATTCTATAACAACATGGACAAGCTACACTAATATTCTTAAAAAGTAATAAATTTCCTGAATAGTTTGTGTTTAGTATTAATATTTTAAAACTTCATTTAGAAACCTTCCATATTTATAGGGTCATTTATGTGATTTCAAAACTTCATAAAAACTGGGTAGCCAATTGAAACTTTACTGCAAACTATTCAGCTGTTCTTTTGACGGCAGTTGCTGTCTATTCTATAAAATTTCATCATTAATACTCTGCCTAAACAATATATCAAAGAATCAGGTATAGTTTGGCTAGAGATATTTATAAAGTGACATTCTAGAATTATTGGACCGAATTTTTATAAGGGGCACGAAGTAAGGGCTGAGTGAAACAGAAAATTTGTTTTCCTTTAATGTCTCATACTTCTCGTTTTCATTGTTTGTTTGTTTTTTAAGTTTTAAGGTCTAGACTTGTATAGTTTTGTTCTAGCGAAAATTTATGTGTTGGTCCAGAATTAGAAACAGTGATAGATGGGAACATAAAAGGCCTATTATTAGTGTGACAATCATGCTTGTAGCAATTCCGTCTTTATAAGTGTGGCGTTTTTTATGTGTTTCTGTAAAAAAAAATCGTCCTTAACATAAATTTACATCTTGAATACTACAATTACAATTAAATACAATGATTTTTAATTACCATTTACTCACTGGTAAACTAATAGTTTAATCCGCTAGCTACTGCTATGGTAGCTAACCTGTTGAAAATTCAGTACAGAAAAGTACTACATTTTGGTGCTAAAATAGATATGAAGTGTTCTTCACAAAGAAGTACTTCCTGTAAGGCTTAACTATATATGTAAAACCAATAGCTGTTAGAAAAAAACAACAACAGCTGTACTTTCTACTTTTATACGAAAAGCAGTTAAAGTATTGAGATAACACTGCTGAGTCAAATGGCATAGACAGGTAGATGATTTTCATTGAGAATGCTCAACTTGGCTTTACTGGCTCTATGAATCACTACACTTTTCAGCTTCCAGTGGACATGATGAGTTGGATGGGATCAAACAGAAAAACGTAAGAAACGAATAAGTAGCGTGACCTCAAGTTTGATCCGCAACGCAAGGTTCACAGGTATGATTGCTTGTTTTTGAATTTTGCACAAAGCTACTCGAGGGCTATCTGCGCTAGCCATTATTAATTTAGCAGTGTAAGACTAGAGGGAAGGCAATTAGTCATCACCACCCACCACCAACTCTTGGGCTACTTTTTTTACCAACGAATAGGGGGATTGATAGTAGCATTAAACGCCCCCACGGTTGAAAGGGCGAACATGTTTGGCGCGACGGGGATGCGAACCCGAGACCCTCATATTACGAGTGGCACGCCTTAACCCACATGACCATGCGGGGCCTCGACAGGTATGACATTTAGAAAAATATTAATCCTACCAAGGAACTTTCATGAATACAAGGCCATCTATTAGGCCCAAATTACAGACTACTGTAGATGAGAAGTTGCAAAATAAAGTGTACCCAAGTATGACTGAAACCGGATATGATAACATATGATTAATAACAGTATAAAGGACCCGTCCACCAAAGTTAAGCACCATTACAATATAGATATGAACATGATAATCCTAATTCAGGCATTGGCTTTAGCGTCATGATATCAAGCGGTCAGGTGTTAACTGAAAACTTCTTGTCCGATAAGTGGAAAACAGCACCAGTTGTCCTAGTGCATATATTTGTCTGGGTATTTGGCCAATGCATGACCAAATCAAAGACAAATAAAAACCTAATTTGATGAAATGAACAGTTTTTTTAAACAATTTTTATGGCAACAACTATGACAGTGTGGAAAATCTAGTTCTTAACATTCCAGGAAGACAGCACGAGATTATTCAAACAATGAAGTGCCAGATACCTATTTGAAAGTGAATGTCCAGACATATCAACTAAACCAAATCGTTTACCATACTGACATTGATACCCAAATACACAATGATAAAAAGAAAGCCAAACTTAAGATGTGAATACTGTTTCTCAGCCATTAAACTGGTAATCTGCATGTCATGTGTATTCGAGAGTTTAAAAGCATACAAAAGCTTGGACAGCTTAAACATTAGAACAGCAGATTTGACACATGAGCATTTGGCCAAATATACTTGATGTCTATATATGTACTGTTTTCGTTGTTGGAATTTTTGAGAAGCTGTCAGTTAAATCACTTATAAAACTGATACACAGTTTTCACTGTCTAATAGATATAAGCTTCAGATGAGATTCACATTCTCAGTACCATCTCCAGGTGCGCCAAAGTGTTATTACAGAACATGATGCAAGCATAGGTGTTTTTGTTTATTTCTTCTGCTAGGTTTGTGGATACAATGCCCGAATCCCAGATTTTGGTAATCAAGTGTACTTCAGCACTCAGTTGAGCGTTTTGAAACTGGCAGCAGGTAGTTTACAGATAAGGTAGCACCTTGCAGAAGCTGGTGGTTGCTAGCACAGTGTTCAAGATACCACTAACATGCACCACACTGAAGTGACAGAGATAACACGAGAATCATTGTTATACTGTGTGAAGAGCAAAAAGACAGAAACTTTCTGTTAACACTAAAAATATCGGCTGTATTCCAACCTTCCTTTTCGTTCTTTATATTTATATATATATATATACACACACACACACAACATATATATTTGTCTAATGTTGGAAACTGCATCTTTATATGAGAGATCTTGTAATTTATGTATTGGAGGAAACGACTCTTTCTTTTTATACGACAAAATTGCGGGACTAATACGTTTTTATTCAGTTTCGATGAATATATTGAAATATAGTTTATAATAACAGAGCTACTTCTCTGGTAGTAATTGATTTGGTGTTCTAGGGCGGGAGCAACTAGGCTATCTGCGCGACTGTAGAGGAAGTGTTTACTAACATTGTAACTTCTACTGAAATGCTACGTGAAAAAAAAATTAATAGGTGTGGACAGTAACCAGAGTAGAAAAAAAAAAGCGAAATCCAACAGAAAAATTTGGTCTTTACACTTTGGTGCCAAAGTTCTCGTACGTTTACTGACGGAAAGTATTAGGCTTCGTGCGGATTATTTGTTTGTTTGTTTTGAAATTTCGCACAAAACTACTCGAGGGCTATCTGTGCTAGCCGTCCCTAATTTAGCAGTGTAAGACTAGATGGAAGGCAGCTAGTCATCACCACCCACCGCCAACCCTTGGGCTACTCTTTTACCAACGAAAAGTGGGATTGACCGTCACATTATACGCCCCCACGGCGAACCCGCGACCCTCGAATTACGAGTCGCTCGCACGCCTTACGCGCTTGGCCATGCCGGGCCATACGTGCAGATTATTAGGTTGATAACTATGACGCTGTAGACTGAACACATTTTAACATAAAAGTATTTTATGTTAAATAAAATGCAACGCCTTTTATTTAAAGCTACACGAGGGCTATCTGCAATAGCCGTCCCTAATATTTAAATATTAGTAAAACCTAAAACTATTAGCTTTTGCGCGGATTATTAGGTTGATAACTATGGCGCTGCATACTGAACACATTTACGCATAAAAGTATAATCTATACACTTGTTCTTTCATGAGATGTGATACGTTTTTAAGGTAACCTTCACTCTAACTTGTCCATCAATTTTAAACTTAAAAAATGAAAACAAAGAATAAAAAACAAACCTCTTTAATTAACGTAATCTCTGTAGTACAAAACAACAAATGTTTGTTCAACTTCATAGCTCAAGTTTTAAATCGATACTTTCAGCCTCTTTCTTAACAACAATATTAAGTTAATCATAATTGCTAGGCAACGTGACGTACATACTATTGTTGGAACGCACTGTTACTAAAACGCGTGGCTATCCTATACATACATTGTTATATATGTTTCGCGCGGATTATTAGGTTGATAACTATGGCGCTGTATACTGAACACATTTACGCATAAAAGTATAATCTATACACTTGTTCTTTCATGGGATGTGATACGTTTATAAAGGTAACATTCACTCTGACTTGTGCATCAATTTTAAACTTAAAAAATGAAAACAAAGAATGAAAAACAAACCTCTTTAATTAACAGACTCTCTAAAGAAGGAAGCAGCAAACATTTGTTACACTTCATACCTCAAGTTTTAATTCGATACTCACAGCGTCTTTCTTAACAGCAATATTAAGTTAATCATAATTGCTAGGCAACGTGACGTACATATTATTGTTGGAACGCACTGTTACTAAAACGCGTGGCTATATTGTTGAGTACAGACTAAACAGGGGATAATAATTCCTTCTATCTTGCCCCAGTGACTTAAAGGTGAGTATGCAGTGTCACACCGCATCGGGTTTTGATATTTGTGGCAGGCACAACTCATCGTTTTTCTTTTCGCATTACATCAAATAAACTAAATTATTATATTAGCTTATATAATAGTTCTTGAGAAATATTAATAACAGATGTTCAGTGTTAAAACCGAAATAAATAAAACTCGTTTATTTATAAAAATAAGGAAAATAACTTGCCAAAAATTAATTATCACAGTCACCTAATTAGTCGGTAGGTTAAACTTCATAACTCAAATTATCACAGAAAAAACAAAACAACTGACAACAAACGAATATACACAGATTAAAAGTTAGAATAAATAATTTAACAAATGAAAATCAATTTATATTTACATTAAAACGTCAATTTTTGTTACAATTTTTACTTTCACTAGAGTATTTAATAAAATTCTTTACTTTGGTAAATTTTGACACATCAATACCGCAGCATAACCTAACTAATACTAATACACAAGTTATTGAAATAGGCTTATGTTGTTGTTTTGTAGTGTGTGTATGTTTTTTAAAGCAAAGCCACATCGAACTATCTGCTGAGCCTACCGAGGGGAATGAAACCCCTGATTTTAGCGTTGTAAATTCCTAGACTTACCACTGTACTGATGGGGGGGGGGTCTGTTTGTTAGCAGTAACGAAGATCGTGCTTGAGAAATATTGCTTTCTGTGTGGAATTTGAGCATGTGAAGGTTAAACCATTTACAAGCCCAAATGATATTTAATATACAAGTAATTTATCAGTTACCTTTATGTATAAGTAGGCTTAAAAATATCTTCGTACAGCCATGTTGCACCAATTTCGACCATATATGTACATCTAATGTAGTATATTTTAATTATTTATGTGTGATAATTTTTAAGGGAATAAATTATTCTTTCCATACATTCCGTGATAATTTTGTTGCTTAAATAACGCTCTACTACATTTGTTGTTTTTTTCCGTAATCAACCCACGCTTCTTTCTTGCCTTCAAATTGTAATTTTTTGCAGTCGTTCCTTAATTCCAAGAGTTTGTTGTTAAAAAATAAAACATATTGCTCGATTGTCAATAATATGGTTACAAAACTGCGAACAGTGAGCGTACTTATAAGTACAAAAACTTTGGAAACCTTTACGTTTGATCAATGTTAAACCTTAGGGTATTATAAAAGCGTAAGATTATTGTTCACTTATCAAGAAAAGCGGGCACGATATGGCTAGGTGGTTAAGCCACTCGACTCGTGATCCGAGGATCGTGGGATCGAATCCCCTTCACACAAAACATGCTCATCCTGTCAGCCTTGAGGGAGTTATAAGTTACGATCAATCCCACTATTCGTTGGTAAAAGAGTTGCCCAAAAGTGGGCGGTGATGACTAGCTGCCTTCCCTCTAGTCTTACACTGCTAAATTAGGGAGGGCTAGCGCAGATAGCCTTCCAGTAGCTTCGCGCGAAATTAAAAAACAAGGAAGCCAAGAAAAGCTGATTCTATTTAAATTACAAATACCCCTAATTAGGTTTAACCTGTCACTTTCCATTTTTAATATAAGGCTTCATTTAAAGTATAGGTCTAATTAACAGACACACTAAACTGATTTGATTCGCGTGATTAGCTAATATAGCCAATTATAACTTTAGTAAAGCAGGAATATGCAACTCTTTTAAAATTAGCATTAAATTACGCCTAAGGTTAACAAAATTGGGTCATTTTCTTGTAAATAATGGTTTGACTCAAAATTGTTTGCAAAACTCCTAATGTTTAGTACCGAGACTAACTATGAAAAATTTATTTTAAAAATCACGTTTGACATTCGTTTTTGTTTTGTTTTGTCGTCAATATTACATTTAAGGAACAACAGTTCTTATACACAGCCTGTGTTAAAACAACATGAAAATAGAAGGCACCTACACTTGACGTGATATTTATCAAAATTTTGTACCCGCTAGTTTCTAAGCTTCACCTACTTTCAGCGTTTAACTCATAATTATTAAAGCATCATGCATACATACAAAGAACCTTTTGAATGGTCTTTTGTCTCTCATCGTCCATCCCAACTAACGATTTCTATTATTGGACATAAAACCTCTTGGGCAGTAAATTGCGGAAGAAAAAGATGGATAATAAATTCTGTTTATACGTGCTCGGGATTTAGATATGCAACAGAAATATTAGAGGTAATAGATTTTAAATCTGTTGTCTTTCAATATTTCGCCAGCTTTCAGCGTTTAAACCATACTTTTCAAGGAGTATTCTCAACTTGATTTGTGTACTCTGAATTGTAAGAAACGTACAGGCAGTCCAAAACAGATAATTCTGCTTTGTTCTATTTACATTTTGAAACTAAAGAAATTTCAGTTAATGTTATTTTTGTCTCAGCTAATCTCTCTCTATTTCTCTGTTTAACTAAAAATATTCTATTTTGATGATTTTAGATAACAATTACACAAGTAAAAATTTTCATTAGTAAATAAATTAACTTTTGAAAATTCTAAAGAACATCAAGCCTGATCTTTTATTTAAAATTTGCTATAAGTTTCGAACATTCTTTGATTGATTGTTTAGGCAGAGTATTCATGATGAAACGTCCTGTTGCTGTCCAATTTACAAAGTTTCATCAAGTTTCGAATAGTTTCATAGATGGCGCTGCTATAAAATGTGTACTTTCAGACAAGACTTTTCAAAAAACTTCCAAATTTGTTTTTGTTGAAAAGAGGAATACAACAACGAAGAATATTTTATTTTGAGTTATTCTGTTATATTTCTAGAAAAATAACGTAAACATTTCTAAGATGTTTTTCTAGTAATCAATAATAATGTTGTTAAAATGTACAGTAAATTCAGAATTTAGAAATTATTCTTTTTGGTTACAGAAAACTCATTTTAATTAATAGAAATAAAATAACGAAAAAAGAAAAACTGATATATTTTGTACTTATAAGTTGCAAATATATATTTTTAAAACAAAAGATCAAACTTGTTAACATTTATTTATCTTCAGCATTATTAAACCTTTTAACCATTTAAAATGATCCATTTCGTTATTGGAAAAGAAAAAAATGCATTATGTTAACGATAGATGTACTGTTTGGTGTTCTATACATTGTACGGAAAATATATTGAGGTAAGACCAATAAATAACTTGATATACCTACATGCATATACATATGAGATAATAGTTTATCCGGATACTACTATTTGCTTGATAATAACACAAACCAATTTAATTTTAATTCCTTTCATAAAATGTTCCCTGCTGGGACAATGGTAAGTCTATGCATTTACAATGCTAAAATTAGGGATTCGATTATTCTCGGTGAACACAGCAGAGAGCCTGATGTAGCTTTGCTATAAGAAAAACACATAATATAATAATATAAGAGTATTAAAATGCTGCAACCAGTTCAACAATTAGACATAACTTTAAAAGGAAAAGGAACCGAATGGACGATTATTCCACTAATTGAACTTCAGTTTAAGTTATTGCTCTTTAGTTTAGTTTATATTACATGAGATATAATTCGTATATTACAAACAAACAATAATTGAAAATAAACATAAATCAGAAATACTGTGTATTATTAGACGTATAAATGTGTTATTTGTTATGATGATAAATGAATAAATGTCAGCACGTTTAAAGAAAATAAAAGTAAGTGATACTGATAACTGAAATTTGGTTTGTTTGTTTTGAATTTAGCGCAAAGCTAATTTAGCAGTGTACGACTAGAGGGAAAGCAGTTAGTCATCATCACCCACCTCAACTCTTGGGCTACTCTTTTACCAACGAATAGTGGGAATGACTGTCACATTATAACGCCCCCACTGCTGAAAGGACGAGTATGTTTGGTGCGACCGCGATTCGAACACACAACCCTCATATTACAAGTCGAACGCCTTAACACCGGGCCTTTGAAACTTGAAATTTCATATTAGACTTCATATGCATTAGAAATAAATCCAGCTGAAGCTCATATTCTGTTCAAATACATATATTTGTTTATTGCTCTTATGAAAAAAATCTAATATGTTTTTAATATAAACGTAAGAAATCAAAATGAAGGTTATCCTACCTACAACCAGCTTTAAGATGTCATCAGTTATGCAAAATTAGTTCTTATATAAAAGTAAAAAATAACTGTTTGGTATTTATTTGTTTGTTTGTTTGTTTTTGGAATTTCGCACAAAGCTACTCGAGGGCTATCTGTGCTAGCCGTCCCTAATTTAGCAGTGTAAGACTAGAGGGAAGGCAGCTAGTCATCACCACCCACCGCCAACTCTTGGGCTACTCTTTTACAAACGAATGGTGGGATTGACCGTCACATTATACACCCCCACGGCTGGGAGGGCGAGCATGTTTAGCGCGACTCGGGCGCGAACCCGCTACCCTCGGATTACGAGTGCACGCCTTAACGCGCTCGGCCATGCCAGGCCCTGTTTGGTATTTATATCAAACGCGAAGCTTCATATTTTTGGTCACCAAATAGCAGCGCAGAACGTCTCCTTTTTTTTTTTTTGGTATATTTACAGCACAAACTTTTGGCTCGTGGCTCCGCCATCTTTTGACCGGTTTGACGTGTAATTACAAATTTGGATTCTGGCGGTCACATCTTTTTCATTGATATATTTGACCATGTCCAAGATTTCAGAGATTAATTTACTCTAATCTTGCATAAAATAATTTCAATTTGAGAGTAGACTTGTGGAGATCCTGATGAGCAATAAAAGCGAAACGGCTATAAGCGCGCTGCACGCTTTGTATTGCTGGTGGTCAAAAATATAACAAATAAAATGTGAGGAAAAAAAAAGTCTTTAATACTACCGATAAGAAGTGCCGCGGCTATTTAGGTCTTCCCCCTTGTTTTATAGGAGATACGATAAGAATAATGTATAGGTTATGAAGATGATTTACTTTTCATATTAATCCGTCAAACTAGTTTCAATCCAAAAAATGAATAATAAGCAAAAGAAAGTTTCATAAGTAGAACGCGTTTCACAACAAATGTTAGGAAAGGAATTTCATTATACTACGTCAGTCCACAACTTCATTCTAAAATTTATATTACAAGTTAACTCTACAGCTCTAACACAGAGATTCATTTTACAGACTCACTGTACCCTTTAATTTCATTTGTTTGTTTTTTTATTTGCGCAAAGCTACACGAGGTATATCTGCGCTAGTCGTCCTTAATTTAACAGTGTAAGACTAGAAAGAAGGCAACTAGTCATCACCATCAACCGCCATCTTTTAGGTTACTCATTTTCCAACGAATAGTGCGATTGATGGTCACATTGTAACGCTTCCACAACTGAAAGGACGAGCATGTTTAGTACTACAGGAATTCGAACCTGTAACCACCAGGCCTTGCCGGGTCCAAAGTTTGTTTATACATCATCATGAAATTTGGAGATGGCTTAAATTGATAGTGAAATAAACTATTACAAATGTACAACATTTCTTCAAGCTTACGTCACAATGGAGTCCCGCCAGAAATTCTTTTCTTTTTTATTTTTTCACAGAGTCATTCTGCAGTTCAATAGTTCGATTCTAACCCGTGGCTTAACCTATTACGATGTCATTTTTTGATAGTTTGTTATTTTATTTTCTACTCACTTATCTTCTATTCCTTTTTTTTACTATTTATAGTGATTTGTTGCAAATGATAAAATTTGAAGTTTATTTTATGTGTTTATGTTTCTAATTTGCAACAAAAATCCTTTACTATTTTAAACACCTTGGCACAAACAGCATTGCTATAATTTAACAAGAGCTTGCATTAATTACCCTGTATATATAATTTTCTTTCCGTGTTAAACAGTACTTTAAGTTACACGTATTGAAAGTGCTATGAAATGTTTTCTGCTTTCTTCATTTATATTCCTTCGGATATATTCAAAATGCAATGGAAACGATTTTTGTCTATCAGTCTTTAGTAGATAACGTTGTGAAGAAAATTATTAAAATACTGCGTCGTAAACTTTTCCATAAATCTAGAAGTCTAGTGAACTATCTTCAGATGTTATATTTCCACTACCCGTAAAGTGATGTACTGGATCTTGGATATGACGACATCCGTAATTTACTTTATTTCATTATGTTCACTCTGCTACCTTCAACATATTGTTATATATTATCTTTACTCTCACTGATAAGGTATTGGGATCTGCTGATTAGAATCCACTATTCATTTATTTAATTGATCTTTGCTTAATATTTCAAACACGCTATATATCTATATTATAACCAGTGTCGACGAGGCCTTTCGTACAGTGTCAAGACTTACCAGGCTGACGGGAATACGATGTCACTGAGATGGTAGAGATGGTATTTAAAAATTATCAGATTGTATGAACAACTACTACGGTGTGAACTAGATTACGCTGACGAAGTGTAAGTTTTTATTAATTGCAATTAAATTCAATTACAAAGCAGAATTAGGAGTAGGGACTACTAAAAATATATTTTTACTCAACTTTACTTTACTAAAACATAATATGTATTGTTATATATATTAATAATCTATTATTTCTTTTGATTATTTGTTTCGATGAACAGTAAAATTAATCCGTTTAAGAAAAGCCTCGAAAACTGCCATACTCTTTGGTGCACGTAGCTTATTATACCGTACAATTGTGTTTATTTAATGTACAAAGAACGTTATGAAATTGCAGAATTTATTTAATGCTTTTAATTGATAATATACTCAAATTTCTCATATTTGTGCTTTGTATTTATATAGGATTTCTCAGTAGTATCCATTACTTGCTATGAACATAGTATTTTATTGTTCATTAAAGACTATTTTGTTACAGTACCATTTGTAGTTTTACATGCCACTACTTTAAATTTAATAAAAATACTGAACTAAATGTAAGCATACAGCTATGAAGAAGAATATGTGACCTTCTGGACATATGTACGATAATCCAATGGCAACCTTCCCACTATTTTGAAAGGCGAATCAAGCCTTCTTTTCAATTTCTTCCAAAGATTTGTGAGCTGTTTTTATATTCGTAAGTGAATTATTCATAAATCTGTAAAGTTTATTAAAATCGTATTGGAGTTTAAATCAGTAGAACCATTGTGGATAACCTATTCTCTATCCTAAATCTTCGTAAGCCTTCAAAATCCATCAGTTCTTACAAGCGGCTGAATTACCACTTTTTTTTTGCATTTCGCGAAAACTACACGAGGGACATCTGCTCTAGCCGTCCTTAATTTAGTAGTGTAAGATTAGTGGGAAGGCAGCTGATCATCCCCATCTACCGCCAACTCTTGAAATCTTGGGCTACTCTTTTAATAACGAATAGTAGGATTGACCGTTGAATTATAATGCCCTCACGACTGAAGGGGCAA
Organism: Carcinoscorpius rotundicauda; assembly: GCA_011833715.1. Taxonomy (NCBI): domain Eukaryota; kingdom Metazoa; phylum Arthropoda; class Merostomata; order Xiphosura; family Limulidae; genus Carcinoscorpius; species Carcinoscorpius rotundicauda. The sequence goes on along the minus strand of CM022395.1, from coordinate 47,530,290 downwards.
GCATGTTTAATGTGACGGGTATTTGAACCTACGACCCACAGATTTCGAATTAAACGCCCAAGCTAACTGGCCATGCAGGAAATATTAATTCGCAAAGGCCAGAAAATTCTATCTGCAAATTGACTATTTATGGAAAATGTTATTCACTAAATGTCAGATAATTTTATGTATACTATAACACATTCTGTATAACAAAAGAAAGAAACAAAACAATTTTTATGAGCTGTTACTAAAAATGTAATATTTTATTATTATTATTTTGCAGATTCTTGTGTTAATTTCTTATTCTTTGTTATCTGTTGTACACTCAGATATTATATGATTCAATATTTTATTGTATATTTATATACGTGACATTTCTGGAAACCTTTAAATACAGACACTGGCACTCTGCAATTTCTAAAGTACAAACATTTTAAACAATATTTGTATATCATGCCTATTTATTAAATATGTAACCAGTATTTAATAAAAAAAAAACTAATTGAGGTATTTTAAAAAGTATGATGTTTTTCTTGAAACGTAACTATGTGATACTAAACATTTTTGACTAAAAACCTTTTTCTTATTTTATTGTCTTGACTTCTATAATTAGAGTAGACGTATGTGGGTGTTTTCCTATAGGAAAATCACATCGAGCTATCTACTGAGTCCACCGAGAGGAATCGAACTGTTAATTTTAGCATTGTAAATCCGTAGACTTATCGCTATACTAGTAGGGGACAAAGTAGATGTAAAACCATTTTGTGAACATTATTCCTTTTTGTTTCCTTGCCAAGGGCCCCCCAGTGACTCAGCGGTATGTCTGCGGACTTACACGCTAAAATCCTGGTTTCGATACCCGTGGTGGGCAGAGCACAGATAGCCCATTGTGTAGCTTTGTGCTTATTTCAAAACAACAACAATCCTTGCCAAGGAAATTAAGACAGATACTCCAAAAATATCTCAGCTGTTAAATGTATTTTAGTAGAAACCGAAACAAGTATTTACTGCAAAGGAACATCGGTTTTCGGGTTCAATGACGCACTTAAACTCGTTTTTTGTCTTTGATTTCCGTACTGCGAGATACAGATTGAATGTGACAACTGCTACATTTGAAAACAGTATCCGTATTTATTCTGACTTCCATATCTGTCGTTAATATTTATTCATTGTTCTGACATTCTCTTATTTAAGCTACTGATGCCTGCAGGTGCTTAATCTGGGGTGTTAGTTACCTCGTTGACAGAGTTTCCCATTGAGCTGACCCCCATGTATTCAAAACTGTTCCACAACTCTTTTGACTAACTAAACCCCGCGCAACAAGAATAATTGGCTGAGGATCCCGGCTCTGCATCTACGAACAAATCCCAGGCTATCTTGCAGCTGCTGTCTTGACGTGCAACGCCTACGTATGTTTCACAAAATCACTGCTCTCACTTCCATCAGCTCATTCAATTACCAGGCAGAAAAGGTTGATCTCTTAAATCTATACCTCGGGTTTTCTAGGATCAATTAGGTCGTCCATCTCCATTCTAAAATAATGATTTCGGAAAGACTGAATTTAGCAATTACCGCTCTAACCGATGGTTCAGGTAATCACAACTGTAACTAATGCCGTTATAGTCAATAATGTGTAAGTTCCATAGGAACCCTAGTGTGTGAAAACTTCTTGGGTAATTAATAGTTCCATCACTGAGTCTTTTATTGGCTCATGCTGCTGAGTGAATAAATTGATGTCTCTTGACGTCAACTGAAGTTGAAACTACTTGTAATATAGTGAATAACAATATCTTTACGGGAATTAATAAGGGGTCTCTTGAGAAAACAAGGTATTGCTTTATTTGCTCTCTTGTACAATCTAGTGTGTGTCGAATAGTAAAAGCGAATAACCCTAAATCGTAATATATAAGTTGAGAAGTTTATTTTATTGTCATACACTGGAGAATGGTAGCGAAGAAGTGATTTAGGGGCGCTAAAAAGACATATTTCTGCAATACTGAGTTTTTGATGACTGAGAACTAAGTTTGAAAGCTTATAACGCTACAATTGTGGGTTCGATTACCTGGAACGTACATAGTGTTGACAGTCTTCTGTAGCTTTGCGCTTAACACCAAACAAAGAAACACAAGTGATGTTGTTTTTAACAATTATAGAATAAATAAGGCTTCAGATTAAGAGACGTAAGCAACTAAAAATGGTAAAAAAATTGATATTGTTTTTTTGTTGAAGAAGTAAATGTAGAAGAACTAACGCTAAACCAACTTCCACTGGTAGATATCAATTCGATATCGTGTCCGACAAGTGTAGCGCATATATTAATATTGGTTCTCAATGTGTCCGACAAGTGTAGCGCATATATTAATGTTTGTTCTCAATATTGTTTTGAAACATTTAGTGGAAAATTGAGCCGATAGCACGTGGAAAATCTGAGATGACCACGCTTTCAATTAATTTTAAATTAATAAGTTATATTAAAATGTATTATAGTTGTTATTAGTTTAGAGAAAAAGTACTAAAAATGTTAAACGTTAAAGATTTCATACTCTGTCTGACTACCGTGCATCATAGAACATGAATTTCGAGCAAAGCTACACGAGGGCTACCTGCGTTAGCCGCACTTAATTTGGCAGTGTAAGAATAGAGGGAAAACAGCTAGTCATTACCGCCCACTTTTGGGCTACTCTTATACGAAGGAATAATGGGATATATCGTAACATTATAACGTCTCCACGGCTGAAAGGGCGAGCATGTTTGTTGTGACTTAAGAGTTGAGCGTCTTAACCGCCTTACCATGTCGGGCCTTTTGAGATTAGTAACTACGTACCTTAAACATTATCAAATATAATTCTGCTATGTTCTGTTCCACTGCGACTTTTTAACGACGACGGTTGTCATATGTAATGTTAGGCCTAATATGTCTTGGTTTCTAGGAAAATCTTTTCACTAACGCTTTTAACAGGCAAAATGTAGTTGAGATACTATAATATATTTTTATTGAAACAGTGCTCACCACCTGAAAATATATAACACTTATGACAACATGGTGATTTAAAATGCAATTTAATTTTCGAAAGTATTTATATGTAAAAATTAAAGCTGTTATAATAGAACGTGTACTTAATTAAGAGCTTCATTCTGTGCTGTGAATGAATGAGTAAACTGTTACATGCATGGTGGTTTACCTTAGTCACAATTAGTTGATACATGAATTATTTCGGTGAAAAAAATCCTTTAGGAAGTTTATTCATTAAATGACTTGTGCACTTAACATACCCAAAATAATAGGACAACAACAACAACTATGGCAGGTATTAAGTTTTTGAGGAAGTGTTTTTCACTTTCCCAAACTGGGGTGTTCAGCGATAGGATTATCACCCTTCACCCAGTAATAGGACTTGAAGTGTATAAGCTGTTTCTATGCTGTAAAATAAGAATTAATCGTATAAAAAAACGAAGTTAGGGACTGAACAAGTATGCGTAATTATCTTAATGAACAAGAATTGTAGTCACATTCCTGACGAAAGTTAAATGAAACCATCAATACGTAGTAACATTTCCAGACATGTTCTTTAAATTTACCTCTAATCAAAACTGTCTGTTTAATTAAAAACTTTACCGGCATCACAATATCGGTAGTAGTCTAAGAGATATGATTGAATTACTTATTTTGAATTTAAACATGCACTAGAAACACAAATGTTCACAAAAATTGCTTCCTAAACAGATTTCTGAAGACATTATTTTTAAGAAATTGCCTCATCAGGCTTCAACCTAAAAATATCTTCGGAAAACATTAATTTCTGAAATTTGCTTCTACCAGACTTTAACCTAAACAAACCTTTTGAAGACATTAGTTTTAAAAAATTACCTCGTCAGGGTTCAACCTAAATAAATCTTCTGAAAACATTAATTTCTTAAATTTATTTCTATCAGGTTTCAATTTAAACAAATCTTCGGAAAATATTAATTTCCAAAAAGTGCTATAAATCAGGCTTCAGACTAAATAAACTTTTGAAGACTTTCGTTTTCAAAAAGTGCTTCCATCAGACTTCAACCTAAAAAAATCTTGTGAAGACTTTGCTTATACGTGTTTCTGGAAAATGATAGAAAACGTTTATAGCAACGCGATGTTTCTGGAGAATTAATATCTTAATTTTCAAATTTATATTCCTGATTGTTATTCCACCAAAATAACCAACGCGTTGTATGGATTCTGTATGAGTAATTCAAAATCTAAACGAAAATCTATTTGCACATTATCATTTTAATCGAATTATATTTCTCTACTTACTAATTCGTATTTTTTTGTATATGGAGTTAGTATTCTATAGTTTAGCCTTGTTAATGGAAAAGTCTACTCCAAGATGGTAGCTTTTTTACTATTAATAAAAAAAAATCCACTATAAAAATCATCTTTATAAGTTTACGATAATATTTCTGCAACCGAATTCACAATAAAATTATAACACGTTTATTGTTCATGAATGAAAATACAGTGGCTCCAAAGTATGAAAATATAAATGATATCTGTTTGTGCTGTCACAACGTACACGAATCTCACAGGATTTCTTTTGTTTATTTACATGATGGCCTATTTTGCAAATTGGTCTGAGGCGCATGCTGTATAAAACAAAACAAAAACTAGCTTGCTTAGAAGTCACCTAATGTGTTTATACGGAGTTTTATCGTGACTACAGAACTTACAGATCTAGTATTATTTTTAAGGTTCTTTTACTGGAAATCTGGATGACACTATAACACGTTGATGAAGCATAATGGTATATATGGACCATGAACTTCACCATTCTACAAACAATCTCACAATTGTTTTTTAAGAGTTTGTTTATCTTCTTCATTGTCCTAATTCCATGTTCACTATTAGACGTTTAACTGTGAATGTGAATTTAAGTACATTATTTCTCTAGTTGACTACCATAGCAGATTGTCTTTGTTCTCATTGGTGAGCTCAATTTAAAGTGTTGTGAGATTACCAAACCGCCAATCATACTGGAAGGTATAATTTTCTATATCTGGATTCTTCAAATACTTATAGTTTCAGTTAAGTAAGAGGATGACGTTTCTCGGGCTAGTGAATACGTTTGAAGTCAGAATAACTCCAGATCTTAAAAGTGAAGGCGTGCTCAATTTGCAGATTGGGAATGTTTTATGCAGTTTTCTGTGTAAACACTTAACTTTAAGTGCACTGATATTTGTGTTTTATTTATCTGGATCTGAAAGCTGAACTATTTTGTAAACAAAACGAAATTTGTTTTATTTTTATAAACTGATATAATATTGGGTATTCCTTCACCAATCCCATAATTCACTTACTCACTGAACAGATACTGGGGCTTCTTGTTTAAGCTGATTTGTCTTTTAATCTGTTGCTTCACATCAAATTATCATATATCTAAACGAGAAACCAGAAACAGCAAACCAGATCTGTTCTTTCTAATTAAGAGCTATAAAACCTCAATATATGAAATAAAGAGTCCTTACTGCAGTATCTACCATGTCTATTTAAGAAATAAAGACATTACTGGATTTCTTTTATTATCACTGAAAATAATAATTATCACCCCAGTCACGTTATTATTTTATTTTTGATACATTTCACACATTTTCCCCTTGAAGTCTTTTAGGTATAATATGACATAATAAAGTGATTAAATGCTAACATTTCGGATTCCTATGTGGTAACATTAATCCCCCAGAAGAAGAAAGTTTGGAATGTTCATAACTCCTGGTACAGGGTTTAAATTATGCAATATCAAACCAGCCAATCTATAAATTGTTAATTTTTTTTCCTAAAGAAATGTAATTTTGAACAGACAGCTTATCTTTTACTTTGTTTTTGGAAAAGGAAATGAACAGAATGAAACAAAAATGAAGAATAACTAATCGTAGCTATCAAAAACCAGATCAGATCTTTCAAAACTTTAGCTTAGAGAAGAAATGAACCAATCTTTTAATGCAGGTACTACCATAAACCAAGAGAATGAATAACTAATGTACACAGATGGCTACAGAATGCTCCTCCATTTCATCTTCATGGATGGAGAAAAGAAAACCATCCAAAGAGATTTAATTTATAGATTGGTTACAAATACCTGTAAAATATAATGATTATAAAAATATATTCAAGGAACTTCACGTGTCAGGGAACGAGCAATACTAGTAGCATATCCTAAACTGATATTTTGTAAAGTTTCATATAAAAAGCTTTAGAAACGTTATTTAGTTCCATAACTTGCACATTTTCTATTTAATTTAAGCTTGTTTCTGGAATTTCGCGCAAAGGGCTGTTTGTACCAGCCGTCCCTAATTTAGTAGTGAAAGAAAGCTAATGTAACATTAGTAAACGGAAGGCAGCTAGTAATCATTATCCATCGCCAACTTTTGACCTACTCTTTAACCAACGAATAGTAGGAATGACCGTCGCATTATGACGCCCTCACGACTGGTGTGACGGGTATCAGAACCCGCGACCCTCAGATTACGAGTCGAGTGTCCTAATCACCTGCTCATGCCAGGCCCTATAATTTAATAACTACGAACTTTACTTACAAGTATTGTTGTAGTTCATTATTAACATAAACGTAACTAATGTATAATCCATAAAGCATTTCAAAAATATCAAAAATCGAATACGTTTCAAAAGCAAAAATGGCTACATAACAATTCGAAAAGATAATTTTATTTACGGCCGTTTCAAAACTTCTTTAAATTCCATCGTAAGTGTTAAAACCTAAAATGGCTATTACACAATATTATAGATACAAAATAAGAAAAAAAACCCACTAGATATTGGGCAAGTTTTCGTATTTACTCTAAAGTTTAGGAAGGACAGACTTAAACGCTAACAATATAAATAAATGTACACATGCTTAATAAATAACGTTAAGTTATTCATTATCGCTATTGAAATTAAGCACGAAATGACACAATAGGCTATTTGTGCTCTTTCTACCACGGGTATCAAAAGTTGGTTTCCAGTGTTATAAGTGCTCATACACACCGCTGTGCCACAACAGTGTTAAGAGAAAACATTACAGAGAAAAGCTTAAACATAAGTATAAATACTGCTTCTTTAAAATAACAATGATCATTATTATCAGACAAAAATGCTGAGAATATGGAATTGATTAAATAAATGACAACAGGGAGGATTTGACGTTATTATTTAGTGTTCGGTGATAATTGAAAGTGAAAGAATCTTTAATAAATAATTCGTAAACTGTGGTTGAAGAGTAAGTGTTTTAAAGTTTTCTACAAGTGTGTAGTAGTTGTTATCCATACTGTGCAGTCCAGTATAAGACTCAGATAGATTACTTATCTTTTATCCTCTTCTAGCTGAAACTCCTATCTGCTCTTGTGCTCATATTTGTAGGTTAAGTATAATATTACCAATATAAATAGTTTTACTGCTGGTTCGCATCCGAGTCGCGCTGAACATGCTCGCCCTCCCAGCCGTGGGGGCGTTATAATGTAACGGCCAATCCCACTATTCGTTGGTAAAAGAGTAGCCCAAGAGTTGGCGGTGTGTGGTGATGACTAGCTGCCTTCCATCTAATCTTACACTGCTAAATTAGGGACGGCTAGCACAGATAGCCTTCGAGTAGCTTTGTGCGAAATTCCATAAACAAACAAACAGTTTTACTGCTACAACAGGGGTATTTGTATGCGACTTACGAGAGGCTATTTTATTTTTAAACACATTTTAAACTCTAACTGTTGACATAAATACCAAATGTAAGTTAATATGTAGTTACACATATTGATTAATTTTTAATTTGTAATTTAAGTTTAAAACTTTGTTGGACAATAAATGGAGTCATAAGAACTAGTGTATATTTGAGACAGCGTGTGATTTTAGGTAAGCTCTATTTTATTTGCTAAAATTTTTCGTGTGATAGAGTGTAATAAATTAAGGAGATAGTTATTACTTTATTATTTTGTAATGTGATATGAATTTTTGAAATTTTTGAGTGAAGACAAAAGTCCAAAGATTGAAAACAAGGTTATGTTCTAATAGTCTATTATGAAACTAACGAAACGAATCAATTAAATGTTTTCTTACGATAAAGAAATGTGGCAAATAAATTGTTTACTTTGTTTGAACGTTCGTCCGAAAACTAAGTTATTTTGTTTTATTCTGCCTCACATGTAAGATTTATATAAGTTTATTGTGTGTTCAGGTATTCTAAATATTTCTTGGTGTAATCAGTGTTGTGAAAGTGTATAAAGGTATCATAGACGTACTTTCTATACAATACTGATTAGTAATAAAGGGTTAAAATTATCATGTCATTGATGTCCGTAACAACCTAGAAAAATATTTGCCAGATTTTGACCTAGAGGTGATCACATTGTAATTCCGTTTATGTGGTCATAAAGATGACCATTAAAAAGGAAGAGATCTTCGTTAGGGCCAATTTAAGTAGCTGTTCAGTTTTTTTTTGTTTTTTTTGGTTAAAGTCAGAGTACAGAGCATTTTTCGTTTGGAATAATTGTTTAATAACTATTTTAATTGAGATATTAGTGAACTGATTATCAAAGTTTGCCCTGACAAGCTGGTTTGCATTAAGAAATTTAGACATCTCAAAAGAAAAATAATTTTAAACTCTAAATTCCTTCTCAGTTAGTAAATTTAATGCAGGTGCAAGATATCTGGTATATTTATAGGCGTGGGAACCAAACACAGATAGAATAGGTCTGAGGGGTAAAAAACTTTAGTGATTGTCGTTGTTGTTTTTAAGATTTAAACACAAAACTACACAATGAGCGATCTATGTTCTGGCCACCACGGTTATCGAAACCCTATTTCTAGTGGTGTGAGTCCGTAAACATTCCGCTGTATCACTAGGGGCACCACTTTTGTCAGTTTTCGGTAAGCTATATGTAATAAATTCCTAAACATCCACAAATAAAGATGTTTCAGGTATTACTGTGTTTTCAATGCTTATTATAAAACTTCGTTTTTCACTTGTTGGACAAGTTGCAAGTGGTGTAGTTCAATGAAGATGAAAAACTTAAGTGAATTAAATTTATTTGTGTTTTGCTGAAGGGTTAATCCTTTTGTTTCATACAATATGACATTTTTTACTCTGTCTTCAAACCTGCTCATTCTTTCAGTCGTTGGAGCGTTGCAGTGGTTATAATGACAGTTAATCCTAGTATTTGTGTAGTTGCAGTTGTATCAACACTAATCAAAACTATTTATTCAGGTAAGAAAATTGTAGCTGAGCGAAACTGATAATAAGATTATTTTTATTTATGATAATTAAGAAATAAATTACTTTTATTTTACATACTAAAGAAGTAAAACTTTAGGAAGTTGTTTGTTCAGTTGTGGAACGTACAAATTAATTTAAATAATCTAATTATTTCTATGCAATTATGATAATATTCAAGTTTGATTTTCTCAGTAGACATGTAAATCATTTGTTGAAAAACTAAAACTGAAAGCTCAGTGCACGTTTTAATTTACCTTGGCTTAAAAGCTAAGAGAATTTAGAATGTTTCAAATTTAATTTAAACGGATCTCGACACTTATTACAAACTCCTATACTATTAGGCCTGGCATGGCCAAGCAAGTTAAGGCGTCCGACTCGTAATCCGAGGGTCGCGGATTCGAATCCCCGTCGCACCAAACATGTTCACCCTTTTAGCCGTGGGAGCGTTATAATGTGACGGCCAATCCCACTATTCCTTGGTAAAAGAGTAACCCAAGAGTTTGCGGGTGGGTGGTGCTGACTAGCTGCCTTCCCTCTAGTCTTACACTGCTAAATTAAGAATGGCTAGAGCAGATAGCCCTCGAGTAGCTTTGTGCGAAATTCAAAACAAACAAACAAACAAACCTATTCTGTTTTTCTCAACTCGTGATGTAAAATGTTGAAGAGGAACTGGCACTTGATAAAACACTCGTGCTCTTCAAGAGTTTTTTATTCTGTAGAATTTTATTGACTTAATATGTTGCAAAATGTATCTGAACATACAAAATAAAGATTTTGTTTAATTAATTACATTCCTTAAGGTATTCCAACAATTGTTGTTAATTGTATATATACAAAAAAATATAATTTAGTTTATTTTTCTCGTTTAGTTTCATGATAACTCAAAGCATATCTAAATATCATCTTCAAGATATATTTTATCAGAATATTGCATTTCTGGCATCTTTATTCTTAAACGGATTTGTCTAAAATTAAAGACATTTTAAGGCAATTAATTAAAAGTTAAATACGACTTTTGTGTGCCTAATTTCTGAGATATGACTGTAAGCTTTCGTAACATAATTCTTATTTAGTGCAATTTAAACATACAAGTAAGAATATAAAACACGGAAATTAATCTAGTTAAAAAAAACACAACTGTGAGTCTCTTCAGGTAACTGTATACAGACAGCTGTTACGGTAAATTCACCGAAGAAGTCTCAAACAACTTTTGTTCATATAAACATCGGTTCTAGCACTAAACAGCGTGGTATTTGTGTTTAAGTTAAGAGGGATGTGGAAATGAACGGAAGTAAAGAGACACTTCAATTCCACTGATAACTGGAAGAACCCTCTAAGTGCAGAGGCGTGTAGTCAGAGATCCAGACGTCAGCTTTGATTTCAATTATAGCACCCAGACCGAATGCATGCCGGATTTTAAAAGTAGACATACGCGTAATGGGTCACATCACTGAATTTGGTGTTTCTCTGGAACACTAAGCTGAACTAAACAGAGATTTATCAAGAGTCAGTAGTTGAAAGAACTCAGAACTTTAAACGTCTTTTGAGGATAGTCGTTAAATCTATATAAATGTAGTTAAAACCTTTTTAGGCTATCTTTGGCGCTATAATGAAAATTAGCCTTCTTGTGTTACATACTGTGCCTATAATTATGTGAACATGCAGTTGGTAAATGGAAAAGCATTATTACTATTTGCTTCTTATGTACGCCGCAAGGATACAACAGACGATATATGTTCTACACTATTCGTTTATAGCAGTACAGCATCAGTTGTGAACTGAAATAAAACATTTTTGACTTAAGAAGTATTAGGTTATAACAAATAAAATAAAGAATTTGTTATAAAATAACCTCTCTTGCATGTATGTTTATAATGTGTAATTAAATTAACGCTCATTGGTATACCGACGTTTCTATACTCTGGTGAAGAGCAAAGCAATAACTTCTTTAATGTATATAATTTTAGCGCAATTTTGGAGTTCGATATAAATTTCAAAGCTGAGTTGGTGGCTGTTAAATAAATCATTTGAAAGAACGAATATTTATTCCTCTTCATTTCAACAGTGATTTTTCAAACGTAGCAATATTACATAATTCATTTTAACCTGAGCTACTAACATGAAAATATTAACTATTAATACATTGGGTTTCACATACTATAGGACATTACAAGAACCATGATTACACAATGCTTCAAACCCACGAGCACTCTAACTACCACTATTATTTAGGGCTTAAATTTTGAGGATATCTTTAATATCCATTTTAAATCTGTACTTAAAGGTATATATATAGTATTTTGAAGAGAACTGCTGTATTATGCTTCAAATATCAAGATATTATGAGGAGTATTGTCATATCAACCACTAAGATCATGATATCATACGGATAATCGATGATCTGGATTTAGTACTGGTAATCTTCTGGTAAACGTTCATATGCTAGGCTTCAGCAAAGATAAACACACAAAAACCCTTACTCACATCCGGGTATATCGTTATAAATATAAGAATACTATGATTCAAACCTGAGAATTTTAAATAAGTAAGGCACATTGTTTTCTCAAACTTAAAATATATTGAGAAATCCTGTAAACCAAAGCTACACATTTAGAGATTGAGAAAAGTTACTACATTAGACTTTACTGCGATTTTATATGTATATAAATGTGTTTGTATATATATTTATTTGAGTATTAATAGAGCGAGTTTCAAGCCTGTGGATGAGATGAGAACCATTGAGATATAAACATTTAACGGTAACTATAAAATTATTACACCTAACATAATGCATTATGCTATAACTCTATTGACTGCATTTCTCTTATTTAAACGGCGGTGAGAAATCTAGTTTCCGATTTAGTATTTTTACGGAGCAAGAGACAAGCTACTGTCGCGGTTATATTCTGACGTCAAGGACATACGAAGCCATTTTCACAGACCAGGGCAGGCAGACAATGTCGCAGTTTAGTCAGACATGGCTAAGTACAAAACAAGTGGCAATTTTTCATTGTTCAAAATACGCTGTGATATCGTTATATGGGTCGTCTAACACTACCACGTGGACGCTATATGCGGCCTAATCATTCCTGAGATCTCAACCCTCACATGCGACCAGAGCAGATCTTATTGGCGATTGACGCAAATTATGCCACAGTGACGATAAATTATGGAAACTATTCGGCCTTTAATGACCTTATCTGAAATTACGTCTCCTTTGAAGACTGAACTGCTCCCACTTGCTTTTCCTGCGCTTTTCTGTAATCTACAGTTATATCTTAGAAAGGCCAATTTAATGTTGCCCCTACTGAAGCAAACATAGAGTCGTATATATAGTAAGTAATACTGTCGGCGCCTGAGTTATCGATATGTACTTTATATACAAGCGAACAGAGTGCACACGAATTTTTAAGAATATGCTACAGAAACTGCGTAGGAAGTCAGAACCACGAGTGTTTCTTTAAAGTGGGTACTAGATATGTCTTATTTCTTTAAGAACTGAGACCTCCTACCGGCATATTTTAGTAATTTAACAAAATGTCATAATTCAAAAAAATAATCCTCCAACCAAACAAGGAAATAATTAAAATGAATGAAAATTATTGACGAAGAAAACAAAAACATATTTTGACATTGTTGAGAGAACATACTTGTTAACAGTTTAGAGGAATGGGAAAAGAACTGGCTTAATTGACTTTTATGTTTCTACTGAGTGACGTACAACACTATTGTAAGATTGGAAAATTATTTGGGATAATAGTTCTCGTTTAATACTGTGAGACAAACTTGATCGGTGTCTGTAAGTGTCGACCCAGCATGGCCAAGTGGGTTAAAGCTGGCGACTCATAATCTGAGGGTCGTGTGTTCACATCCCCGTCGCACCAAACATGCTCGCCCTCCCAGCCGTGGAGGCATTGTAAAGTGAAGGTCAATCCCACTATTCGTTAGTAAAAGAGTAGCCCAAGAGTTGGCGGTGGGAGATTATGACTAGCTGTCTTCCCTCTGGTCTTAAACTGCTAAATTAGGGACGGCTAGCGCAGATAGCCCTCGAGTAGCTTTGCGCGAAATTCAGAAAAAAACAACAACGAAACAACTAAGTGTCGTTAGTTATTTTTCACATGGTGTTTAATTTGAAGAATGTAAAGCAAGAAACAATGCATTTCTAAAAAAACTTCAAGCTAAATTATATCATGTTGTAAACAATAGCGATGTGTATCTCATCGTAGTAGTGAATACAATACATATTTAAACAATGATTTCATGATATGATATATATATAGATACAAAGTTTTACCAACGGTCTTGTCTGTAGCTTATTATCTATATTACTAACATTATCTTGTTTAACTACTTCACACTTTTTCAAATTCTCACGTTTGATCAGCTAAATTGCAGCTGGCAAGATAATTAAAATAAAATAAAAGTTAATATCTGTATATCCATGTTGTTATTGTTATGTTATTTGTATGTAATATTTTTGATAAAATAAATGAAGACATGTAGTACTTAATACTCAACTTCCTTTATTAAATCATTAATTTTTAGTAAAATACTTTATTAAAAATTCTTTTTTTCTTTCCAAAACCTATAATGTTTAATAAAACTTGCTAAATGTTGTTAAGATAGATTAATCGTATCGTGTTCTATCGATACAACTGTATCACGGCTCCACAATACGATATCCGTGTCGCTGTCTCTCCACACCTTTATTAACTATATATAATACGTTTGTCTGTGGTGTCATGTTAGTTCTAGACTGTATATTGTAAATAAACAAGATACTTTTGGGTGTTATGTAAGTTTAGATCATAATGTAAATACAGATGGCACTTCTGTGTATCAGGTGAAGTCTACACTATGGTGTAAATCCATATTACACTTCTTCCAGGTAGATAGACTCTAGACTCTAGACCATGGTGTAAACATATACTTTTAAAACTAGCTCCAGATCTACTATAAAATACATATTATAATTCTGTCTGTCCAGCTAGATCTAGATCATGCTGTTTATATGTATTACACTTCTGTGTGCCAGTCTAGCTCAAGATCATGCTGTTAATACATGCTATACTTCAGTGTGTCAGTCTATCTCTAGATCATGCTGTTAATACGTATTATACTAGCTCTAGATCATGTTAATACATGTTATACTTCTGTGTGTCAGTCGAGCTACAGATCATGTTTTTAATACATATTATACTTTTGTGTATCAGTCTAGCTGTAGATAATGTTTTTAATACATTTTATACTTCTGTGTGTCAGTCCAGTTGTAGATCATGCTTTTAATACGTATTATACTTCTGTGTGTCACTCTAGCTGTATATCATGCTGTTAATACGTATTATACTTCTGTGTGTCACTCAAGCTGCAGATCATGCTATTAATACGTATTATACTTCTGTGTGTCACTCTAGCTGTATATCATGCTGTTAATACGTATTATACTTCTGTGTGTCACTCAAGCTGCAGATCATGCTATTAATACGTATTATACTTCTGTGTGTCACTCTAGCTGTAGATCATGCTGTTAATACGTATTATACTTCTTTGTGTCACTCTAGCTGGCCCCCCAGTGGCTCAGCGGTATGTCTGCGGACTTACACGCTAAAATCCGGGTTTCGATACCCGTGGTGGGCAGAGCACAGATAGCCCATTGTGTAGCTTTGTGCCTAACAACAACAACACTCTAGCTGCAGATCATGTTTTTAATTCATATTAAACTTCTGTATGTCGAGCTAGCTCTCGACCGTGCTGTAAAGATATAACTAATACTACTGTGCCTCAAAATTGCTTTAAACCATGCTGTACATACACGTATTATGTTTTTGTGTGTCAGGTTAAATCTAGACTCCATTATGAATGAATATGATTGTTCCAGATGTGATGTAAGAACCATATTATAGATATTTAAGATGCTACTGAGTGGCAAAATAAGCTTAAATTGTGTTATAAATATGAATGACTCTTTTAGATGTCAGGTTCAACTAAATAACGCTGTAAATACACAAGGTGGGTGTCAAGTTAAGCCTTAACATTTTCTAAATATACATGGTACGTTTAGGTATTAGGATGAGTCCAAACAGGTTGTAATTACATGTGGTACTTATTGGTGCGTTTTGCTTCTAAACTATACATGGTGTAACTTATAAAATATTTACAATGCAAAATAAATGTATTCACAGTTGGCAACAACTGAAAATATACAAATAAAATAAATATGTGGTAAACCTTTCAAATAATCAATCTTTATATGGCTCACAAGAAATAACTTTTCAAGGATAAGGTATGTGAAATATAGCAAAGAACTCCAAAACACAAAAATATTTTGAAAAACAGAGGTTGTTTTAAATTTATTTTGTGGGACTGTCTGTAGTAAATATCTTATCAGAGTATCCTGGGTGAATGGAAACTGTCAGACATGTTACGTTACTTTATCTCTTCTTCTTTTTTTGCAGATTACAAGAGTTACACAGATGTAATCATATGTAGCTGACTGCGAATGCATATACATATGATTATGTTTCAACTGGTGTTTATGTGTGTAACGGATGTGGCTCGCGACAAGGCAGGTGTCCGTGTAGTGTACGTGTGACCTCGATTTATTTGTAGTTTTGGGTTGAAAAGTCCCCAAGCAACAAATCAGTAGACGGGACCTTTCGCTTCGTCTGTTAAACAGCGTACTGTAGAACTGCCTCAGGTCAAGGAAGAGCAGTTAAACAGCTACATAAAGCAATAGCGTTTCAAGAGCATTAACGATGCATCTTTAACTCGATAAATGGGTCCCTAATGGCATAAACTATACCATAACGTGCCTGATTAGGACATTTCTCGCCACTTAATTGGATGATAATTGGTTTTAGCATCGCTTCTGGGCCTCTGATATGACATCTCTTGGGCTTCAGCTTTTCAAGGGATTTGGTATTGTTTATTAAACTTCTCCCAAAGTTGTTTTCATCGGTCTTCTGTTGAATGCATGCAGTAAAATTCCTTGTTCAGGGATCAGGAACGCGATCACAAGACATCTTTTTGTAAACCGCCATACGTACAAATTGTTCTGAACTTTGACAAATTGTACTATTCTGTAAGTATCCGAATCAGTTGTGCCTTCTAAAATTCACTAGAAACTTTTTATACCGTATAAGAAGCTCTTAAGGAAATCCTACATTTAGTAGATTATGATCTTAACACGAATAGATGTCATTTACAGTGATGCCGATTTTTATTACAGTTTTTATCTTATTTACTCAGTTTTACAAGAAATTTTTCAGATAAGATATTTTCTTATTATCTAATACAGATAAATCACTTTTGTGTTATTGTTTTCTCATTTGAAATTATGCTAGCCACAATTTTTGTATTTTTCATAAGGCGTAACTTAGGATTTAACGTAAAGAAGATAGGATAAACTTTATTTGTGCAGTTTTTCTCTAACTCTAATACTATATTAAAGTAATTATAAAATTCTCATTCAAGACAGTAAAAGTTCCGTACTTATATCTAAAATTCGTGAGGTCTGAAGTTGACCCAAATCCTTATTCTGATAATAGAGTGTTTTCCGTTTGCTTTGAATTCAGTTTACAAATAAAACATTTGTTTTTGACATATTGTCTCGAATTGGTCACACTTGGATTGACAAAATATAGAAAACTTGACAATGACATCAATTAGTGAGTTAAAAAGGGTAGCACGGTGGTGGTTTTCTAGGTTGGTGATACCATGTACTCACGGTCGTAATTAATTTGGAATGCTTAAAGTGGATGAAAGTGGATGCACTTTTTAATTGCATGTATTATCCAGTAATGATATCTCTTGCTACTCTGAGATTTATATTTTTAACAGACAAACCTACCCACACATTTATCTATATATAAATATATAAGTGTGTAAGATGAAATATAAACTCTATAACCCGAGCACTTTCGAAATGTCAACGTTCCTTCCTCAGGAACAAACTGAAGAAGAAATGTTCACCTTTCAAAAACCCTCGGGTTATAGGGTTTTTATTTCATTTCTGTAATTCTTGAATTTACATGCATTTTTAGTCATGTACATAATTGTATATTCATTTCTGAGGAGCAAAATACTTGTAGTACTCTTGAAAATAAGAAATCAATTTTGTTAGATGGTTTAAGCTGTGTGTGTCTGTAATCATTGTGT
The DNA here is from genome assembly GCA_011833715.1 of Carcinoscorpius rotundicauda. Taxonomy (NCBI): domain Eukaryota; kingdom Metazoa; phylum Arthropoda; class Merostomata; order Xiphosura; family Limulidae; genus Carcinoscorpius; species Carcinoscorpius rotundicauda. Next base: position 47,512,915 of record CM022395.1, on the reverse strand, counting down.
ATGTTTTATTGGTCTGTATGTGACGGTTATGTTTTTAAAACCGCCGAGATATAATTTTTAGATCCTAAATAGAGTGTGATATGTAAAAACGTCCAACGTCTTGCAGGTTACTGCTTTGTGTTGGAATTCATTTGCAACAGAATTAGACATACAGATATTATCAAATCAGAACCCGGCATGGCCAAGCGCGTTAAGGCGTGCAACTTGTAAACCGAGGGTTGTGGGTTCGCATCCACGTCGCGCCAAACAAGCCGTGGGGCGTTATAATGTGACGTTCAATCCCATTATTCCTTGGTAAAAGAGTAGCCCAAGAGTTGGCGATGGGTGATGATGACTAGCTGCCTTCCCTCTAGTCTTACACTGCAAAATTAGGGACGGCTAGCACAGATAGCCCTCAAGTAGCTTTGTGCGAAATTCAAAAACAAACAAACAAACAAACAATTATCAAATCAGCATATTTGAGTTTTTCATCATTGAAAGGAAACAGAAAGGAAGAGGGATCATATTACACTAGAATAACATGAACAAAATGTTAATCATACATAATTATCATACGTAACTAACAACTTTCATTCATAAAATGTAACTCAGATATTAAGCTCCAATACTTTATGCGATATTTAACTAAATATTGAGACACAGCCACACAACATATTTATTTTGATATTCTTAATCTGGAGGTTTTGGAACCGATGCAATTATTTTTCCCTTCTTTATTTTTTTACATATTGTAGTTTATATTGTACAAGTCTTCGATTTATTATGTTACGTACGTTACGCATTACTATTTCAAATAATCGGAAATTTGAACTTTCTTTTTTAGATGTTCATAATATGTTAATGTGTATCAAATTTATGATTTTTGCCAACAAGATTGACACACAAAGTTTTTTAGCTCAAGTATATTTTAATATACAAAAAAACACAACAACAACAATACAGTTCATAATAACGGTCATTACTAACAGTTATTAGAAATGATGGTTTATATACAAAAGTTTTTACAAATTTACAAACAATACTCAAGTTTTATATCTGGTCTGAAACTAAATATTTTATCGACGTTCACAGAGAACAAATAAATTCTTTGTTGATTCACTTGTACACTTCTTTTGACGGCGGGCTAAGTTTGAAGCAGCCGCAAGTTTCCACCGGCGACAAAATCTAATGACTTCGTAGAACTACTATATTAAACAGGTTTGTAATATTCGAAATCTATAAACATTTTGGTTAAATTCTGTAGTTTTCCGATTAATAGGAGTTAATTACAAGTATAGCTTCGGAGGCCTACAGCACACTGTCTGTAACTGACCAGTAATATTCTTTAATGATGTAGAGAAAATTCACTTGTAGAGAAATATATATGTAAAAACGGTTCGTTTGGGTTCAGAAAATATTTTACGTAAAGGAGTGAACAACGTTTCGACCTTCTTCGGTCATTGTCAGGTTCACAAAGAAAGAAAGAGGAAACTGACCGGAAGCTGACCACATGTTTGAAAGGGGTTGTGTAACTGAGTGTCGGAATGTAGAGGGCGGGCTTATATGTTTGAATATATAATTTTACATTATTTATTTTATTATTATTATTTATTATATTATTTTTAATATAGATATAAAGGTGTTCTTTGGTATTGGTTTATTTTGGGCTTAAGTTGTTGTATAAGTAAGACTTCTTTAATTTTGAGTTTGTTTTTGTTTGTTTCTTTATTTAGTATTTGAGTGTTTTCTATGGTTATGTTGTGTTTATTTGACTTGCAGTGTTCGAAAACGTAGGAAAGTGACTTTTTATGCTCTTTAAATCTGGTTTACATTTTTCTACTTGTTTCTCCAATATAGAGGTCGTGGCAGTTATCACATTGTATTTTATAAATAATGTTGGTGTGATGTTTGCCAATATAATTTTTACATAGTTTAGACCTCAGTTTTGTGCCTGGTATTTGAATAAATTTGGTTTTAATTGAAATGTAATATTTTGTTACTAGTTTTTGCTAAATGTTGGTTATTTTTCTGCTGATGTCGGGAATATATGGTAAGCAGCAGTATATGGTTTCGTGATTTTTGATTCAAGGATGTATTTACTTTTGTTGGTTGATTTTGCTTTCTGTATTGGTGTGTGCGTATAATGTTTTCTACGGGTTGTGGAGGTTATTTTTCGGTGGATTTCTGTTTTAAATTGTGCATCGGTTTTTGTAATTTTGAGGTTAACAAATGATATTTGATTGCTTTCTTCCTGTTCACATGTGAAGTTAATGTTGGGATGTATAGCGTTAATGTGATTGAAGAAAATTAAGTGTGTGTTCTGTAGATGTGAATCCGGCAATCGTGTCGTATACATTTCTGTACAAGTATAGTGGTGGGTGTAATGTTGTGTTAATTGCTTGTGTTTCAACTTGTGTCATAAAAATATTGTATAGAACTGGTGATACTGGGTTGCCCATGCTCAGGCCATTTGTTTGTGTATAGTAGTGGTTGTTGAACGTGAAGTTTGTCTTCATCGTGGTGAATTCTATGAGGGTTGCTAATAGGTTGCTGGGAATGTCTGTAGATGGGTTAGGGTCTCGGATATAGAGTTATAAGGCCATCTTGCAGGCTTCAGTAGTTGAACTTCTGTAAAGAGGGATATAACATCAAAACTGGCCATTAAGGTTTTATAATTAAGTTGATTAAGATTAGACTTGAAATTAAAAATCTTTGATGAATGAGTTGGCTGATGTCACATATTTGGAGAATGCCCATGCTATGTATTTACCAAGATTGTAATTAAACGATTCATATGTTGACATTATGGTCGTAATGGACAATCTGGTTAATGAGGTTTGGGGATGCCGTATATTTGTGGTGTGCGTGAGTCGGTTTTACGTAGGTAGGAATAAAGTGTTTGTGAAATTGTGTTGGCTTTTTTCATTTTTAGTTGTATTTTGTTTAGTTGCGTTTCGTGTGTCTTTGTTAGATTTGTGTGTATTGGTTTAACTATGTCAGTGTCTGATAGGATGTTCTTCATTTTTTGAATGTATTCATTCGTATTCATTATGAATTTAGCGTTTCCTTTATCTGCTTTTAGAATTTTAATGTTTTGTCTTGTTTTAGGTTTTTAATGGAATTAATGTCTTTTTTGTAAGATTATTTTTTAACTTTCTGTTTTGTGAAATTATGTTGATGGTTTTGTGAGAAAATTCTTTGAAAAGTCGTTTAAGATGTTGTTTTTAGGTGTTTCTGGAAAATATAAAGTTTTAATTGTACTTGGGAAGTTTGGCTGTTGGATGTCAATAAAATAATCTAAGTTGTCTTCTTTTTGTTGGTTGTTTTCTTGTTTTTGTTTTCTTTGGACAGTATCACAAGTCTCCTGGCTAGGTCTTCTAAACATGTTTTGATTTCTATGGTTGAAATGTACCTAGGCGCTATTGCGAAGTTGAGTCCTTTGTTAAGTAGATGTGTCTCGTCTGTGTTTAATTGTCGGTCGGATCTGTTAATTATGAGGCTAGTCAACGGTTTGTCATGTTGATGTCTTTTCTGTTGTTTGCATCTTAGTTTTTCTAGTTTTTTTGTTTTGGCAGATCTTTTTGTCTCTGTCATTTCTAGTGTTGATTTGGTTTATGTTTCGTTGTATCAGTCCGTAAATCTCTGGTTTGATACAGCATGCCAGTTGATAGTCTGGGCTCATTTTTTTGTTTTTGTAAGTCATGTAGTTCTTTATAGCGCGTTGATTTATATAACTTAGGACGAATTTTTAGAACGTTCAACAATGCTCGAACATGCTAGCGTTTTCGTAAAACAAATTTTTTATTCTTAATATCAAGAATCTTATACAAGTTTAGAGAATAGACGGGACTTGCGCAATACACACTCAACAATATACGCCACATGTATCAAACTAAAACACACGTAGGTATTAAAATAAACGTATAACAGCAAACCCGTGACGTGTTCTTTTTTCACTATGGCTAATGTTGAAAGGAGAAACAATTGAATTAAACTGTTATTAACAAAATACAAATAACACTAGTAAAATAATAAATATGGAACTGTTGTTTTTATAACTGAACTTTACTTATGGTAGTCATGAGAAAGACTGCCCTTCATAGATTTTATAAAATTTATTATATTTTATAAAACTGTTGTTACATGTACATGGGGGTACTTTAGATGCTATTATTTGTTAAATTAAAACTGTTGTTACGTACACACTGGTGTTCTCTGAATGCTGTCGCTCTTGTTACATTTCTATTGGTTTATTCTACTACTCTGGGCGCTTGCGTGAGTAGAAGGACAAATCAATATTTTCATCATATATATTGCGATGTAGCATAGATACCAATAATTACCAACTTTCATTGTTTTTTGTTTGTTTTTGAATGAATATATAAAATTAAAGAGAAATTGTAACCTCTGTTGTACTTGAGCATTTGTAATGATGTATGAAGACAGGTTTCATAAGACTTCATTTGTATCATCACATACCAAATTATATCTTCTTCATTTTACACATATTATCATTTATGAGTGTAGCAATGAATAAAAGTTTTAGACAATTCCTAAATAACCATTAGCTAAAAATGCTAGAGCTTAAGACAAAATTATACCGTTAATTTTGTGATCAAAGAAAAGTTCTGAAAATCCTCATGATTCGTCTAGTAGTGTATTGATTTTTATTTGGTTGTCTTTCCGTTCGTTATCAAATAAGGAACTGTGCAAACTGCTAAGCGTCTTCTAGCGACTATTCTATATTATTGGCTATTTTATTCCTGCTTTCAAAGATCTACAAAAAAGCAATTATGTTCTTGTTATGTTTAATACAAGAAAAAGAAGAATAATTTGCAGTTGTTTTTGTCGTAATCGTTAAAGTTTTATTGTAGAAACATAATACATAAAACTGGAAGAGAGCTGAATTAACATTAGTTATGAAGGTAACAGAACTGTTGCTACGTTAGTACACTGAATGTGTTTATACATTTATCTCACTTCCTATCAGTTAGGAGTGTAATTGTTTTTGAATTTTACGTAAAGCTACACGAGGACTATCTGCGCTAGCCGTCCCTAATTTAGCAGTGTAAGACTAAAAAGAAGGCAGCTAGTCGTCACCATCCACCGCCAACTCTAGGGCTACTTTTTTAACAGTAAATAGTGGGATTAACCGTCACATTGTGACACCACCACAGTTGAAAAGGCGAGTATTTTTGGTGGGAAAAAAATTCGAACCCGCGTCCCTCAGGTTATGAGTAGAGTGCCTTAACCATTTGGCCATACCGGGCCAGGAAGTGTAATAAAGTTAAAAAGTTTTCACTGTACGTTTGCTTGACTAGTTTGAAGTACGTATCAGTTTAATCGCTTATATTTCAGTATTCTCAATTCATAAATTTAAAGCATAAATTAGAATTACAGGGCCATTAGATTGATGAAATATGCACTGTCTCGCTCTTTCGAAAAGAACTATGTTTTTTTTTCGAAATCCGGAGGTTTGGCATAGCTTCGTAATTAGGGCGTTTGTCTTGCAACCTTTGGATCATGGGATCGAAACAAGTCTTTCTCTATCACGCTTCTTTCATTGTGGGAATGGTATAATGCGATGGATGATCTTATTAGTCGTTGACTCAGAAATGAAGATTCGGCGTTGGATAATGGTGTTGAATAATTAGCTTCCGTCTAGTCTTGCATCTAAAAATTAGGGATAGCTAGGGCGACCATATATCGAGTAGAGTTATGAAAAATTGAACAAACAAATAATTCCTTCAAAACAAACTTGAGACCAAGAAGACAACTACATGCATACTTAGAAATAATTCGTCTTTTCAAGTATGGACGTGTCTATGAATTATTAAAGTTTCAAAGAAATTAAAAGCAATTTGACATATGTATATACGCACATACATTTTAGACAACTGCACCAAAAGTAGATAGAGAAACATTGGATAATGCAGTATAAATATAATTGAATACATAAAGCAAAACAAAACTTATGTGGAAAGATAAAGGTTTTAATTATCAAACAAAACAAAAACATTTATTTAAACAATTCTTTAAGGTAGTACATAAGACAATAGTTCCTGACAGCATTGGCCCTTGCATCAGACATAGCAACACAACGAAGAAGGTGTCATAGGAATCAGAGATATAGTGTATTATGCCACAATGTTCTAAATCCCACTATCATTATGCGTCCACGGATAGTTAACTATCATACCCGAACCTTCAGCGGTCGGTGATTGGTGGTGAGTTTTAGGACTTTGTTGGTTCTACCGCCTAAACTCTGACCCATTTTTCATACTCGTACTAGGTGTCTCATTTTGCATTAATGTCATTCCAGTTATGTCTGTTTTATGTGATATTTACTTTTGAAAGCTATTGCCATAGACTGCTTTAAGACTTCTTCGAAAAAAAATCTAATTCTAATTGTTTTATTATCGCGAATGTCTTTGCATGAAAGATTAATTTTGTTTTTGTACATTTTCACATACACACGCGCGCACGCACACACGCGCACGCACAAATATTCTGCAGAAGGATGATTCAGAGAAACTTATGAATAAAGAGTAGTCCGTAACAAAGGATATTGTTCACATTGTTGGGACTTACAAGATCGCTTCTCAAGATAAAATGTTTAATCATTATTAGAGTTCCTAGTGCGGCCTTCATATATACAGAGAAACATCAGAAGATAAGGGATAGCAGTATTAATGACTCGAGAAAGCTAGATGACAATAAATCGAAAACTAATAATTATAAAACTGAGCAGATTAAACGAAAAGATTTTGGACTAGTCTTCTACATAAATAGTTTACACTAAAACTTTTTACAAGATTGAAGACTGACAAGAACCAGATTTGTGCTAATCTTTCCTAATTTTGAAGTAATATACCACCTGCACAAACTACTTGCAACTCTTGGAATACTCTTATTAATTCGAACAGTAGAGCTTCATTGTCTCTCTTCTTACGCGCCCACGGCAGGAGCGGGATACGAACAGTGCAACATAAGATCCATTTTCAGACACGTTAGTCACTGTATTGCGTGAGTTATAATGTGTAATATGTGTATAGCGTTTGACTGACGAAAACTCTCACTAAACTTGAAGAAGAAACCTTTGTTCATTTTTGGCTTATGATGCAAGACGATTTTATGTGCTCTGTGATAATTCTTAGATATCATTTTGTAACAAAAGTTTGATCTTCTGTCCAGCATAATCACAAATCATCTTTTATAAGCATAAATCACTCATTCAAAAGCAGTATGTAAAAAAATTAAAATTGGATGAATAGATATTAATCAAGTTTACAAGTAACTAGGCTTCATATTATGCAGAAGAACAAATGGAGGAAGTTGATTTCGTAAGCTAAATCTGGACACTTTGTATGACATTATCGAACAACCATAACACTTCTCGTTAATAAAGTTTTTATAGTCAAATAGGTATACGTATGTTTTGTCACTTTCAAAACCTGTACGTATTTTTCAAATAATGATAAAAATAAACAAGTAGTTCGTCAAATAATAAGTAATACGGATCCTGGGTGATAATTGAATACCATAAATTGTTTGGATATTTATAGAGGTCGCCAGTGTCCATTTTCCTAGCCTTCCTTGTCTGCATTAATAATAATACTTTTATTCAGTACCATTTGACAAATAGACAAGAAACAGGCTGTACTCGACATTAACAATTAAGTAGTCGAATGTTTCTCACCCAAATTATGAGCCTTAAAGAATATATATCAGTTTAAATATTTATTATTGTAAACTGTTTTTTTTATCGTAAGCATAAAAAGCAAAGAATTGTGGATTAAATTCCCGAATCCTGTGATATTAAAAAAAAGATTATAGGTAAAATTGAAACAATATAGCGTGAATTAATTACTTTACAAATTATATCTTTATGTTACCCATCACTGTTGTGAAAATAGAGCACAATTAAATGATTGAACTTGTTAAGCCAAACTGAATTTAACCATTAGGAGAAACGTTGGTTTTAGATCAAGGCCAAACTTGGTATCGTTTAGTTGTTCAGTTTAATTCTGAGTGTAGAACTTAAGCTTTGATTTTGGAACTCATACATATGAAACAAAAAATGATACTGTATCACCATATCTTACTAGGCACCTTCTAACAACGATCCTGTCTATTTTAGGTGGTCTCGTGAACGTGTTAGATTCTTTAAACACTTTTTTAATATTTCGAAAGTAATTCTAATCAATACTTTCAAGTCTTCAGGACAGAAATGGTCAAATTCATATTGTTTTTGTTACTGCGATAGGTGTTTATTTGTTTCAACGCAAAGCTACGTAAGTGGTTATTACACTATGGCCATCACGGAAAATCGAACGTACCGCTGATTCATTGAAGACAACCGATAGGTGTATGAAATAGGAGACAAGAAAGTTAAAACACCATCAAGTTTAATAACTGTATTTGGAATGTCAATGGTAAACATTATTATTCAGATAAATTTAGAATTACTTTTAGAAGCCAGAGTTGAAAAATACTATAGAAAAATAATAAAATGTTTGTTTTATTAATCCTGACAAACCAAAAACTTATCGATTAATCCAACCAGGGTGTTAAATTTGCTAATTAAGTAAATAAAAGATTATTATCTAGTCAAGAACTTTTTATCTAAATAATCTAAACTAATATCGTAATGTTTCGACTTCTGTGATGTTTTAAAATTTATGTATATAAAGATTACTTACACGTGTCTTTGTTTGCACTCTAATTATTCCGAGCCTACTGGGCCACTCTCAACCAAACTTTGTGTGTAAACATTATGAACTATAGAAAATGTCTAAGCTGATCAAATTGAACTTAACCCTATTTCTATTTTGTAAAGCTTGTTGAATAACTACTCAGCCTACTGAATCATTCTCATATAGTCTTGACAGGTTGTTGCTTTAGAAAATGCTGAATATTCTAAAAGGATGTCAAAATGTGAATGTTACTGGACTGTTTCTCAAACAACCATGCTTTCTTCATGATCAGTAAGATGTATGGTGTTCAGGGGGGAATCCCCTCATAATCTTTATTTGTTTATAGGTGGAAAAATAACTACAAATGCTGTTTGTGAAGAAGCTTTGTTAATATTTGAAAATTTTGAGATAAAGTTTGTTTGCAAGTTATTATTTTGAAATATATAATTGTTGTTACAATTATGTTTTTTTTAAATTAAAGTTAAACATTTCTCCATCAGATGATTAGTATTTCAGTTTATGAAGTAATGAAAGGGAAAACATCGTATTGTTGTAATATTAAAACACCGATTAGGTATGGTCATTAAAAGCGTACAACGTAGGAGGTTCCTGAAATAACAAAATTGTCGTAGTAATTTATTAATGCATTCTTATTTATTTTCACCCATAAGTTCTTATAACAAGGGTTCCTCGCTAGTACAGCAGTAAGTCTACGGACTTACAAGTCAAAAATCGGAGGTTCGATTCACCTGGTGGACTCAGAAGAGAGTCCGATGTGGTTTTGCTATATGTAAGAAAAAACACACACACACTTCTTATGATGACGGTTATATCTGGTTATTGATAAACAAAATTTAAGTTCATATTTTGAAAACGATTTTGGTGCAAAATTAAGACAAGAATTTCGAAGATTATTTCGTTTAATAATAAAAAAGTAAAAAAAAATAAGCGTGCGTCGAAACGTCAGACGTTTCCTTTGTTTCGGATGTTCTGCAAAATCGTAAGACGCGTTTCAAGTGCCCTCCAGTGGCTCAGCGGTTTGTCTACGGACTTACACGCTAAAATCCGGGTTTCGATACCCGTGGTGGGCAGAGCACAGATAGCCCATTGTGTAGCTTTGTGCTTAATTCAAAACAACAACAGCGTTTCAAGTCTATTACAGAAAGGTCTGTAATAAAACAAAAGAGGTATCGCGAATTATCTGTTGAACTTCTTGCAAAAATATTCAGTTGTTATAAACATGCTATATATTTTGCAAAACAAATTTCTTCTTGTCAAACAAGTTGCCACAACACCAATTATGATACGATCTTTGGCAATTACACAATAAAATCCAGTTTTTCAAGATGCCATCCAAGTGTTAAGTTTTATTTGTTCACTTTCATCTAACTTTATGAGGGATTTTACACCCCAACTAATAACACCAGCGAGATTTCATAATGACGTTCTACACCTGTGCGACAGAAGTTGATAGGTATACAAGGAAAGGTTTGATAAGCTAGACACGTACGTTTTATAACCTATCAGAGCCCTCGAAGTTGTTCCGCTAGTTTGTTTGTGAATAAAGGTACGTATGTTTTAAAGATATAGTTATGAGTTTCTGAATGTTTCTTGTGTGTTTTACCACATGCACGTGTGTTTAGTTCGGTAAGTGTATGTGCAACTTGTATAGCACCTGAACTTTAACACTGAAAATAATTGCTTTTATCTCTTTAGCTCGGTCATGTCGCAGTTGCTAGAAAGGAGGATGTTATAAATCTCTAAAGAGAATGACTTCTGCTGCGGTTTTTATGACTTAGTCTTAAAAGGCAACTTGTCAATGTTAGAATGAAGGAACAGGAGTTTCACGGGTGGCAAAGTGTGTATGAATAGAATTTCTATGAATTGGCCTGTTTCATGAACCTAGAGGCATTAAAAAAAATCAGCATGTCTCTCTTAAACCAGGATTGTTTACTTTTCTCTTGAATTGTAAAAATATGCTTTAAGATTGGGACCGGAGATAAAATAATAAACAAATACGAGTAGGGGTTATGTCTTGTAGGAGATATTACACCTTTTATAAATCTCAAAAGAATGAAGAAATAGATATCAAACATTTTGAACGAAACCAATAACTTGTAAGCCAAAACATCTTAGGCCTTAAGTATTAACAAAATTTCACTTTCCGCATCTTTATGCATATATTTGAAAACAAATTTTATTTAGTGTAACGATAATTTGCGAATAAAAGTAAAGAGTACGTTTCACAATAAAGTTGGATCATGTATACATTTATTACGCGCCTTCTTCGGTCATGGTTGTTTTGTTTCAGCGACAAAACGACAAAACTATCGTGATGACATTCTTGTCACTCCTAACCGAATATGCCATTGTTAGATTCTTATTGAAAATTACATTCTAGTGCTTTGTTTACTTTACCATCGTGAGGAATTGTAAGACATCAATTTAATAAGTATGAACGTCTGTAATGTTTATTTAACAACAACAACAAAAATATAACACTAATTAACAGCTCACTAAAGTATACTTTTCGAAGGTTAAACTGAGAATGGAAAAATATTATGAATTATTTCCTCCGCAGAAGGTATTTCAATTTATTTGTTTATTTGAACCTTATGAGTATCGCGATTGCTTAGAAGTTAGTTGATAATTTATTTAAAAGTGAAATAATAAACAACTTGCTGGATAAATTTCATGTTTGTGTAAAGACTTTATTTTATGGAATAACTAACGACGTGGCTCATTTATTGAAAGATAAAGAATGGAATTTTTAAAACTGTTTTAACAATTTAGTTCTTGTCAAACAATGACACGTGCACTGTTTCTACTTAGTACGACACAATCAGTGATGTCGAGAAACCCTCTTGTTGAGAAATTTATATGCAAAAACGGCTCGTGTGGGTTGAGAAAATATTTTACATAGAAGAGCGAACAACGTTTCGACCTTCTTCGACCTGACGATGACTGAAGAAGGTCGAAACGTTGTTCGCTCTTCTATGTAAAATATTTTCGCAACCCAAACGAGCCGTTTTTGCTTATAAATTAGTACGACACAGTGTGAAGGAATGTGTTAAAATCTTACAGAAGTGCAGGTGTGAACAGAATTGCGCGTAAAATTACCGAAATATATAAACTATTCAAACTGCTAGCTGATTTTTGTCAAACTAAACTCAAGATGAGTTTTAATATAATAAAACATTCTGCCTTCATATATACATATATATATATACATGCATATATACATTAAAAAAAATCTTCATTATAAAACACCAACAAAAATTAAAACAAAAATAAACATTAAGTTTTAGAACGTCAGAGACAATTTAAACAGGTCTGCTCAAATTGTAATATAATACCAGATCATTGTTAGCTTTTCCACAAATTCCACTAAATAATTAATAAACATGTTAAATCTATATTTTATATTAACTTATGCGGAGTTTGACAATGTATTTCACGTAAACTTTCACGTCGTGATTACGTTATCTAACATCTCTATTGACAAGAAAATCCACCAGTCGAATAATCGAGACTGTTCGAACCTAATCGTCCCCCACTAGGACAGCGGCAATCTACGGATTTACAACGCTAAGATCAGGTGTTCGATTCCTCTCGATAGACACAGCAGATAGACCGATATGGCTTTGCGGTAGGAAATCACACACAGTCGAACTTCATCATGGAAATTATTATACATTCAGCCTAGTAAGTAAGAGACTACCAAGTTTTTTGTTGAATAAATAAAACAAGTGAAAAGCATTATATATGTCGTCATTTCATCTACTTCAACTATTTCCACACGTAAGACTGTAAGTGCCAGCGTTTTGAGCCGGTTGCCTGTTTATCACTGTTTGATAGAACTAGCCGCCAGAGAAACTTCAACGAACAAGCCTTCTTCAAAATGACACGTAAAAAAACGTACCGTTTAGACTCCTTCTTTCTGTTTTATTATAATTTAAAACTAAACAGATAACTTAACTTTTCATAAATCTTATGTAATGTTGTTCACGGACACGTTTTCGTTGCACATAACGGTCCGACAAGCTAGAATTCTAACAGCCGTTTCTGTCAGTGAAATTATGAAAATATTATTACGTACTACTAAGAACTTCTAAACATTGTAAGTACAACACTTCTAGTCGCCGAGACCATTTTATTGTTTTCATATCTGAGATCCAGCTCACAAGAAATGGACCATAGACTTGATAATGCATTTGAATGACAGACAAGTCTGTAATACTGTTCTAAGAAGTCTAATTCCTAACTGAATGCTAATGATATATGATCAACTATTAGATTTTTCACGCGTTACCAAGTTGTTTGTTTTTCTTTCGTTAACTGCAAATGCTTTTCAGAAGCTTTCAATTTAAAAATTAGATTAGTACAGAGAACATTCTAGCAAATCTTTGACAGCTATGTTTATTAAACTACGTTAAAATGAGGAAATAACTAATTAAGATAAGAGAAACCGACACCCATAACTTAAAAGTAAACGAATAAGACAGAAATAATGTTAACGACTATTTCGAGCAGATCGAGAGCTAAAGGTATGTAATGTATGTATTTATTGTTTGGTACAATAGAAGTTTTATATTTTTATAGAATGAACGATCGTATACTGATTGGTCAAATGTGAATTGTCGGTGTAAACTAACGGAACAGGTGTGTTGATGATGAACATCGGGCTCGAAACGACCAGTGCAAGCATCCTGCTGCGAACTATCACTGCTTGTCCTTCTGCACGTGGGGCCACTGATCCACGAGTCGCCGTCCTGGTGGCCTGTGTTGTGATAACGTCTCTTCACTTTACCTTGACAACATACTGTACCTTTATAGCCCACATCAGAACATAGAATTGCACCTTTTTTGACGTTAGCACTCCAGTTCCTCCCTGGATTGTAAATAGTCGCACGCCCCGAGGGAGTGAAGGCCTCAGTTATCACCTGTAAAGCCTTTAGTTCTGGTGCCACGTAGTAAAACGAGACAATTTGCGTGAAACGATTTAAGGGTTCCGCGCTTTTGTTCTCGACAATTAAAGGTGTACAGGATCCATTTCATTTATTTTTCTCCTTTAAAGGTGGCCGGAAGGTGGCATTAAGATCCACATTAAGGACAGTTTTAACCAACAAGTTTTAGCATCGAAACAATACGCGCAAGATCTTCGGCGATTGGTGTAATTAGAATAAGAACCCAACCCAAACCGACATATTAGAAAGCTATAATAGAAAAATAAATGCTATGTTTGGCTCAAAGATAGCGACAAGAACACCCAGGTTGGAACTTCGAAGGTTCTCTTACTAGATTCTTGTTTTATGGCTCCGGTGATTAGAAAAATCCATTAAAGCACTTTGTAGCACTTGTGCATTTTAAAATAATCAGAAACAATTAGTGATTACGCCTTTTCGCTTCAAATATTTTAAATTTGAATATACGGTTATGAAAATCAAAGGTCATATTCACTTTAATCGTTATTGTGAGGGCTCCAAACTATGTCGATTGTAGACGTAAACTTAACACATGTAAAAACGGCTGTATGGGTTGAGAATGTTTTTTTTATGTGGAGGAGCGAACAACGTTTCGACCTTCTTCGGTGATCGTCAGGTTTACAAAGCCGTTTTTACATATATATTTTTCTCTACAAGTGTGTTTTCTCGTCCTTATAGACATAAACTTTACTTTCAGTTATGCTCATTACATAATACACGTTATGATAAAACTGAAATAAAAACCCCTTATAAAAAAGTAGACCTTTCGAAAGCGCTCGGGTTTAAGGGTTTTTATTTCAGTTTTATCAAGACTTCTTGGAGTTACGAGTTTTTAGCACATCATGATAATACACTTTATGTTATTAATGTGTTAAAATTTGTTATAACCACTTCCCTGGCATTTAGTAAGTTCGCTAATGAATGTGGACGATATGTAAACGCTGTATATAATTATTACAAATTTTGTTACTGTGTACTGTAATAAGAAGCATTTATATACCAAGCACGGAAAAACAATTTCTAACGATATTCTGAAACCAAATGAACAAAACATTAGGCATAAGCAACGACAAACAACGTTTCATATCTGATGATTATTTTATTATAACTTATAATTTTGACTGACGTCTCTAGATTTCCCATCTGATTATTAGCTTACGTGAATATTAAACATAATCATACGCATGATATTTTAATAAAATGGGCATACTTTTTCAAAGTAGTAACTTACATTACGGGTGAATGCCTAAAATCCCTAAACTGTGTTGGCACCAAACAAAACATAGAAATAAGATATATGTGCCCATAACAGAAACAATGTAGTTGACAACACATAATAGCACAATTGACGTTTTTTCTAAGCGTACTCGTTTTCCGTTCACCAAAAGTTATATCAAAAAATTGAAAGATTTTCTAATGCAAAAACAACAACAAACAAACTAGATATATATAAAAAAATCATGTTTGGCGTATCAAAGCTGCAAATGGTTTATTTCAAAACGTATATAGTTGTGAGTATGCATTAAATTAATACAATCATTACATAATTGTTATATGCATATAATATTATCAACTTAAGCGCAAACATACTTAGTATATGGAACATTCAATCTTAAATATTTAGGTTGCTCGGTATAGCCAGGTGAGTAGAGGTGTTCAACTCGCGATGTGAGGGTCGCGGGGCGACCGCACATCACACCAAACATGAGTATGATATAATGCTACACTCAGTCCCACCTTTCGTTGGCAAAAGAGTAGCCCAAGAGGTGGCAATGGATGGTGATGACTAGCTGTCTTCCCTCTAGCCTTACACTGCTAAACTAGAGACGGCTAGCGCAGATAGCCCTCCTGTAACTTTAGGCGAAATTTTAAAGAAACAAACACACAGGAACGGAGAAAATCTGTATTTTGTAGAGTGGACGCAGTTAAATAAATGAAGTTGCAGGAAATTCATAATGTTATGTTGTTTATACCCATACAGCATCCTCATTAAAATATCTTGTTTTTGTGTAGAGCAGACATTCCAAAAGAAGTGTTCATTTTTTATTCAAATAATTTAACACGAGTTTGATCTATGTAAGAAAAAGACAGAAAGTCTGTGTATTGCCTGGCTGTTTATATCTTGGCCTGACATGGCCAGGTGGTTAAGGCGCTCGAATCGTAATCCGGGGGTCACAGGTTCGAATCCCCGTAACATCAAACATGCTTGTCCTTTCAGTCTTGAAGATGTTACAATGTGACTAGTAATTCCACTATTAGTTGGTAAAATAGTGACCCAAAAGTTGGCGGTGGGAGGTGATGACTAGTTGCCTTTCCTCTAGTCTTACACTGCTAAATCAGGGACGATTAGCGCAGATAGCGCTCGTGTTTACATCTATTCACGTCAGAACAACTATGAGTTACTCAACGAGTTGTTATGACGAGTAATAAACGACCTTATGATAACAAATTTGTTATTTTTCTTTTTTACCTGGACACCCAACGTTGCGCCTTACGGCTTATCCATCGATTGTGTTTTTGGCGTTTGAAATTGAAATCATTATTATTTTAGTTTTCACCTAAATTTCGTTGATTTAGCCAACAATGTAGATGGAATGCTTGTTAAGTACAAGTAGCAGTATAGTATTTCAACAATACGTTTTGCGCTCAATATGTCAAACCCACACAACAGAATCGAACAGAATTTACCATTTAAACCAACTGAAGCTTTGTTCTGTCAGTTACGGTTTATGTTTTAATGGAACACTCCTGAAGAAGCTGTGAAGCGAAACGTGTACAGTTAAATAAGATAAACAACATATTTGATATTGTAAGGTAGCTAATAATGTTTTTTATACTTCAGTATGCACTAGAGAAATAAAATAATGAGTTATAATGTTTCAGTGCTGGTCACTATATTGTTAGGACATCTCGACGTTACATGAGAAATACATGGTAGATCACAGTATTGTCTGGTTGTAGCCGTGATAATAAGAGGAATATATATTCTTATCATAATAGAAAAGAGTACACTGAACAAGCATGAAAGTTTCTATTTATTCTATTTTTCGTTGTGACATCATGATGTTATGTCTTAATGTTAGTTTTTCGTCTCTTGCTCATCCACCCATCTCTCTTTTAATTACTTATTGTTTTATTTTTGCTTATAGTTTAGATATTTAAAACAAGTAGACGGAGTTGGTATTCTGAACCAGCGTACATAATGGTTAAACACAAAAATATAGTATTTTCTAGCTTTGGTTAAGTGAAAAAACATAACACCTTGTAGCTCTGGTTAAGTGAAAAAACATAACACCTTATAGCTTTGGTTGAATATAAAACATAACACTTTGTAGTCTTGGTCAAATACAAAACATAATTCTTTGTAACCTTGGTTGAATACAAAAACATAATACCTTGTAATCTTGGTTGAATACAAAAATATTTTATATCCTTAAGTTACAATAGCTCTTGATTTATGCTCAGTGATTTCATTCTTAATTTCGTAAGTTTTTCTTTACATTTTGTCAGACTCACACTTTGATATAAAAATAACTTCACAAAAATTTAAAAAGAGCCTTTCTAATCCTTAATTGAAAGAAATAACCCAATTTTTTTTAAATAGCATTGTAATGTCTCTTAAATACAAGTTCACTCATATAAACATTTGGAAACAGTTTTCTGACGAGAGCCAAAGGTAAATTCATTTAATCAGCGAACACCATTCATCTCTTGTCATTAAATGTTGATGAAATGTTTCAAAGTACTTTATTTGAAGCAATGAGTAAACATATTCTAAAACCATTGTTAAACTTGACTAATTTTTAATAAAAATACTCTGTTTAATATTTTCGAAGTTTTTATTATATGTCTAAAGATTTGGTGTAAAATCCGAAGCACACATTTTTGCTGTTTTTGTAGAGTCTCTAGATGTATTCTGTAAACTATAAAACTATTGAAACTGCGGGAAATGTTGACGTAACTTCCTTACTTGTTGATTGGTCCACAGTGATTATCACCAGAAACTAACAATAAATTAAATTGCTACTAATAAACGTTCCAATAAAAAAAGTGCAACATCTTAGGTATTATTCCAGATGGTAATTGTTGTTATATAGCTGTTGCACATAATAAATAGTGATACTAGTGATATAAAAATTAACTTCACATACTCAAAAAAGGTTTTCTAATGCTCAATTAAAAATAAAAACACCCTCAAACTTTTAATAAGATTATAGTGTCCCTTAAATACAAGTTCACCCATATTAATATTGCAGTATAGTTACAAAAACTCTTTACACGCTATAACCTATATAATACAAAATACAGAAGGTTTTAGAATAAAATCATTCAAAGGATTTGGTAGCTTTGGTTGAATATAAAACATAACACTGTATGGTCTTGGTTAAATACAAAACATAATTCCTTGTAACCTTGATTAAATACAAAAACATAACACTTTGTAGCCTTGGGTACAACTTGAAAGAAAAAGTCACTTCTTCAGAATTTACCTGCTTATTTCCTTTAACATAGCTTAGTTTTTGTAGATTACCTGTTCAAGACGTTTTAAGATGTAGGCTATCTATTTCAAGTTCTTATTTTCAAAACAGATATTCATAATTTCTAAAAACCCAGAGTTTTATCAATAAGCTATATATAATCTCTTTACGATTATGTTTATATTTTTTATACCCTTGTGGTCGGGTGAAAAATACAACACATAAACGAAGGTAGATAGTCACTGTGCATTAATCTCATTCCAGGAGGAATTTCAGAGGATTTGCTCAATACGTGAATATCAACATGATTTCTTGCAATATTGTAAGAACACGTAAAACACTACTAAACCTATAATCTACCATACTGATTCTTAATGTTGAAATTCAGTCAAACAGTATATATCTATTGAATATTTATATATCTATGAAACTGTTTTCTTTAGAAACGCGTCACTTTTTGCATGATAAAGTAGAAACATTATTGAAATTTTTTTTCCCTCGTCTTCTCGTGGTAACCTCCGCAGCTGTGCCGTTAGTTCGTAGACAGAATCGTCGATATAGCATCAAAATCTCATTCTCCAAAATGACTTAACGACCAAATTGTTTAATAAGATTACAAGCATTTAACACGGAGATCAGTCCCTCCAAAAGGGCGAGCAAGACTGTTGGTCCCCGAGGTCCCATTGATCATGTGAACCGACACTAGACCTCGCGGGGTATCTCTTGTCTCGTGGAGTCCGGCTCATGCCAGAAAAATAGGAGAGAATTAAACTGAGTTATAAGGGTTTGAATACACCATGAACTTCCACTAAACCCCTGTTTACAGATGCAAATAAGAGAGCTAATTCTATAAGAAAAAGTAGCTGTGTTAATAACAGTTTAAGTATCTCTATGTAGTACCGAGATTATTGTGCTTTCGGGGGGACAGCATCAGTTTCGAATAAATACAGTAGGATATAAGTAAAAACCAATTTTATTTCACACTTTATGAACGTGAGTTTCAACAAATCGACACTGATTGATTAATGCACTGATTAAATCTAAACGATATTCCCTCATTACTTAAATCAGCTGGATATTGTGTATAATTGTTGTTTGGAAATAAATCTATCATAATATTTAGATGCTCTTTGAAAATAATAAATGCAGTTTGAATTTTTTCAAAAATTAATAAACATATGAGAATGTATTGATTAATAATATTTTATCACCATATTAAAGGCTAGGGTAAAGATAATTCCGTTGTACTGCAGATGAAAGATAAAAATCTGAAGTTTGTAATATACAAAATACAAAATTACTTAGCACTAAAATAATATGGTTTTGGGAAAAAAAGTTTAAGCACAAGATCACCACTGAAACGATACCTTCAACATTTTACATCAGTTCCAAACTACATCAGCTACTGTAGTGTCCAGAAGATTTCTATTTGTGAAAGTAAAGAGGCTCTAGCTAAACCAAGGGCTTCTACACCCCCAAAAAATTGTTCCTTGTAAGTTTAACTGAGGTATCTCAAGGGATTGTAATGTTAATATTCGAGTTTCTATCTCGGTAATGCCTACAGCACATTGTGCATCTTTAAACTTATATAAACAAACAAATTTTCCAAAACAACAAAATCTGTTTTACTTATTGGTCATAAAGTCGCATTTTCAAGTGGAAAGTTCTCTTGATGTGAGTTCTCCGCTGGTACAGCTCTAAGTCTACGGATTTACAACGCTAAAACCAGAGGTTTGATGTCCCTCGGTGAATTCAGCAGATAGCCTAATGTGGCTTTGCTATAAGAAAAGACACAGACACACACATACACACTTGATGTGAGAAAATAGATGACAAATATTTATTAAAGACAGGACAAAAAAAAACAGGAATTGATTATAATTACTGGTCCTTAAACGTTGTATAATAAATAAAGAAAAATAAATTCAACTTTTTGTTGTTATGTAAAACTTTATTATTAAAATAATTAAAGAGTACTAAACATTTTAAGAGAGCTTGGTAACGTAAGATGTACCAATACGAGGCTCGCTTATTTTATAAAATACAAGAATAAGTCATTGTTTTGTTTTGGTTAATGCGGTTTTTCCTTACGAGGATAAATGGGCTTGTGTTTGTATCGTTCGTGAAACGAACAACTGATTTTCCACAAGGACATCGGACCATTTGGTTTCCTCAGTTTCAGATCCTAAAATAAATAAATCTATATTTTTTGCTTGTTTGTGTGTTTGTTTTGAATTTCGTGCAAAGCTACACGAGGGTTATCTGCGGTCGCTGCCCATAATTTAGCAGCGTTACACAAAAGGGAAGGTAGCTAGTCATCACCATCCACGACAACTCTTGAGATACTATTTTACCAACAAATAATGAGATTGACCATAAATTACAACGCCCCAACGGCTGAAAGAGCGAGCATGTTTTGTGCGACGGGGATTCGAACCCATGACTTTTAGATTACTAGTTGATCGC
This sequence comes from Carcinoscorpius rotundicauda, assembly GCA_011833715.1. NCBI lineage: Eukaryota > Metazoa > Arthropoda > Merostomata > Xiphosura > Limulidae > Carcinoscorpius > Carcinoscorpius rotundicauda. Next base: position 47,492,311 of record CM022395.1, on the reverse strand, counting down.
CCTAACCACCTGGCCATATTTTTTCATCAAACTCTCCGGCCAAAACTAAAACTGGTACTTATAACTGACTAAAGTAATTGTATTCTGTAGTTTGATTGTTTACAGTTAAGCACAGCAGGCTACCTGTGATACACACAATATCGAGTATTGCAACACGGTTTTGAGTAGCTCTGTTACAAAGAGGGTGAGAGGGAGGAATTCATTTCAGTATAGTTTCCTAAACAGCTACAACCTTCTATTATAAAAAATACTGTTTTTCTGTCCTGAAAAGGCGCACACAATACATTACTATCTAAATGAGTTTACGCGAGCTCTTCGTTTCAACAGACTTAAACAAAAGGCAGCCGTAAATATACTTTAATATACATTCTACATAACAACATATTAAAGACTTATCAAATTTTAAAAAAAGGACTGAAGCAAGATGATAGAATAACATTTTTAGTCTATTCACTAATATCATTAAGTACGGTAAGGTGTGGCCCTAAATTGACTGAAGCAAAAAGCATACGCAACTTACAACTTGACAAAGGCTTTACTACTGTTAGGCTTAAGACAAGTGGACTTTAGACTTCGGCGTCTGCGATGAGAATACTTTTTCATTATTGTAGAAATCCTGTATTTGTAAAAGTATTGTTGTAATAAATGTACTAATTTGATCGCAAATGTTATGCGGGTTAGTAAGATATAAACAGCCGTGTTTAGTAAAGTAAAGTATAAAAATGTATCCTGGAAGTTATTATTGCATACATTTACCGATGTTTTTCAGTGTACCCACGTATGTTTTGTCCTTTACTTAGGAAAATATATGTTTTATGTGTTGTTAATATTTTGCTTTATTTAAAAATACATACATATAAATAAACTTAGATTATTCTATCTACATGCAACACGGTTTTTCGATATTATATTAGTTATGAATTTTTTATGTGAGTTGTAAGAGAAAACACCGATGTTTCGGTGCATCTTGCGGAATAGCAATACCTACGTTCCATTTTAAATCTGATAACTTCTGTCAGTGATTGGTTCAGTTTTAGTGCTATTTGGAAAAAAAATCACCAAACAGCGTTATTAATGGAGAAGTTTATATAAAATACATATTATTGTAAGTCAGATTGTTTATGTGCCCGAAGCTTTCACACATGTATATTGTGAACATATTATCAGAAAGTTAGTCTGTGCATAAGACAGTCTGAAGAAAGTGGTGGAATAATAAAATATGCTAATAAAATATGTTCAACAATCACTAGCGTATTAGGTTAAATCTCCATATGAATTTAATACAACAAATGTAATACCTTTGGAGACCCACGACGAGTGAATAGACACTAGCCTTTTTAACAGGAAAATCTAGAATAGAATTCCACATTCTTTCTCCTAGCTTCCATGACAACAGCAACAGATTAGCTACCATCAGGTAAGATATAGGATTTATCAAAAAGAAAGAAATAGTAACTAATTAGTAAACTTGGGCTTCAAAATCGGTGAATTAAAAGCAAGACTTAAATATTCAGTTTCAAGTTGAGAAAACCTATTTCAGTCTCGCAGTAAAAGTAGAAGTCGATTGAACATTTGATGAAATTAATAGAAATAATACTATCTCCACTGATCCCGGCACCATGCACAGATTGATCAATATTCCAGGTTTTACTGAATTTTGGAGACCCAGTAGTGAATCATGCTCTAACTGCAATACTGTTGAATATTACAACTTTCATGGTAGCAATGTGGAAGGAAGAGTAGGAACAGAAAAGAGCATATCTTATTGTATTCTCGTATTTCTTGCTAAATAATATATTGACGTGACATAGAGATCAACTTTACGTCTTCTTTCAGCACAATTAGACGAAACTTTGTTCTACACAGAACAATTTATCTATCAAACTACAAGTAAAGTGCGGCCCGGCATGACTAGGTGGTTAAGGGTCTCGAGTCGTAATCCCAGAGTCGCAAATTCGAATCCCCGTCACACCAAACGTGCTCGCACTTTCAGCCGAAGGGGGCGTTATAGTGTGACGATAAATCCCACTATTCGTTGGTAAAAGAGTAACCCAAGAGTTGGCGGTGAGTGGCGATGACTTAGCTGCCTTCTCGCTAGTTTTATACTGCTAAATTAGGAACAGCTAGCGCAGATAACCTTCGTGTAGCTTTATGCGAGATTCAAAAGAAATAAACAAACAAACTAGTATTGTGAAGAACTAATTTGAAGAACAGATCACAGAGGACAGAAAGGATTGACCTAAGCCCCACAGAACATCTGGTCAAATATTGCCAGATGATTAGCTGTTTGGACTGTGGATCCGAGGCTTCGTGGTTTCTTTCGCATTTTGTAACCGTGGGTACGCTGTAAAAACGAATGCTCTAATAGCACAAATCTATCAGTTCAAAATAAAGGCTGGCTACATTAAGGTATTCTTTCTGTGTAGGTCTGCATGAAAACTTTGAAACAAACACACAAAAACAGAACACTTCTGCGACCTATTTGGATATCATGCACGCTCACTTCTTAACTCACCATATCAGGGATTTTTGTGTTGCAATAAATAAGAAAAGGGATATGGTTTACTTTAATATTTCCCTCCAACTGGTGAGAGGTGTGTCATGCAAATGAATCAACTTTATCAGTGACAGATGTTCCATCTATTCTTGGACAAGTTTAATCTTTTCAGACAAGTTTATCCATTAATTATATATAAACAGTGAATAAAATGTACTCTAAGTTTAATTGTGCTACTTATTTAGTTGAGTAATAATTTAATATCAAATATTCCTTTCTTAAAGATTTGAGAAGAATAGAAACGTAACTTTAAAAGAATACCAGATTATTTGGAGTCATACATTTCAATTGCAAAATACAAGCATAGTTAATACATTGTGGCGCAGTCCTTCGCTTTTTCATGGTAACAATGCGCTTACGTATTATGCGAACGAAATTAGCAGTCCAGATTATCAGGGTTTAAACTCATTTCTTTTACAGAATTTGTATTAGGCGATCCTGGGAAGTTGGTTTACAGGAATCGATCGGAGGCAGTCCACACGTACTTATTTGCGTTCATGTCCGGTGATTGGTCAGGACATTGCAAGTTTATTCAGTCTTGACCCCCCTCCCCTTGTATCTCAGGTGGTGCATGTTTATTTATGTCAAGTCTCTAACAAGATGTGATTAAAAACATTCTTAAGTATCTTCAAAAAATGGAAAGAAAAGCTTACAATAAAGAGTGTTATATTTTATGAATATTTTTTTTCCAATACTTGAACCTTTCAAGATTCAAAACGTCCATAAGATACGTTTGTTATTTCACAAAAGTGAAATATTCACATTTTCTTACAATATTTTAAGTTGTTTTGAGACTAAAATACTTAATATTTGACTCTGAAGGAAGTATTAATGTTTGTCCTATTATTGTTTCGTGTCTAAATATCACGAGGTGTATATAAATGAGCATTTAATGATAAGATCTGTTTGATCCAGATGTCATTACGTATGAAAATTTATTTACTGAACGTGTCTGCGCATACTCCGAATTATTTAAATTGAATGCTTTTTATCATACCACTTAAAGTAGTTGGTGTAACTAAATATGAGGTTATTTAATGAGACTAAGTGAGTTCTAATTGAGTTGAATATAGAGATGATTTAACATAAGTAGTTTAGAACTTACTCTCAGAGACCACTAACAGGTGATATTTAAATTAGTGAGATGCACTATAGTGTTATGCAGTATTAAGATATGCTATAGTGTTATGTAAGGTTACCTAAAATAAACAATAAATAAATGCAATTTTGTTGACTTGCTTCACAAATCATAGAATTTAGCGAGTTCGTAGGTAAAAATATTTTTTTTTATAAAACTCTCAGTTGGGTAAACGTGCTATGTTTTGATAGAATAATTTTATTGTTCTTTCAGTAAGTGTGTTTATAATCCATATTTAACATAAAATCTAAAATAATACGTACATGTTTAGTTGAGGGAATAGAAAAAGCAGAAAGTGTGTGTATTTGTCGAGATATCATGTGTAAAGAATAGGAAAGTGATGGATAGCATAAAGGGAAAAGGCTGTATGTGTGTGTATGGAGAGATAGCACAAAGTAAAGATCATAAAATGATCGGGTCTCTTAAAACAAACAGAAGGAATTTTATATTATTTTTAATTTGATCTATAAAAATACACCTATAATAGAGTGAAAGATTGTTAGACTCGTGTGTAAGTATTAATATTTATACGAGCACCGCTAACTTAGGTGCTAGACAAACATTATCCTGATTTTTGGCTACAGTTAAAGGAGATCAAAGAAACTTTACATATTCAGAGATGGCCAAGAGATGGTACTGTCCTACAAGTAGTAGAAAAAAAATGTTTAAACATTGTTTTAATTAATATCTCAACAGTAATTAAAAGCGAAATATTTTTCCATTGGCTCACCACCAGACTACACTTTGCGAGTAAATCATAGCTTGTAACATTTCATACAAGTAAAAAAAAAGGTGAAAGTATATGTTTCAGAAGGAATTAAACTAGAAGTTACCCAAACGGGTATTTTAATGTATTGTCAACGTCTTTTAAAACGATTAGTGCGTTCCGTCTCTTTTTCCTTCAACGTGTGGAACATTAAAGTTAGCACCATAAACCATAGATGGATACACAAGACCAGAACCAAAAGTAAACAAGAAGTGATAACATCAAATAGCCTACTCTTTTTTAGGGCGCTTGGGCGGCATTATCTTTGTTGTTAAAAGGATAACGATCGAAATCGGTTGTTGTCAGTTTATCCAGTCAAGTAAGAGTCACAAAACTTCGCCTAAGAATAAAAGCGAATTAGTCATGCTTAAGTGTAAGTGAGGAAAGTGGTTTTCCTTAATTTGTAAACGTTATTCAATTGTAGTCGTTGAGACATTTGCAAGCATTTGACTCACTTACGTTGTATTTAAATACGTATGGTAATTCTTTTGTCAGTGTCTTCTACTTCTGACAAACACAAAGTATTTCATTTGTTTTAATTATTTCGTACATATACATTATGAATATTTTCAAGTCATACATTAATTTTTTTAATATTATGATTCCATCCACTAAGGATTAAGATCATGCACAGAATTGTCTGATCTCAAACGATTATGAATATTTTAATCCTAGTCAAACACTGATCGCCAACAAGATACACAAAAAACAACAACACATAACTGTTGTAGATGGCCTGTTTATGAAGAATAGTTAACTAAATTAACCTGAATAACAACACATTGATACGTACATCGTAATGCGCAGTATCTTCCTAACTATTAACATACGTTATAATGGCGCTAAGGCTATGTAACTTGTTATGTACACACAATTTATAAAACTGCTATAGCCATCATGTGCGTATTTAAGACTTAACCAGACCGCATATATAAACTGTTTGTTATATATTTCATTGTATAATTTTACAGAAAATGAAAATATTTTCAAAGCAAGATTTCAAAATGATACAATCAAGGATATAACAGACGGTTTGTATATTCCGTCTTGTCAATCTTTTTATTTTAATTCTGTGCCAATATTCAAATTAAAAATATTGTTTCTTTTAGCTGTTTTTTTTTCATATGAAAAGCCTATGTATATAAGTAGGTTTCGAAAAATTACCTCAATCACTTAAATATTAGGAAAGGCACTTTTTACACTATTTACATTTTTTCAAAGGTGTGATAAAGCAATTAAAATGTTTATGACGAAATATTCAAAAACTCTAAATACGATTTTTCTTATTAGAGTGACTTAGAGAAGGTTGGTCTGTATGTGGTAGATTAGAAAGTAAGAGAAAATTCTGAAAATGCCAAGTATTTTTTTCTAAATACTTAGAATCTTTTTCTAGATTACTCAAGAAATTTCTCAAGTATTTCTGGTTAATAATCGGACAATTCTTACATTATCGTTCACACTAAAATGCAATATATTTGTTGAAAATTACAAAGTATTTTCCAATAATTTAGAATAAGAGATTATTATGCAGCATAAAATCAAACTCCTCATTAAATACAAAGCAAAAACACAAGTGTTGTCAAATTGTGTTGTAATATGAAGAAATTACAATAATCTCTGCTCTATACTCAAATATACCAGCAGTAGCTTCATAGATAAAATATTAATTATTTAATAATTCATTGTGAAAAAACAATAATTACTTCTTATTTCACACAATTTTTTTACTTGCTACGCTAATATGATAATGTTTGTGTTTTATTTATACACTGTCCATATATATAACTATTTTGAATAGCGAATTATAACGATTCCGATAAAAATTAAATTTTTCACTTTTTTCTAGGGCTGAGGCAATTGCCCCCCGTTTGAAATTTTGGCATGAAGAGTTTATTAATGAATTTTTACACTAATGTTGCTAATACATGATCTTAGAGTGTTTTAACATCTACAAAAAATAATTTCAAATTAACTTTAGTTTCGCTACATTATCATGTTGAGTATAACATTTTTTAATCGAGTTTTTCTTATACTCGAAATGTTTGTCTTAACTGTCTGAAGTCGGTTAATGTGATTTATTATATACCACATTGATCTATGAATCCTTTACATCCTACATATTAGCACAAGTAATAACAGTTTAAATATAAGTTTTCAATAGCCTTTAAAGGTGCGGCATAATCCTCACTGCTAAATGTTATAAAAATATCTTTTCACCCAGCGGTTAAGTCTAAAGCCCAACTTCGTCATACCAAACATGCTCGCCCTTTCAGCCATGGGGGGTGTTATAAAGTGACGATCAATCCCACAATTCGTGGATAAAGGAGAACCGCAATAGTTGGCGGTGGGTGGTGATCACTAGCTGCTTTTTCTGTAGACTTAAACTGCTAAATTGGGGACGGCTAGCGCATATAGCCCTCATGTAGCTTTGCGCGAAATTCAAAAACCAAACCAAAAAACCTAAAGGCCTACAGTGCTAAAATTTTGGTTTTTGTATTGGGCACAACACAGAGTATTTCATTTTGTAGCTTTACGCTTAACAAAAAACTGTTAGTTTATAGAGCATAAATTAACTTTGAACTTTTTCTTCAGGCACAATTATTTGTTTTAAAGATGTTCACAATGCTCAGGATTACTGATAGTTTTTCATGACTCAACATATACACAAGTGGAAGCTGCAACCAGCATCGCTCCCCGACTCATAATTGTTTGTTTTTGAATTTCGCGCAGAACTACACGTGGGTTATCTGAGCTAACCGTCCCTATCTTAGCAGTCTAAGACTAGAGGGAATTCAGCTAGTAATCACCACCTACGACAATTCTTGGGTTACTCTTTCCAACGAAAAGTGAGACCGTTACATTATATCGCTCCCACAGGTAAAAGTGCATGTTTGATGTGACAAAGATTCGAACCTCCGACCCTAAGATGACGAGCCGAGCACGCTTATCGCTTGGCCATGCCAAGCCTCCAATTCAATCTCTGAAAAATAAACTACTTCAAGAAAAAGCAGTTTTGTGCGTAGGAACACTTAAAAGTTAACTTGGAACTATTTCTTGTATTTGTTAAAGTACTCAAAGACCATGAGTCAGCAATATCAGTGTCAAGATTCGGTTACGAGATTCTTCATGCCAAATTTCAAACGGAGGGGGGATAAGTAAGTGCCTCATCTTTACAATGAAATTTAAAAAAATGATTTTTCCACAAAATCGCTATTATTCGCTGACAATAGAATTAGAACATTATCGTATATGTGTGGCTAAAAATAATGTACTATAAACAGATGCATCTTGTAAACAAGTCTTATGTTTTACAAACACATACGTTATTAAGTGTTAGAATAATATTGTTTATTAGTCAGTCTTTAGAGTAAAGAGAGGAGTAATTGTGTGAGATAAAGGAGTTAAGTAAACCAGCCTAATAAAAGGACATTTGTCAGTATGATATCGTATTCCGTTTGTTTGTTCAATTAGCTGGAATAAAGCAAGAATGAAAGGCAAAGTCCAGACTACAACTTAGTGCGAGTGATTTAAGATTATCACAATTAGATATGCTCCTATAAACCCTTGTATGTATATGTATAGTAAAATTAAATAATTAGATTCAAATGAAGCCAAATGAATAAACAAAATCTTGAGGAAGGACTGCGTTAAAAGCAGCAAATCCCGACCTCTGATTAATTATATTATAACCATAATGTCGCACCTTTCATTGCATTGTTCAAGCTTTGTTTTGAATTAAGCATAAAGCTACTCAATGGGCTATCTTTGCTCTGCCCAACATGGGTATCGAAATCCGATTTTTAGCGTTGCAAATCCGCAGACACGCCGCTGAAGGAAGTTAAATATAATTGCCTTAACCAGTGACATAAATTGAAACTATAATTTAATATAGCAGGCTGGTCATAGTAATTATATTGCTGCTAATGTAACAAAACACACACAGATATATATATATATATACATATAATGCCATGTTGTATCTCGTACCATAGACTATTTTTTAAAAAAATATACACCGTAGTTTGTTTCATGTTAATGTGTTTTGTTTATGACATAAAAATTATGTATGTGTATATACCTTGATGTAGTACCAACTACATCATGTCACTCCTTTCATGTTCTACAGAGAAATTCGTTTGGATAAGTTATTCTGATTTATCACAAACACACATACGATCTGACGAACTATAAATACACTCCAGCAATCCTCGTGTTGTGCTACAAAAAAGACAATCTCTGTGTATTATTGTGATATTTTTTATAAACGCATTGTTAAACTGTTCTAATGTATTACAAACATGTACATCTTGTGAGCTCTTACATGTTGTAGATCCATGTGTGAATGTATTACAAGATATGTACTATGACTCTTCAGCTGTTCTACAGACATGATCCTGTGAGCCCTTGTGATGTTTTATAAACACATACGTGAAGGTTTCTAACGTACTACAAACTGGTAGTCTGTGAGCTAGTCTGATTGATGTATAAAAAGAACATCCGTATAAATCCGTGTATTGTATCATAAACACATACGTTTCTATAAATATTATGATGTAATACGAACAGAGACATTCATTTAAAATCTATCTCAATACAAGTAAACACTTCTGTAATTTTTGCAATGAACTACAAACACCTCTGTGATTCTATAAATATGCTAAAAACGCGCTATCTACTTTTTCAAGCACGACAAATACAGGGTGGTCGCTAGAAAAGCGGAAAATTTGAGGGTTCAGTTGAGATCATGAATAAAATGCGTGCTTACTCATTTCTATTTTGATTTCTTTACATCATGAATAAAATGCATGATTTTAATAATTTTGAGCATCTATGAGTGTAATATAACATATGCCTTTAAAAAACTTTGTAAAAATAAATAGCTCTTTGACAAATTTTCCGCTTTTCTAGCGACCACCCTGTAGATAAACGTGTAACGTTTATGTGTTTTTTTTGGATGAATTACGAATGTATATCTTCAGATGTATTACAAAAGGCATGCACGCGTGGAGTTTTCTAAGGCATTTGCTATATAAACAGGTAAACTTAGACACCCATATTATATAACTTAATGTTTCAAACTCACTAGAATCAGGTTCATTTCAAAGTATCATGAAAACATTCACAAGTAGACACATATAGAAAACCCTGTAACGCGATATAAACAGAAGAAATTGTGTTTTTACTAATGCACTATAAACAGTCATTCCCCTATGAAGTTATGTGACAAACACGCACTCTTTTGAAGTCTTCTATCGTACCACAAACAGTTACCTGTCTCATCGTTTCGATGCAATGCAGACGGATTCGTTCTGACGTATTAAAGTCCTTCTGATGTTCGACAAAATACAATCAGACGCAGAGGAATTGCAATAGATTTTGTTTTCATTTCTACGATAAAATAATTTAAAATTTAAAGTTAAAATCCACAAATTATCAAGTCATAATTTAACTTAATGTTTATAGCGTTGACATTTCATTTTAACATGTTGGAAGTCACGAATGTGAATTATGAAATTAAAAGTAACATGTTCTTCAAGTGAAACATACCATTAAGAAATATTTTATTCTTGGATTACACATATAATATTTTATTTATTTACACTACACAACATGGATAGATATGTAGAATTATTTAATGTGGTTGGTGCTGTCTAAAGGTTTCTTCAGTTTAAAGAGTGATTTTTCATAAGTATTGACAAGTGTTGAATTTGTATACAACTATGATATATTATTTATGGAGTACAGGAACTGAAAAAACAACAAAAAGTTGAGAAATATTTATTTATTCAAGTATTTGATTGAAAAGGCAAAATTTCACCTCAGTTTTGCAACTGAAAATGAAGAACAAAATAATTAAAAAACTCAAAATATTTCAGATACTATCAGAAACAAGTGACACTGGACATGCGCTGTTCCAAACAACTTGCTTTGCCTATCTATTTCTGAATAACTAAATATGATAAAAGGTGTTTTCCGTTCAAGTAAAGCATTATTTAAGTTCAAGACCCAGAAGTGCTGTAATTATGGATGACATTGATATAAATCTATAAAGTTGTAAATATCTAAGCCTCGGAAAGAAATGTTTATAATACACAGAAACTGTACAGGTAAACATCATATTTACATCATTGGTGGTCATTGTAACTAAACAAAATAACAAATAGTAATTCCCTTACAATGTCCTCTGGTCCTTCATGTATGTTCTGTGAGATTCTATGCTGGCTGATTGCACTAAATGGGAGAGTGTGTTGCTATTCCAGAAACGTTTTTGAAACAAAACTGTTAGGAATTGAACAACAATAATTCATCACAGCATTTTTCAAAATTCTCTTGACTGTCTTCAATTTTTTTGTTTATAAAAATGAGATTTATACCCTTTCAACGTCTGCTTTATACGGTTGGAACAGACTCGGCCGAGAATTTTCTGTTGTGGTCTGAGAGGGACATCTTAGTGGACTCTGAACTGATAAATTGGCGTTACTAGTGGTACCGGGGGTGACACCCACTCCTAACCCAACCCCTAATCCGGGGTAGGTGAACAACTGACATCTACACGGATCTGTAGCAGCGGATAAAGTTGGAGAAGGTCCACACGCATGGAAGTGTCCGTTAAGGGCTTCAGGAAAAGTGGGAGGATTCATTGGAGTTGTGGGTCCACTTGTTCCAGATGCTAAAGACACAGACTCTGTAGAGGGGCCTGATGTTGGCCGTAGATATGGAGAAGTTATGAGAGTGGACTGTGGCCGAACTGGCAGATTGTAAGGATGATATCTGCCAAAAGGAGTCAAAGTGCCGTAGTAACCAAAGGACATTGCACCAGCCGGTAGAGCGTATGGATAACCGCCAGCCGAGGCTGCAGCGGCGGCGTTGAGCATGTAAGCGGCAAAATGTGGATCAGCATACGGCCAAGCGAATGCCATTCTCTGGCGTTTGTCTTTCATTCTTCTGTTTTGGAACCACACCTAGACAAAGATAACACAACATGAAACGTCTGATAAATAGTCAATAAATACATCAACATATTTAACTACCCTTTCCACGATGTATTATAAACTTATTAAGTACGTTTATATGGTGGTATAAATACACGTCTTAGTTCTAGATCTTTATAAAGACGGACACATAACTACCTACACATTCGAACTTTGAAACTTATATAAAACATATGATGTAATATTACAACGTGAGTCAAGTTTCCAAGCTCTCTTTTTAGTTCATGATTGCTTTTATTGTTACCTTTAACAGCATTATTTCATCATTTTTATTTCGATATTTTAATATCGTACTTCACAAATACGCGAAAAATGAAGTCTACATCACGAAACGGGCTATAAAACGGAACGTTCAGTATAAACTCGGATTATTCTTAAATTCAGTTTTTTTTTTCGTTTTACAAAATCTTTATACAAAATCAACAAATGTTTTACTGATTAAAACAGATTAATACACAGCAAAAATTACACAAGTTGACAATGAGTTCACTATTTGAAAAAAATGGAATCCCGTCTTTATTATCCATATTTTAATGACCAATAAAAGTAAAAACCACTTATCTTTTGTGTCTTAAAACAGCGAATACATTTTTATGAATTTCTAAATAGCTCTGTGAATGTTAGTCTTATGAACCTCCCTAGTGCCAGGAGTTAAACTTTGGATATTATTATTTTGAACAGCTTCTTAGTTGTTGTGACATAGATCCTCTAAACCTTTTTAACCTTTAAACTAATTGTATGGTATCACTGCTTTGAATGGCTTCTTATACATTAATATAAATTATGGGTAAACCTGTGGATCTCATCTTGACACACTCCTATACCTTTATAGTCACAGTAGGAGGTAAATACAGTATACTATTGTTTTGAATGGTTCTTAGATGTTAATGTAAATTTACAAGTAAATTGGTTCAGTCAACAAACTTTATAACTTTCCCGTTACTATTGGTTCATATATTTCACAGTGAAAATCAACAACAGCACGTACACACACTGTCCTCAAGGGCTATTTTACTATGACAAGACCGGATGTGAAAGATATTCTAACCGTTGCGTACAAGATAGGATGATTTACAGGTTTTAGTTACAACAGTAATGCAATTTTGTATTTTAAGGAACTGTATTGAGGCCATTCGGAACAATAGATCACTTACATTCAACAATGCTATCTTACAATGCACTTCGGAAAGGTTTGTTAAATGTGTTCATATTACTCCTCATATCGATTTTCTGTTTCATATAAACTTGTAAAAATATCCCTTACTTCTCATATGTATTTTAAAAATCATACCTTTATCGTACTCTCGGGAAGGTTGAGAGCCGCAGCTAGCTCACAACGACGGGGTCTGGATACGTAACTTTCCCGGCAGAATTCTTTCTCTAACCGAGCCAGTTGTTCTCGAGTGAAGGCTGTTCTGTATCGACGAATGTTGTTTAAGTCGAGAGCAGTTTCTAGGAGTGAAAATAAAACATCCAGATTACGACCTTATCGACCTCCAGATGAATCACAAACATAGTACAAATCAAAGATATTATTAATTTGTTTATTTTGGAACTATAAATAAAACTGACATTTAATGGAAGATTTTTATAAATGTATTTCTGAAAAAAAATTGTTATGCTATTAGATAGTGTGTTAGGCCTATGATTAGCATTTTACGCATATATTTTTGGACAAATTAAAAAATATAGATTTATTTTTTCTCTCATAAGAACATGGTTGACATTTGTCTTTCCTCAATTTACTCATCCCAGTTCAAAACAACAAAGAATATTACAATAATTTAATTTGTTCCTATATAAACCTTTTTTTACCGAGGGATCTGTTTTCTACGAACGTATTTACGTACCAATAAATTATTTGAGAATATATATTTTTCTGATTTGAAATATGTAATAATTGAGACCACTTTATTAAATAGTATTGCCAAATTATCTACAGTCAACTTCATGAGTAACAAACTAAAAGCACAAAGGTAAAAGAAATCAAATTATCTCATAGACTGAATGTGAAACAAAGAGATTGATTGGTCTTATGAGAATAGTTTTGCTTCGGTATTTAGTGATGATACATGAATATTGTGGTCGTTTGGGCTACTGAATACCTAAACCTAGAAACTTATCACGATGTTTATCCGCGAAATTTGTAATAACGAATAGATCAAGTCGCAATTAATGTGCGCAGTGGTACTCGATCGGAGACTGGTAAAATGTTCTTAACAGATAGACCGATTGCTCTTTAGAACATCGAGTATTCAGTGTATTAATTAATTTATTCTATATTTATATAACATATTCACAACTAACACGCGACTATAACATTCATAAGATGTTACACGCTCGTCTACAGAATCTTAAGTTTATTTAGGCTACTGTATAAACCATTTTACTCAGTTTTGTACTTCATTTTCGCGATGATTTTTGTTTTCGTTTCGTTTCAGATTTTATGTTGGGGTTTCAAAAACGTTATCTGTAAACCAGGAAAAAAAGTGGAAAACTCAGATCACAGGTGAAGCAAACAGCAACACATTGAAGCCTACAATTTAATTAAAATGCCTTAATGTGGAAAGTGGTTGAAGGACAATTGATATGACATAAAGTGGCTATGGCAATAATTTCTAGGGTTAAGATATACATCTCTCCTTAATTTTAAACTGGACAAAGTAAAAACAGCCAATCAGTAGTACTCGCCTCAATAAGGACTATGGCTTTGAATAACAGGATTGACTGTCACTCATATAATACATCCGGAACTGAATGTGTGGAGCGTGTTCAAAATTATCGTCGTATGAACTTTTAGAATTAACACTGGCAAAATCTACATTGAATAATATTTACGACCGTTTAACAGGGCTGATTAGACTCACTTCGTGAGTTGTTATCAAATTTATGATATAAAAAGGCCCAAAAAAGTATAATTCTGAAAATCTTACCATGTTTTCAACAATTATATTTACAACCACAACAAAATGAATTTGAGTCTTAGAGGTTCCATTGTTGCATCAAAATAAGAAGCACATGTATTTTAAAATTATTTTGTGTGATTAAAACGATATGTTTTGTGGTTGTAACATGATCCAGTTTTTATTTTTGAAGGCAAAATATACTATTACATTTATAAAATAGATAAAATAATACAAGAATAAGTGGGTACTAACTGTATATTAATTTGTTTTGAAATTACTGTCGTAATTCTTAAACAATCCGTAATAACAAACCAAATTTTAAACTGTTGCTACAAAAACGCTCTCCACACTTTGAGTATACTATAAAATTGAAGGTAAAATTTCACTATCAGACCAAATAAAAAGTTGACTATGGGTTTTTCCTAACCTACTGTGGATCTACTAGCTTCCCTTGATAGAGCGAGTGTGCAGTATCAGTTCTGAGTTAGAAACAGCTATCTACAGGTGGCCTCATGTGAAATTCAGAACCCCAATATTGACAATCCAATTCTATATTATCCGAAAATTTCTTTCAATGTATACATACATATGTTATTTTACCATCACTTAAGTTATTTTTTCTATATATACATCTCTATAACAATTTCAGGTACATAAGACTAAAACACAATATCAATATAACAGTCAAATAATATTCCAATAATTGTTTGATTGCGTACAGATGTTTAAAGAGAAATATTATAATTGTTTCTCACTTTTATAAACGTACTCCAATTCTTTTGGTACACAGTTTCGTCCTCAAAACGAGGCTTCTGTTACGATCTTACCGTAAACTGTTTTTCACGTAAACATAAAAAAAATGTAATCCCACTATCTCACGTGGCTCTTACGTTTTCTGTGCTGTATATAGTTGGGCATGGAGGGCTAAAGTTGTAAGTGAAGGAAGCTAATAAGAAGTCAGGGCGATAGTAGGATAGGGCTTTGGGAGACTAGGGTGCATTTGAGTTTGTTTTGTAACAGAAAGGGACATGATATATTTGAAAAGATAGAAAAGAATAAGCGAAATTAGTAATAGAATAAGCATTTAATGACAGCTTACATGTCCTTCTACTTTCTTTTTCTTTGGTCTATTTTTAACGTAGATACATTAATGTAAAAAGACAACTTGATACACTAACAACGCCTTAATAACAGTGAAAAGCGACTTCGCGGATTCCTTGCTTTGGCTTCACTTTGTTTGTAAGATTGTACTATACAGCCTTTCCTCTCTTAATGTGTTGTAATGAGAGCTACGTTGTTGCAAGATTCTCTACGGAAGGTTTGTTCTCAACAGATGTTTTCAGTGAAAATACGCAGATCTAGCGTTGCTAATGACAAATCTTGGCAGCTGCACCTTACGGATGGCTTACAGTTCATATCTAATGATGATGTTTACTGGGTGACAGTTCGCTCTCACTTTTTTAATCTAAATACCTCACTTAAGTTGACAGTTTTTTGAAGAAAAAATCTTTATCTGCACCACTGTTTTCATCTAGCTACTTATCTTTTACGACGTCACTCAGTAAGGAGCAATACCCATGTTCTCTTGGTTATGCTTTACTACCACGGGATGAGAAAGACTGAGGGCACATGGCGCGTGGCGCCTGCTCGATCTTTCCGCCTCCAATGCCGTGAGATTAATGAATGCAATGTTGGCACTGTTTTCTGACAGACGACCGACCCTTTTAGGGCCCGAAAAACTTGTGCGGGGTTGACTGGAAAATACGAACATTTCTAAAGAACCCCCTAGGCCTAACTGACTTGCTTATCATAAACAAGCTCTACTAAATTTGTATATATCTTAACATGTTGTCGCAGAAAACCAGAGTGGGTTCATACTTTTCCTTACAAAGTTAAAGTTGAAATATTTTCCTCAATTTGAGTTACAGTATATACGTAAGTTGTCCACCTGTTAGGTAAGGAGCACTCTGAGCTCTGGTCAAACAACTCACTCGGTTAAGTTAACTGTAAAAAAGAAGACACTAAGAGCCTATCGGAATTTCTGTCCTCTCCTGTTGTAACTTTACAATACTATCGTTGATCTTGTCTAACTGGGTGGGCTTTCCAG
Source organism: Carcinoscorpius rotundicauda (assembly GCA_011833715.1). Taxonomy (NCBI): domain Eukaryota; kingdom Metazoa; phylum Arthropoda; class Merostomata; order Xiphosura; family Limulidae; genus Carcinoscorpius; species Carcinoscorpius rotundicauda. Next base: position 47,475,845 of record CM022395.1, on the reverse strand, counting down.
GAATCATCAAAGAGACGTTTTTCTTTCTCTTTACGCCTGACATAGAAAGAACATTCCACACTGATTTCCGGAGGTGAGTCATCATTAGCTGATTAAGAATATTTCAGAAAAATTTGCGATCCAATAAGGAAAGTTTTTTACTCAAAATACAGCACGTACAGCATAAACAAAGCAGGTATCATGATGTTTCTACTAATAACTAAAATGTATCTCCGTTAATGTTAATCTGGACATAAAGACATGCTCGTTATTCATTGCACATTTACAATAGATGCATTAGCTTGGACTAGCAAGTTAATGAGACTTTAACAAAATATAAGTGCATCAAACGTATTGCTAGATATTCATTTATACATGTAACTAAAAAAGAGAAAATATTAGTAAAACACGACACATTTCTGAATACATATTTTTATGACCACTTTCATGTTCATGAAGAGTACATTTCGTTAAAATACAGCACATGAAAAGTATATACCAAATTAATTAAAATTTTAGTTGATTCACAGGTGAAAATCATAACTTATCCACGAAAAGTAACATCGTTCTAATTATACATAACATTGTCAAACACTCAACAAATCACAATGAAAACATCTTTAGGCTAAAGAGAGGCAATTACGTACGCGAGTAAAAACACAGGTGAAAATAACACTAAGAAACATTATTATTGATTTAGCAAAGGTGATACAACACACGCACCTCCTCATTTCTAAGGTTTGTTTGTTTTTAATGCCGCGCAAAGCTACTCGAGGGCTATTTGCACTAGCCGTCCCTAATTTAGCAGTATAACACTAGAGGGAAGGCAATTAGTCATCACTACCAACCGCCAACTCTTGAGCTACTCTTTTACCAAAAATAGTGGGATTGACCTTTACATTATACGCCCCCACGGCTGAAAGGGCGAACATGTTTTGTGCGACGGAGATTCGAAAACGCGGCCCTCAGATTACGAGTCGAACGCCTTAACCCACCTGGCCATGCTGGGCCCATATTTTTAAGATCCACCTTCATATTCATATTAGTGTTTTGGTAAATCTTTTTTTTTAATTGTTTGAAATGTTTCTAAGTTTGCAAGAATGTTTGAAAGTTATTACGTTTCCAATAATTGTTAAGACGAAATTCAGAAAAATAATAATTGTATGTAACTTTATCATTCACTCCGAAATAAAATTATTTAAGAATCGATTATAGTGATACTATTTACGAATAAAAAATTGTAAGCTACTAATAGTAATGTTGTTTAAGGTTTAGAGTTGTCAAATAGTATTTGAGTGGTGTTTTATGCATCACTGAGTCGTAATAACAGTATGACAAGGAAATCTTAGTGATGGTGGGATAATCTGTGATCGAAGTATGAAACGGTATGAAAACATTGAGTTGAGGAAAATTAACGTCTGTCAAATTTGGATTCTACTTAAAATATTACAAAACAGGAACATCAGAAAAGGTACTCGACTAATGGACAGAGAGTAATTTATATTAAACAGTAAGTAATTAGGAAACACATTAAACTTCTACGTTTGAAATAGTAGCTTTACCTGCTAGTGGACAAAGATATCAGTTTCATAAAATACAATAACAATGACTGACATTATATGCTGTAGCTTTAGTAGCTTTACCTGTTAGTGGACAAAGATATCAGTTTCATAAAATACAATAACGATGGTTGACATTATATACTGTAGCTTTAGTAGCTTTACCTGTTAATGGACAAATATATCAGTTTTATAAAATACAATAACGATGGTTGACATTATATACTGCTATAAGTAGTTCTTTAAAACATAATTCCTGGATGCTGTATATTTGCTGGTATAAGATCGTTAAAAAACAGCGCTGTAGTTCCAAGAAAAGTAAAGGGTAAATTTAACCGTGTTTTCGTAACATTCAAACAATGCTTAATGGCAAATTATCGCTTCACCAGAATGAAATCAAACATGTTTACGAACTGCTTTAGAACAAAACTGCATACTACGAACGCTGCGGCCCGGCGTGGCCAGTTGGGTTAAGGTGTTCGATTCGTAATCCGAGGGTCGCGGGTTCGAATCCCGTTCGCACCAAACATGTTCGCCCTTTCAGCCGTGGGCGAGTTATAATGTTAGGTCAATCCCACTATTCGTTAGTAAAAGAGTAGCCCAAGAGCTGGCGGTGGGTGGTAATGACTAGTTGGCTTCCCTCCAGTCTTACACTACTAAATTAGGGACGGCTAGCGCAGATAGCCCTTGAGTTGCTTTGCGCGAAATTCAAAATAACAAATAACGAGCGGTACCGATAATTTGTGACAATATTGTTTTTGTTGGATGGCACGTCGTGCTTAAGCCCAGCTTAGACGATATAATATGCACATTACAGTTTGATAAATATTTCATTTCATGTTATACTCGTGCACAAACCAGTGGAGCAGATCGTTAATAAATAAATACCACCTTTATCTGAATATTTCCCACGTATTGGAACATACGTATTGAATACTTTAATCGATCTATATAAATGAAGGTTGCGACTTTTTTCAGATGAACATTGTGGTTATCAACTGAAGTATGGAAACTCGGCCTCATAATACAGTGACTTTATTACAGACATTTCACAACACAGTATTAAGAACTCAAAAGCATCCGCGAGAAAACAATTATTTGTAGATATTTTATAAAACAGTGTTTTAGAATTTAAAGCAGCAGTTTCCAGTAACTTGTGAGTTTGAAACATAAGAGGATGATACGTAAATCGTAAGCTCATGGATGAATGGTCAGAAAACACAGTTTAAGTATGAAATAAATAATGGTATTTTTCAGGTTCGCATTGACGTGAAGGGGGGCTTAGAAGATATAGCAAATATTCCGAAATATCATACGTCTCTGATATAGCACGTAGTATACATATATACGCTATTTCCTGATTTTTATTCCAATAAAAAGGCTATGATATAAAACATTAATACTTATTCAGCACAAAGTTTTATACACTGATAAAAAAACAAACTTCGATAAACAGAAAGAAACGCACGTTACAGAATAATGGATAGCTCTTCCTACATCAACCTTTACAGAATGAATTAACAATTACAACACAACAAAAAATAAGTGTATTATCAGATACGACTATTCACAAAATGTTTCATAATTAGCTAGCGCTCATTTCAACAAAAACGAGTGTATCATAAGACGTTGTTCTTCAAAAATTCCTACTTATTTCATAGAAACAAATCTGTTTCAGTAACTTTATATGACAGTTTACATGATTAATAATGTTGTTTTTACATTACATACACGAAGTTAAACCATTGTATTGAATTACGTATGTTATTTATAATATTATTTTTATTTCTGATGCATGTTGGTAGCCTAGATCAGAAGCGGCTGATAATGCACGTTTACTATGGGATTTCTCCACAAAAAAGCATTGGGAATAAATACAAAACTAATGCATGTTGCGAACAAGTTAATAAAGTGTAATAGAGCGACGAGATTTTTTTTTTTTTTACCTTTCATAACTTTCAAGTTTGAAGGTGACAGTTTTTCATCGGATGACTGGCCAGGCGGGGATGTTCCGAGATGATCATCGTACCAACTTTTTCTGCGGTCGTCGGAATCTGATGATGGGGAATTAGGATCCATTAAGCCGGGGTCAGAACCTGAAGAATGCCGACTGATGGACGATCGAAATTCGGCAGAGTCCCGCGCAATCTCTGTAATGGTGGGTGGATCCTTTGCCATGGAAACTGACATACTGAATAACTGTATAACTGCGGACCCTCCTACTAACCAGTCTGCTGTGAGGCAAAGATTAACAAAGTGTGTGCCACACGCGGGTACGCGTCTTCTCTGCAGGGTAACAGACGTAACTACTCCAACGAGACCCGAGAGTGATGGTGTTAGCGTTTAGTGAATTTCCTAGTGTACTGTGCGAACAAAGTAAAACGACAGTCCTGATATGGGACTTTCTGCCATCGGCTACTGTAAATCACAACGAAGTGACACTGGGTAAGACATGCCAAAGCTTTCCGCCCAGCCTTTACCTTGAATTACAGCGGGGAGGATGACAATTACCGTCAATTACTCCTTCCGAAACCTCATTGGTTAATGTGGAACTCGTACTGATTATTGTTCACTGATTCCTGCTTGTTATTGGCTGAACATCCAAGTGCTTTTAGTGACGTCGGAATACAGGGTGCGAGTTGGTGTGCCATAATTCTGACGGATTATCATGACAGAGTTCTAGCTCCCTGCTGTGAAACACTCGGCGAGCAAATAAAATTCAGAAACACAGAGCAATAGAGCAATTTAACGTGGTGAAAGACTAAACTTCGGCTAGGACATCGAGAGACCCGTGTCTTCGGTTTTCTCGTGGTAGGAACACTTAAGATGAAACGGTGATTTGCATTTACGATACTTTAACATCTGAAAATACGAGGAGTAATAAAAAAATCAATTTCAAATTTATCCAATTCCACCTTTGTAATTTTCAGTCAAGAAATCGATTAGCTAATTGCTGCAGCAGTATATAATAATAGACGTATGAACAATTGGGTATCTCAAACATGCTAAAGAACATGTCCTTGAACAATTATAGCCAATTTAAATGATAAAAATCACTCCAAACATGTGTTGTACTTTTTTTCTAGTTAGATTGCACTTAAAATACCATAAAGATCTAATCAATTAGTCATCAAGAAATAGCCAACTTTTTATTTGTGATATATTTTTAAAAACCTAGATTTTTAATTATCTAAAAACAATTTGTCTCTATCCCACACAGTTATTTCGAATTTTCAGTCTGTCACCAACAGCAGTAATTGGCGAACCAGTTCTAAAATTATTGAGATACAAACTACAGAAACTATCATAAGATGGTAAGAATCAAAGAAACAGGACGTTTTAAAACCTGTATTATTAAAACAAAAAACATTTTTATGATGGAAATTTACACGTTACATTATCTATGCACTTCACTTAAAAAAAAATCCCAATTAATACTGCCAACTTCCATTTTGTTTCGTTATTTATGTTGCATTCATAAGTGGATTAACTTTACGAAATTGTTGTAAATATATTTAATTTTATAAGTGTTCGATAACAACGACTTTACAAATTAAAATTTCTTGTTTTTATGACGTTTTCAATCTGAAAATATTACCTAATGTTTACGCCCCTGTATATTTATATATATATATAACGAGTATACCATAACAAATTAAATATGATTGAAATGAAAAGAACCACAGCAGAGATTCCGTAATTTATCGATTTCTTTCGTAATTTTAACAAAGAAAATATAACGCCATTATTCTCTTTGTAAAAATAAAAATAAATATTTTACAATTTTTCTAACATATGTTTGGTGTTATAAAATATTCACGTATATTTTGTTTATATTAATGTTTGATGACAATGATTGCAATGTATTCGTCCGGTTCTAACTGGTTCGATAATGAAGATCTTCAATTAAAAGTAACATTCTTAATATAGTTACCAACCTTTTGAATGTGTTTTTGAAAACTTGGTTGTAAAGATAACAGACGATATTTATTGTGTATGTTTTGTTTTTGTTTTTGGGATTTCGCACAAAGCTACTCGAGGGCTATCTGTGCTAGCCGTCCCTAATTTTGCAGTGTAAGACTAGAGGGAAGGCAGCTAGTCATCACCACCCACCGCCAACTCTTGGGCTACTCTTTTACCAACGAATAGTATGATTGACCGTCACATTATACGCCCCCACGGCTGGGAGGGCGAGCATGTTTAGAGCGACGCGGGCGCGAACCCGCGACCCTCGGATTACGAGTCGCACATCTTACGCGCTTGGCCATGCCAGGCCGTTTGTTGTGTAAGCTTCTGGTCATTTCTGAAAATATTGTCACTCGATTAAGGTGGATGGAATTTTTCATCATGTTTAAAACAACACGTTGGTCCAAGAAGTCTTGATAGAAATGAATAAAAATACAATAACCTTTTTTCGAATTGGTAATTTGCCCCTGAAGCGCTATAACAAGGGTTATGACATTTTTATTCATTTCTACGAAGTTGGATGGAATGTTATGGATCAGTTTGGAATTAAATTGTGGTGAACAATACAACAAAGGCACACAGTGTTAAACCACAAAACTGTCTGAAGGGTTTCCCATGATTTTGGGTTTGATTAAGATAGGTTTTGAATATTTGCTGAATCCAGATATCCTCTTGATAGGATACAAGTTTCCAGATGAAACCAAGAGAAATTAATTTTCTCGCTCAGTTCATCGAAGTGCGTTTAAAATAGATATCCTTAAAAAGGTAAATAAAAAATAACAACCCAACCTTTTTATCTTAGACCCACTAAAAATAGCGAAGGTAAACTCAATATTTAATACTTGTAACTTATCGACATACATGATAAGTAACACTCTTATGTTGAACCCAAGTGAAGTGTTCTAATAAACACTTTTGAATTCTGTCAATTTGGTTGTTGTTAAGAACAAACGTTGCACAATGGGTTATTTACGCTGAACCCATCTGCAGAGGACACTTCAATTCTATAATATCTGCTTTACTCATTTTCATGCAACTGTAAAAAGTTAGTAATATAATATAATTAATTAAGATTGTAGTGATTTAAGGGTTCTAAACAGATGTGTCTGACTGTTGGCGGAACAATAAATATTAACATTCATTCCTGTCAAGAAAGTATTATTAATATATATTTTCCGTGTATTCATTGTTGTTTCTAGCATTCACAGGAGAGGAAACAACAGTAACGGCTTCACTCTGTAAGCTTATCCCGATAATAATATTGTAAGTATGATAAATTCACACACTTCTTTCAATAATTATAATAACAAGGAAACATTGCTTCGTTAGACCTGTCGGCTTATCCTTAAGATTATGGTAATTAATACTCTTTAGCTGTTTCTGTTCCATAAATTGTTTATAAGAACAAGTAATCACCTTTTAAGAGGAGTCTTCAAGGTGTAATCAAATTCTTCTAAAAGTTTTATTTCTCGATTTGTTTGTACTGGTACGGTTAGGACTGTACAACTTAGTATTTACGACACTCGCGGCTACCATTCGCGAGACTCTGCGAAGTGTGAAACGACCCTCAGCGGAATTGTCGGCGGCTATGAGCTCAGCTCCAGGCATTTAGTCGGCTCAGAGAAAGCTTCTCCACCTGATCTTTATTGCTCAGTTCATGTTAACCATGATATCCAGAGCGGCATTACTGTTTAAAGCATAACTCCCTTTCTTTAACACGTCACTCTTATCTTATCAGTGGACAGAGGAATATTTGAAACAGTTAAAATATTGTTAATATAAACGATTATGATTTGGTGTGTGATTCTATTGTAACGTCGGCAAAACAACAACTAAAAGACACTAGAACTTTCCAGATTTTCTTCAAGAATATGAACTATCGAACAAATAAAAATGTGTTAGAAAACAGTGTATTGTTTTACATTGAGAAAAATTAACGTTACAGTATATCGGGAAAGTAAAACGTGTATCTGAAAATAATGATATAACAAAAAATGTCACGATAAAGCTAAATAAAGAAAATAAAATGAAATGGTAATTTAAAAACAAACAAACAAAATAAAAGGCCCGACATGACCAGGTGGTTAGGGCACTCGACTTGCAATCTGAGGGTTTCGGGTTCGAATTACTGTACATATTCGTCCTTTCAACCGTGGGAGTGCTATAAAGTAAGGTCAATCCCACTATTTTTGGTAAAAGAGTAGCGCATGAGTTGGCAGTGGGTTGTGATGACTAGCTGCCTTACACTGCTAGCCCTCCTGTAGCTTTGCGACATATTAAAAAAATAAACAAAACACAAAACCCGGTAAAACGTAGAACAACATTATTAATATTCTACTCGTCTTGAATGGTAATTATAAGTGGCATTTCTATGACAACAGTAAATGACACAAAATGACCTGAGCTTCATCACTGTATCAGAAAACTAAGTTCTATTGTGATTAGATTACAGTGAATCACAAATTGAGCACTTTAAGTGTAAATGGTATTTTAAATCGTAATCCAAATAAGTCTCACGAGATCCAAACGACACACACAAGGCTAATAGCGTAAAACGATTTTTGTAACAAAAATGAGTTACATTCATTTCAAGTATTATAGTTAACAAGATTTACGAACCATAAAAAAACACGACATTTTTTGTGACCTCTCACTTAAATCACTTCTTGTATCTCATAAAAGCGCAATTATCATCATAACATTTAATGTATTACTTAGTTCCCTGAAAGAACAGCAGATTTTTAAATGGACATTTTGATGAAAAGAAAAACTTGTTTATTGAAAAACTATAGCACACATGAAGTATCGGTTATTTCGTGAAGCTATTTTTTTTCTCTAAATAATCCTTTTTTTCCTACTTATTTGTCCCCCGCTGGTACAGCGGCAAGTCTATGGATTTACAACGCTAAAATTAGGGGTTAGATTCCATTCGGTGGACTCAGAAGGTTGCCCGATGTGGCTTTTTATAATAAAACACACTTATGTTACTTATTTTATATTAATATTATACGTATTTTAGGATATCATATTTGTGTACTTATTTCCAGGAAAATACCAGATATGTACAATTTTGTGTTCAAACTACTTAAGAATTGTTTTGTTCCGTTACCTTAGTTTTTATTGCTGAATTCGGTTACGCTAATGTACTGAAGAGTATTTTCTTGTTCTCTGGTGCATCAGCGATGTTTTACGGCTTTACGTCGCTAAAATCCGTGGCTCGATTCCTCGCGATGATCAAAGAGCAGAGAGACTACTGTAAGACAGCGGTAAGCCTTCGAATTTAGAACGCTAAAATCTCGATTTCTCTTGGTTGAGACAGTAGGTGCATTTTTTTTTTTTTAATAGAAAAACACATACTCTGTAATTTTGGCTAAAAACAACAACAATAAATTCTTTTGTTTTGTAATAACGCCAAGCTTAGAATAGTAAGTTATATTCCATAAAAGATTAATGAAACAGTACAGTTTCTGAAAACTTTTACTATTGATTCTAAGGAGGTCGTTTTGTCAGCGAAACGAAGGAAAGAAACTATGAGCAAGTTAAGAACCCGTAGCAGAAAGGTATCGAGGGCTGAGAGAACTATACCCTCCTGGAGTGAAGGGTCAAACACATATTCACCTGGCTAGCCCAGAGGACGGCCAGGGCAGCCATTAACCCTAATGAACATAAGCCGCTGTGAGTGACCGCTTAGCGCGTTTACTTGTGTGGTCAGCCAGTGACCACTGGTCAGTCACTCTTTGACATACGATTAAAATATGGCGGCTGTCTTTGCTCGTGTTGACGGCATTCCTTCTTTGAGTAATGATACAGCAATCAATCTTGTAACGTTTTCAACATTTGAATACCAAAACCTATAGCTTGGAGCCTCTTTGATTACAAAGTTGTTCTGATGTCAGTAATAAAGTGCATGAGCACTGGCCTAGATGGTGAAGTGTGGTAGAGCCCGCTGGATCTGATTTCACATCAGTTCTACTTTTCTATTTAAACAGCTGGGTCCTAGATCTTGAAACTAGCTCTCGTTAATACCATATAACCGTAAAAGACTTAGTAAAAGTTTCCAAAAGTAGACTAATAATTCATTATATCGAACGTACGGTTGTCGTGAGTAACGTTTGAAAGTCAAAGAAGCTCATTAAGTAGCAATATGTCATTGAAGTATTGATTTATAGACTACCACTCTTGTTCTAGTTCAGGTCTGTAAAGAGAAACAGTGGAGTCAAGCAGCTCCGGTCACAGACATGCTCTGTCTTCGCAGTCTGTCTTTAGGTAGAAAAGTAAAACATGTTCTAAGCTGAAGACAAACAGTGTAGTGTGAATTGATGTTTATTATTATTATACATATATTTTGCGTTTCTCGAGTGAAAGAAATCTCACACGAACTCTTTTCTATAGTAAAGGTTGACTGCTAGTAGGAAACTATCTTTCAGAAGCAACTGAGTTATCAGACTTGTGGTTTGTCTACGCTTTAATCCCTCCGTGTTTCTTATCATTATGAAACTAAACATGTTCTGTTCGTATTTTCAAATAGTTTCATAAAGAACCAGGATTAATTAAACGAAAAATATATTTTGAGATTAATAATTATCGCATATATTTGAGACCAATACGTTTGATAAAGAGCTATCGAAACTGTTTTAAATCTTTTAAGTTCAAATAAGTCTCTATAATTTGAGAAATTTAAACATAATCTTAATTTCAGCGTTTCATGCTCTTATAACAAAATGAACCCAGACTCTAACAAAGTAATGATATATAACAATACAAGTTACTTAAACACTAGAAACACGTAACCATAAAAACTCAGTACGAGGCACTCGAAGTATTATCGCATGCTCAGAAACAATGTAATCGTAAATGAAATAAAACAGCTGTCAGAAATAAGAGTTCTCAAATAGCCAGTTCTGTTCGTTATACTATTGTTAGGACAACTGTCCGTATGTTGCTCGTATTGCTGCTGCTCGAACATTACGGCCTGTTTGTGATAAAATAGCTGTGTTCTTGCTGCTTTCTGAAACAAGTTTATTTTGTTTAAACAGGATTTCATGACTCAAGTTTCCCTACCTAAAGTAAAAGAGGAAACCATAAAATCCTCAGGTAAAAGTCGCCGTTCCCACCTGTGTTTAGTTTTAAAGGAAAAACTTTAGTGATCACGTGCTCAAAATGGTTTGACAAATTCAGTTCTTGCCAACGACAAACGTGTAGGTAGAGGTTAGCGATTTTTCACCATCTTTTCACCATAACACGATGGCAATTGTTTCCTGGATACAGCATCCAGTCAGGTACTATATGCTTGTGACACCCACACCACGATGTGTCAGAAGTTCCCGTACATGATTTTTCTACATCACTCTATGAACATAATGTCTTACTTGCTTGTTTCAGGATCGGTTTCTTCAAAGGCGGTCGGACGACACTACCCGCACAACAAAAGTTTTCTAAATTTGCAGAAGGGAAGCTGGCAAGCTTAGGGTATCGGTTTATCCTTTTTGTTTTTTAAACAAGAACTAATTCAGTAAAAACTACTTTATATTCATAAAGCAAAATAGCTTAAAATCACTAACTGGTGCCTTTATAGGCCGTTTTTCTTAATTGTTTCAAGGCAGATTTAATTGTATTGGTGTGGCAATGATTTTTTAACGACACTGTTTTTGACGCACAGAATTCACACAATAACAGAAACAATCTAAGTTAAAATTACAGTAATTGGTAGTATTTTTAGTTAATATATGTAACATATTTATAAATAATATTTAAAGACTGGTCAGGTTTTGAGTTACATAAGTTTTAACAGAATCGTAGATTTTCAAAATAACTGTTCCCTCAAAGATAAAATAGAACAGATTGTCCAACATTCTGGAAAAACGGTTTCTTAACACAACATTAGCAGGTTTGTCTTGTCGTTGAACAAAAACTGTTTTAATAGACCAACAAAATCCGCAGAATTCGGAAAACTAAAGATTTATATCTAAATTTTCATTGAACAAATATGGGTTTATATTGCTAATGTTTTCAGCGCATACAGTTGTAAAAAGATTTCTGAATTTTGGTGTTGAAAATCCGGATTCAATCCCTGTGATACAACTAAATATTTCCCTTATTCCAGGTAGTGAGTGTGTTATAAGAGTGAAAGGCAATTCATTACTGTAAATGGTGTGGGATACAGTACTGCTGTTTGGCTGTCTTCTCTATGATCAGCACTTGGAAATAAGGGTTTGGTTTGTTTTGAATTTCGCTCAAAGCTACACGAGGGCTATCTGGGCTAGCTGTCCCTAATTTAGTAGTGTAATACTACAAATAAGGCCTTTAGTTGTCACCACGCACCATCAACTATTAGGCTATACTTTTACCAACGAATAGTTGGATTCGCCGTCACATTATAATACTGCCACGACTGAAAGGGTGAACATGTGTGGTGTGACGGGAATTTAAACCCGCGACCCTCAAATTACGAGTCGAATTGGCCATGCCGGGCTTTCAAAATAAGGCACGGCAGCAGTTTTGCCATAACTGAGTCGTAGTGGCTTTTGAAACTGTAGAAACTGCTTCATTGTTTTTATGCTGTTACATTATAACTTTAATAATTCTTTACTTAAAACCTATTAAACTCTATTGCACGAATTGTGAAAATGCGGTGAGAAGTGTTTTTATCGAAATAGATATAAATGGCACAACTATATGTTTTAGTGAAATATATTTTGTTATACGTTATAAATGGATACATTGTCTAGAAGTTATTACTCAATTTAGGTACCAACAAAAATAATTTCATGACTTATTTATAATATTATCTGAAGTAAAATAATGTAACTACATAACTGAAAAAAGTTGTATGTTTAGTAAGACTGAAAGATTGATTTGTTATCCGTACCTTACAACATGCAATAAAAGGCTAATAATACTATGTAACAAAAATTTTGTTCCTGGATAGTATGTATTATTTCTTATTTGCTTATGTTGTAAAAGTACAGAAAATGGCCATTATCCCCTTCAAACTTTGATTTTGTGACCTGGATAATAAAATTTAGAAATTAACCTATTTTATATTTAGAAATGGGCAAATTTGCACATTTTCATTCACATAAGGTCTGAATAAAATTACATATGAATCAAGATTTGCGTGTATTTTACTAAAGTCATACAAAAATGTTTAGAAGTGAGTAGTTTTTGGCTGTAATGTAAATCAATTTCACATATCAGCCCCCATATATAGTTTTCATTATACGCTTCTTGGTAGCAGCGTTCAAAGTCCAGTATATCTCGGTGGAAGCGCTCGTCTTGCTCCTCTGAGTATGCTCCCATGTTCTCCTTGCATTTATCAAGATAATCGTCAAGGATATGGACTTTCAGGGACATCCTGCAGCCCATTTTGCCGTAGTCCTTCACCAGAGCCTCAACCAGTTCTACATAATTTTCGGCCTTGTGATTGCCCAACAAGCTCCGAACCACTGCGACAAAGCTGTCTCAAGTTTTATCCCCTTCCTACTGAGCTTCTTGGGGAATTCTGTGTACTCCAGGGTCTTTTTTATTTGTAGTCCAGCGAAGACACCAGCTTAGACTTTTACTTCAGACAGCTTAGGGAAGAAGTCTCGAAGGTACTTGAAAGCTGCAGACTCCTTATTAAGACCTGTGACAAATTGTTTCACAAGACCCAATTTTATGTGCAATGGTGGGAAAACACATTCTTGAGATCAAATAGTGGCTCACACTTGACATTGTGGCTCCTCACAGAGAACTCGGTTCGTTGTGGTCAGTGCTTCTTGTTGTAGTGTGCTGCGGTGGTGTCCCTGCTGTCCCAAAGGCAAAGATAACAGGTAAACTTGTTAAAGCCTCCTTGACGACCCATCAGGAATGCCACCATTTTGAAGTATTCGATAAGCTCCCAGCCATACTCATCATACTTCAAGGTTTCTAGCAAGGTATTGATGCTGTAGTATTCCTCTTTGAGGTGCACCGAATGAGCCAGGGGAAGAGACGGATACTTATTCCCGTTAAGGAACAGTACAGCTTCGAAACTTCTGGATGGGTCTGGAGAATGCTTGCAGCTTTTTGATGTCATCTCTGATAAAATCAGACAGGTCTATGTGTTCACTTAGGCAGCTAAAACTAAATTGAAGTGGTGAGTAGTGAGCCCCTGAATATATATTACTACTGTATACATATTATTTCTAAAAAATTCTAAAAGGCTTTTGAAAACTTTCTTAAGTTCTTCAACATTCCAGAAAGTTCTTGAAAATTCTTGTAAGTTCAAGAAGATACCATATCAGTTACTCAGCACTGAATGTACTTGGAATGTTCTGGAAAATGGGTTAATTTGAAAATTTCATTAACCAGGTCACAAAAGCAAAGGTTGAAGAGAAAGATAGGTCTTTACCATTTACTTTAGGCATAAGCAATTGGAAAATAACAATTTCTGCTTAGGAACAAGAAAAAGTAAAAATTTTGTTAAAATTTAAGTGAACTCTTCTCCTAAATGGTCAAAGTTATAGTCTGAAAATATCGCTTTTTTGTTAAGCATTAATACCGTCCATGTGTCTGACCGCTAGGTGGACAACGTTAATCAGAACAAAGCCAAACTCTCCGAGGTAATGAGTTATGACGTTTACACACACAACATCCAAGAAAGCCTGTTCTGTGGAATTTAAGTCAATATTTCTTATTAATCAAGCCATCACTTCTGTGGTCGTAGGTTCAAGATCTTCCATCATAATTTTGGGAGGATAATACCAAGCATTATCGAACACTACGAGATGGCAATGTTATACCGAGAATATGACTTACCCCTAGTTCTTCAGATTCTAATCTGACACAAAACCTTGACTTACCTTTACCAAAAGTTCAAAAAAGCTGTTAAAATACAAGAATGTAACATTTTTATTAGCGTTAAAATGAAATAAATAATACCTTTAAAACTTATGTTTAAAAATCGTTTTGATACATGAAATAATTCAGGTAATACATGAAAATTTAAAAAGTTTGCGGTAAAACGTTATTATAACAACATATACATATAGATATTAACATGCACTACAAGGAGATACAGAACTTAGACCTTTACATGTTTTTCCAGTATTTTCTTCTACTCTTCCTTTTATACTAATACACAAATAATACCATTTTGCTAGAGAAACGAAATGAAATTCGACAAAATATAATTAGCTTAGTATTTAAAGCTACTGTATAAACCCAGTACTATAGAATTTGTATTGGAAAATGTGTTTAGAAAAGTTCATTGTAACACTTTAAATACTTTTACTTCCATAAACACAAGTTTTTAATCGATAAAGTGACCATGCTCTTGGTAGACCTAAAAAATAGCTGACCGTCAGAAAAAAATGAATCAAGTTTAGCCAGAGGGCTGGCTAGACATTTATTTTCTCCAATTATATTATTGTAAGTTTTAACATAATTTTTCATCAGTTGCAGAACATTGCATATTACATGACAAAACAGTGAAAAACACTCCTGAAAGAACTGTCTTGCCAATGTTAAACTCAGTCGATGCGTTTTTAATAGCACTGAATCTCTGCGAAACATTTGGTCTTTCTATTTTTAATTTTTTTTTTACAAAGTTTTGCGCTGAAGATATTTTATTTAATTTTCTAGACTGTTTGTTTATTTTAGAACAAAGCCACGTGGGGATATCTAATGTGTCAACTGCGTGGAATCGAACCAAAAAGCAATGTGGAAGGAACAGTACGAACAGAAAAGAGCATATCTTATTGTATTCCCGTATTTTCTGTTGAATAATATATTGACGTGACATAGAGATCAACTTAACGTTTTTTTTTCCAGCACAATTGGACGAAACTTTGTTCTACACACAACAACTTACCTGTCAAACTACAAGTAATGTGCGGCCCGGTATGAGCAGGTGGTTAAGGCTCTCGACTCGTAATCCGAGGGTCGCGGATTCGAATCCCCATTGAGGCCTGGCATGGCCTAGCGCGTTAAGGCGTGCTCTTCGTAATCTGAGGTTCGCGGGTTCGCGCCCGAGTTGCGCCAAACATACTCGCCCTTTCAGCTGTTGGGGCGTTATAATGTGACGGTCAATCCCACTATTCGTTGGTAAAAGAGTAGCCCAAGAGTTGGCGGTGGGTGGTGATAACTAGCTGCCTTCCCTCTAGTTTTACACTGCTAAATTAGAGACGACTAGCACAGATAGCCCTCGAGTAGCTTTGTGCAAAATTCCAAAAAACAAACAAACAAACAATCGAATTCCCGTCAAACCAAATATGCTCGCACTTTCAGCCAGGGGGTCGTTATAGTGTGACGATCAATCCCACTATTCGTTAGTAAAAGAGTAACCCAAGAGTTGGGGGTGGGTGGAAATGATAAAGTGCCTTCCCTCCAGTCTTACACTGCTAAGATAAGGCCGGCTAGTTCATAAAGCTCTTGAGCAGCTTTGCTCGAAATTCAAAACAAACGAATGTTCTGTACTAAACAGTGCTCAGTACTAATATTGTGTACCAAACAGTGGTTACAACTGTTGTTATGTACTAAACACTGCTTAGTACTTATGTTGTATACTAAACAGTGGTTAATACTACTATTGTGTACAAACAATGTTACTACTAATGTGTGTATTAAATAGTGGTTACTACTAATCATGTGTACTAAACAGTGGTTACTACTAATCATGTGTTTTAAACAGTGGTTACTATTAATGTGTATATTTAAAAGTGGTTACTACTAATGTCGTATTTAAAAGAGTGGTTACTACTAATGCGTGTATTAAATAGTGGTTACTACTAATGCGTGTATTAAATGGTGGTTACTATTAATGTTGTGTACCAAACAGTGGTTACAACTATTGTTGTGTACTAAACATTGGTTATTATTAATGTGTATGTTAAACAGTGATTACTACTAATGTTGTGTACTAAACAATGGTTACGACTATTGTTGCGTACTAAACATTAATTACTATTAATGTGTGTATTAAATTGCAGTTACTACTAATGATGTGTAGTAAACAGTGGTTAGTACTAATGTTGTATACTAAAGAGTGGTTACTACTAATGTTGCGTACAAAACAGTGGTTACAACTATTGTTGTGTACTAAACAGTGGTTACTACTAATGTGTGTATTAAATAGTGGTTACTACTAATGTTGTGTACTAAACAGTGGTTACATCTAATGATGTGTACTAAACAGTGGTTACTACTAATATGTGTATTAAATAGTGGTTACTACTAATGTTGTATACAAAAGAGTGGTTACTACTAATGCTATGTACTAAACAATGGTTACGACTATTGTTGTGTACTAAACATTGATTTCTATT
Source organism: Carcinoscorpius rotundicauda (assembly GCA_011833715.1). Lineage (NCBI taxonomy): Eukaryota > Metazoa > Arthropoda > Merostomata > Xiphosura > Limulidae > Carcinoscorpius > Carcinoscorpius rotundicauda. The sequence goes on along the minus strand of CM022395.1, from coordinate 47,459,056 downwards.
AATGTGTGTATTAAATAGTGGTTAATGCTAATATTGTGTACAAAACAGTGGTTACAACTATTGTTGTGTACTAAACATTGATTACTATTAATGTGTGTATTAAATTGTGGTTAATGCTAATGTTGTGTACAAAACAGTGGTTACTTCTAATGCCTGTATTAAATAGTGGATACTATTAATGTTGTGTACTAAACAGTGGTTATTACAAATTTGTGTATCAAATATTAGTTACTTCTAATGATGTGTAATAAACAGTGGTTACTACTAATATATGTATTAAACAGTGGTTACTACTAATATATATATTAAATAGTGGTTACTACTAATGATATGTACTAAACAGTGTTGTTATGTACAATGTTGTGTATCTGTTTGTGGAAGCTGTGTTTTTTCCTGACAGAATAACGAAAATTTGAAACATTATCTGCTCTTTATAAAGTGTATAACTGTGTCTTTTTATGTTGCTGAGGATAATTGTAAAGTAGAAAAACAAAGCGACAACAATTCATTATCAAAGTAAAGCAATCAGTAAATGAATTAACACACTCGTGGGATTCTTTCACCCAATATTCCCTAGAATGTTGAAGACATAATTTATATTAATAGATCATTACCTTTCGTTTTGTTTAATTTGATTTCGATGATGACGATTTTAAATAGCTCCAAATATATACATTTAAAACGTAGTCCAAATAATGGGTCACTTATAGTTTCGAATCATTGCTCACTAAAGGTCACCAAAGTCACTAAGCTATCAAAAGAAAGAAACTGGCGACGTTTGCAAGATTTCGTTCCTTCGTGACAAGTGCGTGTTTTTAAGAGCTGTTGCATGTGTGCTGCCATCTGTGGTCAAAAATAAAATCATAAGTATTGCTCAATTTTTGAGTTTTATCAAAAATTATGCGTTGTATATCAATCATTCAGACTTACGTTCTGTTCGTAGAATTTTGAGTTTGTAGTTGATTAGTTTTATTTTCAAAACAACAAGTTTTTTCTTTTTAGAATATCGTCATTTTCATTGTACAATCGTAGAGTTTTACTTCAATATTAATTTTTTTAGAAACAAGAATTTATTAAACGACAAAGTTAACGTGTACTGTGTTTCATGGTGTATCTGGAAATATTATTTTTCATTTACGACAATAACCTGCACATCCAAGTATTTTACCATTGATTATCTAATTTACTTGTGACAAAAGAGATGAAAACCCAGAATATCATATTACGATTAAGTTGACGTGTAGTGATTTACAAATGCAGAGACCACTAAAATCGACTCTTTCTTTACAGGTTAAGTTACAGTACTTGCTGTTAGATATTCTCTTACTTAGCAATTATGAAACTATAGAGGGCACGAAGATTTAGCATTTTGTATATTTGGATCCATCGATTTCGAATCAGATCTGCCTACTCCCATAAAGAGAAAAGGAAGTTTCATGTCAAGCTTAACTGTACGATTGTTTTGAAGTACTAAGGTGAAGCAAAGGTTGACCTATATCACATTATTATAATAGTCAAAACATTTAACTACTTTCGGCCCTTAACCTACAAACCTGTTGACTGCCTATCAATCCAACACATATGGGACGAAGAGAAATTAATTTCTTAGTTCCTCTGATTGTTTTTAAGGCCTTTTCGAGGTCTCAGTGATTTTAAGGTCTTAATAATGTAAAATCAAAATGCTTACCAAATAAATTAAACTGAGTTGTTGGCCTATATCGACAGAGCAAAGAAAGACATGACGTTACAAGAGAAAAACAGGTACTGAGGAAAATAGATTTAGATATCTTGTTATTGGAAGCAGGCGTACCAGTAGTGCTAGTACCATACACTGTTGTTATTTTTGCCTGTTCTTGAAAATTTCCATTCACTTAGTACATTCACTGGATTTATGACTTTTTTAGTTACTTCAAGTTATGAGTGTGTTTCTTTAAAACATTATTGTCTGAGGTATTTTCCTTTCACGATAATACATGTGAATTTTGCAACATATTAGTTTTATCTAGATATGTTAATAATTAATCATAATTATCTCCCCTTATTAGCAGATACAACATTTAAAAAATTTTGTATTTTTGATTCTAGCTAATATATACTATGATTCCTAGCTTCATTACTAGGTGGAGCTGTATGCAAGGATTAAAGCCTGGCTGATCTTAAATGGTTCTCAAGTAAATATATATATGGCGTATATTTCATTTATGAATTGATTTCAACAAAAAGTGAATTTGAGTGAAGACAAGGAAATTCACAGTTCATGAGTGCTGCTTAGAAGAACTATTTGATTAAATAAAGAAAGCCTCAGTAATCGAACGTAAAAATGAAACTCAAAATAACAGAAACCAGTTTCACAAGTTAATGTGTAGTCGCCATTCTCTTGGATTTCCGTACTGCTTCACATCGACATGCTTTCAATGAGTTTCTGCAGATACTTACGAGTATTGACTGCCATTCTCCTTTAAGTACTTCAAAAAATTTATCTTCTGTGTTTGAATTTCGATATTTTGTTAATCGCTTTAACCTGGCCATTCCATAATATCAATTCTCTTATTTCTAAGATACATTTTAACGACTAAACAACTGCTGAGAAACTTGTTTGATCAATTTGCAGACTAATTGAAATAAGAAGATCTAAGAAACTAAGCACAACATTTTTTATGAGAATATGTAACTAAAATTATGAAAAATTTGGGTATTTACAAAAGCCAATGTTGAAGTTAGGATTTAAGACTATATTTGATGAGATATTGTCGAAAGCGTTCTAAAACCATACAATTTTACTGTTATTTACTGGAAGATGTAACAAATTAAAAACACTTCATTGTTAACCGGCTATAATAACAGAAATGTAGTATCAGCACGCCATGTTTAATAGCTCTAGCTGTATATGTGAAGTACATCACCACTTATAGAGAAATGTTTTATATATATATTTTTTGTTATAGCCAGCTACATCGGTTATCTGCTGAGTTCACTGAGGGGAATCGAACTTTTGATTTTAGCGTTGTAAAACCGTAGAATTACTGCTGTACCAGAGAGAGACTTAAAAGGTTGTAGTGAAAAATAACACTAAGATATGAGTTACAAAACTGTAATAAAAAATAAGACTAATATGAGTTACAAAGTTGTAATAAAAATAATACTAATATATGAGCTACAAGGATGTAATGAAAAATAACACTAATATATGATTTAAGCTGTAATGCACCCATATATAGAGGTAAAAGTGTTGCGTTTGTAGACTGTAACAAACATTAAACAAAACCTCATTAAAAAAATATCACAATTTTGTATTTAAATATGCTTTGTTTATATTCTTGAATGAACTGCTGGTGACACCAATGCAAAAGTATACAAAATACTGTTGACAAAAGTGCACAAACAACAACACACCCCGCCATTACCGAGTTAAGTACAAAGTATCAGAAGCTGCAAAACTTTAAGTTTTAGATAAATCAGTAAACAAACTAGTGTTAATACAACGCTGATATAACGTTGTAAAAAATTAACTATATTATATATATTTGCTCCAGCATGGTTTGTATCCGAATACATCTGCACTTTGATATTTTCTTTTGTTTTTTAAAATTATATTATACTGAAGGTGTAATGGTGTTTGAAATCTAATTAGCATAATGGCATAAGAGAACGATTAGTCACATAATAGTGTAAGAAACTACTTAGTATACTGGTGTAAAAGAGCGGTGAGCGACGCAATAGCATAGGAAACTACTTAGTATATTGGTGTAAAAGAGCGGTGAGCGACGCAATAGCATAGGAAACTACTTAATGTAGTGGTATAAAAGAACGGTTAGCCACAAAATGACTTTAGAAACTTGTTAATTTAATAGTACTGTAAAATTCATAACTGCAATAGTGTAAACAAACATGTTACAGTAATGGGATGGATAAAATAATGATTTTGGAAATTCGCTAGTATAGTAACTAAAAATTCTTTAATATAATGGCATTTGTAATAATTTAGCGTAATGGTGTTGGAAAGTAGTCAGCGTAATGACGTTAGAACATCATTATTGTCATATTATTGAAATCTCAATAATATAATGAAGTTTAAAACTAACTAACTTATTAACTGGTGGTTCTCTATGGTATAGTGACGTTTGAAACTCGTTATTTTAGTGGTGTTGAGAACCTATTAGCGTAATGTTATTGTAAAGTATTTTTTGTAATATTATTAACAGCAAATTAATCTACAAATGCTTAAAACTTGTTAACATCGTATTGCTAAAAGATGGTTGGTATAATGGTGTTTGAGACCTAGGATGTGCACACTGAAAAGAATACGTGATCTATGTTAGCTTAACACTCTCTGACATGACCTTTGGCACGTGTTTATTGAAGATTCCTTGTAATCCATGTTGATAATTATATATGCAACCTTCATCATAAAAATACCACCAGAACAAACCTATATAGCTCACGACAATAATGTTGGCCATCTACCTTTTCACGGATGTTGCTGCAAACTGGGTGAAGTGATTGTTGTGACTGTGCAAAAACCGTGGCCATCTATAAAGATTTCTACCTGAGATAACCTTAAACAAATAACATGGTGGCAAGTATATATCCTTGGAAGTATTGTAGGTTTGCCAATAACGGCTCTTCCTATGTACTCATTTCACAATCATAATGAACACAGTGGACATACATCAATAATGGTCACAGTTTAAGTTAGGCTACTTAAGTACCATGAGAATTAGTCATAAAACTGATTTCAAACGTTTCATTTTTACAATTCTAACTAGAACTTTTGACTCGCCTGATAATTCTCAAGATGGGATACTATAAGTCTTCCCATGTACTGAAATTGTTTCGTTTTGAGCAGATTATATGGGACTAGAATTGTGACCATTTCTTATATCAATTTTTCATAATTAAAATAGTCTTTAATGTGTTTTTTTCCAAATTTCTACAGATTATAATGAACTAGCGTTTTTTTAAACACATTAATATGAACAACGTACCAGTCGGTTGTTTCTATGTATTTACACGTGATGAGTTCCGTTCCACAAAATTTAAAGATATATTGGATAGTTTTGGCAGGGAAACCTAATACATTATCATTTCCAATGTGATATTTTAACTTTTTATTCGTTCTGCGGTTACAATTAGGATAATTAAATATTTACTGTTTAGTCTGACGTTTTTAAGCCTTTTTATATTTATCATAGGTTAGTAGAAAAACACAGTACAAATTTCATATTTTTGGCTACAAGATTTACTTCGCAAAGAAAGGCATATAAAATATAATAAATATTAATTTACTACGTTTGAATAAATTATTGTTTTCTTTAAAAAGTTAAACGTAAAGTTACATAATATCCTATTTATACTGTGCCCATTACAGATACCAGAAGTCGATTTTTAGGGTTAAAAGTTTTCATGCTAATCGCTGTGCCATTGGAGAGAACTTAAATAAATGCACGTCAACAATAGGAAAAGGGAGATTATAAGGTACCTTATATATTTGTATATATATAGTAAAGTTAATACGCAAAATAAATATAATACTTGTATATGCGTGAGTTATTATTTACCTGAAAATTATTTAGATATAATCATAGCGTGCGTGTATAACCAGAAGAGGTAGTTATCGTTGTAACACACAAATCAATTACTGGTTAATATTTATTTTGGTAAATAGCACTTGAACGGAATTTTGATCTTCTTTCTTTGCAGATCAGTCTAAATGTATTTTATATATCAAGACATTCGATATGGTGTCGAAGAGTGTGCTAGCACACTTTATGTAGGGATGGAACCGACGCCTCTATTAAAGCAATACAAAATCTGAATTATCCTCTCTGTATATCATGAGAAGTTGGTTATGAAAAGTTACATGGTTTAGTTGCTCTATCTCCAGTGTATATGTCGCTCTTTGGCTATCAAGGTTGTCCAAAAGTCGGAAACTGGTGAATAGTTAAAATATTTTTTTTTTATTTTCATTCATCATCTAACTGATTCTATCAGTAGCCATAATTTTATCATTATTTGATTGAGCAAAACAGTTTTCACGATTTCTGGCAATCTATTTTGCTATTAATCTGTGTAAAATTAACGAAGCTATAGAATATGCTCTCTGGCCTGGTACTCGATGTATATCATCTTCTAGAAAAAAAATAAGGAAACAAGTGTTAGAAGAAGAAATAAAAAAAACAATAAATGAAAAAACTATGTAGGGATTGCTATTGAAGTTGAAAAACAAAACAAAAACAAATCCGATAAGACAGGGATGGACGTGGACATATCAATTGATTTTCTAATAATTACACAGAGGACAAAGCTGTTTCGACTTTACCTGACGAAACAAATAGAACCAGAATTTCCAATCATGAAGTGGTTCTCTATTTTAAAATAGTAATCAAAAGTAGTATTATAAAGCTAAAAGAAAGGTAGGCTGATGAAAGACGAGATTCTATTGAAACAACAAGCTTTAGAATTTAGACAGACAAAGTAGGAAAAGCCAGTAACGAAGGGATTTTATTTTTCATGTAAAGTCGTGAAAGCTTAGTCTGCTATATGATCATTAGCCGGGTCAAATGATATGCCCACTTCTATCTTTATCATGTTTGGTTTGTTTTTGTGAAGTTTAACAGCAAGCACTACATAGGATTTTTGTTTAGTGATTTTTTTTCATTAATACTTGTAATGAAAAAGTAAACGACCATTTTGAAAAAGTAACGTAGAACGAGTTGCTTGTTTTGATTAGAGTGCAGTCACATCAAGATACCTTCATTGGAACCTGTATTTTAGCTTTGTAAGTCCATAGACTTATTGCTGATTTAGCAGGGAATCGCAGAGTTTCTATTGATAGTAAAGTTAATATTTTAAGTAGGTGCTTCACTGGGATAATGATTGATATATCGGTTGATTGAGTAGTTCATTGAAAGGAAACTAATTAAAAAATGGAGAAATATGAGAGAATAACTGTTTGTGGTATGTGTTGTTGACCTACACTGTGATAGTACCATTTAACTTCAAAATACTGCCTTTCGAAACTATTATTAATATCCATTATACACCAATAATGTCAATTACAGTGGTGTAGATAATAAAAATCGAAACATTTTAAATAAAAAATTACCAAAATCGCTTCACTAGAACGCCAGCCATAAGAAATGGTGGCAAATACTACAAAATGCTGCCAAAGGATAAAAAAAATACCAATATAACAGTTCTATTTTCAATACTGGTTGCTGTAAATAAGACTGTAGAATGCAGCTGCTCACACAAATGTTATATCACCTGAATTGAAAGATTACCTTCATTGAGGACTCATGAGGTATATATTCTGGCAAAAACCAGGTTATTTTTATATTATTCTTCATACTGTTGGATTATGCTAAAGTGATTTTCAATTGAATGTTTTGCCACTAATTAGAAATTTATATATTGTGCTATAATTTACACATTTAAATGCTGTGCCATTATTTAAACATTTAGATGTTGTGTTGTTATTTCGATACTTAGATGTTGTTCTGTTATTTTAAAATTTAGATTTGCACCATTATTTAAATATTGTACCATCACTTAGATATTTAGAAGTTGCTCTGTTATTTAGATATTTAGATGTTGTGCCATTATTTGACTATTAAGATGTAGCACCATTATTTAGACATTTTGTTATTACATGGATATTTAGAAGTTGTGCCATTATTTAGATATTTAGATCTTGTACCCGTTATACAAATATTCAGATATTGTACCATTATATGGATATTTGGAAGCAGCTTCATCATGTAAAAGTTTTTAATTTTAACAATTTTTTTTTTACCTTTTGTATCTTTCAAGGTATAAAGATCTGTTTACCTAAACTTCTGTTTTCACATCTAAAATCTCTGCTGTGGTTGGATTATAGATTATTTATTTCATAATTACGTATGCTTTAATTACTATAAAGTTCTGATAAAAAACAAGTAAAAAGGGATGCATTTATACTAATAAAATTTTTTAAAGAACCGACTTTGCTGATTATATGTCTATATTTATGATAAATGATGCATTTAACTAATGTATCAGAATACCTTGAAGATATCTTCAAATGACTACAATGACATTGTCACATGTAGGTGCACAACATTCTATACTACTAAGAATTACTTTTATATACCTCTTTATTTGTGAATTATCCTGAACGTATTGTACATATAGATAAGTATACATATTGCAGTGTGACAATTTACATTTATCATGCATTATTTGATTCTACCTTTTATCACTATCATAATTACAGTAAGTCTTAAAGCCTGTGAGAATAAATGTAATTTACCGTTTACGCTAGCCTAGCGCTCGACCTAATTTCATTATGTGTAAAGAGCTCCTGCCAATAGATTTTAACATAATTATGCTTGTGAAAACAGTGCTGTTTTTAGTTAAAATGTGGTTCAGTGTAGAGAGTTATGTTTTATTAACTATCAGACAGTACCTCGTTCTGAAATGTTGCTCAAGACTAAACCATCTAGTGTGTAGAAGGAATTGGTTACTAGCAATACTAAATTCATACTTATTTGCTTAGCTATAATCTTAAAACAAAAACGATACAACTCGCTCCGATAAAGATTATTAATACAAAATAAGACATAGTATAATGTCTCGTGACAATATAATAAATTTACAACCTAAGTACTTTCTTTTCAGAGTAACATTTGAACGTTGGATAATTATTATAATATAGTATGTAATTTATCGCCTCTAAACACAAATTAGGTATCTCTTTTTTGAATTATTTTGGACACCTATAACAAGTGCAAAATGAGCAGTCTTTCTTCTGTTTCTATGTGGAAAATATTTTTTTAAATGTTCCTCTTTGTGCATTATTTCATTCATTCTTCAGAATAGGATGTATTATATGTCATATACTTATGTAATAGACAACGATTTTGTGTTTGTTGGAATAACGTGACATCATGGATTCCAATATTCCATTCTTCATTTTTTTAGTTCAAAAATGTTCTAGAGCGTGACTCCACAAAACGTGTTAAAAGTTACTACCTTTTCAGCATGAGTTGTTGCATTCTTAAGTATTGAAATTGGTACAACAAAAAGAGCATAACAAATAAACAATTTATATAACTCAGTGATGCGATATCACGTTAAACATGAGTTATTGTTAATAATGTAATTTCATCATCTTTCATCTCTATTTGCTTTTCGGGGTTGAGATACTAAATTTTATGCAGCCCGGCATGGCCAGATGGTTAAGACGCTCGGCTCCTAATGCGAGGGTAGCGGATTTTAATCCCCATCACACCAAACATGCTCACCCTTTCAGTCGTGGAGGCGTTATTATGTGACTATCAATCCCACTATTCGTTGGTAAAAGAGTAGCCCAAGAGTTGGTGGTGGGTGGTGATGACTAGCTGCCTTCCCTCTAGTCTTACACTGCTAAATTAGGGACAGTTAGCGCTGATAGCCCTCTAGTAGCTTTGGGCGAAATTAAAAAAAACATCAAAAGCAACAGCAAGAAAAAGAAATGGTGTGTTATGTCACAAGAAGTTGTAACACTAATGAAATCAGACTGAGCAAAACCTTTTAACAATTTTTTTTATTTAGAGAAAGCACTCTCTATTATTTTTATTGTTTGTTGAATCATCAGGCCCGGCATGGCCAAGCGTATTATCTGAGGGTCGCGGGTTCTCATCCTGATCGCGCCAAACCTGCTCGCCCTTTCAGCCGTGGGGCGTTATAATGTGACGGTCATTTTCACTATTCGTTGGTAAAAGAGTAGCTCAAGAGTTGGCGGTGGGTGGTGATGAGTATCTGCCTTCCAAAACTGAAACCAAAATTGAAACAATACAAAGGAACACTTTTATACCTATATTTATTAATACCTAACATCTAACCACAACGATCCTTAAAATCTTGTGTTATTTTACACTCTTGCCCCTAAGAAATGTGCCCAGCAACGGTCATTTGCAAATTTTTTTTGTTAACCTGAAGATGAGCTAAGAAGATCAAAACATTGTTTTTTACGTTATTTTAACTTAAGTCTTAAAACCTATCCCAACAGGAAAGGCATGGTCTGGGGGTTAGGAGGCTCGACTCCTGAAAGTCGCGGGTTCGAATCCCTGTCACACCAAACATGCTCGCTCTTTCGGCCGGAGTGGGTCGTTATAATATTATAGTCAATCACACTATTCGTTGATAAAAGAGTAGCCCAATAGGTGGCGATAAGTAACTGCTTTTCCTCTAGTCTTACACTGCAAAATTTTGGACGGCTAACGCAGATAGCCCTGGTGTAGCTTTGCGCGAAATTCAAAAATAAATTAACAAACGTACACCAATCTTCTTATAAGCACAATTATATTTCAAGTGGGATTCTTGAATTGAACTGATCTGTACTACACCTCAAACATACTATAGTTCCCTACGAAACTAAGTTAAGAAAATTATACTTGTAGGAATAAAATAGTAGATTAGAGACATTTTGATTACATGTTGTTGGTATTTATTAGATGCATAAAAATGTAAATTAAATAAAATTCTTACAGTTTGTTTAATCTTAGTGTTGTTCAATTTATTATTCCTTCCTTTTTCACGTAACATTTGATACGTATTTAACTGAACTAGTCTCATTGTAGTCCAATTTTTAAATCAAATTTCTCTTCTTTACAATATTTTAATCTGATATATCAAAGTTTTATCTTCTCAGTATTATCATAAAATTTTATAGATGTATGTCCATTTGTTTGTTTTGAATTTTTCGCAAAGCTACATGAGGGCTATCTGCGCTAGCCGTCCCTAATTCAGTAGTGTAAGAGTAGAAAGAAGGCAGTTAGTCATCATCACCCACTGCCAACTGTTTGGCTACTTTTTAACAACGAATAGTGATATTGAACATTATTTTACAACTTCCCATCCCGACTGAAAGGTAACCATATATGGTGCGACAGGGATTCAAAACTGCCACCCTCACATTACGAGACGAGCGTCCTAGTCACTTAGCAATGCAGGGCACTTTTTACTTATGAAACGTGCTGTATTATAATATTGCAAGACGCCTATTTGACGAAATTTAGCTTGGAGTATGAACTTTTCTGAGTTCTTCTTTACAAAGTTACGTGGTTTGATGTGTCATATATATATACATATATAAATATATCATTGCAGATTTCTTATTGATTTCAATGTGGATAGAACAAGGATTTATTGTCATTTATAGGAGAAATCAATTACTTTCTTCTCTTCTCGAATATGTGATGCGTTGAATGATTTAAAGAAAGATTCCTTTAAAAACACTTTTCCTTCCTTAAACATCTTCAATATTAGCTTAGATCTCTGGATAATAATACGTAAACTGTTGGTTTCCCTGCCTTCGTTCATAAGTTGAAACGTCACAGCATTGCAATGAACACCAAATTTATTCAAAAACTAGGTACAAAAGTAATAATACAATTTAAAAACTACACTGACAAATGCAACACCAACATCAGGGGTGTAGATTTTTTATACTCGATGGGGAAGATGATTTTTGCTACCACTTATGTGGACTGTTCAATTTGCAAATTGGTAATCTCTGATTACATGAACCTGAAAGCTGTAAACATGCAGTCACAGAGTAATCTTGTTGCCACGATACTTGCATGTATACTTAGGACTACTGACTGATACATACGAACTATCGCTTAAATCGAAAAGCTTAGTAGCACGCCTATATTAAAGATTTATATTTTTAGTATACATAGAATACTTTAGTATAAATAAAAACATATTTAGTATATTTCGGCTACTGAAAAAGCCTACATCTAGGCCTAATTATGTAATTTGATTGGTAAGAACACGAGAATTGCAAGAACAAACACAATTTGTAGGCCTGTGATGCAATAAAACAATTAAACAGATCAAACTGTAGGGGAGATGATTGTATGCACCATACCCCCCACCTAAAATGAAAGGGGATGTCTACCCTCCATCCCCCCAGGATCTACGCCCCTGACCGACATTATTTATAAAATACAATGCACCGATTACCACGACTTCTACATTAGAGAAACAAGCAGAAAAATGGAAACTAGATTTGAAGAATATAAAAAACACCTTCATACATTTTTGAACACTGCAAATAAAATAAACACAACATAACCATAGAAAACACCCAGATACTAAGTAGGGGAACAAATATAAATAAATTCAAAATCAAAGAAGTCCTACTTATACAACAACTGAATCCCAAATTAAACTAGTATAAAGGAACACCTTTAATAACCTAACATCCTACTGCAATGCCCCCTACAATCCTGTACCCGTTTATACTGTCGTCCCTAAGACATGTGTCCAGCAACGGCGACTTGCAAACTCTCTCTTTCTTAACCTGAAGATGACCTAGGAAGGTCAAAACGTTGTTCTTGCTTAATCAATAAAAGTGTTAATACCCATACCAACCATTCTGAGATATATTTTTACTTCAAGTGCGTTTCTCGTCATCAAGGATTACTTCTGATAATTCGTCATTTATTGTATGGAACGTAGAATTTCAATTTCAGTTTGGTAGATGCAACGAATGTCATTAAGAGGACAAGATCAAAACATATGCAAATCATGTCACTTAAGCTTTGGTGTAAAAGAGCAAATCATATACAAATTCAAGCGTCACTGGACTTTATCATATTATTTAACGATTTGTTGTAGATTTGGGTCTGTCTGCGAACAATCGGTATATAACCTGAACGACATCTCATGAAACACATAGGTTAAACCTCAAAACAGAAACATTTATGTTACAGGCATAACAGTCTTAAATCAAGAACTGTTGACCAGAGGCAGTGTAACCAGTGAGAAGCCTCTTCCCACTTATGTATCTATTGTTATTTAAATAGAGAAATGGCTGTTACAATTACAGTCTAATTGAAAGTACTAAACTTAAACCTTGGACATCGAGCTACGCAGCCTGACACGTTAACAGTTAGACAGACTCTGTAGGCTTACAAAAGTTAAGAATATTGATTTTGGTTTGTAAAAAATTAATGTCTAACGACATCTGAACAGTTCTGGAAGAAACTGGTTTACCTGTGCACTTAAATATATTAAGCACAACAAGGTATCGATATAAAAAGATCTAAGTGCAGAAACACTAATTTTGCTGGTTCATTTATCATATTCACATTTCTTAGCAGTTTTAGAACTCTCAGTTGTAATAAACCTATTTTTCAATGTAAGATTGATATTACTATGCAGTTAAACTCAATGTAACCATACCAGAAATGAGTTAACAATTTACTGAAAATTTCAAGCCCATATTAAGCAGGTTGTCATGGTATTTCTTAATATAGAGTCAATAATCTGAGAACAATGACATTGTAAAATATACAAAGTCATGGTGAGACTGAGCTATATAATATATTATCAAACTATGCTTATTACATATGACATAAGGCTATTGATCAGTCAAGCTACATGATTTATTGAACGGTAGTATGTGCGTGTGATAGTAAATCACAACAATCCTAACATTTATTTTCAAAACACATTTCTTTAATAGTTCTAAACACATTTCCATAACAAAGAAAAATATAGCAGCACCTTGACGCACACCTCATGTACCACACCTTTCTGCCGACAGGGCCTTTCGCCAAACACTAGAACTTACCCATTCAGCTGAGAAGGCAGCACACAAAGTTTCCACCGAAACGATATTTATGTCTGTTCTTAAAATACGTTAATTATTATGGTACAATCTCAACATATGCTAGACAAAAGTGCTTGTAATATATTGTTATTATCAGTATTACTGTAAACCAGCGTCATACAAGCTAAAGGTCAATACATCACGTTATATACCATAATAATTCATACGTGATTTGCATTTTTAGTCTCCATTGTGTTTATTAGATATACGATCATTGACTTATTAAACAGTGCGGTTCTCTTTATAAGCCGTTCTGTTGTTGAGAAGATATTTTAAATAGAACGATTATTAGGTTCTTCTCACGTCTGTGAGAACTTCCAATTTCAGTTATCTTCAAAGCACAACACCTCACATCATTATGAGAAGATACTCCCTTAGCATCGAGAAATACAACGTAAAAATAAAAAAAATTACGTACTCAATTTAGTTCTTAAAATAAATGCAGTAAAGAGTGCAATTATGGTTTCACATTTTATAAAGCACAACTTAGTACTCTGCACATTAGTAATTGACATGAGCAAGTATTTATAAGCTTTAACGTAAAACAACAAGAATCTGGCATGATGGATGAATTTATGACGAAGAAAACTAAAATACCAGTAAAGTGCTAAGCAAACCGTACAATGTTCTAGAATTCGTTTAGGATATTTAAACTCATTTTTTATAAAAGTATAATTAATACAAGGTATTAGTAATGATATAATAATTTTCATACATCATGACTTTTTTAAATTTAACAAAAATATATAAAAGACAAACTAAAACGCATTTATTTGACAATTTATTTGCTTATGCCTGGGTTTGGTGAAACGTTCAAGTCAAAGACCCTTTATGGATGAATCACAGCTTTCCTTGATCTTGCACTGCGAACAAAAGAAGAGGCAGCCTGTTGACATAATTTGCTTCCTAAACCGGCTTTCATTAACATAACAATAGGCCTGCTGTCATTATTATTATGCACCCCTAGATATGCGCGCTTAGTAACAAACAGCACGATTCGAACGCGAGACCTCGATGCTCTTGTTCGATACATTAACACCAGGTCATTCTCCGGTGACCGAAAATTAAAATAATGACAAATAAATCGAATTATGACGCATCAAAATTTCCATAAAATTACATAAAAAAGGAAGAAAAGCAATTAAACAAATACAATACATCTGAAGAAGTTTGCAATAAAACAAACTAGACCTGCTTTCTTTTTCCTCAACTAATATTTTGCAGAATGGAAATAATAAATGAATGGATTGAATTTTAGTTTCGGAATTTTGATGTACCTTGATGGTTTAATTGACCTAATATACTATAATGTGGTATAAACAAAAAAAATGTCATTGAAGGAGACCTTATTGTGCTACTTTGTGTCTAAGAAAATCTTCGATGTTGGTTTGTTTTGAATTTCGCGCAAAGCTACTCGAGGGCTATCTGTGCTAGCCGTCCCTAATTTAGCAGTGTAAGACTAGAGGGAGGGCAGCAAGTCATCACCACCCACCGCCAACTTTTGGTCTATTCTTTTACCAAAGAATAGTGGGACTGACCGTCACATTATAACGCCCACACGGCTGGGAGGGCGAGCATGTTTGGTGCGAGCGGAATTAAACCCGCGACTCTCGGATTACGAGTTGAACGCCTTAACGCTTGGCCGTGCCGTGCCTCTTAGAGTAAAGCTACATCAGGATATCTGCTGAGCCCACCGAGGGGAATCAAACCCCTGATTTTAGAGTTTTAAATTCGGAGACATACCGCTGTACTAGCGAGGGACACGATCTTCGATGAATTACGCAGTCTCTTAAAGTTGTACCTCAGATTACAACTTAAACATAAAAGGTTTAATTTCCTTATTGTTTTATAACGTTAATTTTTTAACAATACTAAATCGGAAATTAAGTTTCATCTTTGAAATTATTTGTTATGGTAATATTTTTGTATTTTACATAATTCCCTAGGAAAGTACTAAGTAAAAAAGTGGTTCTCTATAATATGTACAATTGTTTTAATACTGCAAAGATAGTGAAAATCAGGATAGGCGCCAGAATGTCTAAGGCCAGATGAAAGGTTAAGTGTGAGAAATGTACACGCCTCACCTAAAATTCACAGAGTCAAATTACAAATAATAGATAGTGAAATAGGAAAAGCGAAGAGGTGTTATACGAGGATTTGTGCGTTGATATAGTCGATGTGCCTCGTTCAGCACTGATCACAAGCTATTTATGAAAATTTGAAAAATATTCAAAAATTGATTAAAATATGTGTATACTTATGTTTTGGATAAAGACGTATCACAATTAAAATGAGAAATAAAGTAAATCTGAATTTTAGAATTTTTCACATGTTATTTTTTTACTGTTTGAACAAGCTCAGAAACATGAATAAATAATGTTTATTCATTACATCCTCGAGTGATTCAGTAGTATGTATAAAGGTTTATAACGTTAAGTATCTGGTTTCGACACCTATGATAAGCGGAGAAAAAATAGGTACTTAACAACAAACAAACAAAACAATATTCGCTACCACAACTGCTTTATATATACTATTCTTATTAGCATATTTTGTTGACAAAACTGGACATTTTTATATTATTATTAGAAGAAAACGACAAGAGCAACAACCTTGTTTCACAGGCTTTGTTACTTTTAAAGATTGAGTCTTGATCTCAGTGCCATTAGCAACAGTTTTCGTACACGATGACATGAGATTTCTGGATGCTACCAAGCCGCATTACTACTGAACAGCTCGTGACGCGAGCACTCCACGTCAGCCATCGTTTTTCGAAAAAAATCACTTAAATTTGTTGAAAAAAAAATTAATATCTTAAGACAAAAAATATAAAAATATGTTCAAAAATATAAAAAAGGGAGTTGTTTATCACGTGTGTGACGTTAAAGTAGTGAAAACGTGATTTATTATATTGAGAAAAGGAATAGTTTTATGTCACAATACGAGTGGAAAAATATCATACGATAACAAATATAAATACAGCAGATATATTAAAAAACAAACAGATTTTAAAAAGGTTTACCACACTTTTAGCTCATCAATTGAAGTGTTGGATTAAAGTCCAATATTTCAAAAGGTTTGGAGTATTATGGTTCGTGTTCGTTGGGATATTACAGTTTCAATTATGGATGAATCTCAAAAGTGACCACATAAAATGTAAGGATATACACACAAGCATCATGATGATAAGGTTAATTTTAAAAGTATTACAGATACTGCACTGTGAATGGCTGACGGGAATAACGTTCGTGTAAGTAAAACGCATGTATCCTAGGTAACCTTGCTGATGTTTCCTGATTGGATGTAAATAATATACAACTACAGGCTGACAAATATAAAAAGTTGTGGGCTAAATTCCAGTATAAGAAAAATTAAACAAATTACATAAAACGTATGAACCATGAACTTAATGCATTCCTTTGTTCGCGTTAGTTGCAAGCAACCTAGAATACGTTGTTTCAATGATCTTATTAAGGAGTTGCACCGAATTTTTGAATCAGACTCAGTAAATATGGAGTATGTACAACATGTGATGACATTGTATAGAAGTAACCCGAAAGAATGGAAAAAATTTGCGAAGTTCGAAAGAAACAAGTAAGTACAATTAGATACTCCCATGATAAACAGATGCTTCATTGAAGTATTTGATAAAGTTAAATCATCTTGCCTTTTAAACGGAGATTGTTGAAAACATAATCAAACATTATTTCTTGTATCAACATAACTACTATTACTGTTTCCAATCGGCCTGGCATGATCAGATTGCTAGGGGAGCTTGACTCTCAATCTGAAAGTCATGGGATCGAATCCCCGTTACACTAATCATGTTCGCCCTTTAAGCCATGGTAGCGTTTTCCGACACCGCTCGTAATGTTGCGGTCAATCCAATATTCGTTGGTTGGTAGAAGAGAACTCCAAAAGTTGGCGTTCGGTGGGTGGTAATGACTAGCTGCTTTCCCTCTAGTCTTACACTGCTAAATTGGAGACGGTTTGTGTAATTTTGTGCGAAATTCAAAATAAACAAATTATTCCTGGTCAATCGCATTACCTGATATCTATAGAGAGCACAGAGAATTATAATTTAAAACATTTGAAAAGTAAGACACACGGCATAAAAATCTGCCAAAGAATAGTTGTTAATAACATATAGCGTCTGTTGGACTGTTACTTCACACACTAAATTCCAAGGCAATCCGTTAAGAAATACACGGATATAAAATCCCCAGTTTTGATAAACTCGATTCCTGTTTTCTTCTTCGCACCGAAAGTATGGAAATCTTATTTAGTAAAAAAATAACCCCAAAACCCTTAAATTTTAGAGTTTTATTTTCAAATTCGGTACACTGATATATATTTACACCTTACAGTAAAATGTCAAACTTGGAATAAACATGAGCCACATGTGTAAAGGTATTCAACAAAAAACGCACAATTTTGACCAAACCTTTTTCGTTCGCCTACAGCATCACCTAAGATTAAAAGTATGTCGTTTTCAGTGTTTTGTTAGATGGCTAAACTATAGGGTGAAAGTACATAAAGATACAATAATAATGGTTAGGCCAAGCAAACTAGAATAAGACTTTCTAGCTCAAGTTTTCAAAGGAATTATAAGGGTGGACTGTTATTGTTGATTATTCATTAACAAAATTTTTAGTACAAATTTGGTAAATTTTATGAAATTATCCTAATTAAAGAGTATTTTGCGTCATAAGATATTTATGTAAATAATGATGTTAAATACGACTGTACGGGGTGCCTGCCGGTGATGACAAGAAATTGTTAATCTTGTTTTCCTGGCGTTACTATATAGGAGGTTATTAACACAGTTGTAGAGGTAAAACTAGCACCAAATATTCTAAAGGATCTGGTTGGTTCTGTAAAATATAGGTCTGTTCCGAATAATGGGGTTGCTATCTTTAAGCTAATGTTGGTTACTATCGAGTGTCACTTTTCTTACTTGCTGTAGTGATTCTAATTAATTAAAAAACCTAAGGTGTGAAAAAATGTGGGGATAAAAAGATGCGAAATAAAATAAGAAAACCAAAACTGGTTCCCAAACTAGTAAGTACAACGATAGGATTGATGAGAATCTTATAGTGAACATTCATTCATCAGTAAGTAAGGATGCCTATTTTATTTTACGTTCCATTATACCCAAAATTGAGCAAGAAACAAACCTGGTTAATTTATAAATGAATATTTGATGTAAAATATTTAACAATGCTCTAAGTATAGCTACATTTTGGACACTAATTCAATTTCTTTAAGTCGTAAGTTGAATAGTTTTTTTTCGCTACCCCTTTGTGTAGGTGTAAGTGCTTTCTTATAGCAAAGCCTCATAATGCTATCTGCTTTGTTCACCAAGGTGAATCGAACTTCTGATTTTAGCGTTGTAAATACGTAGACTTACCGCTGCATCAGCGAGAGACATCTTTTTGTTACACTTAAAGTGTTTTTGATTAGATTTATGAGATCTTTATTCTTTGAGGTTGATTTAGTAATTTTCTTAACCAAGTGCAGTTTAGAGCTAAAATTTACAGTAATTTCTAAGTTTTATCTGTATTTAGTAAGCGTAGACTAGTTTTTCACTGCATAACAGGGGACGGCTAACGCAGATAGCCTTGGGTAGTTTTGCGCGAAATTCCAAAAATAAACAACCTTAAATTAAAAAGAAAATATTAAAGTGGTAGAATAATATAATAATATTTTTAAAACTTATATGAAACTTTACAAGATAACAGTTTAAGGTACACTATTGGATTGCTCGCCCCCAAGTGAGCGTACAACTTTAAAATATGATGTGTATCTGTCGGCCACCAAGTGCGCTCGCTATTTTGTACGTGGAGGTGTTATGCTGTTGCCATCAATGTAGCTGTTCCTTGATAAAGTGTAGCCTAAGAGTTGGCGGAGGGTGGTGTTAACCATCTGGAGATGATTAGCTCAGGTAAGCTTCGATTAAGTTTGTTCGAAATAAAAAAGCACAGAAAAAAAACTTCGTTTTCCTCATCCATATTTGTTTTATTCGGCGTGTCCTTTAAGGTTAGCGTTAATTATTTGTCGATTATTCAATCAAACAGTAATTTCAATTGTATAAAATTTGTTCATTACATGCTTGAACTATCACCACACATTGTTGTATAGTTCATAATGTGTTTGAACTATCACCACACATTGTTGTATAGTTCATAATGTGTTTGAATTATCACCACACTTTATGATATAGCTCATCACTTGCTTGAATTATCACCACACATTATTATGATATAGCTCATCACGTGCTTGAATTATCACCACACGTTCTTGGAATTATTATTTGGTACTGCACCGTTTCCAACTTGAAACATTTTGTTTTTTTATGAGTTATAAAATGACTTAGAAAAATAAAAGACTTTTCTGCAACAAGCTCAGTTCTACTATTCCTGAGTGGTACAAAAGATAAACTAAATTATCGTTCATCAGGCAAGATTTTTTTTTCACCTGGTTTACACTCATGAACGTTCAGTTAACAGTCACGATAAACAAACTTCGGTACGTGACTCTCGAGTGTTACTGATATTACTCGCTCACCAGACCAATATATTAACACCCCGTGTACTGAATGTCGTGTTCATTACCAACCACCGAATAGCTTCAGAGTAGCAGTGGCAGAAAGCTGTGTTTATAATGGAGAGTACTTGTTCTGTAAAACTGTATTTATTTATTTAAAGATTTAAGAACGATAAATAACTAGACCAAGTTTACACGCAATATGAGTGTATATATATATATATATATATTCAAAGTCTAGCTAGTATAGATAATATAATTTACTAAATAGTTAATTTTGTAAATATGTTTAAGTTTTAAATAAGAAAATAAACCCAATTTTGACAGAATATAGCTATGTTTCCTTCAGTTATATTTAAACTTAACAACTAAAACATACTTTTGTGCTATCTATTCTCTAAAGTTTGTACTTTACGATATTAAAGTTTTTTACTACACGAATATGTCCAAAACATTAAACATTTAATCATTATATTTTTTAAATAAGATTAAAGGGAAAGACCACGTATGCACGCAATTAGTAAATAAAAAATAAATATATATACGTAATCCAGATATAGGTACTTTATCTTTCCATACAGTTAACGTTTTTTCATATGCTCGAGTGTTTTTAAGTGTTATTTGTTTGAAGTTAAGCCCAAAACTCTACAATGGACTATCTGTGCGCTGCTTACCACTAGTATTGAAACCCGGTCTATAGCACTCTAAGTCCGCAGACATGCTGCTGTGCCATATTTTAATATTATCTGGAGCGTATGAGCAGTTCTCTTTTTCAGAATTTACTGTCCAAATGTCCGCAGCTTTTAACGTAATCCCTATATTGAATACGATATCGTTTTCTGAAACATTAGATTTGAAAAGTTGACATTGTGAAAAACAAAAAAGCATCAGTATAAGAAATGCCATTTAATCATGTAAGAAATGTTTGTTAGTTAAAACTTTTTTTTCTCACAATTCCGATTTCATTGGATTTGTTTATTGAATGGATCTAAAACACACTCCATTTAAAATAAATACAGTAAGTGAGAATACAAGTTCTGGTCTAAAAAAATGTGTATTCTGTTGACCTACAATTTCTTTATAATTAGATACACACGTAATTTGATAGACGAAGGAAACGGAAAGTTTAACCTCATGATTCTAGCTTGGCCAGAAGGTCAAGGCAGCGACATACACGACCATCCAGGATCACAATGTTTTATGAAGGTAAGTTTTACGTTTTCTAAGATTTCGCGTTAATCTATTTTATTGTGTAATGAGTGAGACGAACATCATTAAACTGCGTATTTCAGCACATTAATTTACGAACACGATCATTTATTTAAGCCTGTTTGTATTTTTAGTATCACTTCCTGCCTTTATTACTCGGTTTTATGACAATGCTGTATTTCACATTTTTAATACCTTCAAAATGTTCTCCATTTACGATTTGTCATGAATTTCGCGAAAAGCTACACGAGGGTTACCTGCTCTAGCCATCCGTAATTTAGTAGTGTAGATTAGAGGGAAGGTAGTTAGTCATCACTACCGTCGCCAACTTTTGGGCTACTTTTTTACCAAAGCATAGTGGGATTAACCGAACATTATAACGCCTCCACGGCTGAAAGGACGAACATGTTTGGTGGGACAGGGATTCGAACACGCGACTCTCAGATTACAAGTCAAATACCCTAACCACTTGACCATATCGAGCTCTTACGGAAAGAGCAGAACAAATATTTTTGCTATGCCACGAATATGCTGCTTATTTAATGTACGTCCCGGGAAGATAGTAGACACAATCAAAACAGTAGAAACTGGACGGCAATTAGTTAGAGTAAGTAAATTATTAATATAAAATAAATGATTAAATAGCCACAGATAAAATAGGTCTACTATGAAAAAAAGTAATGCTTATAGACAAAAATGAAGAAAATAATGATTTTTTTATTGATATTCAAGGAATGTTCACAACTGCATATATATACACATATGTAATTAAGGTTTGTTACACTCAAATGTTTTTAGAAATAATACCAATATACATTCTCAACTAATTTTATTACAGATATCGTTTGAGAGTATTTGTGAAGACATCTTGTGAAAAATAATCTTTATTTCAGTCCATACCTACGAATTCACAGTAATGTATTGATTAATTCATAAGCTCTCTTCTGCGATACCAGAAGCAGTTTTAATGATAGAAAAGCCTTTCCTGAATCAACGTTTTTTGGTGTTGTTTTCTTTGAATTGTCACGCATAGCTACTCAAAACCCTAATACTCTAATACTGAACTGAGAGACCATGGAAAAGGTAGATAATTATTAGTCGACGCTTCTAGGGTTCCATTACTATTGTTTCAACGATTAGTGAAATCTTCAGGCATCAGTATAGTGTAACTATTATATTCAAACTTGATACATGCTTTTGTTTCGTCAAGATAAGGAATTGATTTGTTTGGTTTGTTTTGAATTTCGATCAAAGCTACACGAGGGCTATAAGCGCTAGCCGTCCCTAATTTAACAGTGTGAAACCAGAGGGAAGGCAGCTAGTTTTCACCACCCATCGCCAACTCTTGGGCTACGTTTTTACTAACGAATAGTGGGATTTACCATCACATTTTAGTGCCCCATGGCTGAAAGGGTTAGCATATTTAGTGTGAAGGAGATTCGAGTGCCTTAACCACCTGGCCATGCCGGGCCCAAGATAAGGAGAACAATTACCTATTAGGGCATTTCCGGCTTTTTGAGGAAATGACGTGCAAGATTAATTAATAATCAAGGGTAAAATATTAAAACGAATAAAATGAAAACGGAAAAAGGAATTATCAAAATGTAAATTTTGTTCATAAAATTACTCATATTAAAGAAAATAAATAGTAAACTTAGATAATTTTAAACGTATTGAGACAGTTATATTTTATCAGAAACAAAAGCAAGTCTATGTATTTTATAGGTTTTTACTTGCTAACCACAAAATCAACCGTTGATATAACTATGACGCTTAATTTGCAATAGAATATCCGCTTCTCATAAAATCAACCATGTTTAGATACTTTGATTTCCACGTATAGTATATCAACAGATGAACCAACTATAGATGCTTGTAGAGCAGCAATGAGTAACACTTGAGAATATGCAGGAGAGGTCGGATATTCTTTGTAACTGTGAGATTACGCCACCTTTAATTAAAATAACAGATAAAATGTGAAGATTTTTTTTTCTTAAACAACAACTGATAATTATCTGGACATTGTAAAAATTTCACTCGTAAAATTTGAAATCCAAATTCGTGTGTTGGATAGTCAACATGTGAAAAAAGGCATGGAAAAGCATTTCTTAAAAATCTTAAAACGTAATTTCGAAATCTGATATTTTTTGTAATAAAGTATTTTTCTGTTTATTAATAATATATATAATTTGATAAAGATACACTTACTCATTTAAAAGCAATAGCGTGAAAACTATAACAAGCACAAATAATATATTTCTTATACATTTATTATTGAATATCAGTATATTTTATCTGCCATCTGTGAAAAAGAGACTAGGCTGACTAAAAATCATAGCAGAGTATTCACAACCTGTTTACCAAATTAAACATTATAATAGCACTATGTCGTACAAACAAGTGTTTCAGTGTTACTTTATAAAGCTAAGCTCTGTTTTTAAAGGTACTTTAAAAGAGCTCTAGAAGCTATAAACGCCTCAAACATAACAAGAAGACATTTTTCATTCTACTATAATGGTCAGCCATCTGGATCTTTCTCAAGTTCCTAACCGTATCATATTAATTCACGCATCTCTTTTGTTCTGAGAGTTTAGAAGTTGGAAGTAAAATATGGAACTCTAAACTCATGTTTATTTTATGTCTAATGCAACATGATGGGCTACTCTGTATAATCCAAAACTGCTGGAATATGTCCTAACTTTGAAGTAACCCATTTTATTATATTTACCAATGAAAGCTGCTACAACTTTAGCCATAAGCCAACTTTTTTTTTTTAAAACGAAACATTACCTCATTGGATGATAAGTAGGAAGTGCCACGTCACCAGAATAGAACAATTTGCAGAATTTCTCAAAGTTAGACTACTCGTTGGTAAGTCACATGAATCATTGTTTACACTGACAGCTTTTAATGATACTCATATGTTAAAGAACAGATTTTGTATTAGAAATGTCATAGTGAGTCGACACGTTTTCTGTGTAGCAAATGCTATTTGATGAAATTTTGCACGTACTCTTTGAAGACCAAAACATACTTTAATCAGACGTAGTGTCATGCATATGTTTCCACATGAAACTTGAAATTAAAGTAATTTCAGAGGATTAAAGAGGATTAAAAGTTTTGTTGTGGAAATTATATGTCATCTGCCAAGATAGATAATGCCACACACACACACTCATATATATGTATACATTCAAATGTGTTTGTTTGAAATAAACGTACGATATTTTGTTTTTAAAACATTGTCTTATTTTACAGCAACTTTCTGGAACGTTAAGAGAAATTCGTTATATTTGGCTTTCAGAAAAGCAAGAGATGAAGCCATTTAAAGAAACCATACTATATGTAAACGATGTTATTTACATAAACGGTAAGACAAGTAAAATTATTATTGAACTTCACTTCGTTTGTTACGAAATGTATTTTCCCCGAAATAAAACAACTTATTAGACTTCAATCTAAATATTATTATTATATATATAATGGAACTGACGTGATATCATATTTTTTACAGAAAACACGAAATAGTAAGTTATATATATTTGTTTTGCTTTAAAATGTTAACCATTACAATGTCGATAAAATATATAGATAATTTATCAGAAAATAACGAAATATATTTCGTGAAATTCGTTAGAAACATTAACGAAATTATTTTTGCGTCTGCGAGGCGAGAAAATTAAAACCGACTCAGTAATAATATGTTTGGTTCTGTTTCTTTTGGTGATCAAGTATGTGCTTATCTCTCTTTTTGTCAGCTGTTTTTTGTCGATTTTAGTAATTTTTAAGTGTAGGTGCTTGACGTTACATATAAATACATGTTTTAGCAGCAAGGGGATCAATTCACAAGCCGAGCGATCAAGGATTTTAGGCAGATAAGTTTCCTATCAGGTTTAAAAAGTAATAATACTCGCTTGGTGTGCCAACCGTCTCGTTTTATTGATCGTTTGACAAAAATGAGACATAGATTTAATCTAAAGATGGTATAATACAAATCGATTATTACATTTCCGAAGTAAAGTTTTTCAAGCATATTAAAACGTCGTGCTGATTGGCTATAGGTTTTGTTAAGAGCGCAACATTGCAAACAAGTTTCTCAGAAGCTAAACACAGTTCCGGTTAAACCGTTAAACAGTTACAAAATAGAATGAAAAGGCGAAAAAAATCAAATCCAAATATTCTTTTTACGCCATTCCGTATGGTAACGATCCCATAAAAATAACTTCTTAATAAAAGTGTATGTATTATAGTTAGATTGTTGGCGTATAACATAACATTATTAATATTAATTTCAGACTCACATTATTGGCAAGAACTATATATACATATGTATTACGATAAGAAAAGGTATAAAAGGGAAATACTCAGAGAAAGTATCCGGAAAAACTACTGTTTATCGTGTACATTCTTGTGTTGATAACTAACAAAATGGAGAGTGTAATTTGAAAAATCACGAAGTACCACACCAGTGTAAATCCTGTAAAATTACTAATATTCGCACAGAAGTAGCAGTGTGAATCCAGTCATGGTTCCCATGACTAGAAAACCATGTGAGAAGAGCGTAATAGATCAAACATTGTGATTATTAAGAACCCACCGTGTGAATGATTGTGATAAGACTCCTTGTTCTTCGTCAAAAGACGCTTCGTGAGAATTGAGCTGCTAATAATAAAAGTGATTGAGGTACAAAATAGAAACTCTTCAAAAGTGGTCTTGGGTATAAGGGTATATTATTTATAAGAAATTCGATGGCTGCGTACTGTTAATGCCAATGACCTCGCTGCAAAAACACGTGTCTATGTTACCTTGGGAAGATTAAGATGTACATAAGCACAAATAGTTTCGTAAACTGTTACCAGGAAGAGTAACTAAATCAGAAAATTTCAATGATTATAATAACACGAACAGCGAAATGAATAAAGTTAAAACATGTTCTTTATACAACAAAATCCAAATCCAAATTGTTCAGCCACAATCAATGACAGTTTGTTTGATGATAGAAAGAAGAATGGTATCACAAGCATGGTAGGAAATAGTACAAGTTGTGGTTGAATCGCTACTAATGGTTTCACTGACATACAAAATCTGATCCACAACCAAATTTTGCCCCATCCTGCCATGTCCACAGAAACCCGACCCATTAGACAACGATACTTTTTCCAAACATATAGTAAATATGAAACGATATCTTACCGGTTAAGAGATCGATTGAACACTCATGAGCAATGGGAATATTCTTGAGGCTGTGTAGATTTGCGTAAATCACGTGAAGGTCAACAGGTGACCAAAGTAGATTACAGGTCTGCCCAAATGATATCTTTTGTCCATAAAATTTCCTTTAGGACCTATTTTAGCTACTTCTTGAGTAGCCATCATTTTTTCAATTCTAGGTTAATAGAACACTTCCCCTATCACCTCAGAATGATTTTTGACAGTGCAAACCATAGTTTTGGAGTCGACTTCTTCCATACTAATTGGGTGGCTATTTAGTGATCCTGATTTGGAGCTATTTTCATAACTGAAGTTATAGCAGAAGGCTCTTTGAGCTTAGCTTCTACGTACGTTTTAACATCTGTGATTTTCATGATGGCGGCAGTCATAATTATTTTTCCCATTATCATTTGGAAACCTGTAAACTGTTATGCCTATCGGAATTCTTTAAATACCTTTCACAGCTTCTGAATCTTATTGTAGCCAGTAAGTAAATTCACAAACATCAGAGCAATTATATCATTTGATCAAGTATCCTGATCACAAGTATTTTTGTCTGTCAGACAAAAGTTAGGTAAATATCACTGTGGTTATAAAACCATCCTAGGTTTTGACTCGCATGAGAATTCTAGTTAATTTCAAAACTAAGGTACACTAAGAAAATTCTCCTGAGTATTTAATTGAATGGATTTATCCAAGCAATATAGAAGTGTGCTTTTCACTGTTTTCTCTCGGCAACTTAAATTAAAATAATTTCCACATCTTTTCTGCTTCATATGTCACAGCCATAAAAGCTGCAAAACAATCTCAGCCTTCCAGCTTTGTATTTTTTCACTTACAGAAATATTTGGGAGGACAATGCTTCTCAAGTGTTGGTTCTTCCTCATCAGATTGTTTGTAAACAGCAGAAGCAATACTTGGACTATATATCAGCTGATGTGAGTTTATTATAATTCAATAAACGTTTCACCTTATCTATCCCAAAGCTGCATACTTACAGACAATATGAAAGAGAAATTAATTAAAGTGAATAATAATAAGAGAAATAAAGCTTTCATTTAATTTATTTGCAACAAAATTTTAATTTGTAAGATATAACTGTGCTAATAAGTAATTAAACTCTCAGTACATAGCTAATCAATCTAAAGTTGAGTGGGAGAATGATGCTGTGTTGATAAGTTTTCTGTGAGGTAAGGAAACTTAACTCTTGCTTACAAAGAAAGTGCATATTACTTTACAATTAATAAACAAATAAATGTTGGTGATAGGTGGAGATGCACCAATTTCACTTTGCTTTACAACTAATTGACAAAGAAGTGTTGGTGATAGGTGGAGATGCACCATTTCCACATTACTTTACAATTACTAAACAACGAAATGGTGTTAATAGGAGGTGATGCACTATATGAACTGTAGATTAAAGCAGGTTTCTCTGTGTTTTTTTTAAGTTAAGCACAAAATTAAACAATGGGCTGCTAATTTGTAGTGTTGTAAGTACACGAAACACCTCACTTTGTCATGAGGAGGATAGTTATCCAACACTAAGTCGAAAATAAAATAATACTGATGAAAACTTGAGATAATCCAACCTATTTAACACACTTTAAATAAAATATTAGTTATTGATCGATTGTTTGTTTAGAGTTAAGCAGAAAGCTACACAATAGGTTATTTGTGCTCTGCCCACCACGGGTATCGAAACCCAATTTCTAGCTATTTGAGTTCACAGACATAACGTTGTGCCACGGAGAGGAGAAGATGAAATTCTTGGTGCTACAGTAGGTTTTAAAAGATCACACAGACTGGTCTTATGTTTTCATAAGAGCATAAACTTGTATACAACGTGTCACACATGTAACCAAACACATTCTTCACTAAACTAAGAATCAAACTCTTCCATCTAAATAAGAATCTCAAGAAAGAATTTTAGAATGCTTTTGTAATCCTCCATGGCAATAATTCTCCATTACACTAACAGCAGCTTCCAAGTAAAACCGTTTATCTTCATATAATTGAGCCATAAACATGTAAGCCACTGAATATTGGTTCGCCACATATGTTTTCTTCCAGTATTTGCGTGAAAAATCTCAAATTGTAGGCTTCGCATTGAAATTTATAACGGAATTTAACCCACGATAAAACTGAAACAATTTTATGGAAAGGAAATTAACGTACACTTAACGTATCAAGTTTACTGAATGTTGGACAATGTAAAAGTGATAACAATAAATACCACACAATTGTCTGGATATTTTATATATGTCTAATTTCCTTCTACAAAGTTAATTATATATATATACATTTATTTGTCTCCTTAATATTCACCAGAAAGTTATTTGGGAACATGATGCTCAGATTTTATATTCTACATGTAACAGAATACATATTAAAGCTTTTGTGTCCCGAACCAAATCCCAGTCACACCAAACACGCCTACTTTTTCAGCCGTGGGGACATTATAAAATTCAATCAATCCCACTATTCGTTGGTAAAAGAGTAGCCCAAGAGTTGGCGGTGGGTGGTGATGACTAACTGCCTTCCTTCTAGTCTTATGCTTCTAAATTAGGGACGGCTGGTGTAGATAGGTCTCGTGTAGCTTTGTGCGAAATTCAAAAACAAACAAACAAACAATGATGAGCTGGAAATTAGTGAGCGAGCGATTTCGGTTGTAGCTTCAACAAAACTAGCAAACAAAACCTTGTCACGTGAAAATACTCAATGTTCATCAAAAGTTATCTCGTAAACATGACATTCGTTTTTAATATTCAAGATATTTAAAAATATTGCAGAAAATACTGAATATTTTTGTTGTGTTTGTCTGAATATTTCATTTCTAAACTTTTAATTTTATTTAGAACACAAGCCATTCTGAGGAGTTGTCTTTCATATAACGCCAATTTCTTTTACCGTGTTTACGTTTACACTGATAATTCTTTTAATATTTCAATTATAAAAATAAAAGAGATGACGTATTTCACTTAAGAGAGCTTTTTTAAATATGAATTATTGTTTTGATATTTTACAATATTTAAATATATTGCAGGAAATATTAAATATGTTTGTTGTGTTTTTCAAAAGGAGAAATTTCACTGACAAGACCTTTTAAAATATGAATTATTGTTTGAACGACTCGGCACGACCAGGTGGTTAAGGCACTCGACTCGTAATCCGAGGGTCGCGGTTTTGAATCCCTGTCACAACAAACATGCTCGACCTTTCAGCCGTGAGGGTGTTATAATGTTACGGTCAGTCCCATTATTCGTTGGTAAAAGAATAGCCCGAGAGTTGGCGTTGGGTAGTGATGACTAGATGCCTTCCTTTTAGTCTTACACTGCTAAATTAGGAATGGCTAGCGCAGATAGCCCTCGTATAACTTTGCACAAAATTCAAAAACAAATATAAAACAATTGTTTGAAGATTCTATAAGGAATGAGCCTATTGTTTACTTGGTACTTCTTTTCTATGTAATTAAAATAAATTATATTTTTTTAGGTTATGACAAACTTAAAGGTGCATCTTCTATAACACTAAATGACTAGTGCAGAAAAAGTAACTTGATAAGTGAGTATTTATTTCAAGGGATGTTAATCAATGATTATCTTATTTCTTTATCTGATATTTTATAAGCTGAATAACTCTTACTTTCAAAAAGTCATAGAAAAAAAAAGCAAAGCATAATACTAACCAGAAATGTTATCTTTCAGATTCACTCGGTCTTCACCTTGTGAAAAATGGAAGCAATTCTGAACCAGCTGTTAGCTTGCATTTGTACTGCCCTCCGTTTGGCCAATGTCACGTTTATGATCAGAGAACCGGTCATTACAGTTTAAAGGAAATGTCATTCTGAAGTAAAAATGTGAACTACACTGGTGAGCATGTGAAATATTCAACAAGCTCATATAATGAGTATGAGATTTTTTTTTCGTTTTCCAGATGCTTTTAAAGCGGCATTTCTGGATAACATGGGTTACTTTATTGCGAACCATCAAACTTGAAAATTATGCATGTCGTTAAAAGGGCTGGATAGATTATTTAAACAATAAATGCAGTTGTTTAACAAAGGAAGTGAAACGACTCCAGAAACGTAAAAATTAATGTATTTGAGGCATAAGATCAATATCCTACTTGGAATTATTTACGAATTACTTCTCCAAATAGAATTTACAGACCTCGAAATAGATGTACAACAATCACAACTAAATATGTTAAAATATTGCTCAAGAAAATTATATATATATATTATGTAGTTGATAAATGTACACTCTTTTTTGTAAGACCCATTAGGTAAAACGTTATTAAGCAAAACAGTTAAAACTAACTACATATTATTTTAAGTTCTATCGTATACTGTAACCCGCTGGTACAGCGATAAGTCTACGGATTTACAACGCCAAAATCAGGGGTTTGAGTCCCCTCGGTGGACACAGCGAATAGCCCGATGTGGGTTTGCTAAGAGGAAAACAAACACATACACAGATTATGATATAAAATCTTGTTTTTCTTTATCTTCAAAAATTCAAAATTTCTTTCATTGAAATACGTCATATCCGTTGACTAGGGTCTAATTAAATTTTCATGGGAGTGAAAACATGAATGCTATCTTTCTAGATTGTATTAGTAATATCTATACTACTATCATAATGTTCCTCACACATAAATAGGCATATTTTTTGACGGGATTCAATCCCGCGATCGTAAATGTAGGAGTATAGTGCACCCAAAACCATTCTAGATCGGGTGTCTTTACTTCGTCTAGTCATATGACCTATCTCATTTTTAAGTTGGAAAAAAATTGTGTTATTATCACATCGTCGTATGTCTAGAGAACAATTGACCAGCCTCCTTCAGTTCATTTTCATCTACTTTCAAATCAGCATAAAATACTTAATTTTACAATTAATCATTTAAGCACTAGACGCTGTTACATAATTTACTCTAACTTAAGTCGTTAAGTTAACATCCCTGCTTCTCTCCATCTACGTGTAAATCTAAATTAAGGTATATATTTAACTTGTGAGTTACTTACATTGTTTTTTATGTTACTTGCTTCGAAGTTTCAGATTATCTCTTTAGTAACGTCAAAACCTTTCTATACTTCTTTATGATTGCAATTGAATTAAAGAAATATGTTTTTAAGGTTCACGTCTCACGCTCAGATTTAATTTGTTTTTGTTCTTTTCTCTAGGAATCCGATAAATGAATCACATGCAAAGACACAATGAAAGAATACGAAAATAAATGAAAATGTAGAACCTAATACCGTCTTGACAAAGATGTATAACCAATAATTTTTTTGTGCTGAGTTTACTTTTATGTGGAAGCTCTAAGTCAAGTTCTACATATTAGATGAGAAATGTCCTACTTCAATATTAATCATGTTCTACCTATCCTATTTCGGCTTGTATGTGTTTGATAACAATCTTATTACACAAGTAAGGAATGATAGAAAATAAAGCATACTTTTATACAGATAACAAAGTCAACGAAAAACAAGTTGTGTAGTTGATGCCTAATCCAAGAACAGCATTATACAGACTGCGATTTATCATCTGTAATGGGAATGTTTCAAAATAAAAATAATTATTTGTTAAAGATGAATTTTATTTTTCTTATTTATCGTTTCTCTACATGTTCCAAATGTTTTTTGAATTACACATGGTAGTGCAGCTTGAATGTGCTTGTTTGTAGTTTTAAAAAGTTAAACGTCTTCAGTAAAAATTTAATGAGAAAACATAACATTTCTTACTTCTTTTTAGGGTTGCAAACTTTCGTAGCGTGTACAAACAAAACTTCAAGATATATCGTTAATACCTACTGATCAACATGGTGCAATAGAATGTGATAAGGCGTATTAGATTTTTACAACTTAACATACTTTAGTAAGTGTTGTAAGACAACTTAAATCGTATTAATTGCAGGCTAGCATGTATATTTTTGCGTATTATATGACAGTTTAAAGCGTAGGACTTACAGATTAACCAACTTCTCAAGCAGCTAAAAATACAATCTCCATTTTTATTTCTGATAGCTATAGTTTGGTGTGGAAGTGTCTTGTAAACAGTTTCAAGTGTATCACGCCTACTTCACACAGAGTGGGGTGCTTGGGAAGTGTCCCCTAAAACTAATTAGAATGAGCTATTTTTTACAAGTATATTTAAGCGATTAACATGCTGTTAAAGCATGTCAGGTAACAGAAAAAACATGTATCGCTATTTAGCTGGTCTTGCTTCAGAAAAATATCTGAAAACTTAGGATTATAAACATAAGGAATATAAAAAATTTCAGTTCCATGTACATAGTAGGAATAGATAGCTGGTTACATATCAAGGATTATTAAAGTAAGGTGTGTTCACTTGAACATATCTACCTCACCTTATATGTACTCTTACCTAGTACTTCTAATACCCATATGCTTTGGTCTTATCAAGAAAAAATGGCGTGAACTACATTTTTATGGGCAAATAATAATTTTGATATGTTCTTAATTATACTTGTAAAACCAAATCTGCGTTTTACGAAACTGAAGGTAATGATAGAAGATGCACATTGCTTTAAACCAACAGTATATTGAGAAGTGTGTCTGGTTGTCAACACATTTAACACCAACAGTTTACATTTGGTTGTTGTAATTTAAATTGTTTGACTAACAGGCAAAAAATAATAATTCTTGACCGTCTGGTCTGGTGGTTAGAGCACGTGGCTACCAATATGCGGTTCGCAGAATCGAAACCAGTGACCTAACAATCGCCCTTTCAGCTGTGGTGATGTTATAAAAAGTAATCCACGAGCTGGCGGGGATGGTGCTAACTAGCTATATTCCCTTCAGTCTGTAATTTCAAAATTAGGAAAGACAATCGAAAATTTAACAAGCCAACTAGGACTTTCCCTCCAGTTGCACGTTTAACCACGTTTTCAATGTGTAGTCCAGGTAGTCATCCTTATTCTTAATAGGGAGATAACCATCCGGCAACATACAATTTATAATAGATTATTTAATATTGTATGTCTCTAATAATAACATTTTATCACTGTTTGAATTTCTTCGTGATTTTTATATATATTTTAATCGAATACAGATAATAAGTAAGAGCGACGTAATTTTATTACTTCTACTGCACTATCACACAATTGAGAAATTTGGTACAGGCCTCGGCACAGGTTTTCATCTGCTAAATAAATAACAATTGTAAATATGATAATAAACTGAATTAAAGTCAATTTATTTTTTATTGAGAACTTAAACAATTCCTATAGAAGAAATATGTATAACTTTTGAGCATCAAAACTCTAAAGCTGAATAAAGAATACTTTATTACGTGTAGATAATTATTAATTATGTTATACACACGGGAAAAAAACAACAAAGTAACTACCGATCTTCTAAACTTTAAATAAACTATTCACAAACTTTAAAATTCAAATTTTAAATATTATTTTGCACTTATATTTACGAATTAATTATTAATTTGTACGTTATGGGAATTATCGCACTTAGAAGAAAATAACATACTTTATTCTAAAGGAAACTTTTTCAAAGATACTCGAATTTGAGTAGTACTGGATGTCTTGTCTTGAACTAAGAAACACTGAAAATACATTAAAACTTTAACAGAAATTTTAAAGATTATCTTTATATTTCTCTAAACCTATAACTTTAGATCCATTTGACGAGCATTTCAGCTTTAGGAGAATTATTCTTCTGAGAGTTTTAGATGGGAAAAAGGTGATTATTTCGAAAAGTGGTCAAAGAAGGCCTATACTTTCTTCTATTTGCAGGGATTTAATAAGATTTATTAACAACATAATCTCGAGGGTTCGTATAACATTCGAGGGGGTTTCTAAACGAGAATATAGATTTAGGTCTGCCATTTAACGTTTCACAACTGAACATTAAGTTATTGTAAGGCAGAAAGAAATGATTCTGCTTAGTTTAGTTTAATACTCAGTTCTAATAAACTTATACGAAAGCCTTTTCAACATTTTCCGCAAGTAAAATCCTGAAAGAGGTAAACATTCAACCCGACTACGTGTAACAGTGCATGATTTATTAAATATTATCTGATTTGCATGATTTTTTGTGTGAATTACAGTGATTTAGTAAACGAGTCAAGCTACAGTGAGGATTAATGCACTAATGAACTGCACGTGACAATTTTAATGGAGGAAAAACTGTTGTCTATCGTGTTCAGTTTTTAAAACAATTATTTGTCCGATTTTATATGTGTATTTTATATATGTATTAACACGGGAAAAAAATGTATGAATGGCGAGGTTTGTAACATTTCTTTTATCAGTTATTTTTAAGTGGCCTGTCTATATTTATGTAACACTGAAAACAAAGGTTCTAAAACATTTAAATTCAAAGTAATTTTCTTAAAAATAGTGATTGCTATATGTAATTTACGTTATAAACTCATAGGCTTTAAAATTTGTGCCTGAAACGTGCTCACCCTTTCAACCGCAAAAGCTTTATAATATGATGGTCAATCCCACTTTTCGCTAGTAAAAGAGTAGCCTAAAGATAACAGCTAAGTTAGAAAGGGTTAGACCAGATAGCCCTCGTGTAGCTTTGCGCGAAAATCAAACCAAACTAAACTTAAAATATGTCACATTTATAAGTGGGTTAAGTAACTAAATTAAAAGTTATATTGTGAGAATGATTAAATCTATATTAGTGAGTGGGATGTCTTATATTTGTTTGGTTTTAATTTCTCGGAAAGCTACATGAGAGCTATATGTGCTAATCGTTCCTAATTTAGCAGTTACAAACTAGAGGGAAAGGCAGCTAGCCATCATTACTCACCACCAACTCTTGGACTACTTTTTAGCAACGAATGATGGGATAGACTGTAACATTACAAAGCCCTCACGGTTGTAAAGGCGAGCATTTTTGGTGGGATGAGGGTTCGAACCTATGACCGTTAGATTGTGAGTCGATCGCCCTAACCAAGGTATCTTAGGAAGAAGGACCTCTACAACGGGAGAGGGTAAATCGCTTATTATATTTAACTTAAATTCACATATGTAATATTTCAAATGAAAGTATTACTAAAGATCACAGGCTAAAATATGTGGACTTTGTCCCCCATATTCTTCCACATTTGTCCATTTTGAATTTAAAATTGAAGGCGTGTGAAATAAAAGCAACATGGTTTTAATTTTGTCACTCATAAGTCATTGTTCAAGAAGTCATTTTTTATATTAGAAGCTAGTTAAACAGAAAGATGAGATACTTGAAAAGCTATGAAATGTTTATTTTACTTTCTTTAAAAGTTGATTAAAATCCATATATATAGATAAACTAGATTCTTTTCAATGAATGTACAATAAACGTAACATAAATCAACTCTCACGTATGCTAAAGAGCCACTTGCTCATTTTGAGTATGCCAAGGATCTAAACCCTGCTGTTTGGTCGTTTTACATTCTATTGCATCCACCAGTAGCACCGTCAAAACACCAAAAGCAGGAAGTAGAAAATAACAGGTGTTTAGTATGAAATGCCCTTTATAAAATACTCCATAAAGCGTCTCATGTCAATA
Organism: Carcinoscorpius rotundicauda; assembly: GCA_011833715.1. Classification (NCBI taxonomy): domain Eukaryota; kingdom Metazoa; phylum Arthropoda; class Merostomata; order Xiphosura; family Limulidae; genus Carcinoscorpius; species Carcinoscorpius rotundicauda. The sequence goes on along the minus strand of CM022395.1, from coordinate 47,422,904 downwards.
TAACATTAAACAAACTATTATAGTCTTTGTTTTCTCAAAACGCTTATTATGGGCATTAAAACTTTTATTAAAATAAAATAGAGAACAATGTCTTGACCTTCTTAGTTCTTCATTAAGTTAACAAAGAAAGTTTGCAACCAGTTACTGTCATGAGAAAAAATCCTTTCACCAAGTGGGTTTTATGTGATCATGTAACTTCTAGTCATCTTTGTAAAAATAGGATACATAAATGTCATATATCCTTGATGACGAGAAACCCACTTGTAATAAAGATAATTTCAGAACGACTGGTATGGGTATGCACACTTTTACTGATAAGCAAAAATTAATTTTTCAATCTTTCTAGGTCATCTTTAAGTTAACCTGAGATACAAATGCCATATGTATACATATACAGATACAAAGATATATTATTTTCAACATTTGAATCATGGAAACAAACCATAAAAAACAAACTGTAAATGCCAGCGAAAGTAATTTATTTTGGAGGAATAAAGTAAATTTTTCCCACATTAAGTAGTAACTGATTACATATGATATACACCGACTGTCAAAATTAACTCACTTTCACATGCATCACTTGTAATTTAAAATGTAAATATTAGTCATGTTAGGAACATGAGTATAAAAAACATATATAGAACGAGAGTTACGTGTAAGCTCTTATAAATCAAATATTGCAGAATATTTATTCAGTATCTTAGATTGGGTCTATATGTATCATTAGTTCGCACTGAACAGTAAAGTGATACAACTACCGTGAAAATTGAATGGTTTCAATTCGGGATAATTTGAAACACTAAACTTTTAAAAACTAGACTGGAACTCACGTGCTCGCTATTCTTACATATTAACGAAGTTGCCCTCACGTTGTTTTACCATTTAACCATGTTATAATATACGTAAGTTACCATTTAATTTAGTTTCGGCCTAACCAAGTGCCGCCGAATTAAGTGAACGAGCTAAGCAAGTTCCCATGTAATTAGGTTAAAGCTTAAGTACAGCTGAACTAAGTTACAGAGCTAACAAAGTTACCACATAATTTAGTTACTCTTTGGTGCAGCTGAACTAAGCTACTAAGCTGATATGCTCTCATGTTTTCAGCTTCGTTAGTATATAATTTTTATTCAACTAATCCTCGTAAGGTGAATTATCATACTTAATTTTAAAGTCAGTATTTTGTTTTATTTTATTTCGAATTATTTATTTGTAAGTTGATATTAATGAAATAGAAACAGGCCACTTCAACTTGCAACTAATAACACAAAGTTCACACTTTTGATAAAAAATCTTACATATGCTTATAATATGAGGTGTACCAGTGCCCATACAACGGATTGTAAAAAACTATAGATTTGTATGTTATCAGGTCACAATAGTAGAAATACCCTTTTAAAATTTTACGATAAAGTTTTAAAATTCATCAAACAACTCAATTTAAATGCGCGCGAAATTATCTCGAGCTGTTCAATATGTACAGCACACTTGCATTCAACTGCTGAAGGTAGGCTTGGACTGTACCCTATACGGCGAATCAGCATCCAATGAGATAATACAATTTTTATTTTTACCCTTCTCAGAAAATACAAACGTTCACATACAATTATTTTGGCGAGTTATTTAAAACATCTGTTAACTTTGTTTGCTGTAAAACACAAAGATAAATAGTGAACTATTTATTCTTTTCCCACCACAGGTATCGAAACCCAATTTTGAGCGTTATAAGCTTCCAGACTTAATGATGGCCAACTAGGGGAGAGAGTCAACATTTATTACAATTGTTTTAACTTAAACCTGTGCTTTGTTAAAGACCAAAACGTTCGTTCACAAATACGATACAATATATACTTACAGGAAGAAGTTATAGACAGAATAACAACAGTTCTTGTGACGAATACATTTAGTTCTACGGCCCGCCATGGTCGGGTATTTAGGGCGCTTTACTCGTGACCTGAAGGTCGCGGGTTCGAGTCCCCGTCACACCAAACATGCTCGCCCTTTCAGCCGTGGGGACGTTATATGTGGGGTGGAAATTCCACTATTCGTTGCTAAAAGAGTAGCCTGAAAGTTGGCGGTGGGTGGTGATGATCAGCTGCCTTCTCTCTAGCCTTACACTGCTAAATTATGGAAGTTTAGCGCAGATAGCTCTCCTGTAGCTTCGCGCAAAATTAAAAAGAAACTGTAGTTTTTTTTATCACATAATGTGATCAACTTAGTTCGAGATGCAATCATTAACTCAATAATGTTGTTGATTTCAATTGTTTTAGAATAGTTAAGCAAATACTTACAGCTAACTATATAAACTTAAACATATGAATTGAGACCTGCTATACTGATTGAGATAGATAACAATCGCTACACCAATAACAATCTTATATTAGTTCATCAATTCACGATACCTGTATGTGAATGTGTTTGTCTCCAAATTTCTTCAAAGGTTTTGGAGCTAGCATAAGAACTTGAGGACGGACCACCAGCTCGCCTGAACATGATGATAATCTAGAATTGCGTTTTCCGGGTTACTGAACCTGGATCTAGCATCGAATTTTGTATTCCGAACCCACTCGTGTCAATTTGTTTTACGGTACGATCCTTTTCAGGGTAACTATAAAGGTAACTGGGGTAATGGAGGAACTTAATTAATAAATATAACAGGGCCGCTGTGAACCCCACAGGGGAGCATGGACTGTTTTAGCAATAGCAGGGTAACGACATCTAATTTATTTCCATTTCTACGAATTTATTTTAAACGTTACATTTTTTATTGCACATTAACTTAAAAACTGTTATCATGAAAATGCTCCAGAGCAAAAGGAAAGAAAATTGTGTAGTAATGCCTAATGTATTTAATTTCATATGAGAACAATCCTTGTTTTAGGTTTAAATCGTACCGATTATATGAAGGAGTCCTTAAAACTTTTGTTTTCAATTTCTCTTTATTAACTGAACTTGTACTCATGTTTACCGCACGTTTTACTTCTGGGTCATGTAATATCTACGTCATGCTAAATGCTGCTAAAACAGGATTTATGTACCTTAAACATCTATTTCGAGTTTTTAATGTCTTTGGAAATGAAAGTAAAAAATATTGCAGTCAATTCAAAGGCTACTTTACAGTGATACTAAAACCAATTTTTGTTTAAGTTGTTTTTATTATGAGAAGTTAATAATTTATCGGTGTTGAAAGTTAAAGATCTCAGTTGACTCTTAGTTTCATTCTCTCCTTTCCAGTGGAAAGGCCTCTGAAGTGGAAAAGTAATTCGTTGATTAGCATATGAAATTAGATTAACATCCAAACAACTATGTGGTAATTGGATAATTATATTAGAAACACCTTTACAACACTTTGAGGTTGTCTCAGGAAGTGTTTTGAGACTTAACCTTATGTGCCATTAAGTAAGGAATTGTGTGAAACTCGTTTTGTATTCATTTTGATAAGGCTAGGCTTCATCTCAGGAGTTTAGAATCAACGGGAATATTTACAACTGAGTCAGAAACAAAGAGTAAATTACACCTAAAGATTTACCAATGATTACCCTATTATTGAATAATATATTCAGAGTTAAAGCAGAAAAAAAAACCTTAGTATTTTACTCATATAATTTTTTTCCCACAAACAGAACACGAAGTGAACCTAATGTCTCATTTATATTACAGTTTTTAAATACATGAGTATTTCTAGCTTGATCTATCTCGATTATCTTTTGTCTAAAGTAGATAATTTAAATTATACATTTATATATATATGATTCATTTTAACGCGGTTAGTTAATGAATTTAGATGTCAACAGATGGCGTGTGAAGTAACAGAATTATTTTCTCTGAATAAAAAATATTGATGCTTTCTTTACTGATAACTGGTGGAATTGCTCTGAGCCTTTAATAACAAAAACTTTTTAAAAATAACGACGTTGTCATTAATTTCTGTTTGAAAGAATCAAAATAAGAAATAATGAAAACAGTCATAATGCAGAAGCTGTTATAAATTCTGCAGTTTTTACTCAACAAAACCAAAATCCGATATACAAATATTGTCTATAAATTGTTCACCCATTTTTTGATATAAAAAAGTGATAAAACTGTAACACCGATAGTTAAACTTGTTATTAATTTAAAATAGGTTTCAAAAGATCGTGGCTATCATTTTTAATCAGGTAATACTAAGTTACTTTGATTTTAATTTATTTAAAGTTATATTTTATTAGTAATAAAACCGAACAAATGAAATCCTACGTGCTGCATTGTTTTTATTGTTTAAAATTATAAATTTTAAAGTAAACTGAACCTGAATAAAAGTTTGACAAGAAAAATTATAACCAATGCACGTTCAAAAATTGTTTTGTGTCACAAGATAAAATTTAATTAATAAAACCATCCTTTACGTTCATAGTGTTTGTTTAGAATAGTTCTGCATGCTTTATTAGTTTCAGATAATATTTTGAAGGCCTTAACATGGTGAAAATAAAGAGAATAACCATGAAAAATTCAGAAAACGTTGTGAAAATTTTGAAAATAGACTATAAATTCACTTTGAAATGGATTTCATCTGTTGTCGATCTGATAACTTGGATAGAATACACAATTATATCAGCAATAATATAAATATTTCATTTGTCTGTGATGTTACAGTGATGAAATGGATAAAATTCAGCATATAGATTGTCTCTGTGATATCCATGTTGTTGACTGTAAGCTTGAACTGGTTTTCCTTCACAAAAACCGACTATCAAATATTGGTTTGATTAAAGTAAGAAATAGCTGAAGCAATCCTGTTTAAGAGAAGATGAAAAACAAACAGGCTTTCAGGAAAAAATTTGAATGCCTTGAGAAAAGCTTTAAGCACACTTTCTCTAAATGTAATGATTTTGAAACGAGTTTTTTTACCTGTATTTTTCTAAAATACAAGTGCCATTGTAAAAACTTTATAAGCACACTATAGATAAAAAGACAGTGAAAACTGCTTTTCACATGTCTATAATTCTTTGTTATCCTTTTAAGATTGCTTACAAATAAGTATTGTAAATTTTACTAGTACTGAATCTTAGATATATTCTAAACGACCCTCAGTGGCTCAGCGGTATATCTGCGGACTTACACGCTAAAATCCGGGTTTCGATACCCGTGGTAGGCAGAGCACAGATAGCTCATTGTGTAGCTTGGTGCTTAATTCAACAGCAACAATATTCTAAATCTTCTGATAAATTTCTAAATGTGTTTATAATTAAAAAAATCAAAGTACATATAGTGTCAGTTAAAAGCATAAAATCAAAGCATAATCGTTTAAATTTTATCAATGGTTGTACAAAAGAAATTTGTTTTCGATTTACGTGATGTACTTATGTAAATATTTACACTAGCAGGTATATGAAGCATATTGTGGAATATAGAATCCTGGATTTAACCGTTCTTTAACAAACGTCTGAGTATGTGTGCTCACAGTTTCATTGAATTAGTTGTATTAAATCTTGCATACACCCTTAGGCTTCCTCAGGGAGAGATATAAGTGAGTGGACATTCAAATTTGACTCTTCTGTGGTGCCTTCCGGAGGCCCTTAAATCATCTCTATTTCTTGTTTTCGCTCAAGGTTGATTGACATCAAACCTAGTATATATCCTTAGGGCTTAGTGAGGAATGACATAGCAGATAGGTTGTAGTAATAATTTGAGCCCATACATCACCTCGGGGGACTCTATGTCTCTCGATGTATTACGCGGATACAGTAGTTAATAACCAGTTTTTAGAATATCCACCTTTAATTTTTCATAGATAACAAATTCGATGAGGCATTAATGTTTTCAGACTTAAGATATCATCAACCAACTTGTATTGGTGCCGTGATAACGCAAATTTGAAGAAGAATATATATATGTCTAAAAACGGATGTTTTGGGTTGAGAACGTTTTTTTTTATGTAAAGGAGCGAACAACGTTTCAACCTTCTTCGATCATCGTCAGGTCCACAAAGAAAGAAAGAGGTAACTGACCGATAGCTGACCTCATGTTTGAAGGAGGTTGTGTAACTTAGTGTATGAATGCAGAGGGCGTGCTTAGATGTTTGAATATATATATACATTTAATAAAGATATAAAGGTGTTCTTTTGATTTATAATGGGCTTGAGTTGATGCATAAGTAAGGCTTCTTTAATTTTGCATTTGTTTATGTTTGTCTCTTTATTTAGTATTTGGTTGTTTTCTATAGTTATGTTGTGTTTATTTGATTTGCAGTCTTCGAAAACGTGTGAAAGTGACTTTTTGTGTTCTTTGAATCTGGTTTCCATTTTTCGACTTTTTTTCAATGGAGAAGTTGTGGCAGTTATCACATTGCATTTTATAAATAATGTTGGTGTGGTGTTTGTCAATGTAGTTTTTACATAGTATAGACCTCAGTTTTGTGCCTGGTTTTTGAATAAATTTAGTATTAACTGGAATTTTATATTTTGTTACTATTTTTTTGACAAATGTTGGTTGTTTTTCTGCTGTTGTCGGGAATATATGGTATGTTGCAGCATATGGTTTCGTGATTTTTTTAATTCGTGGGATATATTTACATTTGTTAGTTGATTTTGCTTTTCGTTTAGGTGTGAACGTATGTTTTCTACGGGTTGTGGAGGAAACTTATTGGTGTTGGTGAAGCATTGTTATATTTTGTCTAATTCGTCGTTAATTTTATCTGGTGAGTATAGTTTTATGGCTGTTTATTTGATTTCTTAGTATGTTGAGTTTTTGTTTTGTTTCATGTGCTGAGTCCCAAGGAATGTATAGTCTAGAATGGATTATCTCTTTCTCAAATTGTGTGTCGGTTCTTGTAATTTTGAGGTTAAGAAATATGTGATTGCTTTCTTTCTGTTCACATGTGAAGTTAATGTTGGGATGTATAACGTTAATGCGATTGAAAAAATTAAATGTGTGTTTTGTATATTTGAATCCCGCAATCTTGTTGTCTACATATCTGTACAAGTATAGTGGTGGATGTAATGCTGTTTTAATTGCTTGTGTCATAAAAATATTTGCTGGAACTGTTGATACTGGGTTGCCCATGCTCAGGCCATTTGTTTGTGTATAGTAGTGGTTGTTGAACGTGAAGTTTGTCTTCATCGTGGTTAATTCTATGAGGGTTACTAATTGGTTGCTGAGAATGTCTATTGATGGGTTAGGGTCTCGGATATAGAGTTCTAAGGCTATCTTGCAGGCTTCAGCGGTCGGGACTTCTGTAAAGAGGGATATAACATTGAAACTGGCCATTAAGGCTTTATTATTAAGTTGATTAAGATTAGACTTGAAATTAAAATAGTCTTTGATGAATGAGCTGACTGATGTTACATATTTAGATAATGCCCATGCTATGTATTTACCAAGATTATAATTAAACGATTCATATGTGGACATTATTAGTCGTAATGAACAATTTGGTTGATGAGGTTTGGGGATGCCGTATATTTGTATTGTGCGTGAGTCGGTTTTGCGTTGGTAGGAATAAAGTTTTTTTGAAATTGTGTTTGTTCTTTTAATTTTTAGTAGTATTTTGTTTAGTTGCGTTTCGTGTGTTTTTGTTGGATTTGTATGTATTGGTTTAAACACAATCCCCTTTAAACATGTATTCAGCTATCCTTCAGTTTCCTCTTTCTTTCTTTGTGAACCTGACGATGATCGAAGATGGTCGAAACGTTGTTCTTCTACATAAAAAAATTCTCAACCCAAACCAAGTGGGTTTTTTTCGTCATCACTGAAAGTTGAAGAAGATTATTCATCTTTTTTTCAGCAATATTGTCTTCATAAAATGAATTAACATCAAGACTTCTATATCACTAGTCCTTCCGTTCTTCTACATATATTTCATATCCAACAGGGCAATATGTTTTGACTCATTTAGCTTTTAAAAGCTAGGACCAGTTAAACGTGGTCTACTGAGTATTGTATGTAAAAGTAAAGTATTATAATAGCGCTCCTTATTATTACCACCACAATATCATTTACTCTTTCTGAAAAACAAAATAATACGATCCTTGCATTGTTATTGACCTGTTAAATTGTTTTCTGTTTTTCTTGCACATTCTTGCTTAAACGTTTCAACATAATATCCTTGCAGGAAAACTCTCAACTTTGTTTCGTCAGTATATAATATATCAACTTGTTACAATCTTTTGCAAAGTTTGAATGCCTGAGAATTTTCATCCATGACATTTCAACGTTATCGTGTAACACAATACTGCAAACGTTTTCAAAAACTCTTATTACTAATTCTAACTTCTTGCATACCTTGTATTCATACTTTTGTATCAGGAGATTTAAAAAATATATTTGATGTTGAGATGCTCACTCTAATGTATGTTTTCTGTCTGAATGCTTAGTTGACTATATGTTTTCTATGATTAGTTGCAGCAAAAATCCATTTTATGTTCTCTGAACAAAACCATTCAAAATAATAATTTTTAGCAATATAAGTTTTTTTACTGCTTATCTCCTACTTAATTTCTATTTTTTTCTAGATTAAGCTATTTTAAAACTAGCAAAGTCTGTCGACGATGCTAATGTTCAATTTGTTACTCGCTGTTATTATAATATTTGAAACAAGGGTGTTGGTAACTTAAAAAAAAATCGAAAAATTACATGTATCACTATAGAAACATATGTGAATGAATCAATCACATTCAATGAAGATTTGATGAATAATAATACGGCTACAACTTATATCGTGACAGTGTTTATAAAACTAATATTTATTTGATCATATATAGAAATGAGCATGTGGCTATAACAAACAGAGATATTGCACGAGAAACATCATTAACATGTTGCCAACACTAGTTACTATTCTTGAAACATTTTATAATTCAAAATTAGTTTGTTTTTCATATTTAATTGAGTATATGTAATCGAGTTATAAAGTTTTAAAGATATAAGAATGATAACGAATTATTTTACATATGTTACAATAATAATGTGTACTCTCAAAGTAATTGTGATATGTATAGTTTACAATATTACCTGTCAAACAGAAGAAAGGGAAAACAAAAGGCTAACATGAATATTGCATCTATCAGTTTGCCGACAACAACCGTTATGTTATATCTGACTCATATTGAAATAAACATTTCCGTGAATAGATAATAAAATTTTAGTCAAAATATAACATTTAAAATTTGCGGATTGCAATATTAGCAAGTATAAAATATTAACATGGACAAAATAGAAACTCAATGTTTTCGAAAAATATGAAACTTAATACAATGGTCTTAAAATGGAGTTATAAACTAAAGTGTTAGCTTTAGAGATTTGCTGGGCGAGGGTCAATGTTGTAGTTAGTTTAGGATGTAAATATCTCTTTCAGTACATCTGAACTTCCAGTTTCTTGTTCTACTATTTAATGAGTATTTCATTTAAGATTTAAAGGAAACTAAATGAACTTGGGAAGCGATACTGAAGTAAGGGAAAAAAACATAAGATAAACATTTAGTATTTATTGTCTTTATGGCACTGAGACAGTTTGTTGAACGTTCCTTTTTAAACTACTGTCTTTATGGCACTGGGATGGTTTGTTGAACGTTCTTTTTTAAACTACTGTCTTTATGGCACTGAGACGGTTTGTTAAACATTCCTTTCTAAACTACTGTCTTTATGGCACTGAGACGGTTTGTTAAACGTTCTTTTTAAAACATCTGTCTTTATGGCACTGGGACGGTTTGTTGAACGTTCTTTTTTAAACTACTGTCTTTATGGCACTGGGATGGTTTGTTGAACGTTCTTTTTTAAACTACTGTCTTTATGGCACTGAGACGGTTTGTTAAACGTTCTTTTTTAAACTACTGTCTTTATGGCACTGAGACGGTTTGTTAAACATTCCTTTCTAAACTACTGTCTTTATGGCACTGAGACGGTTTGTTAAACGTTCTTTTTTAAACTACTGTCTTTATGGCACTGGGATGGTTTGTTGAACGTTCCTTTTTAAACTACTGTCTTTATGGCACTGGGATGGTTTGTTGAACGTTCTTTTTTAAACTACTGTCTTTATGGCACTGAGACGGTTTGTTGAACGTTCTTTTTTAAACTACTGTCTTTATGGCACTGAGACGGTTTGTTAAACGTTCTTTTTTAAACTACTGTCTTTATGGCACTGAGACGGTTTGTTAAACATTCCTTTCTAAACTACTGTCTTTATGGCACTGGGATGGTTTGTTGAACGTTCTTTTTTAAACTACTGTCTTTATGGCACTGGGATGGTTTGTTGAACGTTCTTTTTTAAACTACTGTCTTTATGGCACTGAGACGGTTTGTTAAACGTTCTTTTTTAAACTACTGTCTTTATGGCACTGAGACGGTTTGTTAAACATTCCTTTCTAAACTACTGTCTTTATGGCACTGAGACGGTTTGTTGAACGTTCTTTTTAAACCACTTGATAAAAAGTTTAATAGTTATTATAAATTCAATATTCTTGTATTGAAATTTTAAGTGCACACATAATTATATTTTATATCTTTAATTATTTCATATAAGTATAGCTATTAGACAGAATCAACAATTTTTTAAACAAATAATCTCTGTGTAAAAGTTTCAGCAGGAAGAAATTAAGTTAAATATATGCATGTACAAAACTGGTTTACTCCTTTTCCTATTATCTATAACAAGTTTAGGTTCATTAGCTCATCATTTAGTGAATAAATGAGGTATTTGATAGGTGACGTAAGAGGATTAAGGTGTTGAGGAATTGTTCGTTTAAATCAAATAATGAAATTCATTCTGAAAATACACCGTTATCACTATTATACACCGTCTCTCATCGAACAAAAGTCTGATTATGTTCACATTTAAATTATGTTTTTCTAGCTTCCTTTGTCGACTTTCATTAGGATTACTTTAATGAAGCAAGTTAACAAAAGAATTCTTATCTCTTAAAAACTTATTTTCATTTTTTTCTCTCGCTCATCTAAGGAACGTGAAGATAATAGAAGTAATGACTAAGTCGAGACGCATTAGACTTTGTGTCACAAAACAATACCAGTGATTTTGTACTGATCAAGTAACTTATAGTTTGTTCTCATTCACAAACGAGTTTCCTTGGAATCTGTGAAATAAGTGACAAAGTAAGAGAGCGGCAGTTTGGTATTCCATATCCTCAGTTTGTGGGACTTGATGAATACGTAATTTGAACCAGCTCTTTTTATTCCATTCTTCATATATTTAGGTTACAGAACCAAGACTCATTTAAATCTAAAAATAATTTTCTACCTATGAACACGACACTTTAAAAAAACAATTCAGTGCTTGTTCTATTTTTTATTCTAAAATTAAAAAAAATATTAATTCTGTAACGTTTTGTAATTATTCAGTACTCGATCGTGTGGACAGGTTCTGTAAGAAACACTAACTGTACCTAGTATTCTACTGTTATAAATGCAATCTTTCTTTCTCTGAGATCTCTTTCGTTGTACACTTATTAAATAATCTAGCTATCTATCTTACCTCAAAAACTGTAATTCAACAAAGTTAATAATTTTAACATTTACGTTTATTATTGTGCCTAGCGATGCGACGGAGAAACTGAGTTAATTATAAGCCTATTTTCAATTGCTAGTGTTAAGAACAAACATTAAATAATGACATTTCTAGATATTTTTCAAAACTGATTTTGTTTTCGTGAGGGAAATAAAAGAAATAGAGTGATACTGACACGGTTATTCGTAATTTTACCAGTTTATGTGGTGAATAAAATTTCTGAGAAAATGTCTTCTTGGATTCAAATTTTAAAAGTATTTGCTAATGCGATATGTTTTATCAGAAAACTAGTGAAAAAAAATCTAATTACGACTAATCATACACGTGTTTTAGTAAAAGTTGTAGATAAATAAATGCATTCAAATAACCATAAAAAAGATAAAGAATTATAATTTTGTATGGATAGAAAGTAAAACTGATGAAAATACTTCATTTGTATCTGACAATAAAGCCCCCCAGTGGCTCAGCGGTATGTCTGCGGACTTACACGCTAAAATCCGGGTTTCGATACCCGTGGTGGGCAGAGCACAGATAGCCCATTGTGCAGCTTTGTGCTTAATTCTAAACAACTAAAACAACTGACAATAAAAGAACGCTCAGGAATGTGAAGTGTCTCCAGTAAATAATCTTTACAATACCGTAATTTAATTGTCGTATAAAGAGTTATCATACATTGGCCCACTTGTCAAACAATCTCGGTGGGCTCAGCAGATAGCCCGACGTGGCTTTACCATAAGAAAACACATATCAAACAATTATTTTTAAAGCGTTCTGATCATACTGAAAATTAAAACGTGTACATATATAATGTTAGTTTAATGATACATTATATTTTATTATCAAACTTTCGTATAAAATGAATTAATATTGACATTTGTAGGTTGATTACAGAGGAAGTCAAAATAATTGTGTTTGGAAGCATTTTCAGCAAATTACACGTTTACAATGTTTAATAACAATATTTAAATATTTCAGTTTGGTTAACAGCGATAATAGATGCAATTCATATTATTATTCATTTGTAAGTTTAGAATCTAATAACTATATATTAAAACGAAATATAAATGTTAAAAACAGATGCAACGTATCCAAACAAAAATGTATTCAAACAAATTAGAAATTTAGAAAGTTCGGTAATGTTTAAGTTTGTTAATGTTGTAAAACTTTATTGTTAGTAACAAGTGCAATATTAAACCCATTAATAACATAACTTTATTGTTAGTTAACAAGTGCAATATTGAACCCATTTCTAGCATAGCTTTCTTGTTAGTAGCAAGTGCAATATTAAACCCATTACTAACATGACTTTATTGTTAGTAACAAGTGCAATATTAAACCCATTACTAACATGACTTTATTGTTAGTAAAAAGTGCAATATTAAACCCATTACTAACATAATTTTCTTGTTAGTAACAAATGCAATATTAAACCCATTACTAACATAACTTTCTTGTTAGTAACAAGTACAATATTAAACCCATTACTAACGTTGACACATCTATTTCTAAAAGCGAATATTATAAACTCTGAAGGAGTTTAGTAGCTGTTATTATATATAACACAACTTATATTAATTATAAAGGAATAGTATATCTTGTTAGGGGCAGAACCTTCATAATTGAAATGCGTTACTAGCTGAATGTTGTCATTATAGCACATTATTATAATGCTACAATACTTGCTTGTTCTCGACAGTTTATTTCTAACTGTAAATCAGATCCTTAAGCGTTATACTGACGTTACAATGCCATTAAGTGATTCAGATTGTATCAATGTCAACTACATATGTCGGATTTATATAAGGGAACGCCCCAAACTTAAAAGTCATCACTCCAACCTGCAATAGTTTCCATTTTCAAAGACTCAAATGAAATATGTCAAGTTGTTCACGATTCCTTATTTTTCTTGAATGAAGTCAACTCTGAGATTACTTTTTTTAGCGTTTTAAAGGGTTTTACAAGCTTATTACCCATCCCACATAATTTATCAAGGTCTAAAATCACTTTGTGTTAAAACTGAATTTAATATTTTCTAAAATAAAACTTGTATAAAAAAATATAAAATCATCCGGTAGAAGTCACTTGTTCCTGAGAGCATATCTGTTGTGAATGGAATGATTTGTTGTTATGGCTTTTTATCACAGCACTTTTCGCATAGATTGTGAAGTTGTTTTAATAGACCCGTTTATTTATACATATATCTTTATATTTTAATAAATTCGCATCTATTTCATCCTATATCCAAGCATTATACTTCTATTAAAAACGTCACGAGAGGCTCGGCGTAAGGATTATCTGACTGGAAAGCATAATGACTGTAACTATAAGAACAAAACTTAATGCCCAACTTTTATGACAACCAAGCGTAATGATCTTATTCATTACAACAAAGTTTAATAGCCGCATTTATAACAACAAAAGATAAGTTTTTTAAAGATATGTTTTATCATCAACGAACTATTTAATTTTCTAAATGAATAATGAAAAACCTTGCACTGTGCCATTAAATCGATTTATTCATGTTTATCTGTGCTCGATAATTGTTTCTTAACAGATGCGTTGCACTTATGTTTATCACACATTCTATACTTTTTCACTTTACGTCAAGAGATGAAATGATCCTTACGTTTCGTTTATTACTGGTTCAAAGCTACTTCACAACTGAAGTGTTACTCCACATTCTAGTCATAAGAAAAACATAATTTAGCATCACGATTTCAAGTTTTTAAAATTCACTTCTATACTACGAAAGTACATTATGATTACTAGCCTTGCGATGTAAATAACTAATGAGTTCTTAGCTGAAACATGATAGGAGGAGTCAAACAAGGTTTAAAATTCAAATATATAATTATTAGAGAGATTTAAACTTCATTCAGCATAAATCCTTAGCCATAGTAGTTTTAATTGAAGATTTCATGAAATGTTTTTTAAAGATTGGGTTCAAAATATTTTATTCTCTTTTTAAGAAAAACACGTTCATTAAACGTATTTTTATAATCTGTTTAAAACATTTTTGGTTAAGGCAATAAACGAAACATTTTTCCTGTGATTAGAATGTTGGACTTTGCTTAAAAGTTACGCTTTTGAAAAAATACTGTGAAGTTTAGGGTTCGTATGATATTTTCTGATAGATTCATCTCTCTACCGTTTCTTCCACTTTTTGAAGTAATTTTAATCTTTCTCCGACAGTTCCGTTGAAGCGTCTAACTTACATCAGACTTTGAAATGGTCAAAGGACTTCGAATACAATGTATTTTTGTAACGTTTCAAAGATATTTGTCAGTCAGCTTGTGTGAGAAGTTAGGGAAACTTCTAAACAGAGTCATAATTCAGTAATACATATGTAAAGCCCACTCTCTTCAGTTTTTTCTGCAACTTTTAAACAAACGGAGCGATGATGGTTCAACAGTACAAGTCATGCCATACTTTCCATGTCTTTACGTCTCCAAGTGACTATTATAAGTTTCGGGTCTTATGACGCTATAACCTCAGGTTTAGAGACCTGTAGTAATCTCGTCACAGATAATCTACTGTGTAGCTGAAGAAATATCAAATAGTATCCTTCCTACAACGTTTTAACGAAGTGATAATTTAGCAACACATTTATCAAATCTACTATTTAGAGGTTCTTGATAGATTTTAAATTAAATAACAGATCAGCAACATGCATTTCAACACTCTCTTAGTTTCCTTACTTATTTTAAGGAACAGAAAATAAAATCTTAATCTATTTTTAAAATAATTTATATAATGCATTCTAAACATACTTCCTAAAAGGCGAGTTAAAACTTGCCCCTCACTGGCACAGCTAGAAAGTGGGTTTCGATATCTGTGGTGGGCAGAGCACAGATATCACATTGTAGAGTTTTGTGCTTAATTACAAAGTAATTTTTTTCCAGAGAAGACATCCGAGGTTCACTTAAAAGTGCAATACCTGAATCTAAAGTGTTCAAAATTATAATTGAAACTGACGTGTTATGTGTAATGGTCATTTATGAATTATATTTTATTGAAAAGTAGCTTCCACAATAATAGATTTAAGTGTGGCCCGGTAGCGAACTTAGTGAGGTCAGAAAATTTGTAAATTACCATTGAAATCCTGACTCCCAAAGAAATTATTCCCTTTCCAGAGGTCTGACATGCCAAGGTACTTGATTCGTAATCTGAGGGTCGCAGGTTCGAATCTCCGTCCATCAAACATATTCACCCTTTCAATCATGGGGGCGTTATAATTTACGATTAATTCTACTATTCGTTGATAATAGAGTGGCCCAAGAGTTGGCAGTGGGTAATGATGACTAGCTGCCTTCCATTCAGTCTTATACTGCTAAGTTAGGGACGTATAGCGCACATAGCTCTTGTGTAACTTTGCGCGAAATTCAAACCAAACCAAAACCAAACTCTTTCCAGAGATGCAACGTCAAGTTTTAGCTTAAGACACACAATGTGTGAATTACTAAGGCAGACATTTCTGGAAAATATTGAAGTATGGTATATTTATTTAAGTTAAGTCAAGAGCAGTTTGTCCAGCAATATTATGTCAGTTATATTTATTTCGATAATTTCCTTTTATTCTTCATCTACTGTGCGTAGTTTACATATAATTATAATGTGACTGTGCCCAAATGAAATATTAACTGTAGATGGTACAGTACTTGTTCCGAGATAAAGAAATATCTGTGAAATAAATTTCTAAACTCAAATCTATCTTAAATAATGACAGTGATAAAGTTCACGACATGATTTAGATTTTCTCTTTTTCCCATGAAACACAATCCCACGGTTTCTGAGGATTGCTATTGTAGGTTAGAAGAGGGATGTTATCTTTGTATTGGACTCTACTTGCTGTAATCTCTCTTATTTTTCATTCTTAACTTCGTTCTTCCGTAAATTTTAAGAATTTAATAAGTCTGCGGATTTATTTTGTTTTCTAAAAAGAATTGTGTAAAGCAGTTTACGTAGCCTAAGATAACCAAGCCTTTATTGACTTAACATTGTTCATGCTAGCAAAAATTTCACCTGAATGATGGCTTTAGTATAACACAGCAGTCTTTGTTCAGATCAGCTATAATAGGCATTCTTTGTTCACGATTAACAACATTTTCTCTTAACCGATAGCTTTAACACAACATAAAAGCTGATGTAATGAAATTTAGATGTATTAAACAGATTATTTTACATTAATCGTCATCTTCGGCAAGTCTTTTTAATCCACATTTGTTTCTCATATTTTTTGAGAATGTAAAATTACTAACAAAACTCTTAGTTTCTACAGAACATTAAAGAATGCCCAGTACGTTTTAAGATTTTCCTCAAGTCCACAAGTCACAAAAGATGTTTGTCAGCTATTATATGCTAAGTGTTCAAAATGACCATTCGCTGTAATCATCACTCCATTCAAGGAGCTATTTAATGAAAACGTAGGACATTCTGATACCATTGAACCGCTTTATGAAAAGACTCTTTCTGAAACATAAATTCTAATATCTTCATAAACATTGTCATTATTAGCCTTACTGATACAGAATAATTTATTTTTGGCTAATTCATCAAATGGAGTAGTCGTTTATTCAGACGAATATTATTACTTTTGTAATGTTTTTACGGCTCAACAGTTAAAAAATGATCTAACGCTTTAAGAGTAGACTAGTTGGTGCAAAGAATGTGTCGAGCTCACAGAAAATATTTACTCTAATCTAAAAACCGAACATAATTCTCTTAAAAGGACTATTTCGTTTTACGACTTTTTCTCTTCAGAAGACGACTAAACGAAAAATTATCTGATAGGGATCGGAAATACCAATCAAAAGAAGTCGATTTGTATAAAAGTTTTTATTTAGTTTAGTGTATTACTGATGAGAAAAAGGAGTAAACTTCGAGCACTGTTAACACATAAAGTGTCTTTTAAGTCTTTATTAGCTCCCCTGAATCATGTCATAAGGTGAAATTAAGGAATTTTAATATGTTTTTAAAATTTTATAATTGTAATTCAGTTTGTAATTTCTTTATGAACAGAAACTAAATAATAATATACTTTTGTCAAACATCAGTTCTATTGTAGCTAATTCAATAATCAAGAAACACAAACGAAATGTAGTTAGGGTTACAAAATGTATCAATCATATAAGTGAAAATATATTTATGTCTCTAGCACTAATAGTGGTCTTTATGTCCTCATTCTTAACTCACACTGCATCACCGCAACAATATTTTATAAACAGTTAGCTACCAGAAATGTTCCTCATTTATCGTTTTCTGAATTAGCAATTGTTTGCTTAAGGACCATCATATTGAGCCATCATTCTCTGTTGTACTGTAACCTGACGTGAAATCATTTTGATAGCCTGAAATTTGCGTTTTTTGGTAAAGATAGAAAGTATCAAAAATAACTTTTTTGACTGAAAGATAGATGTAGAGTGTAGTTTTAACAGTTCAATATTTAACGTTCATAATTATTTGATATTGTCACAAATTTATTGTCTGCGATCTTTCTAATTGTCTGATGAGTGATATGAACTTCAGCCGAATTACAAATTACAGTCAATTTAAGGAAGGCCTGGCTTGGCTAGGTAGTTAGGGCGCTTGACTGGCAAGCTTCAAATCACAGGTTTTAATCCCCATCTCACAAACATATTTGCCCATTTAGTCGTGGGAACGGGATTATGTGACGGTTAATCTTACTATTCATTGGTAAAAGAGTAGTCCAAGAGTTAGCGGTGGGTGGTGGTTACTATCTGCCTTCCCTCTAGTCTTTCACTGCTAAATTAGGGATTGGTAGCGCAGATTGCCCTCGTGTGGTTTTGCGCGAAATTCAGAACAAACCAAGTTAAGGTACTAATGCAAAGTTTATTTGATTAGTCAGTGGTGCACCACAAGATGTTTACTTTTCCATTTATCACAAACACAGATTTAAGCAGTTCATTTCATAACCACATTCTCAAACATTTCATTCCATGCTGTTCACGGTGAAAGCGCTGATAGTTCGTAGAGACACTGAGCTATGTAAAATACACAGGATATTCTAGTTGTAATTAGTGAGGTTAATTACGATATTAATAGCCTTTTTTCATATTTTTAAAAAGTTTTACTGCTCACAGCTCTTTTTGAGCAAGCACGCTCATTTTCATATTTGGTTTGGTATTTTTTAAAATATAAATATCATATATATGTAAATTAATATACCTATCCGGCCAATAAGATCATGGCTATTGATATGTTCTCATATAGAAACACCGAAGTTTGTCTTAGCTTTTACCAGCAAAGCTAGCTTGCTCTAAATGCTATGTGTATGTAATCGGTATAGGGTACACCAAATGTTTTAATGGGTGAATATTTTTTTTCTAAATATTTCTACTTTTAAATTATAACATATACGTTAGATAACAAGCCAGTGACCCTTAAGTTTGTAACAGTTTTGCAGAATCATAGTCGATAAAACGTGACTTTTAGGTAATTAAAACAATATCAATAACTACTCTCAAAACGTAATCCAAAAGCGCCATCTGGTAGTTAAAATGCATTAAATTTTCATATCGGAACAATGAAAAGAATAGGTTAAGAACCATATAGGAAACAAAATAATGGACTCTGAAGTAATTTCGTGTATAAGTACTTAGGAAAATATAGGGTCAAATAGACCCGGAGGTATTTCTGACGTAAGTAAATCATTATTTAAAATAAACTATAAAATTTATATGGGACTTATAATGTACCCTCCTATAAATCACACAAACATAATATTAAACTTTAGAAATATTCGCAAACATGTCTCACATGAATAGTCTATTATAATTTTTAAAACTGTTTTTCTAAACTTTGATCACTGATGTAAAGGAAGATAGCATGGGGGTACGTGCCATGGCATACTTCCTACCACAACTTATTATAAGACATTTGATACACTTGCCACATACTGTGTGGAGTTTTCTTTTTAAAAATATTACCTAAGCTTCACGCGTCTGTTGAAGTTTCTTTGGTATCTCTATGGATTATCGATAGCATAATAAAAAAAAAAGTGTGATGGAAAAGCTATAGCTTTCTGAATGATAATTCAGTCCTTCTTGGGTCTGAACTTTCAATCTGTGATTAGTACATTTTATTTTGTCGTTATCTATTGATGTAAGTAGAATATACATTCACACTGAGTTTTGTATACATTCGTATTCAGATATGGAGAACAGAGAGCTTTGGAGTACAAGGGGTATTGATTTTGTCATAAACTCAATATCTTTTGAAAATAGGGTTCCAGCGGGTGGTAAAAAAACAAAAACTGAAAACAAACACTAGTGTTAGAATGAAGAGAATAAAAACTAACATTCCAGAATACTCTGTAGAGGGAAACAAATTTTTTACATTATACAATCTCTATTTTTGTGATATATAGGTTTCATCGAATTTCGTAACATTGGTTGTTTCCTAATTTTAATCTAAATGTCTGAAAGCTTAAGAAAAAAGGTTCATAGATATTTTAAATTGAACCGGGAGTTTAATGACGATTTGGAAACCAATGGTAGCAAAAGTTAGATTTCAGAATTTGAAAATTTGGTTAGAAAAGTTAAAAATGTAGAATTAATTAGAAATGTTATATTAAAGGATTAAGTGAAAACAGTCTTAATATAGAATTTAATTTTAAATGATCTTTAAAAATAAAAATAAAATTTTACATTTGTTAGAAAAGCAATGAGAATTAAAAAGAAAATATTGCATTGCGTATTGTTTTACTGTATCTATGGTAGAATATGTTTTATCCTTATTTTACTCTTCTCAGCCAGGAATACAGAGAAAAACTTTGTTTTACACAAACATTTCCTTGACCTAAAAGACATGTCCTTCAGAGTACTTGATATAAAACAATTAAATAACATGAAGTACTTTTTGTGCTGCTGGTAGGTTCCATAGTCATATTTAATTACAATACGCAAAATGTTAATCTTTATTGTATTTGCTAACAGGTTTCTTTTGTTGAAGTGCAGTCTAATTTAGTCGTTTACGAGTATGAACCTGCATATTATCAAAAATTCTTATAGTCAGTGTGTATAGGTTTGGAAATATCTCTTCTCTAAACCATTTCTTTCATTAGGTATTAACAATTTGACAAGAGTAAAACGTTTTAAATTCTGTTATAATTTACCCTCCCTGATCTGAGAACATTATATTAGGATATAGCACTTATTAAAATTATTTTCAGATTTTTTTATGTTGAAAACTTCTGTAACCAGCGTTCAAATTTCAATTTTCCTTATCCTTAGCCATCATAACTGACCAGATGTTGTGAAATTGAAACCAAAATTATTTTTCGCCATTCATGAGTGTGTTGAATATCGTAGGTTACTAGTGGCTGGTGTCGGTTAGTAACTTTTGAGACTAGTAATTTCAAGTCTTATAGAGCGTTAAGAGTTCAAATCGGTTTACTGTATATGTTTACCTTATATTGTAGTGTACCACTGTTATTTGTCCAAGGTAAAGATGTACGTCTCCGAAGGTGGACGAACACACCTTTTAAACTTAACTTTTTCAATTTAATATAATCTGAATCTTATTAACGTTTGAACCTTTTCAAACCGAAAGGGGTTAAAGTTTGTACCGACAATAGTTGGATTTAAAGAAGGTGTTTTAACTCTACTGATTGTAATTAATTTGGGGTATCTAAATACAGGAACTTCACTGATAATAATAATAAATTTTATGGATAGTCTCCACTTACAACAGTCATAATAAAACTGTCTTCACAATATCACTTAAGTTATAGCTGGAATCCTCCACTTTTGCATTTAATTTAATGACTAATCATCTAGTGTTTGTTTCTGTTGAAATAATAGCTTGTTGTTAACTTTCTTCCATAAAGTTTCTCACAGAACCATTTATACAAGTAATCGTAGCTAAATAACTACAATCAACCTGAAATTTATCGAAAACTGTGGATTTGTGATCATAAATAAGAATTCAACATGATGATTTGGAAACCAGTAGAAGCAAAAATTAAATTATAGAATTTGAAAATTAGGTAGAATAGTTTAAAGTGTAAAACAAATTAGAAATATAATTTGTGATCATAAGAAAGTATTCACAGATGCTGAAATATTATCAAACAAATTGAAATCATATGAAAAAATTTTGAATACTTTAAAATTTGTTCTTTGTTCTGAAGACCACATTAAAAATGAAAAAAAAGAAGAAACGGAAACTTCGGTCAAAGGCAAAAAGAAATTGCAGTTCGATCAAACAAGTTTTATCAGATTAACCATAAACAATGTCTCACAGAAAACGTTCTGAAACTAAAATATTTGTTTGTTTGTTTTGGAATTTCGCACAAAGCTACTCGAGGGCTATCTGTGCTAGCCGTCCATAATTTAGCAGTGTAAGACTAGAGGGAAGGCAGCTAGTCATCACCACCCACCGCTAACTCTTGGGCTACTCTTTTTACCAACGAATAGGGGGATTGACAGAAACATTAAACGCCACCACGGCTGGGAGGGCGAGCATGTGTGGCGCGACTCGGGCGCAAAACCGCGACCCTCGGATTACCAGTTGCACGCCTTACGCGCTTGGCCATGCCGGGCCAGAAACTAAAAGAAAGACAGGTAATATTGAAAGTATGTTCATAATAAATGTCATATAGGAAGAAAAAACTTATGATTTTATCTCAGCCACCTACTTCAAGGAAAAAAATATATTTCGACGTAGATAAATACATTAAATCAAGAAAAAGAAAATGTGTTTAAACTGATACGGATCTTCATATTTTGCCAGTAATATTACCCTAATATCTTGGTAGAATGGACTTGGTTAAAGTACTTAGCTTTTTATTTGGAAATAAACACACTCTCACTGTTATGGACCACATTTCCAAGAACCCGGATGGTTTGTGGGTTTTGCTCTATACGAGATTTGAATGGTATTTCAAGCAGGTTAAACCCTAGATTAGGGAAAATAGCTTCTCAGTTCTGGTTTGGATGTCGATGTTCTCGTGTAGTAATCAGGTTAGCACATTGAGTTAAACCTGAATTTAACAGACTCACCCAGAGGTTTGATCAGCAATTACATAAAATGTTTTAATGGTGTATTTAGTAACCAAACAGCATATCAAAAATTTTTGTGAAGTCACTTTTACTTATCGTGGTGTGAAGCAATACGTTATAAAATATATCCCCATTTAAGGATTGGTTCTATCGCTAAACTGCAGAACCAAAAAGTTCAGAGGTTAATTTTATTACCACGGAAGGTGTTGGGTGTTTGGAAACAAATGTGTAGGAAGATGTGAAGTCATTAAAGGAAAATATAAGAAAGAACTACAGAACAAGGAAGAAACAAAAAAGGTTCCTATTAAAGATAGGCGAAAGAGTACTGTTGCATAATCTGAGAAGAGAATCAAATAACAACACTTTACGAGCCATTCGGTATTAAGAGATTGGTCTACAGTCTTATAACTTACCCATAACTTAACATAAAAAAAATATTGTGTGAAATTGCAGAAATACAAAATTTTACCACAGAAACACCAACAAAACGAACAAAAAGCTCAAAAACTAAGTGTCACGTTGTAATTCTCTTCCACTTTTCTTTTTTCTAATGGACCTTAAGTTATTTAAGGCGCTGGTTACTCTTGTTGGAAATATGGATCTCAGAGTCGAGTTTTAACCCGTGTAATACCACACAAGTTGTGTTATAAAAGTAGCAGTCAATCCTTTAGCGTAGATTGTGTGTGATAAGATGTTGCTCACTGATGTCTTCCTTCTGGTTAATAATTTAAAATTAGGGATGGCGGTAAATAGCATCAGTAGCTTAAAATCAGTACGTTTATATCTTTTATGTTGATCGAGCGTCGTTAGTAGTAAATTTTTATAAAAATGTGTATATTCGTGAAAGAAATGAAATTAACATGTCACATCTATGATCAAATGATTTGTTTTTCACAAATCATGAACGGATGATGTAAGTAGTTGCTTTCCAGTAAAAGTATAATAGAAAGAAAACAAACTTGCATTGATAAGAAATATTTGGCAAAAATGTTGCAAGAATTGTGGGAAATAAACAGATGGAAAGATGACTTTAGAATAGTTTTTTTTTTTATTATTATTGAAAGAGAAAAGGTTGGCTTGGGGGTAAAGCTACCCTGAAACTTCTGCGTTGCAATGCTTCTATCCAAACAAGAAACCTGCTTCGTAACTGTAGCTCAAGTACAGAAGGGCACTTCGTAAACCCTCATTCCTAGCACCAGAATTTGAATTTTTGTTTTGACTAAATATAAGGAATTCTCTGCAAGCGAGAAACACCAGCACATGATTTGTTTCAAGAATACACTTATCCAAGCATGAGAAATGTGCGTAACTTGCTAACTCAAGCAATAAGCACGCCTTTTAAATAAACTTAAGCGTGAGGACTGCCTTGTAATATGCTAACCACAGCACTAAAGCTGCATCATGAACGTTCTGTCTCTGAACGCATTTTGAGTTAAAAAATTTAACTACAAGTTCAAGACCTCTTTTGTAACTTCCTAAAACCAAGCACAAGTCCTGTTTTATTACTCCAACGTTTATTAATCCAACGCTTGCATCGTATTCGTAAATTCTAATATCAGACCTGCTTCATAATTTTCTATTTGAGAAATAAGAACCTTGGGGCAAAATTATACTTCTAATCCATTTGTCTTATATTTTTAATTTAACGTATTTTTTTAAATGCACTCTTGGAACATCTTCCAGTGTAGCACAAAGAAATTCGGTTTTGGAAATCAGTATTTTTGTGCTTTTTAAGTTTGTAACGTAGTAGAATATTAATTTATAATTTACTTATCCAACAACGTTTAATTTTCTTCAAGATATTCTCCCCAAAGGTAGCTAAGTGTTATGGTTGAGGATTTATAAGGCTAAAATTCAGGCTTTTATCGTTGCAACATATACTGCCCATTACGCCGCCTTGCGCTTAAGAATACAACAAATCTGTTAAATCTCTACATGTGACTTCATACTTTTGTATCTAGTGAAATAAATCTACCTTTAACTTCACAGTCCCAGCATGGGACTCGACTCAACTCGTAATTTGAGGGTCGCGGGTTCGAATCCCCGTCACACCAAACATGCTCGCTCTTCCAGCCGTGGGGGCGTTATAATGTTAGGGCCAATCCCACTATTCGTTGGTAAATCAGTAGCGCAAGAGTTGGCGGTGGATGGTGATAATTGGTTGCCTTGCCTCTAATTCTACACTGCTAAATTAGGGACAGTTAGCGCAGATAGCCTCATGTAACTTTGCCCGAAATTTAAACAAACAATCTAACCTCATAGAACATGAAATATTTAAGGTTTTAACATTTTCTGTTGTGATTTTTGGTAACAAATAAGCAACATTTTGAAATATACATATCAGTAGCACACAGATTTTAATTGTTATTTAGATATAAGTAGTTGTACTTGGTTAAAAAGCTGAAGATTTTTAGGATTAATCTTTCAAATTGTAAGTAAATGTCTGTTGTGGCTAAGATAGGCAAATAGGAATGAGCCACTTTATGACATTTAATTAATTTGGGCTACACTATTATTATGTTAGAACCACTTTATAGTATTGGAGTATCATCAGAATGGGACCGCAAAATTATGTAGAGGAGCAAATTTTCTCAACCCAAACCAGCCATTTTAACATATATATTTTTTTCTACAAGTGGGTTTTCTCGTCATCACAAAGAATGGGACCGTGTAATTTCATTGAATTTTTACGATATTAAGGACACCAAATGATACTGGACTCTCATCGTGTATCAATATATTAGACAAAACACTGAGATAAAGAGAGACCTTTATAAATAATTGTGTTTAATATCCAACTTAATATAATAATGATATTAATCAGAGCATGATTCACGTGAAAGTTACTCTTTCCATTCTTGTTTGTTTTGTAAATTGGTTTGATTTATTTTTTGCTAAGCACCAGTTGCCACCGAAGTAGAAACGTTATGTTTCACTAAATTGTTTTTATTTTTGTGTCCTCTATTTATGCCGCTCAGTGACACGTTGGTATGTCTACGGAATCACCCAGCTAACAGCAGGGTTTCAAAACCCGTGGTGAGTATGGCACACGTACAGCTTTTTGTGCAGCTTTGTACTTAATTCCAAAGAAACAAACATCTGTTTCTTAAGAGGTGGTAAAAGAAACTGCACCCTCTTACATTGATCTAATTATATAACTGAGAACTGATGCTGGAAACTGCAGTTTTTATTTGGCACAATTAAAATAAGATTTTTGTAACAGAGTGTGTTAGAGTAATATCAAATTTATACAGTTTGAACAAATTTTGGTGCCGAATGATATAGGCTTTGGGCATGTGAACTTACACGTGCAAGCATTTTTTTCTTGTTCTAAACAACTTTAATTGTATTGATTAAACATAAACATAAATATAGACATATTGGCTATTTACATTTAAAATAAGATAGCGAAGTACGATGGAATGTTAGATAATACATAAAATCTTCATGGAAAATTCCCTTCGTCGAAATGTGAACATCCTAGTCATTTGTTATGCAGATTTCGTCAAGAAAAGCAGAAAAAAAAAATCAAAGACGTGGCGCGATCAGAAAAAGTTGGCAAGCTTAACCCGGTACGTGACTGGCTGACTGGTTGTCTACAAAGCTAGCGTATTCCCCTCAAGTAAGGATTAGTCAGTTGTTCCATATTCATGTCCTCGTACACAAGTTGTAATTTTAGCCCCAAGAAGGACATTTGTATTCCTTCCTTCTGACCTACTTTTGGTAAAAATAATTCCCCTGCTAAGAAAAGAAATCTAATAAAATAGTTGAAAGAAAGTATCGAATACTAGTAATGAGTATAAAAATCGTGAATAGGCACTGAAAATTGTTCGTTCTTTCCTTGGTTTATATCTTGATTCATTAAGTAACCACGAAATACGACTTCCTTTAAATATCGCTAAGCACTTTTCATAATACCTTAGTTGAGTAAAATACAAGTTAGAGCAACGTCAGAAATAGTGAGATAAGACTCGTGTAAGGTAGAGTATAATAAGATAAATACAAAATAGAGAAGTACTCACAATACTGAGATATATACTGTTTCTTTTCTAATAAGATTAAGGTAAAAGAACCATAAGAAGTTCAAGTAATGGAGTTATATAGGTTTCTACATTATATCTGATATTTCTTCATACAAAGAGAGGGTTTGAGGCTGAAGTAAATTTAGTTTCAAAAAAGGTTTTGGTTATGTTAATATAAATAATGTGAGACAAAGGATTGTTGTTGTTGTTGTTTTGAATTAAGCACAAAGCTACACAATGGGCTATCTGTGCTCTGCCCACCACGGGTATCGAAACCCGAATTTTAGCGTGTAAGTCCGCAGACATACCGCTGAGCCACTAGGGGGCGAGACAAAGGAGCCAGCCATGTTAATCACATTTACGTGAATCAAATTAACATTGTGGTTACCATAGCGATTATGGTGAAAGAGCTGATCATGCTAATATATAACAACCGACGACAAAAGAACTAACTACATTAACAATAAAAATTTGGACGAAAGAAATGACTACGCTAACAATAACAATTGGTACTAAAGATGTGAGTACATTAACAATAACAACTCGGACTAAAGAAGTGAGTACGTTAACAATAACAACTGTGACAAAAGAAATGACTACGTTAACAAAAACAACAGTGACAGAAGAAGTTATTACGTCAAAGGGTAATGGGTCTAAGGAATGGTTACGTTGACAATAACAACTGGGAGGAAAGAACTGACTACGTTAACAATAATATTAGATACAAAGAACTGCGTTAACAATAACAACTACCTCAAAGAAACTGACAATGCTAAGAATAATAACTGTGACAAAAGAACTGAATACGTAAAAAATAACAACTGGAACTAAAGAAGTGATTACTTTAACAATGGCAACTGTAATAAAAAAACTGAATACGTGAACAATAGTAACTGTGACAAAACAACAGACTACGTTAAGAATAACAACAGTGGGAAAAGAACTGACTAGGTTAATAATAGCAACTGTGATAAAAGAACTAAATACTTCAACAATAACAACTGGAACTGAAGATGTGACTATGTTAACAATAACAACTGGAGCTAAAGAAGTGACTACGTTAACAATTACAACTAGGATTAAAGAAGTTACTATATTAACAATAACAACTCTGGAAAAAGAACTGACTAGGTTAACAATAGTAGCTGTAATAAAATAACTGATTACACTAATATTAACAGCTGCGATAAAAGAACCGATTACGTTAACAATAACAATTGTGACAATAGAACTAACTTCGTTAACAATAACAACTGGTACACAAGAACCCACCGCGTTAACAATAATAATTTTACAAAGAAACTGACAACGGTAACAATAACAACAACGCCAAAGAAACTGTGATAAAAATCTAATTCCGTTAACAATAACAACTGTGACAAAAGAACTGACTAGGTTAACAATAGCAACTGTGATAAAAGAACTGATTACGTCAACAATAACAACTGGGTCTAAAGAAGTGACTACGTTAACAATAACAACTGTGAAAAAAGAACTGATTATGCTAAAAATAATAACTGTGAGAAAAGAACCGACTACGTTAACAATAGAAATTGTTATTACAAAGAAACTGGCTAATCAGCATTACGAAAGTGTGATAAAAGAAGTTCATGAAAACAGAATAACTCGACACTGACCCAGAACATGCATTTAACGACTACAAGTCGCTGAAGGGCATTGAGGTAATGATAATTTTTACCACTACAAAAACCTTAATATCAAGTTATCTTGTAAGTAATGTTTGAAAATTTAATAGAGAAAGTGCATCATCATTTCTATCTTTGTAGAAAGCCTTAATGACAAAAATATGTAATAGGACTGTATAAAAATGTTCATACAAATAAACGAAACTAACCCAACGCCACTTTTTCAGATCGTTAATTAAATAAACCATATGAAAATGGAAGTGTCTTTACTTAAGGAATGACTTGATAAATTAATTTCCTCAGATAAGGTTTTTATCGTTGTATCATTGATACTGATATTCTAACTTGCACGAGCTTTTCATACGAATAGTATAAGTTATGTTATGGGTTTAATATATAGATTTAGCACATAAGAAATGCTCAGATATGTAAACATTTATTTTCTTTTTTTTCTTTATCATTAGTTCTAAAAAGAAACGGTCAAGGTATGTATTTATAATTTAACTATACGTATCAGTACTGACAATTTTTTACCAAGATGCAAAGTTATTTCTGTAACAATAAGTAAAACAATATTTTGTTTTAAACGTGTCACTTCATGAAACTTACCAATACGCTTTAAATAACAAGACTGCTAAATTAGATTTTCTTATAGATTTACTCCCTTTATGAACATATTTATAATATATATATATATATATACTCTTCAAAACAAGAAACGCAAAAAGGATATTTTTTATTTTAAAGATAAATATATGTAATAACGTTACAAGCTCAGAGTATGTGATGTTACACGTGTTAAGGCTCTGATTGTTAGATCAAAATGACAATAAAAGTTGTGCACTTTGAAAACGGAGGAAAACATCGGATTTTTCGCCAAAACGCATTCGTGTCCAATATTTTTTTTTGAGAGATCTGCATGTTCTCCACGTGCAACATGTGTAAAATCCCTATAAAAGTGACGGATTCTCGGTTTCCATAGTTCAGTGTTAAGCCACCGAAACGCAATACAGTTATGCCAAAACTGATTAAAGCACAACATAACAACGCCATTGGTCGCTTGGAAGCAGGCAAATCTCGATCAGATATTGCCAGAGCTGTGAATGTCCACCAAAGCACCTTCACAAGGCTATGGGAACGTCACCAACAACATAGATCAACTCGTGACCGTTCACGATCTGGCAGACCTCGTGTGATCACACCCGCACAAGATCGCTACATCCGGTTACGTATTCTTCGGGACAGGACCACCAATGCAACGTCTACTACCTCAACCATACCAGGGCTGCGTAGGATTTTCGATCAGACCGTACGCAACCGTCTATGAGATGCAGAAATACGACCTCGACGTCCAGTCAGAGGCGTCATTCTCACTCAGCAACATCGTCAAGCACGGCTGCAGTGGACTCGGGCACATTGGGTATGGCCTCATCGATGAAGGAGGCATGTTTGGTTCAGCGATGAATCACGTTTTATGCTTCGTAGGCAGGATGGAAGGACCCGTGTTTACCGTCGCCGAGGTGAACGTTTTGCAGCAAACTGTGTGCAGGAAGTTGACAGATTTGGTGGTGGCAGCGTCATGATGTGGGCTGCCATCGCCTATAATGCCAGAACAGACCTTTTGCACATTCGAGGGAATCTTACGGCTCAACGATACGTGGACGAAATTCTTGGGCTCCATGTGCAACCTATCATGGTTAACGTCAAGACGTTTTTCAACATGACAACGCCCGTCCTCACACAGCCCGACTCACCACTGTCTTCTTGAGACACCAAAACATCAACGTTCTTCCCTGGTCTCTAGATCATCAGATTTAAACCCCATCGAACATCTTTGGGACGAGTTGGATCAACGTCTGCGACGGCGACAATCTCAACCGCAGACTCTACCTCAGCTTGCAGCAACTTTTCAGGCTGAGTGGACAGCCATTCCACAGGATGTGATTCGTCATCTTATCACTTACATGGGCAGGAGATGCCAAGCAGTTATTGATGCTCACGGAGGGCATACTCGTTATTGACGTTGAGTGACGTTAAACTTCAATTAGTGAGCGTAGACTTCGCCTTTATAGACTTTGGATGTTCAGCAGTGAATATGCAAAGTTTCACACATGTCATACAGAACTAACCGGAATAAACTTGTTAACAATGTGTCTCAAATTTTGCCTTTTGCGTTTATTCTTTTTGGAAGAGTTTATATATATGCTTAGATTGTTAAAATGATTTACCGATGGTCGCAGTATGTATAGTTGTTTATTTACATCTGGTTACCTGTGATCCATCAATAAATTCTTCATTTTTACGAGAGTCTTACAGTAAAAAACATATGATCTAATAACACGTTATGCATGCATTTTCTATATTGGTTTAGGAAACTCAAATAAGAAATAAATAAAAAGCTTGAGTTTAGAACTTTTACTGGCTATAGACACAACTTAACCAATCTGACAATAAGTACAATAAATATTCTAGAAGTAGTGTGTGCTTTATTACAAAGTTAGTTTGGACTGTCTGCTGTGTCCACAAAGTGGAATCTAGCCCATGATTTGAGCATTGTCCCAAGGGAATTCCAAAAAATAGGTAGGACAGAACCCACAATGGTTTTTGAACAGGAAATTACTGACCTGCTGAAAAGGTGTTTTTTTAGGTCAGTAACATAACGTTTCTTTCGATTCTTATCATAACTTATCCTTTGAGAAGGTAAGACAACTTAAAAAATGTACGAACACAATTTTATTAAATGAAAGAAATGACAATAAAACCTCACAAAGTTTTGCTGTATGGAGCCACCTAAAGTGTCAGGTTTTATCTATTTTTAATCTGTTTCAATTTCAGTTTCACGAACTAGCACCACGTAAATCCAGAGTAACCTGTTTTGAATTAATTCAGTTTCACGAAATGTGTTTAAAATATCCTATGATGTACGGTCTTAGGGAAGTGAGTACTTTTTTACTATAAGACAAGTAATAGTCTTATACATAAGATATGATTAAGAACTCAGGATAGGAATAATAACCAACTCCGATGTAATAATTATATCAAGGGAGATACAACTAATATCATTATCTAGTGTTAGTTATTTCCTAAAGGTTCCTTAATGCAAGATGATGTTGGCCCAAAATCCAACTCTGATATTGATTTGTTTATCTTCCTTGCGCTGTCTTGTTACTTAGTTTAGATTGCACACTGACACACTATTTTTGTTTTATCGTGTTCAACCAGTCAGCTATGGGTTGATGCTATACATAAAACAACAAAGTGGATATGTGATGGTTATAATAAACACCTTTCTGAGATGTTAGTATATTTATTTAAGTCCATAAAACATGACGATGCAATGTATCTTATTCTCTTTTCCATAATTTCAGTATAGTGTACAGTAAAACATATATTTAGTAGATCAATAACACTATATCACAAAAGTTTTACTTTTTCTTGTTCCTGAGCAAAAAGTGTTGTTTCCCAATTGCTTATGCCGAAAGTAAATGGAAAAGACCTATTTTTCTTTTTAAACTTTGCTTTTGTGATCTGGAAGCGCATAACGAAAACATGATAGGAGACTGTATTTGAGGGCTAATATATTAGAGGCGAGAAACTACTCACTTCTAAACATAAGCACTTAAGAAATAACACATTATCCAGGAACGAAAATTGTGTTGCATAGTGTTATTTGTTAAAATAGGTTAATAATAGCCTCATATTATTATAGCATGTAAAAATGATGGTCATATCTAAACATATTATCAGTCATTTCACTTTGTGTTTTGGATTATCATTTGCCGTTTAATTGTGTTATAAGCACTACAAGGCAATTATTTATGTTGGCTTTGTGAATGTCACGTGTGCTGAAAGACATTCAGCTACAGTTATCGGTATCATAACTATTATGGCCGAGCGCGTTAAGGCGTGCACTCGTAATCCGAGGGTCGCGGGTTCGCGCCCGCGTCGCACTAAGCATGCTCGCCCTCCCAGCCGTGGGGGTGTATAATGTGACGGTCAATCCCACTATTCGTTGGTAAAAGAGTAGCCCAAGAGTTGGCGGTGGGTGGTGATGACTAGCTGCCTTCCCTCTAGTCTTACACTGCAAAATTAGGGACGGCTAGCACAGATAGCCCTCGAGTAGCTTTGAGCGAAATTCCAAAACAAACAATCATAATTATACCAGTTTCACATTTTACAGTATTTAATATTAATAATCTCAGTTATATCTGTTTTGATTAATTAATATTTTCATAATATTGGAAAGCTCAGATAAAACATTTTTCAGTCCTTTAAAAATTTAAATGCAATAGAGAGAAACACAACTATTATACTTTTTATTTTCATTTATAAACGATGATGCATTAATGATACAGAAAAAGTTGAAGCAGAAAAAGTTAATATGCTTTCTTTGATAACTACAGAGTTTGATAGGTTAAATTACGTTCACTAATGTTCTTCAAACCTTCAGGACGATAGATCTACAAGTATTCATACAATTAGAAAAAAATTGAATTACTAATTCAGCTCTATAAAATATAAATTTTCTTTCGTTTCTCGAGCATCAAACCAACTTAGAAGCAACTTAATACAAGAGATCTGGTTTATTAGAACGTTGTAAAAACATTGTGTAATATATCGTTTAGTTTCTGAACACGTGAGGATGCTGAAGTTATGTCATTAAGTTCTCTTTCAGTTTTGTTTAACGATTTTTTGATTTTCTTTTGTTTTGAATTTCGCGCAAAGCTACACGAGAGCTATCTGCGCTAGCCGTTCATAATTTAGAAGTATAAGACTAAAGGGAAGGCAGCTAATCACCGACAACTCTTGGGCTACTCTTTTACCAACGAATAGTGGGATTGACCCTCACCTTATAACGCCTCCACGGCTGAAAAGGTAAGCATGTTTGGTGTGACGAAATATCGAATATGGTCAAGCCAGGCCTTGTTACAGCGAAGCGGAATGACACGCTAACAAGTACAGTTCTTGTCAAAAATTCGAAAACTGTAGGATAACAAACAGATTCTGTTCAACATATCCATTGTCAACAATGAGTTTCGCTCATTCAGGGTAGCTTAGCAGGCCCGTTGGGATATAATATTTATGGAAAACATCTGTTGCAACAACAATTGTTATGGTGTGAACTTAATATTAATACATGATGAAAATAAATCTTGGAAAATGTGTTCACATCATAATAGTTTTATTATACTCTAAACAATAACTGCACTACACCTTATACACTCAGTTTACATTGTAACATTGGTCAGTACGATACAATAATAGATATCATCGAGTACATATTAACTAGAATACAAGTAACTGGACATGTAATATTTAATAATATTTTATAGAAAGTTTTCGTAAATGTATAAAGCACCACAAACTATTTTCTTATGTCTGAACATTAATTTATCAATAACAAAGAGCTTTTGAAAGTATTTTCTGTCTTCGAAATTGTTATTAAAAATCACACCTAATTATTAACTGGATCTGTTTGTTTTCGAAGATTTATATTTTTCAGAACATTGAGAAACATTTCCAACTAAAACAATTCCAGCATCTTACAAATTTCTGATTTTGTCATTTAATATTTCCAAGTGATTTTACTATCGCAACGAACTCATTAGAAATAATTGGTTAAATTAGTTGTAAAGGGTATATAGTGTCTTCATTGTAACTCAAATATGAATATTGAACACATTTTCTTTAATTCAATGATTAGTTTTGTATAATAAAATTTACAAAGAAGAGAAAAGTCTCAAGCGCTCAAGTATAAAAAAGTTTTCAGTTAAAATCCAAGTTAAGATCGAGCTAATGTTAGCACAATGATAAAATTACAAAACAATTATTATAGTTACAACACGGAGGATATAATTTTGAGATTCTCTCCAGAATAACCAAGTGTTAAAATAATAGAAAGCTCTTTAAATAGTGCCCCCCAGTGGCTCAGTGGTATGTCTGCGGACTTACACGCTAGAATCCGGGTTTCGATACGCGTGGTGGGCAGAGCACAGATCGCCCATTGTGTAGCTTTGTGCTTAATTCAAAACAACAACAACAATTCTTTAAATAGTATATTAAGTTAGCCCTTGTCTCAGCTGCTGATATAACCTTTTTTGCATATTCCTATGTATATCATTTTAGTTTACGAATTTCTATCCGATAATGGTCTTGTTATAAAAAACGTAAATAACATTACATACAAAATTATTACCGTTTTTACTTGTTTCTCTATATCCACAACGTAAAGACTATGATAAGAGATCGGTATTTTGTTTCAAATAATTGGAATAGTTTGTTTCCAATAGGACAAATTTTTGAGAAACTCATATCACCAAGTATATCTAAAAATATTAGTAAGCAGAAGTTAAACTCACGCTGCGATATAGACCAGCATTAACGTCAGTTAATTCTGTGGGCAATCCATCTTCATAATAAAGGGTTTATAGTTAAATGTTTGTGTATTTGGATAAAACTACAAATCATTATTACATTTTTTTGAAGAAAACTTTAATTTATGTCACTTTAGAAATGAGGATGTTGTTTACCTGTATCTAGTCGTAAAATAGCATTTTGTATTTGAAAGTAAAAATAATATATATTTATACAGCACTTTCAACCAAAGGTGTTCTGCTTGCGATTAGTTTACTTCATTAAAAAAACGTGAAATGTTGTAACTTATGCTGAACTTAAAGCTTGCGCCAGGTTATATACTCAGATGATTGTTCTGTTTAATTCTGTATTTATTTCAAAGTATCCTAGAATGCTCTTATGCTACTTTGAAAGGCTAGTACAGAAAAGTTGACAAATTAGTATGGGCTAGGAATTCAACTCTTTTTTGCTAATAACTTAAGTAATATGGAATTGCGCGATAAATAATTGTCCAAAAAACGAAATCCATCCAACGTGAAACTAGACTGCCACTACGGACTGCGTTCTATTATCTATATAGATACATAGAAAGTAGATTATCACTACGCATTTTTATTTTTTGGTAACAGTTTTATTTATTCTTTAAAGTTTTAAGGATGAATACATGTACGTTTCTTAATATTTGGTTTCAAGTCGAAACGCTTAACTCTACCCAGTATAAACAATGGGTGATATGCTTTATCTTGATTATTCGTTAGAAAGAGTTTAACATTTGACTTTCGGTTGAAACTCTTGACTACATGATCAGTAGCGGTGTCATATCGGCATGTACGTACGTACTTTAGAGCGATTATAAAGTTTTAATAATAAAGCCTTTATTAGCTTGGGCGGTTTTATCCTAGACAACGCTCTTGCAACGCACTCCCTGGCATAAATTGACTTTGCACGTACATGTACTTACACATTGTTATCAAACAATGATTGATGAGTCTGAGAGGATCCTTTCCTAGTTGATGCTTTGACTGGCAGTGTGCTGAATAACTGAAGACATGTATTTTTTTATATTGACTTCAAAATTCGCACGTTCCTTGAATATTTATTATACTAGACTACC
The DNA here is from genome assembly GCA_011833715.1 of Carcinoscorpius rotundicauda. NCBI lineage: Eukaryota > Metazoa > Arthropoda > Merostomata > Xiphosura > Limulidae > Carcinoscorpius > Carcinoscorpius rotundicauda. The sequence continues at coordinate 47,387,256 of CM022395.1, read as the reverse complement.
AAGGAAAAAGAATCTTTTATCACTGTTTGTTAACCATTTCAAACTCCAAAGAGTGAAAATTAAACGTTTGCGTGTTTTATGATTTGAATCTTTCAGTAACAGAAGTAAAAGACATTTTACTGTTAAGTTAGTAAATTAATCTATTTAGTTCGTTCTGTCTTAAAAAAGCAAGTAATGTATCGTTTTAAGTTATGTATTGAGAAAATTTCAACACATAAAAAATTAATCTTCTAGCTTCACTTGTTTTAATTTTTTACGCATTATAACTTATCCCGAACGAGTCTCTCATTTATTGTGTTACATATTATAATTTATCCCAGACGAATCTTTGACTGTTACGGTATGTCAACGTACTACGATTTTAAACAGTCGTTAACTTTAATTTTAATTTAGAAGTTAATTGAATATGATATGTGTCAAATTTATATTTGTCAACAAAATTGATTGAAACACAATTTTTTTCCCGATAAAAATATATTTTAATCTACAAACAATAATATAATTTATAATAACGGTTATTACAAACAATGATTTATATACAAAACTTTTATAAACTTACCAAAATACCTATCGTCGGTTCACGACGAACGAATTAATTCTATGTTGATATCAGTACAACTAACTTAACGGGTAAGCTATCTCTCGCATGAGTTTTTCACAGACGAAAATTCGTTCTGTTCTGGTAGAAATGTTAACATCTGAAATTAATTAATTGAAGTTAAGTGGTTTGTGATGTTTCAAATCTATAAACGTTCCTGGTCAAGTATCTGTACATTTCCGATTAATAAGCATTTAATACAGTTATAGCTATCGAGGCTTATAGTATACCAAATGTAGCAAACCAAGAATATTAAGCTCTCTCCGCGTTCCATTGCTTTTTTTTTTTAATAGGCTTTGAGGCGATATTCTCGAAAGTTAAGTTGGCAATAATATTGCTAATAATTAGTAGTTACATACATACGTTGTACATTGTTTATTCTTCCATTCAAGAATATTTTATAGATTTAGAGAATAGGCGATACTTTTGCAATGCACCATTCACAATATAAATTATATGCATTCTAAATATATTAAGCTGAAACAAAGATAAATATCAAAATAAATATATAATATTAAATCCGTTACAAAACACATTAGTTCATTTGTTCGTTGAAGTTTTAATACTACTGACGTTTAGCTACAAGAACCTTTTAAAGAATGAAATAATCCAAGGCAAGCAGAAAAAATTATCAAGTAGTGAGGCAATAATTTATTGTGTGTTTTTATGATGAATTTCAATTGAACGATATCAGAACACAGTTGCTTATTAGTTTGTTTCGAGAAAGTTTTAATGTGTAAATGCGCAATACGTCTAATGTACACATTTTGTAGAAGTTAGCACTCATATTTCAAAAAAGTAAATTTAGCAAATAACCCATTAGAAAGGAAAGTATTGCTTCAGTAACAACCATACGTTTTGTAATTTGGACAGGAAATGAGATTAATGGGCAGGCTGTAAACAAGAAACCAGTAGTTTTCTAACAGCCTTACACACACACGGAGTAGTGGTTTCACATGTGTTCACACTGTAAGTGAACTGATGAAATATAACCAATACAGACAGCGTTAACACATTAATCATACAGATGAGGAACGCAACGAACTCGAACTAATTTGACAAAGGCAACCAGTTTCAAAATTGCTCCAAGATGGAATGAAATGATTTTGCCGCTGCGACGTTTCGATGATTAACTCTTTATTCTGGCACGGCATGGCCAAGCGTGTTAAGGCGTGCGACTCTTAATCTGAGGATCGCGGGTTCGCATCTCTACCGCGCCAAACATGCTCGCCCTTTCAGCCGTGGGGGCGTTATAATGTGACGGTCAATCCCACTATTCGTTGGTAAAAGAGTAGTCCAAGAGTTGGCGGTGGGTCGTGCCTTCCCTCTAGTCTTACACTACTAAATTAAGGACGGCTCGCACAGATAGTCCTCGAGTAGATTTGTGCGAAATTCCAAAACAAACAAACAAACTTTATTCTGTAACAAGAGCTTCGTTTCACCCGTGACGTTTTACGTGAATTAACTTTAGATAGAAAAATCTTATGTAAATAAAATAAGTGAAATAGAAAGATAAAATTATCTTTAAAATAATTAGATTTATTAGCGTTAAAAGAAGCATGTTGAAGGTATTATTAATAGAATATTAGTTTCGTATTTTATGAAGCAAATTTGATGAATAACTGTGAAGCATAACATGAAATTGTATTTCATTCAATAAAACGAGGGCGAAACGTAAAATGGGCCAGAAGTAGCCGATCCTTCAAACATGAAATCACTTCTTCACGAATGTCGTTTAAACATGTAACAGTTTCTATACTTCATGGATTATTGTATAAACGGAGGAAGATATTTTTATTCATATTTTGGTGATTCAAGAAAGTTTGTAGTAAACTAAAATCATGGTCCATTTTGAATCAAAACGATTCTTCGTTATTATATTTTTTAGAAATGAGGTTATTCAATAATTCGACTTTTGACTAGAACGTTAAAGTTAGAATAATTGATACTTGTGTTTCTCTGATGAGGGTAATATTTCCAATGACAATAACAATCGATGGTTGAAGCTTTTACATGAATTGCAAGCTACGTTAGCGAGAAAATTGGACAGTCACATATTTTTTTCTCTTAAATATTTTTATAGTAGAAACTGTTTTTCATACTCTACATTTAAAGATAAACAAGAAGCACAAAAGTTTAAATAAAATACATTTGAGTGTTCGATTTATTTTTAGTTGACTACTCGGATTTTGTTGGTTATCGAGTTCTGGTACCAAACATTAGGTTTAACACTGTGACATTTGTTTTTATAAATTTGCTATCTTCTACAAATCATGTTTAATATCCAAATCTGATGATTTGGGCAAGCTAAGTAATTTTGTAAAATCAACGTAGTAAACAAACATAAATTTTAAGGGGTTCTATCTCAAACCAATTTCTAAACCTTAAAAACAACAATATAATGGAGCTGATTTATATTCACAACACTACACAGTAAACAGCTATAGGATATTTTGCAAATAAAGAATCTTTATCGAAAATAATACTTTAATAAAGCAGATCTTGAACTTAAAGTATTTGAATGAAGAGTCAGTAGGTAACCCGTTGTAATTATAAGTTAATAATGATATTATTTTTGTATATTTGGACTACATCTTCCAGCCCGTGAACAAGCAGGAAGAAATTGCATATTTTTCAAAATTTTCATACTACACTTAGTCACCAGGTTACATTATTCCTTTTTATTGTAATATTTTCTGAAAAAATACCCGAAATTATTTACTTCTAAAATTAATTAGTAAGTATTATTTGAACATTAATTTACTTGTTAATTATTGCCTTACTTTAGATACTCCTAATATAATGCGAGGAATAATTCGATACAAGAAGGGCGGGAAACCAAGAAGACAACAAAGCAAATTGACAGAGCTTATATTAAAAACACAGAATAAATTACCATTCGTAGCTATAAGCAGTATGACTAATGATATCACTCTTAGTGCCATAAGATATACAGATAACATGTTTGTAAACTTTCACACAAAATTTTCTGTATCAACTATATTTTTTTTAATAATTAAGTTGTATAATTCAGATTAAAATGTTATATTAAGTTTAGGCATTAAGACCTGGAGAAGTTGTAAATAATATTGTAAGTTTTTTTCTTTAATGTAAATCAATTAAGGATGAACTGGTCAGATAACGTGAAATACAGTGGTAATTTTGATACGTCAGGAAAAAGTACCTTGAAAAAGTAAGTATAACAGGTGTACAGACTCATGTAAAGCTTAGAACATACATCGTTTTAATTCGCTTACTTTTAAATATTAAACTACGTTTCAAAAAGTGTGTGTATGTAACTTTTACTTTTATTATTTCCCTATTACAAGACGTTTACAGAACGCGTTAGTTGTGTGTTACTGTGCAGTATAACCTAGTTATACATGTGTGAACAAAACTAGTACCATTAGCTTCCGATCAGAGCAATGTATGTACTTAGAAAGAAACTAAAAATCAACCTTTCATTTAGTGCAGTTAATTAAGCATACTTTTCTTACGTTTCTATTCAAAGATATTATAATGCGTTTTTTCATCACTTTGGCACATTAGCTATTGACGATAGTTTCGGCCATAATCCCAATAGTATCTTACAAGGTTCAGTCAGCTTAGGGAATTTAGGTAAAGACCCTATTATTCGGTTCTACGTCTCATACAAAGATTAAAGCTCAGGCTCCACACCAAATGAAAGCTACTGGTTTAATATATGTTATTTATTTCTCATATAGATATGTGAAACTATGTTACATATGGAAAAGAAGTGCTTTTAAAATAGTTTTTGCTGTTTGCTTCTTATGTAAGCTATCGAAGTTCATGATAAAACTATCGATTTTAATATTATACCGTTTATTTCTCACTTAGATATCGTAATAGGTGTTACACTTTCAAATAAAGTTGATGGTTTAAAGTTATTTTCGGGGTTTTACTTCTAATGAAATATTATATCTAGTATTGTATATGTTGAAAGTTTCCTATTTTATTTTATCGGAAATATGTTTTCATTCAAGATACAGAATGCTGTATCTTTTTGCCTCTTAGTGATTGATTTCCCACGAGATATTGAGTCTCACGGTCACGAGTTTCGAGATCAATCCAAAAACTTTAATCCGTTTCAGCTTTCACGCTAGTTTTGACTGCAAAATGTTCAACAATGAAATACATGAATTTTTATATATATATATATATATATATACATATCGTATTTTTTTTAATATAACGCAGTATGAGAAAGCTGTATCTAAATAAAATTCAGCCACATTTAGATGAAATAATTCATTCAAGAACGTGTTAAGCTATATTATTGAGAAATCAATCAATAGCTTTTATGAAGAAAAATAATACTTGACTGCTATGTCGCAGAATGTTTGTTATTCATCAGTTCTGTATTTTAAGTGGAACAGGTATTATTTTCTAAATTATGCTCCCAAAGTGTAACATTGCTATATTAAATATTTAGTTTTAACAAGTAGAACTTTTTTTATTAAACCGTCTATGCGTTATCTATTCATGCTATTTCACAAAACAAAACTAATTTTTGAAACTTCTTGAGCTAGTATTTCCACAGTGCGAAGAGGGCTAATCGTAACACCTATACCTTTTGTCCACTATTTTAAACGCAATGATTCAATCAAAAGTCAAATGCCACCCGATTCCTGAAGGAACATGGGGCAAATTGTTGCAGTTACTGTAACAAGCCAATTTTTTAAATAAGTAGGTTGTTAGCCTACTGCACAACCCACACCCCGGAGGATAATTTCGCAGCCCACCGACGGGAATCGAACCCCTAATTTTAGGGTGTAAATCCGGAGACATACCGCTGTACTAGAGGGGGGCAAATGCGACGTTTAGTCAGTTTAATTAAAGTGTAAAAAGAATACTAACATTCAAGTTTCCACACGATTTTGTAAGTTTTTGCATCAACAAACCTCTCCGTTAGGATTTCTCCTTAAATCAACCTTTTATGGTAAAGCATGTAAAACATATATAGTTTATTGTATGAAAATACCTAACCATTTTGTCCGATTGAGTGACAATAATATTTTGCATTTCGTACACTGATTGCTTTCTCCAACTGTCCTTGTTAGTGTAAATTGAGTTATTTAGTGAAATGGTACTTTTTAAGCATTCTGTTTAAATCTTAATAAATAATAGCACTATCCATAGTTTAGATTTATATGAACGTGTGCATTGAAACATCTTGTGCAATGCAAATAACATTTAAATCACATACGATTATCACATTCGAACAAACTCATCATCACTCAGCTAGACACACAAGAAAAACTAAAGATCTTATTGTTAACTTTAGGCTTTACAAATGTGGAATGAGTCACTAGATTATCACTCAACGTTAAATCTGAATCTTGTACTATGTACAAATATTTGTGTTCTGGGGGGAAATTCACGCAAAATGTCATTGATTTTGAAGGTTCATGACGTTACAAAAACACATAGATTCAATAATTTTTGATAAATATAAATAAAACCACTATAATTTGAGTGTTTTCAAAAGGTGAAGTTTTTTCTTCAGGGGCAAACTTTGTTTGTTTTGAATTTCGCGCAAAGCGACACAAGGGATATCTGCGCTTGCTGTCCCTAATTTAGCAGTGTAAGACTAAAGGGAAGGTAGTTAACCATCACTACCCACCGCCAACTATTGATCTACTCTTTTTCCAACGAATAGCGGGATTGACCATAACATTATAACGATACCACTGCTGAAAGACGAGAATGTTTGGTGCAACGGGGATTTGAGCCCCTGACCCTAAGATTATGAGTTGATCTACTAAACCAACCTGGCCAAGCCGAGCCTCAGTGGCAAACTGAGCAAACTTAATTTTGAACTGATGGACTGGAAGAAAAGCAACTAGTCAACAACATTCGCACCTATTTCCTTGAGTTATTCGAATTGAACAGTGAGATTTGACTGTCACACATATAACGTGCTTATGGCTCCAATGTCAGAAGTACAACTTCTTGTGGCAATGGAATGCACCCTCAAGCTACCATAGTACGCTCGAGTACAAATGAATGATGTAAATTAGTATTACTTGCCTCGTTTCCATACATTACTCACATGCAAAAACTTTTGTTTTTGGATTCATAAATACCACATATCCAAGACGAGTGAAACAGAACGTGTATAATCTTATTTTCTCTCGTGTTCCTCAAACTTTTGTCATTTAATAAATATGTTTTTTGCGCGCGCCCTCTTTTTTTTTAAATGAGCGAAAAAGTGAATTAAGTGACGAGATATGCTATATATAAGTACACATTAATACTATATGTGCTGTAGTAATTGCTTATTATTTTTATTAATAACCAAATCTATTAAAACCCTTAATTTTGCATTATTGCAAGACTACTTTAATCTCTCAAGCCCCCTCCTCTTCCCAAAAGATCATTTGCGTTCATTGGGCGAATGCCCCACACTTTGAGAAACAATGGCAATCTCTCCTTGAACATTTTCGACATAATGATATTTCTAGATAAAGACATGTGTAGTCAAATTTCGAATAATGTAATAAAGAAGTAACACATTTATTGATTTATTACACGCTAATATAATGCTTAAAACAAAAAGGCTCTTCAAATATGCAGGTAAACGATTTCAATGTACGAGTACCAACAAATATTAGATTTACGAACATAAGTAAGTTAACGGGCAGAATCAATATAACAGTATAGAAATGTTTTACGTATTTAATACTTTCATTCTTGAAGCGCTGATGTGTCAAGCTTTTGTGTTTTTGTTTTTCTTTATTTATCTTCAGTTTGATTTAGGTGATACGATAGCATTGACCATATTATCTCGTTAGTAGTAGTTCATATGGATGATAAAAAGTATGCTTCATTGATATGTTTGTTTGTTTTTATTAATTTTACGCAAAGCTACACGAGGACTATCTGTAGTGTAAGACTAGAGGGAAGGCAGCTAGTCATTACCACCCACCATCAACTCTTGGGCTACTCTTTTACCAACGAATAGTAAGATTGACCGTAACTTTATAACGTCCCCAAGGCTGAAAGGGCTGGCATGCTTGATGTGACAGGGATTAGAATCCGGGACTCTCAGGTCACGATTCGAGCGCCCTAATCACCTGGCCTTGCCGGGCCTGTTCCATTAAATGGTGTTGTTCGATCATTGTATTTAAAATATCGTTAGATGTTGCTTACTCAGAACATAATGCTATAAGTCATTGTGAAACGTATTATAATTAAGTCTTTGTTACTTTCACGATTAAAAGACACACTTTATGTTGCTAGTGTTTGAAAATATTAGACTGAAAAAGGAAAATAAAATCTGTAGATAATTTGTCAAGGGCTTTTTGTTACATAACATTTGTTACACTGCATAGAGGCAGTGATTTAAAAATACACAAAAATTATTTATGGTTACAAATATTAATTATACGAAACGTTTACAGCCTCTTACCTCCAGAAACAATTTATTACGTTTAAGACTTAGGGTTTAAAGTTATTTACCTTTGTTTATGGCATGAACAATGCTAAAAGTTTAAAACCTATTACTTGCAGTGATAACACTGGTTTACAAAGAAATTGAGACAAGGACAAAAATAGCTGCTTTAACCTAATTTGGGGGTCCTGAATTCAGATTTGAAATCCGTTTTTACTCATCACCTCTAGATTTTTAGATATGCATACTGTACATTTTGTACACATACTGTACATAAAGGCGTATATGCATTCAGGGTTAATTTCTAATATTGTGTGACTTATGTCTTCTTTTTTAGTTATTATGCAATAAATGTAAGTGATAGCATTACATTAGATATATATATATAGCTATATATCAAGACGGATCACCAGTTTCAGGAATCGGAACAAAGACCTTGCTTCATTTTTCGACATGGAAAACAAGTTGTGCTACTGCACAAATGTACTTTCCTTGGTTTGCCACATAATCCTTCAGACTGGCGTCTTTTCATAGACTCTTCCAAGCGAAGTCTCAAGGCTGTGCTTCTGCACAACGGGAATAAATATCCCAGCATTCCCACTGCACACTCTGTCCATCTAAAGGAGTCCTATGACAATATGGAGCTTCTTTTAGAAGCTGTTAAGTACAACCAGTACCAGTGGAGTCTGTGTGGGGACCTCAAGGTCATTGGTCTTCTTATGGGTATGCAAGCGGGCTTCACAAAGTACTGTTGCTTTCTCTGTCTCTGGGATAGTCGAGCTGTATCCTAGCATTACAAGCAGAAAGACTGGGGGTCTAAAAGCACTTTCGTTCCTGGCGAACACAGCGTCAAGGAGAATCCTCTGGTTGACATGAAGAAGGTGCTTCTTCCTCCTCTTTACATCAAGCTTGGTTTGATGAAGAATTTCGTGAAGGCCATGGACAAAAATGGTGCTGCCTTCCAACATTTGTCTACTGTGTTCCCAGGTCTCAGTGCTGCTAAGCTCAAAGAGGGCATCTTTGTAGGACCTCAAATCCGAGAAGTGCTGAAGGATACTGATTTTGAGGAGCTACTTACCTTAAAGGAACTGAGAGCATGGGAAGCATTTAAGTCAGTCTGTAGTAGCTTCCTTGGTAACACACGCGTACCAAATTACCAAGCCTGTATTTATTGAGAAGTTGCTAAAGACTTATGAGGATATGGGATGCCGAATGTCACTCAAAATACATTTTCTCCATTCCCACCTCAACTTCTTCCCTCCAAACCTTGGAGCAGTGAGTGATGAGCACGGAGAAAGATTCCACCAAGACATTACGAAGATAGAGAGCAACTACCAAGGCAAGTGGAACCCCAGCATGATGGGAGACTTCTGCTGGATGCTCTTGCGTGACATCCCGGAGGCAAAATACACCAGATCATCTAAGAAAACACACTTCTAACTGTCTGCGGTACTATGAATTGTGTACATTGTGTCATCCAAGTATATTTATTCCGTCAATGTTCTTTATCTATCCTGTTTTATCTGTAATAAGCTGCTGCAACTGTTGAGATAAGCACGTATATACTCTGTATATACTAAAATGACACTATTTAAAAGCCAGAAAACATATTTTTTGTAAACCAGTGTAATTTGTTCTGTTTAGATCTTCAAAGAGACAAATCTTAAGGTTTAAAGGGATTGGACTTTGCTTGATGTAAACAATGGTCTACTCACTCTGTAAAGTCAAACCTAAGACACTAGCTTCCAAAATAAAAAATGTATGTTACTAACTTTCATCACTTAAGTTGTAAATATTTAGTTTAAGCTTTGAATAGTGTGTTATTTCTTAACTATCTATGACGTTATGTTCGGATCTCTAACATTGAAACTATGAACTGAAACGAAAGTTAGCTCGAGGCAATGTTTACATTGACTACAGTCCATTCTTATCGTATCAAAAGCTATAAAATTATTTGAAAGCTGCAGCTTATTATAATTAGGAAACAATAATGTATAACAAGCAGGTTTGTATACTGTTCGATATTTTTGACAACGTGACATTGTTAATAAGTACATCCATTTTATGTTTAATAGAACTATTTTTATAAATGCTAACTACGTCACAGAAACAAATAAGAATTCTAAATGAGGTTTATTTTTAGAAGCGAAACAAATCATCCCCGTGTTACCGTTGAATACATGAACTGAAACGTTTTTGAAAAACCCAATTAACTTTAAGTCGTTTATGAAATGTACAGCTTAGACAACTCATTGTATTTCTTGAGTTAGGACTTCTATAACTAATGTTTAGAAACATGCAGTCTTATGCTATCCATTATACAATGAATAGAATCACACTCTCTTCAATCAATGCTGTGAAAAATCACAGTAGTTAAAAATATTTTATCCAAAGAAACAGGAAATGGATTGTCCATTTGACAATATCAAATTACAAACAAAATGTAGGTACACATTACGTTTCTGGAATATTATTCTTCTGTATAAAAGTTTGTCAAATATTACCCTGAAATATGTACATTTGAAAAAAAAAAGAATATAAACTTGAACAAATACTGTTAAAAGTTCTAGAGTCCATATAATTAACAGGTTAACGTCTAATAAGGTTTCTACGCGTTTTTAAATTGTTCAAAAACTAAATTAGGAGTAGGGAGTTATATACGATGTTACCTTATATGCAAGAAAGGAGCGAATGTGCTAACCAATGAAAGGAGAAAGATATTCGGAGAATGGATTTGCCATCCCTCATAGCTCCATCTCAGATAGCAGTTCTCATGTGTTAGGGTTTTGTATGTGAATTATTTTACATGCTTATAGGCACTTAGAGTATTGGTGCTGTCACCATGTAGAGCCTTGATCCCTGCCCCGAAACCCAGGTTTTGAAAGCATTGCCAGATCAATCTGAACAGGTCGATCAGTTTGTCATTTTGTCATTTCTGATCGGATCATTCCGCTAAAAAGTGTCTTTTGTACTAGACGTATTTGTGAGATAACACACGTAGCGGAATAGGTTCAGCCCACTTATTTTAAATTCGCGATAATGGAGACGACCATCAGATTTGTTCAAAACTCCACATGCCTAATATTTTACGTGAGTAAATCAGAGTGGTTGTTTAGCTATTTTAATTGCTGTTAGTGTATAGCATAGCAGTGTCTTTACATTTTATAAAGTTTTATAATTTACAACAGATAGCCCACAGTGGCTTTGCTATAAGAAAAACACATAAATACAAAGTAACTCACATAGACACACACAAATGTTTCGTATACTGAATCATGAGTTTCCCTATTATGAATAATAGAAACAAGCGAAACAATATAATTAATGCACCTTAGAGAAGGGCGAATAATAGAGAGAAACAGTATATGCATAAGAAATAATTTGCTTAACAATGAACAATTTCACGCCATTACAGTATTATTGACAATTTTGAACAAGGTTAAAAAGTTACTAATTGATCACCGGTTATTATTCCAAATTTCACCAAACATGATTGAAATAGACCAAACTCCACATTCTAAAGACCAAATATGATTGAAAATCTGTAAAACTTACAATGGTAGAACTACAAGAACATATGTTTATTACTCAGCCCATAAGGGCGAACTTAATTGTTCTACATCAGTAATAAACTCAATTGGTCTGATTACTATATGTAAATGTAACTTATAAAAATGCAATTAGATTAGCTCGATTACCTAACCTCAAATCACATAGACTTGTCAAACATTCATTTGGTCATGGCTGTTACCTGGAGAAACACGTTCCCCGTACTTTCGTCCAAGTTATATAAACTTGTTGCTTGTTTCTGTGATAATAAGGAACAGAGTATCTAAGTTCCCCATCCTTTACACCAAATCACATAAGCTTGTTGCTTCCTCACTTGACTGTTACACTGACAAACACACACATTATGTTATGTGTTCGCAGAACTAACTTCCTTATTTTGCACATGCATTGTAACGGATTCATTGTTTTAAATTTATTTAAACATTTGCATTTGTTTCATTTTGATACATATGATGTAAATTGTTGGATATGTGTTGCGCAAGTAACACCTGGTTTCTGAATTTGTAAAACATTCCCGAGAATAAGAATCAACAATGTACATTTTACGAAAACACTAGCGGATCTTCGAATATTGTTGAACTTTCGAGAATTTCTTCTTAAAGTATGGAAACCGAAGCGCCGAGAGACAGTAATAGAATATTGTTGGTCAGCTACAGTCAGTATACTATAAACCTCTGAAGGTATAATTGTGATAAACGCTTATTAATCGGAAAACTACAGATATTTGACCAGGAATATTTATAGATTTCGAACACTACGAACTAATCAACTTCAGAGAACTTACTTCGGACGTTAGTATTTCCATGAATATATCGCAAAACTTAAGCAGAAAAAACTCAAGTCAGAAGAAAGTTAGCTAGCAATTCCATAGAATGAAGTGTGTCCGTGTATCAATAAAGAACGTCGATCAAATATTTAGTTCCAGACCAGATACAAGACTGAATGCTGTTAATGAGTTTGTACATTTCTTGTATATAAAGCATGATTTGTAATAACCCGTTATTATAAATTATATTGTTATTTGTATATTAAAATATATTTCTGTTAAAAAAATGTGTGTATAAATCTTGTCGGCAAATATGATAAATTTAATATATATCAACATTTAATTAACCTTTAAAATAAAATTAAAATTTCCAGCTATTTTAGATTGTAATATGTAACTTATGAAACACAATAAATCGGAGACTCGTCTCAGATAAATTGTAATGCATAATAGCACTAACAACATGAGCAATTTATTCACTGCAGTACATTTTCACTGCATTAATAAATACAAAAAGAAATGATTTAGAAACATAAATGTTGACATATTGAGTGCTGTTATTAAGATAATCCTAATTAACATAGTCAATCTATCACACAGTTCAGTAGATAAAATAATTCACAAGAATATACCCCTACTAGGCAAGAACATGTGCAGACTTTTATAAAGATGGACTGAAATTAATAACAAATCAGCTGTCAAGAACAATAAAAGATAAATTAATTTTATTACAACTAACATTTTGACGAGAGGTATATTACAATATATTATATTTCAGGACAAAATTGTCAGAAAATGCAATTACTGTAAACATTTTGGACTGATATTCATGTGTAATCAACTGAAAATGTAGTTTATAATACAAAACAACTAACTGGTTGATTTACTACTTTCGTTAATAGTAATTATATAGCGTGTCATTTTTTCTGTGCGTCTTGTGTGGGTTAACGATTGGTAGTTATCGGATAGCTTAATTAAAAGTTAATAATAAAGAACAAATGTTTATTGTAACTGTTCTAAATATCCAACACCGAAAGTTTGTGTAAATGAAATATTTAATCATAAAGAATGCTGCTACTGCTTCATGTGGCTGCTACACTCAGGAATAATCACTTTATTAGTGACTGGCACGCATGAAAGGGCTAACAAGATTTCCACCACTATATTCTGTCTGGCAAAATCACAATAATGGGACGTGAATATGGCTTTTGCTTTGAGAGTTGAGTTTAGTGAATAATAAATTTCATATATATATGTATGTATATCTTATATTAATTTATTTCTTTTGTCACCTACACTTCATTTTTAAATAAATATTTCATTCTAAAGAAATAAAGAGAGAAGTTTGTGTCTTTATGAACACCATAGCGACAAACATATACATTTTCAGAAATGTATGATCTTAATAAAAAAATAATATATGAATATAAATACATATATATATATATATATATATATATGTATAGATAATACATACACTGCTGGCCAAAATCTTAAGGCCAATGAACGTAAAGAAAAATATGCATTTTGCGTCGTTAGACTCAACCACTTACCCCAGTAGAGCTTCAAAAAAATGGGAATAAGAAGAGGGAAAATAAAAATAAACACTTTTTTAGCATTTAATAGGGAAAATGTGAACACTATGAAATTAGCCAAAATACTAGCTGGTGAAAAGTTTAAGACCATACTGAAACGAAGCGTTAATCGGTAAAAACATGACAAAATTTAGTCATTTGTGTTCAAGCATTAACGTTGTCAAGATCTCCCACTGACATCTCCTGTGTTACATTGGGTAAAAACATGGCAAAGGCTAAAAAGTTGACAGAGTTTTAATGTGGCAGATTGTTGAGCTGCAAAAGCAAGGTCTCTCTCAACGTGCCATCGCTGATAGGATTGGGCGTAGTAAAACTGCTCTTGCAAATTTCTTAAAAGACCCTGATGGATACGGAACGAGAATTTCAAGTAGTCGGCCTAAGAAAAATTCGCCGGCGTTGAGCAGGAGGATTCGATGGGTTGTTCGGCAAGATACCAGCGATCGTCGAACCAGATTAAATTCCTTACGGACGCAGAATGCAGCTGAGGAACAATAACACGACATCTACGAGAGAAAGGCTTTAAAAAACTGAAACGTCTTCAGAGACCACACCACGAAATAGCTCGGTAAAACTTTGCTGACGTACATGGGACGTAGAAAAGTGGAAGAAGGTTTAGTTCTTTGATGATAAAAAATTAATCTATAAGGTGCAGTGGCTTTCAACGTTACTGGCACGATAAGGATATACCACCAGAGACATTTTCTACAAGACACTGTGGAGGAGGTTCCATCATGATCTGGGGTGCTTTCTTCTTCTATGGAACAATGGAACTTCATGTTATATACGGGCATAAATAGCGGTTGGCTACATTGGCATGTTGGAGAGAGCATCCTTATTGACTGAAGACCCTCGCTTTTGTGGAAATGACTGGATCTTGCAGCAGGACAACGCTGCGATCCACAATGCCAGTAGGACAAAGGACTTTTTCATGGCGAATAATGTGATTCTTTTGGACTATCTAGCGTGTTTGTACGAACTGAACCTCATTAAAAATGTTTGAGGGTGGATAGCAAGGGAAGTCTTTATAAATGGACGTCAATTCCAAACAGTGCATGATCTTTGTGAAGCCATCTTTACTACTTGGAATAACATTTCAGCCAGCCTTCTGTAAACGCTTATATCGACTATACCAAAACGAATGTTTTAAGTTATTCGCAGTGACGGCCGTACAACTTACTACTGAGACCTTTTGTTGGGCATTTCCTACCATGTTTAGGCCTGCTTTTTGGAATGGTCTTAAACTTTTGTCCTGCTAGTATTTAAGCTAATTTCATAGTGTTCACATTTTTTTTATTAATTGTTAAAAAAATCTTTATTTCCCTTTTTTCATTTACATCTTTCGAAGCTCTACTCAAAAAAATGGTTGAGTCTAATAACACCAAATGCATATTTTTTCTTTATGTTCATTGGCCTTAAGATTTTGTCCAGCAGTGTATTATGAAAAACCATTGGTTAAATATTACGACCTTTACCACTATTACAATAATTTGTCTATTAAAAGCGAAGGAAGAATTTTTTAAAAGAACAAACACTCTATGTGGAAAATCAATAAAAAACAAAAATAAATATTGCAGTATTTAAGTAATTTGGGTTATACTGGAAAGATTAATTTTCTGCTAGTGTTCTCAATTAACAGATTAAAATATGACTGTTAAAATTTAATAATATTGTATTCACAGAACGTTGATGTAAAACTGTAAGTGATTAAATATTTTACAGTTACTAATTGATACGCAATAATCGCCTTAAATGAAAATATAGAAAGAGTAAAAATACAGAACTACCAGGATGTTATATAGAAGATTAAACTCATGTAGGGGCATTAACACATTAACCTTTTATTGTTTTTTTCAAATTACTAGTTATTAAACGTTTTATTCACATGAAAGTAAGCAAATTAGATCCAAACGAAACGTTGTTTACTGGTCTTGTATATGTTTCGATGAGCTTGTTGGCTTGCAAATACATTGTTTTTTCCTCTGACAACGTCTTACGCTTCTACTGTTTTAGTAACACATTGGAACTCAGCATGTAGTTTCTCCCATGACTGCATGGTCACTGGCTTTTTGACTGACAAGGAGATTAAACTAAACCAAGAAAAGTCGAGAAGAAAAAATCTTCAAGCTACAGTCAGTTAAACACTCAATCTCTTTTGTTTTTAACAGCGTAACTAACTTAATGTATCTTTGTGAAGTAAATACTATCAGTAAATGGAATACTTTAAATATAAAATAAAACACCAGAGGCTCGGTGTGGTACATTTTTCGTGTTATAAAAATTGTACAAAAATGTAAATAAAATGAAGAAGCGTGTAGTCAAAATGTTTCGATTGCAAACAAGCCATTTTATTTACGAAATAAGATAAAATAATGCAATATTTGGATAAATTATCAATTCTAAATTTTTCATGAACATTTTGATAATGACCGTTGGTTGAAAGTAGCTTAATAACAATGATATACTATATTGTAAATAATTTAAAAAGAGTGAAAGAAATGAGTTTAAAATACAAATATGATGGGATTGTTTTAATCTATTGTACAGCCACAGTTACGTGATAGTTTATACTGTGATTGGCTGTCATATGATCAACCAGACAATGCAAAACCGGTATAATTCCAACAAAAGTACTTAGGTTATACTATTCCCAGCAGTAGTGTGGTAATGCATTTATGGTTTCAAGAACATCAGAAATGTGTGGACTGAAAATTTCTTATTTTCGTTAAAGCTAATGAAAATCGAGAAAACTGATGTTGTTAAAAATATAATGGGTCGAGGTAGAAACCCTAAATTATTAAAAAGCGGTTTTAAGAACCTCAAGGAATTTATTCACTATACCTCAAACACGAAAATCCAGTAGCGATCTTGCTGTAAGTATAGATGAGAATGCTACCTCCTGAACAATAAGATTTACGTAAGTATAGAGTGACCTCCCTCAGTGAATATGTAGTTTTGGTATAATTATTTTCGAAATAGATTAATTCTTTGCTCAGGCAATTTCTCTGTACTTGTTGTACAGTTATGCTGTGTCACGTGTCAGGAGTTATGTAGAATCGATCTGCTCGACTTTCCAGAAATGATACGGTGCAAAGTGACATTTCCAGAACAGTAGAGTTCCCCTAGTATACTGTGTCCAAAATTCTGAAACGTCATCAAATGACATAAAACTAGGTTCCAGAAAACTCTACTGGTAGACGCTGAAGGATTACAGTCTGAGTTCACTGTATTTTGATCAAATTAATATATCAAGGTTGAAAGAAGTCTTGCAATACCTTACGACACTAATGCCATGAACACATTTATTTCAGGTTATCGTAAAGAACAGTGAATATGAGACTGACCAAACAAGGTTATTTTGCAAGAGGATCTATGTGCAAACCGATATTAACCACAAATAACGTTCGACATTGCGTTACAAGTAGGATACTGATGATATTTATTTTTAGATGAATTTTGCTTATGACTTGTTAAAGCTTATGTTAGGATTTGTGTTTGTCAGTTGCCTGAATAACAAATCAGCGCAATTGATTTTTACACAGGCAACACATAGGAAGTGGTGTAACGTATGTCTGGGCATCTGTTGATCATGGTGAAACAAATGTTCTTCATATCCTTTAGAAAAATGTCAATGGCGCATCCTACACGCATTACAAAGAAATGATATTTCTGCTATATGCTAGGCCAAGGTTTGGCAATAACTTTTATGTTTCAGGATAACGATACCACTGTCCATAGTGCTTGTAATGTACAGAATTTTCTCGAGCAGAAAGACGTTACAATGTTACCATGACTACCAAAGTGTAGACTGTAATTCCATTAAGAACTGTTGGGTAGACCTGAGCCAGAAAGATGCTAATCATGACCTTAAATAAACTATTGTAGGTGAGTTTCAGTGCTTTCTACTGTCAAATTCGGATGAAATTACGACAGATGACAACAACAATAGCATTGACAGTATGCTATGTTTTCTTGCAGAAATTATGTACAAGTAGGACCAACCAAGAACTGAATGTTTGGCATCAACTGGCATAAAAACTACAGACGCTGTTTATAATAATTTGATGTTATATTTGTCATTATATATATTTTATTAAAGTTTTTTTAGTAATAGATGAAATGCTGAATCACTCCTTTTTATGTCTGATAACACTTTGTTGGTCTAATAAATCGTTCACGACATCCACAGAATCTGTCTCATTACACAAATTACATAAATATATGTTTAATGTACCATTGTTGTTCCCATTCTGTGAGTTTTAAGGGTATTTGTATTCAATTTTAATAATAATTAGCTTACTTTTTACAAAATACTAAAACATTTGGAACAATGCTGTTCTGATAGGGAAAATAAATAGATCAAACAGCAACTGAACAAATTAATTCCAGAGAGTAGCACACGACATTTGAAACAGTATTTAATAATCAGATATTGATTAAAAAAGCTATACAATTGGCTATCTGCGTTTTGTACAATGCGGGGAATTTAACCTTTGATATGTACTTAAAACTGAATCAATGTTAAGTAATCATCTGCCTCTTTTGTGCCTTAAGTAATAAATAAAAGCTTGAAGTTTCTATTCAAGCAATACTTGATGATATCTAGATGCTGTTAGGTGGTTTATTGGCATAAAATAACTCCATTTGTTTTGGAAATGGTACAAGTAATATCTTTGGTGTCACGCATTCGAGTAGTGTGATTTTCATGTTCATGACTTTGGATGACTAGCAACTTGTAAATCATACGTTTGTTTCCTTCTTCTATGAAAACAGTAAGGAAGTTTTGTTCGTCATTTTGAAGTACACCTTCTTTACTATGTTCCAAAACAATCAAAACTAAACTGAATTTCTTGGAACGTTTTATAGATGTGTGTTTTGAAAAGCTTGAGCAAATACAAATGTATGTATTCTATCATGCCGTCGTCTTACTGCATTAGATATTGCAAGTAAACATGAATTCACTTATGCTGTCTTGTGAGTTACCACAGTTCTATCCCGATACTCGTCTGTTTTTTTCGTATTTAGGCCTGCTTTCCAATAAACGTCTGCTTTTAGTATACAGGTGTACTTACAAATAACTGTCTGCTTTTTCTCAAAGTCGAAACAGGTTCAACTGCTTTAGAATACCATTTTATGAAACAAGTTATCCTCCTAAAATCTTAGAAAAAAACAATTAATCTTAGTTTAACTATCAACCACAAGGTTATTCACTCTTACCATGATCAGCCTTACGTCTTTCAACTTTTCTCTGACCAAAACTCTTTTTCACTTGACTTTACGTTTGGCACTCTTCCCTCACTTCTGGACTCTCGCCTGGTTGTCGCTATTTATATCTCTCACAGGGGCGTTATACAAATCTTCATTGTCTCAACATAAAAAAACTTACAAACTCTCTCATTATTAAAACAATAACTAAACATTTGTGAAATATTAACTCACAAAATTAATTAATTAATACTTTCTAAAATAAACAGTTTTTTCATATTTGTCATAAACTCCTCATTGAGAGAGATATTTACAATATTTTTTTACAAGGTACAAAGGCTATTTTCAGATCCCATAATAAGTCTTCTCACATAGTTTACACCAACATTTACTGTTCCTTTGTCTGTCATTCCTAGTGTAGGATCTCCAGTTGAACTTCACATTTATAGGATCTCTTATCTTTATCTTGACATCGTGTTGCCTTTGGTCTGTCCTTCCTGATCTATCTGTAAACTAGTACAGTAAGGTAGCAGAAATAAAAACCTTCAGTTCGATGTTGACCCTCAGCCTTCTTGCTATAAAAGTATTTTTCACTCTCTTTGTTAAGCTTCCTAAGTAGAAGTGTTTTGATAAGTATGGTTCAATATTCCTTTCTGGTGCTCTGTTTTTAAATTTCTTTTCATTTTGTTTTGAACTTGACTTTCTCTCTAGCACTGTCCCAAAGTTCTGTGGTAAAGGATTTTTCTCCTGCACTTCTTTCAATTTTTTACTACCTGGTATTTTTCATATTACCAAGTCGTATGTTGG
Source organism: Carcinoscorpius rotundicauda (assembly GCA_011833715.1). Lineage (NCBI taxonomy): Eukaryota > Metazoa > Arthropoda > Merostomata > Xiphosura > Limulidae > Carcinoscorpius > Carcinoscorpius rotundicauda. The sequence continues at coordinate 47,367,304 of CM022395.1, read as the reverse complement.
ATTCCTTGATACACTTGGCTCTTAAATCTTGTATATAATATGGAGTATTTATCATTATTTGTGCTATAGAAAGCTTTTTCATTGCCCCATAAATTAGCACACACAGGTGTACCTTGTCCATTATCATGATGTTTGCATACCAGACTGGTTCTCACTCCTGCTGGTTCTACACCTCGTAGAACCTTCGAATATTGACATATTATGACTTGTTGGCACCTCTTGATATTTATAACATACTCTGATTACTACTGGCACTGTCGATTCATTTGCTGACTTGAGTCAACCTTTAGTAGTGTACTGACCAATCATGGCAATGGCAATTTTTATTATAGTGAATCTGAAGATTTGTTTTATTGTTTCTTATGGCAGCAGAATTCATAGCGACAATCATTCTTTTCTTGTTTTTTACCAGCACTCTCTTTGTTAATAGTCACAACTGCTTTATGTTGATATTTCTGTTGTTGCTTGCTGGTAATAGATTTACATTCTTAACAACGTGTATCATTTTATAACAAACAGTATATATTCTTCCTCCTTTACTTTTGATAGACTCTTGCTTAAGGTCAGCAACACTGGCTTCAAATTTACCTGGATATCTTTGGACTTGCCAGTTATACTCTCTTCATAGATAGTTCTGACAGTTTGAGTATCTCCTCCACATCTTTTGGTGCTCTCTCCTTTAAAAACAGAGACATATTAGTTAAACATAAAATGTTCTCGTAGTAGTAGATTTGTTAATCTCTCAAAACAATTTTCACGCTTGATCAAATCAATTCATCCGGTGAAGTGTCGCTGAAGACGTATCACAAAATGAAATACAGTTTCTTCAGTTTTCTTATAGCAAAGCCACATCTAGCTATCTGCTGAGCCAACCGAGAGGAATCGAGCCCTTGACTTTAACGTTGTAAATCCGAAGATATACTACTGTACTAGAGGGGGGGTAAAGAAGATGTGTTACAAACTGAGATACAGTTTCTTCAATTTCAGGTCTGACTTCTCTGAACTTTCAGTAAAAATATTCCTGAGTAAATACACATAATTTCAGTGAAGTCATATTTGTTTTGCCATAGTGCACAGAGTCTTCTGATATTCTTGTGAGAAGTTAATTGTCACAGACTGCCCAGCCGCCTTTGTACCAGTTTAATTTTGGATGAATCTTTCATTCTTCTTCATGAAAGCATCCATGTCATATTTCTGTTCGTCAAATATGGGCAGCTTGAGTCAGATGGCCCTCGCTCTATTGTCATTCTTAGGTTCTTATTATTTCAGTTGGATGAGCTCTGCGATGCCAGTTTGGGTTTTATTCTCTATATTTAGTTCTCTCTTTTTTATTCTTTCTCTATATATATTTCTAGTTTCTCCTTTCAGTTTCTTTATTTAGTCTTTTTTCCTCACTTTTCTATCAATGTTCTTCTCTATTTAGTTATTGTTTAACAAACTCTCGTAATTACTTTCTACACATTTATCAAATCTATTAACATGGTTATATAACATGATTGTAATCTTCACACCATTTGCGTGCTGTTATATATAAGCCTACTTATTTCCACTGTCGTTCATGCTTTTTTTCTTCTGCCGACCTTTACCACGGTATAATCCGGGCTTTGGCTTGCTAAATATCAGAAAAACTTACTATTTGTTTATTTTGTATATTAAAAAAAGTCTACATGTATATGGGTGTGTTTTTCTTTAGTAGGAGTTTGTGACTTGGTGGCGATGAATTGGATGATAAATAAACAGCACGCTCTCCTCTTGTCTTAAAATAATGTATCCAAAACAAGTTAAATGTATGTACAAAAATTATTTACACTACGTATACCATAGTTGTGTATTAAATACTATAGATTTCTCTTTTTTCATGTGAAAATTCCATTTAGTCCAATTGAATTGCTTATAAATTCAGTTCACAAGCCAAACTATTTTTCTCTATTTTTATCAAATTAGTATCGGTGTGTAATTCACTTAAACTGGATCTTGAGGTATCGTATTTGTATCATGAACTTTTGATACACTTTTTCGTATTTAGGCCTTCTTCCAACAAACGTCTGTTTCTCGCATATAGGCCAACTTCCAAATAGTTGTTTACTTTTTGTCAAAGTCTACACAGTGGGCTATCTGTTCTTTGCTCACTACGGGTATTAAAACTCGGTTTCTAATGTTGTAAGTACGAAGACATACCACTAGGCCACTGGGGAGAGCGATATTTAAATAGCGGCGTTATACAAATTTTCGTGGTCTCTGGTTAAGGCTCGAAACAAATCGGACGTTCTTTGTCTGGCTCTTGTTGAAGGCGATTTAGGCTTGAAATTTTACTAAAAATATAAGAAGAAGAACTTAAATTTAATTTATTTCTCATCAAGACAACACATCGCTCAAAGAACTCACTGAGTACAACTGAAATCAACGACAGAAGAGCGGGAAACCGCAAAGATCTCGACTACGGGTCCAATAAGACCTACAAAAGAAATGGCGGGAAAAGCCGTTACGGCTGAACAAAAGATGAATACAGGTAAGTCAAATGAAACTGATGGCAATAACATTAATAATTCCCCATTGCTAGCTCTGTGTAGTCTAGCAAAAAAGGAATTAAGTACGGTTAAAAAAGTTAATAAAACCGCGATAAAAAAAAAGTAAAGCTAAGAGAAAGTTAATCAAAATTATCAATTCTTCGGAAAACTCAGAATACGAAGAAGAAGCAGTGGTGGCTACCAATACTGAGGTAGAGGTAGCTAGCTACCCCTGCAACTAAAGTAGGGTCAAGTCCCGATTATGTAACGGTAAAAAAACAGCAACACCGAGGATGTTGATATGCCTAAAAATAATAATGAAGAAAAAAATGACAGTGATCAAGACTTAGAGGACCAAGACTTTACCACTGTCATATCAAAAAGAAATGTTAAAAAAAACAAAAAACAACCAACAACAATACAGTAGCAAAAACAAGACCACCACGATACGCAGTAATAATAGAAGGCATTCCGGGTCAGTATAATCAACCCCTGCTTGCCACAGAGGTGAAAAGATGCAAACCTAATGTTAATATAGTTAACATTAAGCGTTTGCCAAGAGGCGGTGTACTTGTGCAAGGGCAAGATGTGGTCGATCTTAACAGATTACTTAAAGAATGGCCAACAGATGCCTTTAAACCTGGAAACATTAAAATCCACCTTCCAGGAAGTAAACCGCAACCAAAAGCAATTGTGGTAAGAGGGGTTCATCAGACGATTGACCTGGAATTAGTCAAACAAGCACTGGATGAACAAAACATACCACACACAAAAATTGAGAGAATAACATCTAAGAAAACACAGGCACCCACAAATCTAATCAGAATAGATATTGACGACAGTTACAATGTCCAAAATTTAATAACTAGTGGAATAATGCTCTGGTATCAGAAATACCAAGTGGAGCAATTAAAAACTCCGGCAATTGTTGTAACACAGTGTTACAACTGCCAAAGATATGGACATGTTTCAGCAGCCTGCTTAGCATCACCGAGGTGCTGCGGATGTGGCGGGGAACACCATATCAACCAATGCAAAAAAGAAAAAGAAACGCCTAAATGTAACTGTGGTCAAACCCACACAGCAAATTACAAAGGCTGCGAAAAATATAAACAAATAAAGCAACGTATTTATCAGATCAGAACACCAACAGAACATAATCAACCGAAAACAAACAGTTTACCTAAAACAGACACACCAACAGAACAGAATCAACCGAAAACAAACAGCTTACTTGAAACAAGCACATCAACAGAACTCAATAAAACAACAAAAACCACGTATGCAGAAATGTTAAAAGGAAAAGAACCACATAAACAACAAGTACTGAAGACTAATACACAGAACAAGAACACATTAACACAAACACAAAAACCAAAAGAAAACAACATCACCATACAGGAAACGAATATTAACACAACAGACAAAACAAGCCTGTTTTCAACAGTTTTCAAAAATGTAATAACTGATTTTATAACAGAATATACCAAACCAAACCAGACAACTAACTTTCTAGAACTACTGATCACTATCTCCATAAAACACATCACACCTCATATACCCTACATTATAACTACACTAACAGGTTACATGCTCACAGCACAATGTTCACAGTAGTGTATATCAACATCCAAGGTGCAATAGCTTCCAAGAAACATGAGATCGAAGATCTAATAGAAGAATTAAACCCCCAGATTATAATAATAAGTGAAACTCTAACAAACAATAATAATAGATTTAAAATACCATATTATTCAACTATTAGAAAAGACAGAAAAAATAAAAATGATGAAAACAGAGGCATTATGCTGCTCCACAAAGTGGACTTATCTGTAATAGAAATCAAATTAAACAGTAGCAATGAACATGTTACTGTAGATATCCTCCAAACGAATAAAACTAAAATAACCGTAGCAGGAATTTACTGCTCACCCAATAAACAATTAGATACAATTTTACTTAATAACATCTTTTCCCACAATCAAAACACCATAGTTATGGGAGACTTAAACAGAAAAAATGTTTCCTTTGGATGCCAAAGTTGTAATTCCAATGGTAGAAAATTAATACAATTTATAGATGATAATAACATAGCTTTATTGAATGATACCACCCCAACACATACATCCTATTCCACTAACACTAGTGACATACTAGATCTGTGTATGTGTACATATAATTTAACCCAGAAATTAGTAAAATTTCAAGTGGGAAAAGATGTAGATAGTGATCATCTCCCAATTTTTTTGCGTCTTCACCCCCTATAAAAATATAACATATAGGAAAGAAAAATTTAATTACAGTAAAGCAGATTGGCAATGCTATAAACAAGAATTAGATAATCTGTTACCTAATACAATTATTAAAGAAGTTATAACGCATATAAACATGGACAACTATTGTCAAACAATCACGGATTGCCATCAGAAAGCAGCCAAGTTAACAATACCAAAACAACACCATAAAACAACAAACAACACATGGAAACCCACCACAGAAATAATCAACCTAATCAAAAAGCGCAGACAACTGAGAAGACAGTACATGATTACAAGAAACAGAGAAACTAAAACACAAATAAACAACATTAGAAATCACATCAGAACTCAAATAAAACAACAAAAACAAAATAAATGGGACAATTACTGTAATAAACTAAACGACATAACTGACCCGAAAAAATTCTGGTCACATCTTAAAAGATTCACAAATGAAAACACAAACACAAAGAAATATCCTCCATAATAACATAATAACACCACTGCACATACAAATAAAGAAATAGCCGAAGCTTTCAAGGATCAACTCCAAAATACATTTAAAACTCACACAGATCCAGATATGAATACAAACTTCTACAATAAAGTCACTAATCACATAGCAAATAATAAACATCAATATGAACCAATATTTCCAGTAAACATAACTGATACAAATACAAGTTCTAACACTGATTATGAAAGCACATTACTAACAAAGGAAATATCCCTACATGAAATACTAGAAGCAATAAAAAACACCAAAAACAAAGCACCAGGAGAAGATGAAATACAAGCTATTCTCCTAAAAAAAGGGCACTCCGAAATTGTTTGACCACCTAAATTCACTATTTAACTTATCGTTATCCTCAGGATATATCCCAGTTTCTTGGAAGCTAGCAAATATTTTAATGTTCCATAAGGAAGGAAAACCAGCGAATAAACCAAATAGCTACCGACCAATCGGCCTGACCAGCTGTGTTGGCAAAATTCTCGAAAGAATAATAAGTAATAGACTCTCCACATTCTTGGAGATAACATCAAAATTACCAGAAGAACAGAATGGATTCAGAAAATTTAGACAAACGACAGACCATTTAATAAGATTAACCGAAACCATAATAGATAGTTTCAACAAAAACGAATGTACAGTCGCTTGCTTCCTCGATATCGAGAAAGCATTCGACACCGTTTGGCACGACGGTCTAAGGTTCCGAATGAATGAAATGGAACTACCGCGAGGAATTATTCGCTGGTTATCTAACTTTCTGGAAAACAGAAAATGTCGAGTAAACGTAGAAGGAACTTTTTCCGAATACTTTACTCCACTAGCTGGTGTCCCACAGGGAGGGGTGGTTAGCCCTATACTCTTCATCATGTATGTAAACAATATGCCATTGAAGGATCCAAATCATGGATTCTTATCACAGTTCGCAGATGATGTGGCAATCTGGAAAAGTGCTGCAACACCAACGATAGCAGCTACAAACATACAACCACAATTAAATAGAATTAGTGAATACTGTGAAAAATATAGAATTAAAATAAACACAGCAAAAACTCAGCTCGTAGTCTTTACGAAATCGACAAAACACAAAAAACAACAGCCAGAAATATATATGAATGGCACTCTACTCCAGATTGCACAATCAGCAAAATTTTTAGGTCTGACTTATGATTCAAAATTAACTTGGATCAATCATGTCAACGAAATTAAAAATAAAATTTGGCGAAGAACCAACTATGTAAGGAGTCTAACTGGTAAAAACAGTGGAGCATCTACAGATAACATTTTGAAAATATACAAAACATATATTAGACCAGTAATAGACTTTGCAGCTCCAGCATGGGTAACTGTAAGTAATAAAACAATCAAAACTAAACTAAAAACAATCCAAAACACACTTCTCACAACTGCATACAGAGTCCCGAGATCAATATCATCTAAATTCATTCATAATTACTCGAACATACCAACCATATCAGATAGACTCCTAAATATTACAATTAGGTACTTTAACAAAAATTGGATGAAAAATGATTTATTATGCGAACTAGACAGGTACCTCATATATGATGAAGAAAATCCTAAATATCTCTCCCCAATTAACATATATTTTAAATATAAAGAAAAATAAATTAAAGTAAAATATGTATGTATATAAACTTTAAATCTTATATTTATAGTTTACATATTTATGTATTTAAAATAAATAAATAAATTGCCGCCAGCTAACTTGATCTACTGTGAATAATAGACTATAAATGGACATTGTCCTGAGAAGGACCTAACATACAAACAGTTAGGGAAAATAAGTTCAGGAAGGAGGAAGAGGTCAAAGAGAACCTGACCCTCCAGGGCAAAATACCCAGCTACCATTGATCCATCGCAATGATGGTCATTCTTAGCACGGAAGTCGAAGAGTGTAGTAAGATTGTAGTTCTACGTACGTTTGCAATATAGCACGGACAAAACGAAATTATGGCTCGCACGAAGCAAACTGCAAGAAAATCCACGGGCGGAAAGGCACCAAGAAAACAACTTGCCACTAAAGCTGCCCGAAAGAGCGCTCCAGCCACAGGAGGTGTAAAGAAACCTCATCGTAACAGGCCAGGAACTGTAGCCCTCCTTGAAATCCGTCGATACCAGAAGTCAACTGAGCTGCTCATTCGAAAATTACCTTTCCAGAGACTGGTGAGAGAAATTGCCCAGGACTTCAAGACGGACCTTAGATTCCAGAGCTCTGCTGTCATGGCTCTTCAGGAGGCGTACTTGGTGGGTCTCTTGGAAGTCACTAACCTGTGTGCTATTCACGCAAAGAGGGTGACCATCATGCCGAAAGACATCCAACTCGTGGTCTCTACATCAATAACTTACAAACATAACTTCTAATACTCATCTACTTTAAACTATCTTATGATAAAAAATTAGCAATCACGAAATGTTAATTCACAAAATAATTAATACTGCTTACTTGTTGTTGTTTTGAATTAAGCATAAAGCTACACAATGGGCTATCTGTGCTCTGCCCACCACGGGTATCGAAACCCGGATCTTAGCGTGTAAGTCCGCAGACATACCGCTGAGCCACTGGGGGGCAAACATAAACTTACTGCTTACTCTAAACAACTTTTTTATATATATATACCATTATCATTATGTACAGCTTAATAGTAACAAAACAGAATATTGTGTAACTCCATATATGGAATAACAATATAATGTCTGATTTCGTTTTGTAAATTTACTTGTGTACTTGAGAATGATTGCACCCGCATGGAAACAATTCTTTACTGTGAAAGCTGGAATTTCTAATAAATTAATATAAAGGTTAGTTTAATAATGACATGACTATAAAATAGTTACATAATAATAATGTAAAACTGGTTAATGTTTTATTTGATAATGAGATAAAAGTTCAATGCATAGCTGAATAACGGAAAATCTGTATAATATACAGTTGAGTAATGGTATTACAGTATATTGTATATCTAAACAATGATGTAGCATTGTAAGGCATAGCTGAACAATAATGTAGCAGTATAAGTATAATGTATTGCTTAGCAATAACGTAGCAGTATAATGTATTACTGAACAAAATGCAGCATAAGGTATAGCTGAGTAACAGTATAACAGCATAATATTTTATAAAAGGTATAACATATAGTGTTTAGCTCAATGTTGGAATATCAGTATAATGAATGGCTCAGTAACAGTATAACAGTGTGATTCTTAGCTGAATAATGGTATAACGATATAATGTTTAACCACATAATGATACAACGTAAAACACACAAATAAGTTTAAAATAGAACTGTTACTTGGCAAGTTCTTCTTCAAATCCACCTTCTGTTACCATCATAAACTGAAACTAATGTTGTATAAATAAAAGTGTCTTTGTTTTCATATCGTTATTCATGTATTTGAAATAATATGAGAGGGCAGGTAGAATGTTTTATCTGTATATTTCAATTAATATACTTTTTTGTAAACTCTCTTGTATGAATATGGTGTCGTCTGCTAAAATACACTTCACATAATACAAAGACTGCTTCACGTAATCCACCGGATATTCCCGAGTATTGTTTGTCATGTAAGGTGGTAGCATAGATTACATGGCATATAAAATTGGAATATTGATAAATAAAAGCAATTATTAAAACTGATTACGATGTTTAATTAAGAGCTTCTGAAGTACAACAAAGAGCTCTCATACACACGTTCAAGTAAATTCATTAAAAATAATAATGACATCTTAAATAATACCTAAAGGCTAAAACAATCTATGTTAACCAACGCAAGATAATTATCCCTGCCATATTTTATACTGCAAAAAATTCCATACATTCTCTAGCAGAAAACGTAATCAGTGTTTTACAACATTTTACTCTGTCTACACTTAAGGTAATAAACGTTGTTTTTTGTTTTTTTATACTCTTAAGACGGCTGGTATGGATATTATCACTTTAATTAAAATAAAATACAGAACAATCTGAAGATGATCTTAGAAGGTAGAAACGTTGTTCTTTATTTTATTTTAATTAAAGTGCTAATATCCATACCAGCCGCCTTGGTAATAGATTTATACTTTAAGTGGGTTTCTCGTCATCACAAAACGTTTTCATTTTTATTTTATTGGAGTATCTATATTTGTTTCACAGGAACATAAGATATTGGATTTCTTACAGAAAGGTTTTCTCATAATATTTCAGGGACTTATTGTTTATTTCTTGACAAACTATCAAATTTATTGGATGTTATACCTTGAAAGTAAGAGGGGTTATTAAACTCAACCTGTCTTACGATAGCCCCTTATAAGTTAATGCGTAATAACTTTACGCAAGTTATTAGTTGAGTTCATGACCAGGGCTCTTCGCCAGTACAGCAGTAAGTCTACGGATTTGCAACTTACAATTCGATTCTCCGCGGTGGGCTTAGCAGATTTGCCCGATGTGGCTTGTGTATAAGAAAAACACACATACCATAACAAAAAAAAAAAAAAATTTTTATCTTTTCTTCAAAATTCAGTAATTGTGTGATGCCTTTTCTGGAGATCCGCATATTTATGCATGAATATTATAGTGTAATAAACTTGCATATCACTAAAACTGTAAGTAGTTATTGTAAGCCAGCTTGTAAGATTATATTTTCGTAAATAGTCATGTTACAACTACCAGATATTAGTTATTGTCAGGGTTATTAGGTTAATGATTTTCTAAAATTAATTAATAATTAGTAACTAGGTTTTTTATATCTCGTTACTAAGTCCTAACTAGTTCTATTCTACGTTCTAGCTGCTAATCTGCTGTCGTCTTCAGATTAGCATGGAGTACATCTTCGATTTTAACTTCCGATCGAAGCAAGCAACATCATATATAAGAACTAAATATCAACCAGTAGTGAAAATAAGTAATTAAATACACTGTTCTTACGTTCTTTCCTATAATGATTAGAATCTGTTATTTTACTGTTAGTTACTCCACTCCTAGCTATATTTTCAGCCACATCACGGGGTTTGACCATTACGGAGATTCAGGCTCGTTCTAAATGTGTATATTTATTCAATTATGCACACACACACACACACACATATATATATTACAATAAAATATTTAAAATAACAAATGTAATAACATATTAAATATTCTAACAATTACTGGTAATTAAAGTAATGTTAGAGAAAGAAAGGGTGTGATTCATTTATACAATAAAGAAACACGAGTGGTTTGCTCCATGGTAGAATTCATATTTCTTGAACAACGTATTATCAGTGTTCAAAAAGATTTAATATAAACCTCCTTAACAATGTCTACTGACCAATAAAAGCCTATTAAATAGCTGGGTAAGTGAAGGTTAAGAGTAGCTTGACATCTGAGATAAATTACTAGCACACAAACTACTGTTTAGCTATAGAGATGGAGACATTTACAATAAACCTCGCTTTCTATAGATTAACAGATAAGTTGTTTCTGGGAGAAACACAGCACTGTGATGTTAACAGTCTATCGCAGTATTCGAATCCGGAAATAATTTTTTACAGGGCAGACCTACAAAACCACATTTTTAACGGCACGATTCACATACTCATTTTAATTAGTTTTTAAGGTCTGAATTTCGCAGAACCTTTGACTTATGATAATCGATTCAGTCTTTCCTGGTTTTAATTTTATTCTTCTAAAACTAAATTCCAGCGTCAAACGGTGGCATACCAACTGTGAAATTTGAACAGTGAAATACTTATGTTGGAACTACCTAGTGAAGAACAGAGAGAAAGAATTCTGAACTCTGTTAAAAGAAAGGTGTCTTACCGTTAACAGCAACATGCGCACACTAGTTTTATTGGGAAGATAGATAAAAATGGAAGTGTTAAAACCCATACACCTGGACCGGCATGGCCATGTGGTTAAGACTCTCGAATCGTAATCCAAAAATTGCAGGTTAAAATCCCCGTCACACCAAACATGCTCGTCCTTTCAGCCGTGAGAGCATTATAATGTTACTGTCAATCGAACTATTCGTTAATGAAAGAGTTGGCGATAGGTGACGATGACTAGCTGCCTTCACTCTAATCTTACACTACTAAATTATGGACTGCTAGCGCAGATGACCCTCGTTTTGATTTGCATAAAATTAAAAACAAACGAAATCCATATCCGTCGATCCGCAATCTGGCTTGTTTACCACTAAGCTACATCTGTCGTACAAAAATATGATATAAACCTGTAAATACTATTTTTAAGAGTAAGATAAAAAAAAGGCCGACGACAATAAAAGTAGCGTTAAGAATTATTTTCTCTGTTTGTTGTCAAACATTAAGATTTCTGTCTTGAGCTCACCACGCATATCGAAACCTGATTTTAACGATATAAACCTTCATTACCATATGTCACTTAACCATAGGGCACAAAAAAATGAAAACCCTGTAAAGAAAAGTTTCGAAGTTAAACGAAATAATAGCTAAAATCTATTTTGATAGTGTGAAGAATAAAAAAAACAAAACAGGAGTAATAATATAGTAATAAAAATGATAAAATGTATAATGTTTTTATTTTTTAATAAATTAAAAATTGAGTTTCTGAGAAACCTATAAAGACTAGTCTTTATTGTTTTATTAAAAAAATTAAAAACACGTATAAAGACTAGTCTTTATTGTTTTATTTAAAAAGAATTAAAAAGCCTATGAAAACTGGTCTCATAGTAAGATATAGAAAATTAAAAACCTATAAAGACTAGTTTTGCGGTAAGATACAAAAAATTAAAAATCCTATAAAGTCTTATGGTAAGATACAGGAAATAAAAACCTATGAAAACTAGTTTTATGGTATGGTAAAGAAAATTAAAAAGCCTATGAAGACTAATCTTATGGTGAGATACAGAAAATTAAAAACCTATAAAGGCTGGTCTCATGGTAAGATATAGAAAATTAAAAACCTATAAAGACTAGTCTCATGGTAAGGTACAGAAAATTAAAGAACCTATAAAGACTAGTCTGATGGTAAGATACAGAAAATTAAAAAAAAACGTATAAAGACTACTCTTATGGCATGATACAGAAAATTAAAAATACCTATAAAGACTCGTTTTGCGGTAAGAAACAGAAAATTAAAAATCCTATAAAGACTACTCTTGTGTTATGATACAGAAAATGAAAAAAAATGTATAAAGATTAGTTTTAATGGTATGATTAAGAAAGGTATAAAATTCTGTAAACATTAACATACACAGTAGAATAAAAATGACATAAATAAATCTGAGGATTGCGGGCTCAAACGTTTAGCGGTCATGTCAAACGTTCTAGCCATGGGGACGTTATGAAATGACAGTCTATACCACTATTCGTTGGTAAAAGAGCAGGCAGCCCAAAAGTTGGTGGTGGGTGGATATGACTTGCTGCCTTTCCTCTAGTTTTATGCTGCTAAATTAACGACAACTAGCGCCGATAGTCTCCTTGTAGTTTTTGCCCGAAATTCAAAAATAAACAAATTAGTTTGAATGTTGAGATAAAAAATAAGCAAATAAACCTATAAAGATTAGTTTTGTTTGTCAAGCTAAATAAAAATTACAAACCAAAAGAGAAAACTAAGTTATCTTAGTGCAGTATCGAATCTCTGTAGAATTACCAACTTCGTGTCTTAAGTGGTCTTACGTACAAATTCCGAATTCTTACGAAGCAAGAAGCGGGAAGACGGTGTTCCATTCCCACAAAACACGAAGTTCCACTCGAAAAAACGTAAATTCGCAGGATGTTGAGGGACTACGTTCAGTGGTATCGTAGTCGAAACGATATAATTACTTCTCTACAAACAGTGAAGGTAGACTCTTTCCAATGAAAATATTTCCAATTTCATTTCGCAGTTTCTTTTCATTTGAGTTTTCAACTAAAGCTGTAGATAACTCATTCATGTAATGATTCACTACAAAGTTCCTTAGCATTGATTTACTTTGTTTCAGAAAGTTTAAGCAAAGCTACACGAGGTCTACCTCCTAACAGCCGAACCTAATTCTGGATTGATAGGATAAAAGCAGCTAGTTACCAATCCCCATCGCCAGCTCTTGGACTGATTTTCAAAACGATTACTTGGATTTGGCTGTTACTCTTTCAGCGCACTAGGGTCTTTTAAAGTGTTTTTGCAGGCAATGGGATCTTGGAATCAGAGTTTTCTCACAACAATCGTTAGTTACATAATTGGACTGTTGAGAGCTACAGCAGGTCATAAAAATGTTTATTTAACGTGAATTTCGTAAAAATCCTCTTCTCTTGATTCAAATAACAGTAAAAACAAAGAGAGATATAAACATGGCAATGTTGTATTGTAAAATTCGGCTAACATAACTAGGATGTACCTGTCAAACATGAAAAATAAAATACAACATTATTAATACAAATTATTTTTGAAAACTCATTCAGAAACATTCACTTTGTACTTGTAGACGGCAGGTTTTATTATTTTTATTAATACTTGCTGTGAAATTTCACACTATTTGCAGCTAACCCACGTTTTAGTAGAATATGAAACGACAAACATTACGAAATCATGGTTTTTTTGCTCGTGAAATGCGAACAAACACATGAAGAAATTCTAGGTACGAGTAAGAATATGCCGTAAGATCTTTAGCTCTAATATCAATCATCGTTTGTCTTCTTATGAGTTTTTATTTTTAGGGAGCGGACGTAAATTACGTCCATCTTCCTTACAGAACAATTTCGTGTCTTTACTTCTTTAGATTATACCTCACAGAACTTATATCATGATTTGTACTGATCGCTTTTGCTTTTCGGGGACTTTTGGAGCTATGCTCACAAGATTAAAGCTAGAATATAATCGAAAGTAAAAATGCAAAACTAAAATGTTCCGTCACGCATGTTTTAACCTCATTAATTCTGACTTCCCATAACAACAGCGGTGTTTAGTTTTCGTAGTTGTTTATGTATCGCCTCAAGCTTTGTTACGGGATTAAAAACGTTATATAATATATTGTGATTAAAATGTAAATATTTTCAAAACCAGAAACTTCTCATAGTATTTTAACTCATAATTATGTGTAACTAAATTATCTTGGGTCTAATCATGAAGAGCTTTTTATTGATTTTAAGAAACCCATTGATCTAAATAATTATCTTGAGGAAATCATTTCAGACGTAAATATTAGTGATCCGTTCAGAAAAATATTTACCACATATATTTCCGACCCGAGTTTTGGACTTATTTGTTATGTTAGAAGAACGACACTATGATAAGTTTCTGTAACACTGTGCAAAAAAGTAATTTATTTACATTCATGTTCGTTAACAGTGTAATAAATATATATGTTTAGTATTGAAACACTTAATTATTTTGTAGAATGACGGGAGTTAATTGTACATTTTGCTATACCAGAAGCACAACAGTGTATGAAGAACGTGACAAGAAGATTCTACAGACGGCAGCTGGTGAGATTTATCGACAAACATACAGCATGGATACTTGAAAAGTCCTGTCATAGCTAGGTGGCACCAGTTAAAATGCTACCTTTTTTATACTGCTGATGCTCTGAATTCTATTATAATATCACAATATTCTATTATACAACTCGAATTCTAAGAGGATACCCTTTAAATAAAAGCGCTCTTTTCTTATAGCGGATAACCTGCACACAGACTTCAAATCCTTACTTGATCTGGCTGCAACTGTTGTCAACTTCAGGCTTGTCCTCAATCAGGATTTACGTTGCTGTCATTCTCTGCTCACCACGTGATAAACGTTATTACTAGTTTTAAATTGTTTTATTCTGATTCTAGAGCATAACCATTACTGATATAGTACATTGAAATATATTGTTTTCATGGGCTAACATCTTTTATTTGGTTCAACAGCTTAGCGGAAATTTCAGAAGTAATTACATAAAACAGACATTTACAAATATCAAACTCAGACGTGGAAAATTAATGTATGCGGGCATTAACTTGTTATAACCGGAATTTGCATGTTTTAAATATTTGTGAAATTAATAGTTATCTTTTCTTGATAATTAAGTATTTCATATAAAGATGTCATTTTTATACCGTATCATATATAAGGTATCTTCTTGCTTACCACCAAGTATGTTAAAAAAATCAATGGAAAACTACATTACTTCTAGCTAAGTTTCCATTTAGCACATGTTGTATGCGATGTTGGTCATATTTAAAATGAATAATTTATCAATATTCTGTTTAATATTAACAACCAAAATAAGTTGTTTTATATATTATATTCGTGTACTAATGTACCAATTATGGATAGTTGTCAGCCATAACAAAATATCTTTTACTTGGAATGCAACATTAGATTATAAATATACTTCATTGTTTCTCATTACACTGAAACTTTGGCACCATGAAAATAGACTAGTCGTAAATGTATTTAAATCTGCAGACATTTTGTTCAGTCAAAATAAGTTGCATTTACCAGTGGATTAGTATAAATGATCAAGAAGTGAAATAATTATTAGTGGATTACTTAAATCCCCAGAAGTACGTGAATTAGTTTCAACCGGAAGGTAGTGTTATTTTTTGTAAAATTATTTACGCTTGTTCCTGATAGATTTCGAAAACTAAAGCATTTTGTAAAGCAGACGCCTTATTTTCAATAACGTATATAGACATTCATTGTTAGAAAACTATGTATTTCATTAAAAAAAAAAAAGTATTTACTCTGAATATGATGAAGTTTCTATATTTAGTGTTTTATCTACAAAATATTTTTTTTTGTTTTGTTCACTAAAACATTGCATGTAGACTTTGCGCATGAAACGCCGTAAGGAAAGAAAAAGATTCCAAATTAAAATAACTTTTATACCAGAATTGAACACATTATTTCAAGTGGTTGAATCTAGTGACCTCCATGCTCTCTGTCTAATGATCTGCCAACACCAATGTCTTCGAAGTTCCCGTCAAATCCCACATAACAATCCAAGCGAGAAAACTCATTCAGTCCCAGCCGGAACGAGTTACCCGTGGTTACACTGGACACGGTCAATACCGAGGAAAATATTCGCACACGTCTATTTCACGTTACTTTGATAGAAATAACTATAAATCTGGTTTAAGCTCTTCTGTCGTGGCTGTTCTACCATCTATTACTGAAAGTCTTATTAGCCAAATAGTTACTCATGTTGAATTTTTTACACGATCTTAAGTAATAAAAGAAATTTACAAAATCTCCACATAGATGTTTTCTGAATTTCATTTTTGAAAAATATAAAACGTCAACGTTTTTCATTTAAATCTACTTTTTGTTTTCAAGATTAAATGATATATAAAAGTGAATGGTGTTTTTTATATTATGAAAATACTTAGCTTCTTATATAATTAAACTGTACATCATATTCGTATCTGAAATTTATTTTAATTGGAAAAAGAGACTAAAAATTAAACATAAGCAGCAACGTTCTCTTATGGTGCTATTGCCTTGTAAAAATACATTCGCATACATAGTTTTAAACGAATGAACAAGCATAATGTAAGCTTTGATAACACAATTCAAGAATATCATTGTTTATATATCATACCTTAAAATATATATCAGTACTCAAGACAGTAATATAACAAAACATTTCTCTCTGTTTATTTGTTGTGTAATGCATACATAATGTCGTGTTTTCAGACTAGAAGTCACTGTATTTGTCGGTCAGATCTGAAAACTAAATGGCAAATGAAACGTAGTTAAGCCAGAAATATTTATTTCTAGAGCTTTCACAATACATCAGATCATTTAGTACTTCCAAAAATAGGCAAAGAGTAGTTTACACTAAATGAAAGTTATCCATTTTGCCCCAAGCTATCAAAAACTTTGAACCCACTCGTAATAGCCCAAATGCGGTAACTTATCTTTCTAAGCAGCAACACAGAAGTTTCATCAGTGTGATTCCGTACAAAGATAATAATAAATTGAACTTTGGAAATTGAAATATGTTAGGTTGGTTTAAAACATTTATTTGTTTAAAGTAGCAATGAAAAAAAGGAATAATGACTCAAACTCTTGTAATTCCTTTAACATGTCTTCAAAGTCTAAATAATTTTAGGTTAAAACAACTGCTCAGTTTAAGCTTTTAAAGTATTTGAAAAAATACAAAAAGTGCTCATGATAATCGTTTATATATATATATATATGATACAGTTGAATGTGTAATCGATTTCTTAAACTACCAATAAAAATTACAAAACTTAGCTACTATCTGATACTTTCTGTGTCTATCATATACCAGAAACCAAATTTGTTAAGTTTAATATTATATGATAGTGTTATGCGGGCTTCTTAAAACGTCAATAACAATGTATATTCAAACTACATACAGTTCTCCAAATTTTAACATTTATGAAACAATTGAAAAATCTACCTCATCAACTTTCTGGTTAATTATTTAAATTAAATTCTAAAAAAATAACAGATATGCACAACCTCTAATCTAGAAATAATTCATTCATTTTCAACCTAAAATCGTACATTAGCATTCTTGTAAGGACGATAATTGATATTATGAAACCTCCTATTTTAATTTTCACTTAGCATAAATTCTTCAGTGTAGTTTTATTCCAACTAAATTATACAAATCACAAGAACTTCAATATATATTAACATAGTGTAATTTAACGTACTTATTACATAGTTAACAAGACAAATTATTATGAAAAACATACTTTACAGTCAATACAAAAACCAAACCGAGCATAGAAATAATTATCAGTTCAAGTTTTAATGTTATCTGAAAGAAGAATGGTTGTAATAACTAAAATGCCGTATTGAAGCACGTATGAGATGAGAAGATATTTAAATTTATTCAAAGCAATCCTATGTTAATAAAGTATTTGCATTATTTTCTGGTTTTACAACAATTTATTTTTCTTCTAAAGATTAAACATAATGCTAAAGATAACGCAACTTCTAGGTCAGTAAACATTTCCAAAGTGTTACAGTTTTTTGCTGTAATTTTAAGCTATTTTATCGAGCAATATAAGCGTCACAAAACTTAGTTAACAGTTCCATAATACACACTTTATTTTAGGTTTGACAGAGAAACGATAGGAAAAAAATCCACTTACGTAAGACAGTCGTGCCAGTGTCACAGAGGACATCAACAGCAGAATATCTGTAATGTTTCTTGTTTACTACATAATTTCAAAATTCCAGTTTTTATAAGCAGCTCCCAGCATATCTTATAAAACTGGGATTTGTGAAGCCTTATCCGATGAATCTGATAACACCTGAATATGACTATACAGTTTTTATACCAACAAAAGAGATGAAATCACCCACTAGTAGAGTATACCATCTAGAGAAATTTTCATTATGTGATACAAGCTCTGGATCCTTGTTTTCTTGTTGTTAACAACAAACTGCAAAAACCTTTCACAGAGGTAATTAGACCCTTAAGGAAGACGAAAGAAATCATACAGCGGCAGAATTCCTTAGCACCATCCTCAACAAATTATTACAGTTGAACACCACCATGACTTATTTCTGCTGAAAAAATAGTCTTGTGATCAAGGTAATGTGCAACATATATGAGAAAAAAAAACAACAACTCCAAAGACGTTATATGCCAAGGTTACAACGCCGTTATTGTGTCAGAAAAATAATTGTTGTAACAAGAATCATGACAGCAGATAAAGACGATATCTTAGTTGAACCTGAACCTGCGCCTTGAACGTAGGGAAGTTGGTTGGTTTCTGGTTGATCCGAAATCTGTTTTTCTTCTTTATCGAACGAACTTGATAGTTTTCCTAAGAGAAGATAATCTTTATTGACTAACCAACACAAATTATGTCGTTTTTTGCTTTAAAATACGCAATATTATGCAGTAAAAAACGGGGATTTCAAAACAGATATCAGATATATTAACTTTTTACTTTTTTATTCTTTACAAGTATTTTTAAAACTGCTGTTTTTAACTACGAAAATAGAAAAATACAGTATGTTAAATACGCATTTTCTATAAAATATTTTATGTTTTACATCACTTTCTCATATAAAAAACTTTGAAATATAAATTGTTTAAAGAGTACTTTATCTGTACCAATGATTGGTTCAAATGGGTTTCAGATGTCCAAAGTTTCACCCTCCTCCCAATACACACAACTCGGTGGGTCAGCGTAAGTTCAAGATTTATATAAAAAAAATAAAAACTGAGGTTGCGATATCCCCATTGGGAACAGCAACGAACAAAGCATATTTTTTCAAGAGAATTAAAAAATATTAGATTATAAACTATGACAGCACATTCCAGTAAGAACAGATTTGTTACTTGAACTTTCTTTTACCTTTAACGAGAATGCTTAACATGTAATTTTTTTTCCGGTTGTATACATGAGGTCAAGTGATCTATCGATCTCCAGACAACCGAAGAAAATAAAAACAAACAAAAAGTAAATATCTTAACGCTTCTAATTAAAATCATTCTTTGACGAATTTTTTGAGGGCGTGATTAAAATTTCAAGATACTTCACAACCAATCTATTGCGAGTAACAAGAGTAAACTATGACGTTGTAGAAGTTTCAACTATTCTTTAAAGTTTCATTGTACAGTGACTTTAGCCACATTTAGGACTATCAATGAAGCAGGATTGCTTTAATTACGCCTTTGTTTTATCCATTAGCGCAAATAATACTCCAACACTGTCTTATTTACTGTCTGACACTGTATCATGAACATTGTACTAATCTTAAACATCAAGCGATAGTCAACCGACTTTTTTTCACATGTAATATATCGTAGTTCAATTTGTTTATTATTCGAATTAACGAAGATGTTAACGGTCAGGTTTTATGAGAAATATATAAAATGTATTTGGTTTCAGGTTATTAAAAGAATATTTAAATATATTTTGTTATAACATTTGTAAAGTATGTGAAAATCTTTATTTTTAAGAACAATGTCTAATATTTCAAATACGGAAGAAGAATACAAACCTTTATTTCCAGCGAAGTGAATTTTATCGTAATCAACCTTTAAAAATGCCGTCATTTCTACCTCAAACATCTTGTTTGGGTCTGAAGGTAGTTCATCAGGAATTTCTCTTTTCTTTCTACCAAAACCATACTGATCGTTTCCACAAAGAATCTGAAATTAAATAATATACAAACGCTGAATTAAAATAAAGATTAAATACAATACCTTTACAATAATAATTTATTAGATAAACGATCCATAATACTTGTAATTATAATACAATAAAATGAAAGAAATTCAAAATACGAGAACTAATTAGAAGACAACTCCATCTTTTGTCAACTTGCTACAGAGAAAGAGAAATATTCTGATTCTGAAATATTTCAGTAAAGGAGTGAAGGTCGAAACAAGAGTTACACAAACCTAATGATAAAGTCGGATGTTTATAGCTTGAAAATCGAAAGTACGTGTCTGTCAAACAAAAGCTAACTATTGTTCAACTATATTGTGTTTCGGATACCTTTAAAAAAATACTTTGGCGGAATACTTTCAATCTGAATAGTTTGTTGTCTTTTTAATACCAAAAATTACGAAGCTCTTATTTTGGTATCTTTTCCGAAAGAATTATAGTTGTAATAATATAATAAGTTTTATGATTCCACAAGACTGAAAAGAGTAAAATATTAAGAAACAGTTAGCAAAAAAAAACAAACAACTTTATTTATAACATAATAATATTATGTTTCTCGATATTTAAATCAAAATAATATCTTTTGACGAAAATATCTACTTTTAGGATTTTTAAACACAAAATGAATTCAGTCTCAATTTTCTCAATTAGTAATCATAATATTAATAATGACGATAGAAATACGTATAAATAACCATTAAGATATAACGTAACAGTGATAAAACCAGCCCGTGTTACCATAAGTATGTATGGCATATCATCTAATAATTTTATAATCAAATTAGAAAGTAATGTAGCATGTCTAATACACTTCTTACAGACATAACTGGTAAATGAATGAAAAATATTATACAAAAAAGTTGTACAAAATCGTATCTTATGAACAGAGAATCAAACTCGAGTTGTGAGACAAAACAAGTTAGACACACTTTGTACAAGAATTCATAATTCAGTAAAAATGTTCTTTTTTTCAAAATTAATCAAGTTGAACCTGGTAACTTGTAGTTGGTGTGTTTCAAAATAACGACAGGTTATCAAGTTATACAGAAACATTATCATCTTTAGAAACTTGTGCATGTTTTAACTGATATGTCACATTCTTCTTGAATAACATAAAAGCTAAAGATATATTTGGGTAACGTGGATAAATATGTTGAATAGAAGCGTATTCGCTAAGAAGTTTTACTACAAAAACTAACAACAACGGTAATGATAAGGAGAACTACATTATTGTATTAGATTAAAGAGCTACAAACATTTGAGACAAGTAGTATTGTTGATACTCAAATATCTACAGTTGACACAAAGTTAAGTCAGTAGTTTATAAATAAGTAAGTGTCTACTGTCGATACACAATTAAATATCTACTGTTGTCACAAAGTTTAGTCAGTGTACTGTTTATAAATAAGTAAGTGTCTACTGTCGATACACAATTAAGTATCTACCGCTGACACAAAGTTAAGTCAGTATTGTTTATAAAGAATTAGGTATCTATTGTTGATACACAGTCACTTGAGCACTGCTTACAGAAATTTTGCCTGTTTTGATTACCCTGTGATTCATGAGCATGTCTGAGGGTTTATAACGTTGAAATCAATGTCTGTTTTGGGCGTAGCTTAAATGTTCCGTTATGTAAACTCAAAAATATATAGACAAACAGTTTGTGTGTTTTAGCACACAAATGCACAATAACCTTGTTGTTTGCGTGTGGGAACCAAACGCTGAATTTCAGCATAATAAGTGGTCAAGTTTGACGTTAAGTCACCTGGGAACCAAAATACACTGTTCAAAGATAATAATGTAAATAACCCACGTTAAACAAGATGAGCTATCAATTTTCTTACTTCCCTTTATGGTAAATAATAGTGAAATAAAATCTTTACGATCAAATAATAAAAATACTGTTTTCCGGCCTTTCGTGTAAAACCTACTACATCTTATAGTGTAATGAAAATATTTCTTTGAATGTAAACTGCTTTATGGTCTTTCTATATAAAAAAATGTCTACACTTATTAGGAGGTAAGAGAGAGATAACACTGCACTCGATTGTGAATTTTACGTCATAAGTTCGTTATAGTTATGTTAAGAATATTTCTGAGATATTGAAATATTTAGAAAAAAAATAGCTTATTACAAACATTTTTTCTTTAAACTTAGAACCATGTGGTGTACAACTGAAGATTTACTGTTTATTAACTTTAATCTATCAATCCTGATTTATACATGTGAGTGGTAATGCATATTTATGACTGAATAAATAATACATTATATTGATTATTTATGATGAAATAACACGATTTTATTCAGAAATACAGTCTCGGTCAAAATTCTTCCAAACTGATTTATATGTTTGTAGTAGTTATCGAGTAAATGCCTGAGTGACAGAATACTTTCTGTGTTACCACTCAGATATATGAGTTGTAAGAAATCTTATAAACTGGTCGACATAGAGTGTTTTAAGTATTTGTTTATCAAAACACACATATACACATCAGTTTAGTGATTTTAGTATAATTATTTTTGCAACATATGAAAAATTTTTTTAGGCAGTTTCTTTGTATTTAGGTGTAGAGCCGTGTCTTGTCAAAAGTTTAGTGCATTATGTGTGTTTTTCTTATAGCAAAGCCACATAGGGATATCTGCTCAGCCTACCGAGGGGAATCGAACCCCTGATTTTAGTGTTGCAAATCCGGAGATATACCGCTGTACTAGCGGAGGGCTGTCAAAAGTTACAGGGCGTCAAATTGTTCGACTGTCTAGAAAAGGTATGATGCAAACGGGCATCCCAAAAACAGTAGTTTACTCACAGCGTACTGCATCCAGAATCGTGAAACGTCATCGGACTACAGGAAACGCTGTTTCGGGAAATTCTACTGACAGAAGCCAAAAAACTAGTGTCCGAAATCGCAGTGTTTAAATCATGTTAACACATCAAGATGGAAAGAAGTCTTGGAACATCTCACGACAAGATTGGCATGAACAGATTCATTCCAGGGAGTCCAGATGGACAGTGAATAGAAGACTGACCAAATAGTTATTTTGCAAGAATGACTATCTGCAAACCAATAATAACTAGAATCTTCCATCGTCATCGTGTTATTTGGGTAGGATAACACGCTAATTGGCGACATGTCATATTTTTAGATGAATCCTGTTTTTGGTTTGATAGACCAAGGCTTTAAAGGGTTGCTATGGTCAGCAATGTTTCCACATTGTAATCCCGCTGAGAAATTTTGAACAAAACTAAGCAAGAAAATTACTAATTATGACCTCAAACTAGCTACAGTAGCTAATGTGCAACGCTTTCTAAAAACAAGTTGCAATGAAATCATTCTAGGTTACAACAGTAATACTATTGGCAGTGTCCCGTATCTCTTTGCGGAGGTTACTACAGTACGAGTCGAACCAAGTACTGAGCGTTTGATATGAACCGATATAAGGTTACAGACGCCATTTATTATATTACATTTCATATATATATATATGTGTGTGTGTGTATGTATTTTAGTAAGTATTCTTTCAGTGATAGGTGAAATACTTAATCGCATCTTCGTACAGTATCTGGTAAATCGTTCATGATATAAACAGAACCTGTATCTTTATATAAATTACACACGTAGATGTTTAAAATAATAAGTGTGTCATCACTAAGTATATTTGTATTCTATTTTAGTAATAACGATTTTATTTGTTACAAAATACGATAACATTTTGATCAAGACTGTAACAGGCTGTGGCCTTTAAAAATTACCTGTGACTGATTATTAAACTTCTACTTCATGCCTTGCACCCCAGGAAATAATAACATAAATGCGCAAAGCAATAACAACAACAAAAAAGTATAAACAATTCTTACCCCTTGACATTTCTTAAGACAAACATTGACGGTGCCAACAAACAATACATAACTGGAGTGAGGAAACTTGAAAGCTCTGAACTTGGCCGACAGCGTGTCCCCATTATCTGATGTGTAGAAGTTACCGAAAATGTATGAATCAATGGAGCATCTACAGGGAAGGGGAATAAAAATCGGAAATGTAATTACAGCACCAACAACGCCGTTTACTGTTATTAAGTAAAAGAAAAACGAGAAGATATAAATATATAGAATTTCTCGATTTCGTTAGTCGATATAGATGTTTCTTTACCATATCTTGACAACGCCAAATCCATCATCATCGAATGTGTACACTCGACAGTTTAGTCCTGACAAAGACTAATAAAGTGAATACAGAAAACTGGCAGCGTTAGAACCCCAACAGATAAATAGGTTAACGTATCTGTCTATATTCCAATCCTTCTTATTCCGCTTTACTACTTATTCAGTAAAATTTTCAACAATACCAAAGCTGGCATGTCACACTTATTGTTAAAGAGCCATATTGCCAGTTATAACTGGCATAGAAGATAAACCTACGTCTACGTTGTAACATGTATATATATTTATATCAAGATAGACTTGCCATAAGAAGTGAGATGCTATTCTGCTTGAAAGGGAATAATGTTTCTTTATAAACATTTATTTTGCTACACAGGAGGTTTAGTATTCCTACATAATGATACATTTGATATATTAAATATCCAATAACCATTGAATAAACCAAACACGCGCATAATAACTTAACTGTTCACGGAATAATATTCTTTCTATGACAGTATATTCCATTTTCTGTTGATAAAGATAATATATATATATACAGTTATGATATTTTTACAGACAAGTACACTACAAATAAGGGTAAATTCGTAGTTGACATCCGATAAATACATTCTCGAACCGAACTTCAGAATACACTATTCCCAACAATAATAATAGGATGCGCATAATTACAGAAATTGTTGGTTGTATATTGTCTGATTTAAACACTTAAAACGTGGCACGCCCTCTCTTAGAAATGTAACACGTTTTAATTACATATTACGAAACTAAAATTCTTATAACTCATTAGCTGTTTATTGTAAATCATGAGGACCATGTGTATTTCATTATTCTTTCTTGACCAATGATGATTCTGTTTCTTACCCGTTCATAACAATCACCTCTTCTTGTTTATGTGCGCTATCAGTCACTTTCAAATAACTTGCAAGAACTCCATAAATATCTGAAAAAGTAAACAAAGAAATCGTAGAATTTTCAAGAACTAAAATTTATTTAAATAACGCCACCAAAGAATTTTGTATTTTAAATACAGCTTTCCTATAATTTTCAAGAACTAAATATTTAAATTCAGCCACTGTACAATTATCAGGAATTCAACATTTAAATACACATGTCGTACTGCTCACAAGAACTAAGAACTAAATATTTAAATACAGCCACTGTACAATTATCAGGAATCCAACATTTAAATACACAAGTCGTACTGCTTACAAAAACTAAATATTTAAATTACGCAGTCGTACAGTTTCTGAAAAGTAAATATTTAAATAAAGCCACTGTACAGTTTTTAGGAATTAATCATTTAAATACAGATGTCGTACAATTTCTGTGAATTAAAGTTTTAAATAAAATATTTTAACATTCAACGTTCAAAATGCACATAAATTTTCTATTAGAGAAAAAAAAAACGATATTAAACAGTTACTTTGCACTAAGTAATATCTAATGATTAATGTTCTCTAATAATTTTTCTTTGCTCGTATATTACATTTTGATTTCAGAATAAACGCAACAAACGAATTATTAAAACTTATAAAATAAACGTAGAACACGATATAAGTTGAAACATTTCTCAATAAATAAATTATTTTTTTGCATATCGAACACATAAGTAGTTAGAATGATAATCTCTTATCAAGACACAATAAAATCTTAGACAACATTAACCTTAGTATTGTAATACATAAACTCTTTTTGGTATTAAACATTACAAACAGTGGCTGAAAATAAAATCACAATAAATTATTCAAGTATCCATTGTTTGTTTGTTTGTTTTGGAATTTCGCACAAAGCTACTCGAGGGCTATCTGTGCTAGCCGTCCCTAATTTAGAAGTGTAAGACTAGAGGGAAGACAGCTAGTCATCACCACCCACCGCCGACTCTTGGGCTACTCTTTTACCAACGAATAGTGAGATTGACGGTAACATTATAACGCCCCCACGGCTGAAAGGGCGAGCATGTTTGGCGCGACGGGGATGCGGACTCGCGACCCTCGGATTACGAGTCGCACGCCTTACGCGCTTGGCCATACGCCCAAGAGTTGGCGGTGGGTAATGATGACTAGCTGCCTTCACTCTAGTCTTACATTACTAAATTAGGGACGGCTAGCACAGATAGCCCTCGAGTAGCTTTGTGCGAAATTCAAAAACAAAAACAAACACGCTATATGGCCCTTATTGGGGCAGTGGGGATCATCTGGTACTCATAAGTAAAAAATACCGGCAACTAATTTGAGAGGTTGTACCTGAGTACGAAAATATAGTTTGTGGTACCAGGTTACAAACATTAAATAGAATGATTTATTTAAAATACTTGCCACACTGATAGGTTATAAACAAGCTTTAAGATTTAAAACAGGTTTACTAAAATAATATACTGACAAAAGATTAAAGAAATTTTACGCTGATGTCACTTAACTAGCACAACTTCTTGAAGTAATCACTTTTAACCCTGTTTATATTTAGAAAATAATATCTGATTCACTACTTGAATATCCATCCCTAAATAAAAGGAAACGCTTCAGCAATACATAGTCACGTGAAAATGAAACATACCGTTCATAAAATAACCGTATATCAGTATGTAGCAGTTATTATATAATTATGTGTATCAAGGTGACGTACTTGTGTATGAAAGTGATATGAAATTAACTCATATGTATCAAAGTGAAATACGACATACTAAATTTTATTAAAGTGATGTGCGATATACTTTCGCGTGTGAAAGTTTTATACAACGTGCATGCGTGTATCGAAGTTTAAACAAATAAGAGTAGCGAAACCTTACAACAATGAAGTACTTAATATTGAGATCTATAGCCATCACTGTCTAACTGAAAATAAAAATATTCTGGTTAAACCGGAAAACAAAAAATCATAATGAGAGTAATTTTAAAAAAGAAATATGTTTCTAACGAGCTCGTTATTCATTTTTCTTCATTCTAATGAGAACTGACGCTCTTCGTTTTTTGTTCTGCTGTTTTTATACATTAATTACGTCTATGCAAATTCTATAATAATATTTTCCAGTCTGAAATTGACTTCTTGCTTTGCCTTACTTTTTCCTACTTTATTCCCCTAATTTTCATTCTTTTATTTTCGTGTATAGTACTCTTTCGGTGAGATATGTTTAACCAAGTGACAGTAACAGAACTGATTACTTCTATGTATAACCAAGTGACAGTAACAGAACTGATTACTTCTATGTATTATTGATTTCAAAGACATTCCAAGGACCTTCGAAGAATTAGGTAAGAGAGGCCTTGTCTTAGAAAATAGCATTTTGTATTCACTTCGAAAAAAAAAAAAAATTAACCGCTTAAGTTGAGCCTTACGCTTAGACGTAAAATGTAAGATACTTTTTCTCAAGCAATTTAGATGATACAATATACACATGTTTAGCATTAAAAAAAAAAGATTGTTCGTGATAACTTCACATACGTTTTGGTAATATAAAGGAACAGCCCCGTGATAATTAAACTGCAAACCAAGTTAAAACTGTGTTCAAATAATATTTTACTGTCATTGGTGGAAATGTTTGTAATCTCTTGATGACTAGAAACCTACTTGAAATAAAAATGTATCTCAGAACAGTTGGTGTGGATATCAACGCTTTTATTGATAAGAATTGTTTTTTTGTTTGTTTTGGAATTTCGCACAAAGCTACTCGAGGGCTATCTGTGCTAGCCGTCCCTAATTTAGCAGTGTAAGACTAGAGGGAAGACAGCTAGTTATCACCACCCACCGCCAACTCTTGGGCTACTCTTTTACCAACGAATAGTGGGATTGACCGTAACATTATAATGCCCCCATGGCTGAAAGGGCGAGCATGTTTGGCGCGACCGGGATGCAAAGCAGCGACCCTCAGATTACGAGTCGCACGCCTTAACACGCTTGGCCATGCCGGGCCTTTATTAATAAGAAGAGAACAACGTTTTGACCTTCTTAGGTCATCTTAACCCGAAGATGACTTATGAAGGTCGAAACGCTGTTATATTCTTATCAATAAAAGCGTTAATACTCATACCAGCCGTTCTGAGATACATTTTATAGCCTCCATTTTCTTCTTTCCAATTAAAGGAATCATGAAAACATACTTTCTTAGTTGTTTCGTGCTTTGTGGCTGATTGTTACGTTGTGTATATTCGTTTATATCAAAGCTCTCAATAACCGTCACTTATCCAGAAAATTGATTTTCTCTGCCTTCTTATTAATGGTAAAGTTGATTAGAGTACTCTACATATGAAAATTTCATGAGAAATTAAGAAGCTTGGAAATAATGTATAGTATAGCGTCGAATCACAATTGCAGTAAATTGCCAAAAGAGGGCACTAGAATATAACGTTATATCACAATTACTGTAAACTGCCACAGTTTTGATTGCTGTTCAGAAGGAACACAAGTGATACCTAAAATCTTTGAAAGAACGTTTCTCTGCGTAGTTTCAAATCCATTTTAAAGGCAAAAATTCTGGCGGTAAATAATAACTTAATAAAAGTAAAACTTTAGTTTTTTATACTGTGAACGTTTTTTTTTACTCTAGTTGTATCATGACATCATCTAGCTTTGTATATCCGCAGCCCGTGACACTAGGGAGGGGACGGGTAAGATGCTAGAAAATTTCATACTGTTATAATTTATGATCTTTTTTAGTTTTTAACATTTGTGTTTTTGTTTTTGAAAACCTAAGGAATTCATGAAAAATAATGTTGTAGGTCATTACTCTAGACACATAATTCCTTATATTCCT
Source organism: Carcinoscorpius rotundicauda (assembly GCA_011833715.1). NCBI lineage: Eukaryota > Metazoa > Arthropoda > Merostomata > Xiphosura > Limulidae > Carcinoscorpius > Carcinoscorpius rotundicauda. Next base: position 47,338,030 of record CM022395.1, on the reverse strand, counting down.
GGCTGTTATTACATTTGCATTACACATTTCAAGTTTCATTCAGTGAAACGTAGTTCTTGCAAAAAATACATGAAAAACGTTTTATGATGTCTAGCAACCTTCTTGGTTAATGACACCTTCACTGAATTACAGCAGTTACTGAATTGTAGCTAAAACTTAATATCTGGTAGTTGTTTTATATAAAACAATTCTGATGGGGGAGACGAATCATTTATAAATCACTTTTATTTAAGCTTGTTACCTAACCTGACGAAAGACTGATTAATTGTTCCTAATTCATTAATATTCAATATTTAATCGGTAAAAATGTGTTATAGTTTAATGCATGAGAAAGTGGGAGTGTAGAAATACTATCAGCATTTAATGGTAGATATCATTATTAAATCTTAGTTTAGAAATATCTCTATGGAGGAGCTACTTACGACACCACGTAAGCAAGAGTAGAAGCATTTACGTGATTTAGGTGTGCCTATGGTTTACTGTTACTAAATCGTTCACGCGTGAACCATCCACAAAATCATCAAACTGTTGTTCATCAAATATATCTTATAAAAAGTTTGGTCCGAGATATTTAAAATGTTGTTTGGTTTCACTTTCACAGATTATTTGCGTTAACCACAGAATTAACCCGTATGTGTGCCTCATAACATTTTCGATAAATCTGATCTGATTGAAAAATATTTCGTTAGTAATAGTATAAAATATTACTCAGGAAAGCGCACATTTTAAAATTTATTACAATAACAAAGTTTGCTTTTTTACGAAATGTCAGACAGACAAACACGAGTGAAATAAACAATAGATATATAGATACAAAAAACTTCCAGTATGACAATACTTGAAACATTGATATTATCATTGCTTTGACATTAACACTTAGATAACGCTGAGAGCTTGACTGTGGTACTCTAGATATGAAATATGAAGCTTCACTGAAGTAATTCATAACGGCATTTAAACCTACCCGAACTTTTCTCATCCAGATATATCAACATTTCCAGGGGCGTCCCCGGCTCGACGTTTATTGTCGTGTCTAACATCCTCCCTTTCTGCCTGAGAGCCAGATTAAGAAGTGGAACGGGCGCTCTGGCAACGATGTATTCAGTGATATTAATATCTCTGTAGGGAAATACAACAACAAGGTATACATTTCTTAAAGCAATCTAAGCAAAAGAAAAAATAACAAAAGACCGTTCAGTCTCAATACATGGAGCTAGATTGAACAGAAGCACCTTTAAACCTATAATAAAATATAAAATTATTAATAACTATACGAGATGAACACCACATCTTATGGCATTACATCTATTATGTACATCAAATGTCTGAAAGTAAGCAGAAGAATATGATAAAAATTAGATATTCGTGCATAGCAATACTTTTCTTATGTTATAATGAAAAGACAATTTATTCTATTTTTTATCTAAGCATAGTAAATAAATCTATTTTAATTTACAGTGTTAAGCAGCTTGAATCCAAATTCTGTTTTAATTCTGTAATTAAACAGTGGACGATTCCTACCCGCTGGAACACTAAATCCACTGAACATTTTTTGTAGCTATTTTTTAATGTTTTAATGTACTATTATTTTTTGCACTTACAATTTTTTCATTTCGGGCAAATGATTAAAAGTTAACCATACTGATATTTGATGACACTTCGTCATTATATGAGTATAGGATTTGTCACATGTAATTGACATTTCCAAGTGTACCAACACTTCCAATGAAGTAACACAAATACATATATTATTTTTACAATGAATTACGGGATATTTAATACTCATTCAAAAATAATGATATAACGAGATAACTCTTTGCTCCAAGGTTCTTATCTGTCTTACGTTTTAGAAAATTTAACCCTCATTGCTTGTAATATAATTTGTTTCAGAGTAATTATAAAAATTGTATTTGTTATGTACGCTAAGGCTGGGAAATGAAAAACAAAAACAACAAATAAAATTACGAACTAATTACTGTTTTTATTTCCAGAGAGGAAGTTCATGTTGTCCTTGCTAATGTTAAACAGTTTTCAGTGCTCTAACGTAGTGTTAAACTAAAATGGTTTGCAGCAATCACTGCCACTTCTCAGTTACCTGATCGGTTTATACAACACTTGACACCTTTAAGATAGCATGCAAAAATGTATAAAAATGCTGATTTTAACGATTCTATTTTTTACTAACCGAAGTCTCGTCTCATGCACGGAAGTTATGCAAATTAATCATTCATGAAAAGTGATCATCTGAAAGCATGAAAAGTCGCTTTTCTTATAGGTAATTGTAAAAAAACGCAAAAAAAGGTATCTCCACATGCATCTCAAAAGCGTCAATATAAAATTTGGTGAAGATCCATCGAGAAAGGGTCGAGGTAGTTGTAAAAAAAATCGCTCATAAAAATCGCAAAATGAAAATTGTAAAACTGAAAATCTGTAAGTACTTTCCCATGGACCTAATGAACCTCCATAACAAGTTCGGTGATTTTAATCTTAGTTTTTAAACAGGTGATCATAGAATTATCTTAACCTAAACAGGAAACTCATAATTTTAACGCAGTCAATTTAAAAGTGATAAATTTATATAACAAAAAATGCATCACTTATCAATCAATGGCTTGATGATTACAATATGAAGTCAGAAATATAAAATATAGTTAAACTCAAGTTTGTTTGTTTAGCATAAAACAGCAATAGTGGGCAATCTGATGTGTGTCTCTGCCGCAGGTATTGAGGCCTGAATTCCAGATTAATAATCGCTTAAAGTTACTGCTAAGTCACACATTGGTTTATATTTACGTAAAATTTATTTCTTAGTTTCCCACTAGTTTGTGAAAATGAAAGTTTTGAATTGGTATTTAAGCTAGAAATATCCTTTGTCTCTCCCTTGGTTTAGTTGCAAGTTGAAAATTATAAATGTATTGAAAATAAACTAGTGTGTTTGTTTTCTTATAGCAAAGCCACATCGGGCTATCTGCTAAGCCCACCGAGGGGAATCGAACCCCTGATTTTATCGTTGTAAATCCGAAGACATATATTGCTGTACTAGCGGGGGGCAAAAAATAAACTAATATAACAGTCAATAGTTCTTTAAAAACGTTTCAATTTCTATGTTCTAACTCGTTGTGACAGAAAAATATGGTTAAAATTATTCGGTTTCATTTCTTATACCTATAGTAACATACGTATTTCTGAAAACATTAGTTATGCATTGGTTCAAAAACAGTGAATACTTTTATGCAAACAATTATAATTATTCAGATAAAATGTAGCTTGACATTTCTTCAAGGTGTTCGATACATGAAACTTATCATTTTAGTTTCATCAGCACACATAGAAAAATGATGTTACATTTGAAATGTTGTTTTTATCCAAAATATTTACTCTTCCAGTGGTGCAATGTTATGTTTACTCACTTAAACGCTAGAAATCAGGTGTTGATACCTGTGGATGGCAGAGCGCACATAACCTGTTGTTTTGGGCTTACTCCGAACAAACAAATAAATATTTAATATTTGAATAAAGGCCTGGAATTACGCTTTGGAAAAAAAGAAACAATAAAACAATCATGGTAACAACTTGACACTACTTGTTATTTTCATGTCTTGAATAAAAATAATCTTACTCAGGTTCAGAGAAATCTTCAGGTAGTACATTTCTTCTGGTCCTATTTTGAAACACGCCTTTATGAGGTTCACCAGGGATAGCGCACTTCACCAAAATAATTTCTTTAGGCTCCACTGAGTGTTCAACAATAATTCTGTGGTAGAAGATCTTTTCACCCTTTCCAAATATAATCAAGATTCGTTAGTTATTTGTATCATTAGCTCTAATTTGCTAGTTGTTAGTATCATTAACTCTGATTCGTCAGTTATTAATATCATTATCTCTGATTCGTTAGTTATTAGTATCCTTAGTTGTGATTTGTTACTTATTAATATCATTAGTTGTGAGTTGTTAGTTATTAGTACCACAGTTCTGATTTGTTAGTTATTATAATCATTAGTTCTGATTCGTTAGCTATTATAATCACTAGTTCTAATTTGTTAGTTATTAGTATTAATATGCTGATTTGTTAGCTATTAGAATCATAAGTTCTGATTCGTTAGTTATTAGCATCATCACCTCTGATTCGTTAGTTATTAATATCATCAGTTCTTGTTCGTTAGTTATTAATATCATCAGTTCTTGTTCGTTAGTTATTAATATCATCAGTTCTTATTCGTTATTTATTAGTATTATTAGCTCTGATTCGTTAGTTATTAATATAATCAGTTCTTATTCGTTATTTATTAGTATTGTTAGCTCTAATTCGTTAGTTATTAGTATTATGAAAGAGTATACGAAGGTATCGTTCCTATGCTTGGTGATATACGTATGACATTAAATACCAGTTTATCTAAACTATATTTTAAAGTGTGTTACTCTGTGTGCTTACTGAGAAACTAAACAGTTACCGTTATTTTATTGAGAACTCTGATTGTACCACAAGAGTAGATGTTGTCCAACGGAAGGCGAAACATTGCTCGTCCGTCGTTGATATCCGCCTGGCATTCTGACAAAAAATAATAAGATAAAGTAAAAACTAGGATGTAATGCATTGTCTCACACTATCCATATAGAATTTTCCAAAATCGAAGGCCAATAATAGAACGGCGCAGCAGGAGATTTCTATGTAATAACATCTCCCCTTTATAACTTTTCTTTTTCTCCAGGGGAGAGAACCTGCACTAAGGCAATACGAATTTGTTCTATTGCAGGATGAAAAAAAGAGAATAATATAACGTGTTTTGACGAAGTATATTCTGCAATAGAAATGCAATACCAGATATCCAAATTTACATGAAAAGAAACTTCTTCAAGAGCGTTGAACTTTATTCAAGGTTTATAATCAGGATATGGATACTATTCCGTGTACTATATGTTCTTAGCTGTATGAGTGGGGGCGAAGGATAGTTACTCTCATTTATTTAATATTAAACAGTATATTATCTTTATTAAGCGCTAAATAATTTGTTACAAGTGAGTGTATTGTATCTAGAAGTATTTTGAAAGCTGTCATCGAATTTTGTTTACATTTATGGAATGAAAATAGTATACTCATTTTGTTAGAGAACAATGAGCATAGCCACGTCTACAAGGTTCATTACTTCTAAATGTCAGCAGTCAGTTTTTTAAACTCTTTTATTACTTTTTTCATATATAGATTCGAACTAACTATATAATTGCTGTATTCCTTTGAACTACTTTCATACTTTTAAAAAGAACACAAATTGAATTTCAAATTCGCTACTTCAAATTTCACTGACACTGAACATTGTAAAAACATGAAAATTTAAAGCTGTACGCGTCCCCTTTATAAATTAGTTACTCGACAGTATAAACGAATTTTGGCATTTCTAAAGTAACAAAGACTTCACTTTATTGCATAAAATTGTATTTTTTGTCTGAAATTCAAACACTAGAGCTAAGGTTGTGAGAGTTTCTTATAAAATATTATAATTTCATTTATGTTTTGATAAAGTATAGTAATGTTACAACTGTTAATTAACTGACTATTTACATCCATGACAACTGAACACAAACATGATTACATTTAAGAGAAAAAAGATAAGAAAAAATATGTAGATATTTTTATATTCCGAATTTTAAGTATATCTTTATAAAACGAAAACGATTTTTTTTTACTTTTTAAAAATACAACGTACTCAAATAAATATTTTCTATAAATAATTTATAAACTAATATTTATACTTTATCTAATGGCTATTTAATAATAAATACTGGAAACTCAAATGGGAATGGTCTTATAATAAACCTATATATATATACATACATATATATGTACGTATTACATAAACAAAATATTTATTACAATATTGTATGCAATGAAATGGTCCTGGTGTGGTTTTGTAATTAGCACGTCCTGGCTGTGGATTTGTGTGTACGTGGTTCGAATTTCGTTGCTTTAGAATCACGATCCATATTTTGCAGCCATTGGTGCATTTTAAGCGTGATAGTCAAATTCCACTACTCAATTACAAAAGCTCAAGAGTCTGGTTAACGCTTTAGACTAGCTTCTTGTCTTCTTATCTAGCAGATTAAAAATTAAGGACGACTATAGTAAAACACAACTTTTGTAGTTTATACTTGAGGGGCCACTGTGGGACAGTAATACGGGGGGCACAACAAACAGCCGGATATGGCTTTGCTATAAGCAAAACGCATGAGCAAAAGGTAGAATGCTATTTTTAAGTTATGATTTTTATGAAAATCAGAAATATAGTTTATCACGTTTGTATTTAAAAGGATCGATTCATATCCACATCACCCTGTTTATCCGCACAACATTTATTATAATGTTCAATACATAGCAGTATCAAGTAAATAGACTTGAAGGCAACCTTTTGGTTAGCGTATTGAATTAGGAATTTGAGGTTCTTGGCTTTTAAGACGAGATATTATAAAACACGCTGTGGACTTTCAGCTGTGGGTGAGTTATAAGAGTAACAAAATATATCGCTAGAGTAACGTGTTTCGTCGATTGATTTATTTTCCTCCGATGATAACCTACATTTAAGCCATGGGGGAGAGAGTCTGTTTAACACTCTGTGTGCATAAGTTATCGTTGAAGTAAACCAATAAACAATACATGCATTTCAAAACGAAAATGTAATGACAGTGAAATCTACTTATTATTTTGTAATAATATGTATATAATATATATATATACATATATAACTAACCACATATGAAAGTTGTTAGTTAAAATCACTTATAAAATTCTCACTTTGAAAAGTTCTTTAAACATTAAGATAATTATAAAGATAATTTGTTGTCAAATATTGGTTATTTTCTGTTTATATAGAACTAAGATAATATTTTGTACTTTCTGTTTGGAGGTAATTACGAAAATAATTTTGTTGTCAAATATTGATTATATTTCCTGCTTGTTTGTAGAAAACCAAGCCAATAAATATTTTTTTTCTGTTTGGATTAAATACATTTTTGTATATTTATTTAAACGATGAAAATCTTTATGACTTGAAAATTCAGTAGCCATAAAAATACAATGATAAATTTGAAATTAAGCCATTATTTTGAAAAAAAGAAAAAAAAATATAGGTGAGTTCTTTGTTTGTTTGTTTTGGAAATTCGCACGAAGCTACTCGAGGACTATCTGTGCTAGCCGTCCCTAATTTTGCAGTGTAAGACTAGAGGGAAGGCAGCTAGTCATCACCACCCACCGCCAACTCTCGGGCTACTCTTTTACCAACGAATAGTGGGATTGACCGTTACATTATTCACCCCCACGGCTGGGAGGGCGAGCATGTTTAGCGCGACGCGGGCGCGAACCCGCGACCCTCGGATTACAAGTGCACGCCTTAACGCGCTCGGCCATGCCAGGCCCTTAGGTGAGTTCAATTTCCAAAAAAAAAAAAAAAAATCTTTGTTTTTCAGTTTAAAACAAGTATAACGTGACTATTTAATTAAAACCTAAAGAATGTAAATTAAGACATATCCGTTGTGGATACATTAATTATAATTAATCACAAATACTGTAACATCACAAAAAGGAAAACGAATCTGTTTTGTACGAACAAAAAGCTATTTGCTGCATGTATTGAATGAAGCAGGTGTTCCCTCTAAGTTTGTCACAAAGCTCGTATGTATATTAAGCTAGATATTAATTACGCTTTATGCGAAGTCAAGACGTTGTGAAACTTTTTAAGTCCTTGGTTTTAGATTTAAATTAAACAATTCAAAACGTTTAGAAAAATATTTATTGGTCTGTTTGACTCATTAACTGCTTATTCTCGAAACACACATAAATTTCTTAACTTTTTACTGAAATCATGGCGTTGAACTTTGCAAGTTTGTTTGTAATTAAGCACAAAGCTACACGATGGCTATTCGTGATTTGCCCAAAACGAGTATCGGAACCCGTTTTTCCAGCGGGGTGGGTCCGCAGATTTATCGCTGTGCCACTGGGGGAACCTGAACTTTATGAAGGTAAAGAAATTGACATATTTGTAAAATATTTTGTTTTTAATACGTTTATATGATATAAATGAAAATGAAAATCAATGAAATACTTGTACATACTTGTACCTTCTGTATATGATAGATAGTAATGAATATTGATTGTATATATTATTGTTCAGACTTGTACCTTCTGTATATGATAGATAGTAATGAATATTGATTGTATATATTATTGTTCAGACTTGTAAAAATTTAAATTATTATAAAAATACCTTTAGTCGTTGAAGCGATAAAACAGAATAAGTGTTTGTATTATTTTATTTGTTTTCTGGTTTATATGTAAAAGAGCTATCTTGACAAAAATATTATGATACGGCACAAATATACACTATCGAAACATCGTTACTACTAAGTAATACGTGATTCAGCGTAAATACACAATATCAAAATATTTTTATCATTAAATAAGACGTGATTTAGCAAAGATGAATATACAGTACTGAAATATATTTAGTTCCAATTTAGACATTATTCAACCCAGCATGCTCAATCGAAATTCTTAAAATTTCAAAAGATTAAAACCACGTAATTCATTCGAAACTCATATAAGAGTTACCTTATTTCATTTTAAAAACATTATTAATGAACTTCATCCATAATCAACCGGTTGGCTCTAAATTATAGTCCACTATGAAACTGAGTTAAAAGGGAGGAGGGAAACCTAAGTAGACACAAATGGAGAGATTTTAAATGAGATTCATGTTATGATCTTTGCCAAACGCAGAATATTGTTGGTAAGTTTTGAAGTCCTGTCTATGCTTCCATGGGATAAACTGAGAATACTATACTTACCATGTGCTTAGTCTGCCATAGAACGTATTTAAATCCTGCTTTAATTATTTTGACGAATGTTTGAAATGATCTGAAATCCTTCTGAGCTAATCACGAAACATACTTAAAATAGTTTTTATATAATCTATTTTGTTTTACAATTAAGTACAAAGTTACATAATGGGCTGTCTGTGTTCTGCCCACCACGAGTATCAAAACCCAGTTTACGGAATTGTAATTTCGCAGACATACCGATGTGCCGCTGGGGAGAGGGGTCTTTAATCGACAATGAAACTGGGATCTTACATTTTGGTAAGCCCTTTATTACGAGGGTCTTAGATCCTATTTGGTTTCTCATTGAGGATCGTTTACAAATCCTGTTTTGTTTACAATAAAGCATAATTCATAAATCTTAAAATATTTTCATGCTGTGACAAAACATGTAGCTAGTGGATTCTTAAACTATAGATCATAGATAATGTAACGTAGCTGGTGGATTCTTAAATCGTAGATCATAGATTATGTAACGTGGCTGACGGATTCTTAAATTCTACTCGGTCTACCATGGAACATAGTTGGCCGGATTTACAATTCTATTCAATTTGGTTTGAGGCTTATTTGAGAGAATTTTGAATTTCATCAAGTCTATCAGGAACTATATTTCAAAAATATATATATATATATATCTATTCTGTCATGAAACACAGTTGAAAATATTTCATCTGCTGTTTAGCATATTACGAAACATATTCAAAAAGATCTACGTTGCTCACTTTACTATAAAACTATGATAGACAGGTACTATGACACTTGATTATAAATATCCTGTATTGTTCATTTTACTGTGAAACATAGAAAGATCTTACACTGTTCATTCTACTATGAAATAAGAGTTAAAATGCTCATACTACTCATTCTACTATCAAACCTAAAAAGATTTTACAGTGCTTGCTATAAAACATAGTAAGAAAGATGATACTGTGAAACAGTTGGAAATGTTGTACTTACGTAGGTTATTCTATTGTGAAACATATTTAGAAAGATCTTAAACCGATCACTCTAGCGTCTAGAACATAAATTATTTGTTGTTAAGAGCAAAGCTGTTCAATAGACAATTCGTGTTGTTCCTAGGAATAGTATCCAGAAATTTAGCGTCATAAACTTTCAATTTTAGCTCTCAGCCACCGCAGGAACATATCTGGAAGAATCCTAAATTCTGTTTAGCTTACGGTGAAACATGTCCTGAAGAGTCTTAAATTTTATACAGGCTACCATGAAATAAGGACAGAATAATCTTACAGTTTACATTGTGTTATCTGCTGAAATGAATTTAAATCATATTTAGTCTACCACGTGACATAACGTAATTAATAATTAATTATATCTAGTCGCACATGAAACAACGTGAACCAGACTTTAAATCCTTTTCATTTTGACATGATGCATATCTGTAAGGATCTTCATCACGAGAAATGGCTAAACGTATCTTACGTTTTGTTCACTCTGCAATCAACAAAATATTAGAAGAATCTTAAATTCTGTTGAAAGTACCAAGATACTTAGTTGCAAGGATATTAAATTCTGTTGCTTAGATACCAAACAGACAACCATTAATTTAAAATAATACCTAGTTATCAAACTAATTAATCAGTGATAAAATCAGCACTATTGCATTTTATTTTAAACACACTAAACATTTTTAATCATTTACTGGCTAAATATATTCGGTGTTTTAAACTCATATTTTAGCCTGCCACTTCCATAGACCTAAATGTTAATAACTCTGATGTCTGTAAATTATTAAAATTATATAAAAATACTAATTACACTACTCTAATTATATAAGTTAGGTGCATACATCATGTAAATTGAATGAATAAATATCAGTGTTTCTTACTCAGGAAACATTAGCATTAAGTTTACTGTCAGGAACAAGCACATTAATCTTTAGTATAGAACATATTTAAGTCTGCACCACCTCCCTAATAAAATAATACCGTGCACAACTTGCAAGTTAATAGTTCTTATTATAAATTTCATGAGAGGTTTGTCTTATCCTACATTTGTTTCATATTTAGCTAGTATGATAGTCGCCCCCCTTCAAGTCACACACTACGATTTAATATGCTCAGAATATTATTAATACCTACACTTTGTCAATTAATTATTTTTTAATAATACGTTTGTATTTTGGAAACTGCCGTTTTTTGTTTGTTGAAAATTGTAAAAATATTCACGTGCATTGATGTATTATTACGCTTGCAAATGTTAATACGCATATTTATGATTTTTTTCACTATAGGTATCACATATCCATACGTAGATATAAAATAAATACTGTTGTAGGTTGACAAAAGTATTGCATTATTTCACAATACAGATGCTTGTTAACTAGGGAACAGTTGATTTTTTACAGCTGTATAAATACACAAGTTTAGTGTTTTCTAACAATGCAAATGGTGAGCAATGTCAGTTCAATACAATGTTTATTTGAATACATTGTTGTGCTTTTATGCCGAGCTCTTGTTCTAACCGCTCAGAAAAAGCACAAGGTGGAAACGAATCGTTCTTCGATTGAGATAATTTTAAGGCATTTTATGTGCACGTGCTGTTTCACCTTTAATCCATGTTATGAAATGTCCTAACTTACTAATTTAATGTGTACATATAGTATGTATGAAATTCCACACACAAAAAATATTGTGAATTCAGTTTTGTTAGCCTACACTGTTTGTGATGGTTTTAAGGAACATTTTAGAACATATTTAATTTACATTCAGAGTTTACAATTTACCAAAACGTATTAAACGTATGGACACGACAATTTCAAAATACTTTTTTATTTCACTTTCTCTGCTCATGCTATACAACATTAGGCACTCTTGGGAAAAACTAAAGTTTTATAGTTCAAGATACGTGGAAGTATCTTCATGTATCTGAATTGTACCAAATACAATTAGAATAGTTTGTACGATGACTCAACCTTTTCAGATTCAACATATTTATTTCAAATTGGAATAGTTCTTCAAATAACTTAATTTCTATTAAATTATAATAGTTAAACCTACTGGCTATAAATAATACTACAGAAATTATTTTTCTTAATCCTTGCAATTGCAGTCAATTCTGCACGAGATGGCAGTATATTAGACAACACCTACGCCACCTTTCAAAAGCATTATTTGATTAAAATATTATATTCTAAATTTAGATTTGAAATACATAATTTAGCGGGAGAACATTTGTAGCATTTATGAAAGTGAATCAATAAACATTTTTAAAGCGGTGGGTTGTATAATTTCTTGTTTAAATATAGTTGTTCCAATCCACGAATTAATTTTATAATGCAAATGCACAAAAATGTATAATTTCATTATTGACTTCCTGAGTGACACATATACAAAAAGCAAATTTTTGGCATCAGAAACTCACATATTTCTTTCAAATTCATCTAAAGTTCGTACATATAATAAACTTTTAAAATATAATGTCGTGATTTCTTCAACACATATTTGTGACAAAATCTCAATACATTTCGTTTCATAAATGGTAACATTTACTTGTTTTGAAACATTCTTACTATAACGTAATTCAAACCCCATCAACATTTCGGCTTCATGTTTAAGGTACACACAATTTATTGACATATAAGACAGCTCATAAGATACTTATTAATACTAAATATTTTAATTTATAATATAATCACCTTAGCAGAGTCGTGTCTTTTTTTTTTTTTCTTTTATTAACAAAACGTTTCACTCAATTTGGCAATGGCGTTTCCCCCAAACAATCGAGAAATAGTTTAATCTTTTAATGTTTTGGTTGAAAATTCAGTATTGTTATATATTAATTTGCATAACATTTAATACGTTATCGTTTATACAACTTTTCATTAATCTAAGCCACAATGCCATACTACCATACAAGTGTAATATTAGCTTTAGTAAAAATAAAGACACGTAGAATATATCTCACTTTTAAACACCCCTTCACAAAACATTTTAAAATAAACTCATTTTTTTATATTTGGCTTGATAGTCATTAAATTAAATTTTTTATCTGCTAACTTGTTTAACTTCTCCTTTAACTGAATTGTAAAAAAAAAAATGACAACAATATTTAAAAGTAACTTTCTTCGACAGTTATACAAATAATATGCATTACTTTTCTCATGTCATGTACAAATATCTGATTCATCACATAGCCTGAAAAACACCCAATGCTTATTATTATCTCAAATAAATCATATAATATTTGTGAAATAGTAAGTGTAATTTTACCCCAATCTAAAACGTTCTTTGTTGGTGTTATTGTTAAATTCGTTATCCATTTATAAAACTTCTTACTCAGTTACTGGTTTAACAAGACCTCAAAATGTTCAGTATTTTCATACAATTTCATTCATACGTGTTTGAGATATGAGAAGATGTTATAATTAGCAGCTTTCAATACTGTACTAAAATATTCCAACCATTGTAACTTTTACATGCTGTTTGCGTTGTTTAGTTTACTGAAGCACCAAAAAGTGTTTCGAAAAGCTAATTTGTATTGAAGAGTGAAATTTGTTTACACAGTTATAAATATCCCTCTTTGTTTACAGCTATTCCCAAATGGTTCTCCTCTTTGTAACTACATAATTTTGTTTTTAAGTATGCTTCTATATAACTTTTCATTCAAATTTCTATATAAAGCTCAAGTTATTTATCCCATTACAAATGCATACTTATTAACATGAATGATTGTAGTTTTAAATTCTTTTTTTCTTTTCTTTTTAAATAATTTCTCATAGAAACGTTCAGCTAGAACATTTTTTCAGTATTTCTATTGCTCTTTGCTTTGTTTTATAAAGATAATTTTAATGTTTATATTTTTATTAATTTGAGTTACATGTTAATCCTTGTTTCAAAGTTGATTTCTAATTTTGGGACCAAATGTTTAACATTTTCAATTTGTCACGTTCTTGTTCACGTATCGTACGAAAGTGGGACATAAAACTAATGCGTAAAACATAAAACTACATATCATTTAATATACTCGAAAGTTACTTTCCAGTATTATATTATTTACTGAACCAATTATATGATCAACCACAGATTTACTGCTTTTAGTTATACATTCAAATTCAGTTCGGCACTTCACAGTTTTCAAAAGCATTTATTGCCTCCTTTTTTAATTTGTCAATTTTATCAAACAAACCTGTAATTAACTGATAATACTAACCTTTCCTTTGATCTGATGTTTGTTCCAAATGTTTAAACTTCTTCCATTGCTCTTTTTATCTCTAGCATTCAGATATCTTAGAATTGTGATAGTGGCACGTTAATTAATTAACTTAATTAATTAGTTTTTATATTATTTACATTTTTATTCATCATTATTTTGACACTTAAATACAAAAGGAAAACAAATAACTTGTACAACTCATTAATATTTGTTATTTGCTTTAAACAGAGCATTACACCTTGTTTTTCATGTTACCAAAAATTTATCAGTGCATGGTTGTATAATATTGTTTGAAATGTTCTTACAGTCCAACAGAGTTGTTTAATTGTTATTTGTTCCTATTAGTTTCTATACCGGAACTTTGTGCTAGCTAACCCAAGACTGTGAGTGTTACACTGACCATTGTTTTAAAATAGGTATCATTTCACCACAATTTCTCCTTTCATGCCTGGGATCACTCTATTGCTGAAATAAGGTTCCCTGCCCAACAGTTTTGTTCCTAAGGGAGTGAATTATTGATAACTATCTACTTGTACCTGTCACTAACCCACAATTGTTTCGTCCACCCCCAATATGCTTCACTTCATCGATATAAACTAAGATTGATTATTGCCATCCAATACCTCCTTCAACTGTGCTGGTTATTTAGAGTCTGACACTCAATTTATTCTTTTGGTTTGGTCAGTTCTTCAAGGCAATAGGTTTAAAGCAGCTATACATCCACTGAGGCTAGTTTGGGTGAATGTGGATCTTCCTGTTCTCGATGTAACATTAACATCTATACTTGCAGTACTTATTGTCTTATATCATGTAAAAACATGCCCTACGTTATTTAACATTACTTTTAAAGAGTTTGGTCTTTCTACCTTCACTGTTTATATTGTCGACATTAACAATATTGTCACATCTTCGTCAGTGTATGAACACAGCTTCTACTAAGACATGCTTTTTCCCCAATCAGTTGAAGGAGTACCCTTCACCAGCCAAATATTTGATTTATACATATTGTATATGTAATTTCTATTCTGAGAGCCATAACTGTATCCACAACAGTACTGCTGGGAATAGTATGCCTGTTTGTATGTTTATAGGTATTGCGTTAGTGTGGAGTTGTTTAATTGGTTACATGACTACTTGCCATAGTGTAAACTATCAATACATAACTATACTCTTACGAAGTTCATTTTCATAAAATAAATAGGAAGTAATCCCATAATATTTGCATTCTATTTACTGTTCTCGTAATTAGTTCTTGTACTGTAAAGAGCAGTTTCTCTCAATAATGTTTTTTTTTTACTTTTGGAAACACAACGACATTAACTTAAGGTACTTATTGATTGCTTTAATTTTATTTAATCAAATGATATAAGTTTTCACTATTATTAATTCTCATTACACACGTATTGCTACACACATCCAGTATATTCCTTGACAAAATCCCCATTTCACATAACGAAGTCATTTTTCCTGTAATGTTCTTTAACTTCTATAATTGTCGTACTTCAACCACTTTATTGATGCTTATTTAAAATCTCTATTCGTTTATTGGCATTTTAAATGTGTAAGACTTCAGTACCAAAGTACAGAATTTTCTTACTATGAAATCTTCACCATAATCGTTTACCATTTATGACGTCGTCATTGTTGCTCTCTCATTTGCCTGCATTAGATTTATAGTTGACAATCATATAGAACATAGGTAAAGCAGCTCTCGTCACTTTAGAATAGTTATAATCAATCCTCTCGATTTTATTAGTACCGAATACTACTGGGAATAATGTGTGATCTGCACATCCCGCATTAAACCTTATAGATGTAGTCTGTTCATGCATAATCTCACAGAGTGTAATCATTGTAAACATTGTTGAAAAGGTGTTCTATGGGATTTTTATAGTGCTAATTAGTCAGAATCAACAGCATTTTCGTCTAACGTGATCGTTTTATAGATGCATTATGCCAAGAACATCTTGTTACCATTACCTTCTCCATAAACGTCGAGCAACAAAGACAATGTCAAAAAAGTCTATAATCTCCCTCTATAAAAGATTTAATGTACAACGTTCTGTTATTTTGCAGGCATTTCAACATTTCTTATATGTACATCTCATACAGATAATATTTATGTGTATAATATTCTAAAGGATGATGGACTCTAAACCTTATTAATTCCCAGAAGACAACGGGAGACTGAAGACGAAGAGGATCCACGTGCTGAAACTAGTTTCTATAATGTTAAGTCTCCTGACATTTACAACATAAACACAATAATCTTACTAAATACTTATAATTCTACTGTGACTTCTATAAAACAGGAAGTTCAATAATATTTCGTACTTAATTTAGATAAAACTCCATGTTATTTAGACTTTCATAGACAATAAGACATCTCATTAGTTTTGATGAAAATAAATAAAATCTCTTTAGTAATTAGAAAAGATCAAAGTATTAAATGAATAATATTTTTACTGCAGGCTCGGGGAAATATGGTTTAATAAAGACAAGTCAAATACTATATGGATAAATTAACAAAATATTTTAGAACTAAATCTACAGCTTTATCTTTGCTGCACATTCCTGTTAAGTAAAATGTGTAACAGAATATAAGAATTTACAATTAAACGTTTATTTATAAAAGTGTCTTTTTACAATATAAGATAAAATTTTGTCCAAAAAGTAATAGAATGTTTAAGAAAGATACGATAACCCACATAAAAGAATCAATGTTTAAAACATTCCAGATCATTCTTTTTTGTTCTTCATCAGCAAACTAATGACGTTTGTGAAATCATATTTGCTTTCATCACGTTTATAAGTCAGACACTTAAACTAATTTATGGATTCATTTTATCAAAGAATAACTTATTTTTAGTAAACTCGCTACAGCAAGTTTTATCAAATTTGTTTTTAATAAAGTGTTTCTTAGTAATGAAGAAAGCATTCTTCTAAATTGCAACTTTGTAATTGACGGGAAGCATGGATAAAATATCATCAAAACTTACCCGGATATCCTTTTAGCTTGTCAAGGTAAACCACTGGATCGGAATCATTTAATGTAACAGCCACTTTCATCATCCTACTGGAGCATGAGACGTCGTAACTGACTGAAAGGTCAAACAAAAGACGTCAAGCTCATTTTATAAATAACTGTTAATAATATTTTACATGACATCATAAACTACTCAATAACACCTCAGGTTCAGATCTTATCGGTACAATATCTCCATAGCTCGTTATGATCCACATCATTTAGCGTAATCAAATGCTTTATTAACTACGATAAGTTTCTACCACGAGTTAGATATGTTGTATTTCTAATACTAGCAGAGACCCGTGGGACATTTGCAGTCATATTAGTATCTTTATTGCAAAAGTGTTCTTTAAATAGAGAATTTAAATACAAAAGAATTATAATTTCACACATCAAAATTTAGAGCCTCACTTTCTCTAGGCCTGTTATAAATTAAGCCTTTATTAAGTTCGGCTCACATTCGATAATGAAATAAATAAACTTTGCAACATGTGTACATTTTTTGCTCTAGTTTACTTAGTGCAGCTAAACACTACAGTACTTAATACTTTCAATATATAAACGTAATATGTTATTCTACGACCTAACGTTAAACTTAAAAAAAAATTGATAAAATGTTAATATGTATACTAAAGTTTATTTACATTCACCTTTGTTTAAGTCCCTTGAAATGAAGTGCATGCGCAATTACGTAGTAAGGTGATGCGTGCGTATTTTCAGGACAGAAAAACTGTGTATTGTTATAATAGTATGAGAAATAGGTTTACATAGCATCAGACCCTCTAAGATCCCCAAAAGAATCTGAATCCCGATCTAAACTTAGTACAGTGGTACCTCAGTTCTCGAACTTAATCCGTTCCAGAAGGCTGTTCGAAAACCGAATCAATTTTTCTAAGAAATACTGTAAATTAAATTAATCCGTTACAGACCTCCAAAAAGTATGCATTATGAAGCATTTTAAGTAAAAATATTGCTTATTTATACCTGTATAATAATACATGCATAAAGTCAACCACAAAAACTATAAACACACACAGAAAACAATAAGTGAAAATCTAACTGCACTTTACCTGTGCTGAGGACAGCTGATGGCGTAAGTGAAAGGTGGTGATGAACATTGAGAGTAGGAGGGTTATTATTGTTTGGAAGGGGTGTCACCTTTCATAAAAAGGTCAGGTAACTCTCCTTCTGGGGTTCTTCATCTTCTCTGTCTCTTTGCACCGCTACAACCTGCTTGAGACTCACTGGACCTATTTCTCACTAAAAACTTGTCTAATGATGTTTGTTTTTGCCTGGCACCCTCCCCATGACTCACCACACTATGTATGCCACTTCTATTCCTAAATTTGTCAAACCACCCTCTACTACCCTTAAAGGCATCACTTGTATCAGCAATGTTTTTCAGAAGGTCAGCATACTTTGCTTTCTCACAAATGATGGTCTCAGAAATGCTATTACCAGCTAATTGTTTTTCGTTTACCCAAGTCAACAATAGTTTTTCTACCTCTTCCACTGTTTGTGATCTTTGTTTCGTAATCACTGTCACTCCTTTCTCAACATCAGCTCTTTTGATGACCTCTTTATTTTTCAGTATGGTGCAGACTGTAGACTTCGACATACTAAACTGTGTAGCGAGGTCAGACTTGCGAACACCACTCTCGTACTTCGCTATGAGATATTTTTTCACCTCTATCGGGGGTCTAACAGCTTTTCATTTTGGTTTGCTGCTTTCATTATCCATCTTTGACCCCATGGTAGCTTATTTAATCAGAATATTTAGAAAAAAAAACAAAAAGAAAAATGAGAATGTTCACAGCAGACTTTAGCGGGTAAAATGTTTTGGGCAAGCTTTGCGTGGGCCGAAAATAGTCGAAGGATCGTTCGGGTCATCAGTCAGGTTATTTCGAGGGTTCGGGCCACGACAGATTGGTTCGGGAACCGAGTTTATGTTCGACAATCGAGACATTTTTTTTCTCAAACAATATGTTTGAAAACCGAATTGTTCGAGAAGGGAGTCGTTCGAGAACCGAGGTACCACTGTACTATTATAACAGATACTTTATTGTACGGTTAAATGTTTATCAGATAATTTATTTTCAATCTGCTGTTTTTGACTCACTGTCACCGTTACAGATTGATTGGTCAGTTTTTGAATACAGATTAACTTTCCTTTTAGTGTTGCGCATCTTAAAATATTTTTTCATAAATGTTTTTTAACAATATAATCCAGTTTGTCTAGCACAAACGGTCGCGTAGGTAGCTAGTACGAGACTGGAATACGAAACTTTATGTATCTTGGCGATCAATAAGAAAGGTTGCATCTATGGAGAAGAGATATGTGTGTAAGTGAACACTGAAGACACAAAGTAAAAAGGTAAAGAAAGATAAATGCCGGTCGATTTAACCACCATAGTTTTAAAACTATTTCCAAATTAAACGACGCCGACGTCTGAAGATATTAATAGCAATAACACAATGACATTTTGAAAACTTACATATCATTTCAGCAAGCAATATTTATAAAAAATAAATTTTAAGTTTTTTTTCTGTCACCGTTTACTCAATTTGTAAGAAATTTGAACTACTTCCTTTAATGATCAATAATTAAGATAATTATGGTTTCACATTTGTGAATTTTAGAGTAAAAACAGGACAAATATAAAAGTTTTTTTATATTAATTACATCAAAACACGGCTTTCTGCGTTACAAATCATATATCGAGACAGTAGAAACACGAAAAATAACAGTAACGTTATGAGTTTTCCTTATTGCCTAAGGTGAAAATTGTGTATTCTGCTTTGGCTCAAAATTTATACGAAATGGGGTATATTTTTCAGATCCTTTCAACAGTTTCACCACCAGTGAAATCTGATGGATCATTCAAATATGTGTAAATCGTGTAAGAGCTGTTATTGTGTTTAACGGTAAGTCCGAAGTCTTTTAACGCTAAAAATCAGGTTTTAATACTCAAGTTGGGCTGCGTGGGCAGAACGCAGATGATCTATATTATAGTTTCGTGCTTAATAAAAACAAACAAGAAACAATTTTCCGTGGAAATTCGTTTTTCGGAAAACTGAAAGTTATGTATATATGAATTACTAATGTTCTTATATAGACCAGACAGTAATGAGAAAAATAATCAGTTCTTGCTCTTTGAAAATTTTATATTGAAATTACAATTTTAGCTTGAGCATATTGGGCTAATTTAAATAATAAAACATCGAAATATTGACACTTCCTTCTAGCAACGCTTACGTCATCCTCAAACGAGCTGAATTTCTCTACTATATAATTTAAACCTTACATGAAATGTACTGTTAATCATGTCATTGATAGTCAAGCATATTAATATTTGTTTTTGTGTTTTCATACGTTTTGTATATTTAGACATTTCATATCACAATGTATTTATATCTACGATTTCTTGCCTTCAGCTAGAGCACTTATATTCATGGCTCGATACTTTGAATTTTTATAAAATACGAAATGAAATTCAATGCCTTTAAGACACGCAGTTATTCATGGTCTGTTTAAGATGAAAGGGTTATTTATCCACTTTTCTGCCCTACGCTGTCAAATCTCAGTCGCTCAGTAATCTAGCATTTATAAAGTATACTGAAGTAAGAACATTCGAGATATTCTAATTCGATTGCAATGTCTGAGATACAAAAATGTCGGATGAAAGGCTTTGAGTTGGAATATGAAGTTATACTAAAAATACACCATCGACTTTGAGAGAAAAGTTAATATAATTCTAAATTGCAAAAATCGAATTTAGGTTTACCTTATTTTTATAATCAGTAATACGTTCACGTTACAAATTTAACAAAACAATAGGAATAGCTATGTAATGAACTTGGGTAGAAATAAACAAATTGGTGTAAGTTAGCTAGTATTGTATGCGTTTTCTCAAAATGTTTTTTGTTGCAAAATAGATAAATAAACATTCCTATGACTTGATATAAAATGTAATTAACATTTGTCATCAACGTTTTACCGATAATTTTCTAAGCTAATGAATATGACAGAAAATAAATATATTTATAAAATAACGTTAAATATCTAACAAAGTTATAGTTCTATGAAAAATAAAGTATGATTGCTAATTTGTTAAAGTTTTTATACGTAACTATATTCACGAAAGAAATTATCTTAGTAAAGTGAAAAAAAATAGATAATTAGAAACACCATTATTTAGTAATCTCGATTGTGAATTAAACATAAATGAAAACGTATTTTATTTATTTATTTTTCTAGCAATCTTATCTGTCCCAACTGGTACAGCGGTAAGTCTATGGATTTACTACCCTAAAATCAGGGGGTTCAATTGCCCTCGGTGGACTCAGCAGATAGCCCAACGTGGATTTGCTATAAGAAAACAAACTCAATCTTCTCCATATATTTTTTTTATAAAAGGAAGCATGTTTTAAGCTATCTTAAAACAAGAAAAATTACCTAAGCTTAGAAAATAATTAACTGAAAGCAGCTCGAATGGTTTTGTGCAGACAAATATTTTGTCCCCCAGTAGCGCAGCAGTATGCTTACAGACTCACACCATTAAAGCCTGGTTTTGATACGCATGGTGAGCAGAGCACACATAGCACAAATATTTTAATAAGAGATGATGTTTAATTGTTTAGTAGTTTCTTAGTTTTTATGTGCAGTGAGATGTTTAATATCGTACAGGGAATTGACAGTGTAGACGTATCACCTTTTATTATACTTAGCAATGGGAATAGTAGGATTGTAAGGGACATACAAATATTTTGGAAGGGTGGGAGCCATATTCAACTTAGACGGTTTTATTTTCCTAACAGGGTGGATGACTTTGGAAAAGTTGCCTAAGATGTTGTGGAGACAGTAAATTTAAGTGAGTTTAAGGGAAAGCTTGATAACTATATGAATATCAAGGGCTGGTTTTAAGTTTTTTTAAAAAAACAAACATTAGTAGTTTCAGTTTAGTTTAAAGAATGGAACAGCTAAAATGGACCAAGAGGTCTGATGTTGTCCCAAAACATTATATTATAACATATAACAAATTAACATTTAGTATTTTGAGGATTTGGGTTAAATATTCTTATTATAAATGATGCTTATTTTTCAAGTGAACAATAAATACAAAATTACAATATTTTAATGCAATTATCATACACGTATATAAATTATTAAAAAAAAACGTATTCAGATGAGTTGACTTACGTTAAAGATTGTTGTAGCTTATACACAAAGTGACATTTCCGCAAATATTCTGTATGCGTTATATGTAACTTGTATTACGTAAACCTAATCATTTCTAAGCTGACTCTATTTTGTGCCAATCGAGAATCTTCTCTTGGTCGCAAAGTAATTTCACGGATATAATCTGATAACCCATCCAAAATACTGCTATTATTTGCTCATTAACTTTTTTCAGTAAATATAGTCCAAAGCTTCACCAGTTTCTGATATATTTCGGCTCTAGAAAAAATGTTCGATCTTTCCCACACGAGAAATACCAAGCTGCTTTACTGGCGTGAAGGGAATTTCCTGGCTACAACCGATAACACCGTGAGTGACGAATGAGAAGCTTTGTTACACAGACACAACGAGCTTGGAATCAATGACAGATTTAAATGAACATTCGTTTAGCTGGTATTTCAATTTGTATTGTACTCGGCGTGTTTCTTCTACTGTAAGGGACATAAGAGAAGAGAGATGATTTTGAAATGCAGAAAATGTCGATTAAGATCAAGCGCTTCACTTGATTGAAGATAAAAAGGAATTTATTTTCCTTTTAATTTTAGATTATTCTCACTTCAGACATAGTTTAGACAAAAGGCAGGATAATTTGTTTCAACAATGAAAGTTTTGTTAACTTTTGTTCTTGTCCTTCGACATACGTGTGCAATTTGGAAAACGCAAAAAACAAATCCACAACGTATTCCTAATCGTTAATAAAACTGTTTCATACAATGTAACGAGAATAAGAACGCTCGTTTGCAATTTGCAGAGGCTTTCCCCTTTCTAAAGTGAAACGACGTATCTCTGTCTAGCTTCAAAGTTTAACAGTATACTGTCTAAACTTGTACAAAAGGGCAAGAATACATGTGACTTTGTATATTGACATATTGTTGGAACAACGAAAGAAAATTCGTAAAATTATATATATACATATGTCGTCGGAGACTTTACCATAAGAATATAAATAAGAGGCAAAGGAATTTGATTTTGGAGTTTGAATTGTAACATTTCCTGAAAAACAAAACGAGTATTTTAATGCAATAAGTGTTTCAAGCATATTTGTTCAAATTAATATTTACAAATTAAAATTACTCTTAGCTCTAAGGTTTCAATACATATTTATTTTAAAAATAAACTAGTGTGGTTATTTTTAAAAAGAGCAGTTAAGAAAAGTGTGGTAAATAATGATAAAATTTTCATGACGTTCTTCATTTAACACAGGCTACATTAGTATAACATTTTTATATGTATTATTTTAAAATATACTGAACCAGTATATTTGTAATGCAAATTTAAATATGAATAGCCAATACCTTAGAAGTAGTTGATTTTAATGTTACCAGATTCATGAATGTTCATTTTACCTCGAATTATAAACTTTTACGTAAAATATGAATTCACATATCACTTCAAATCACATGCGTGGAATTAAGTGGTCAAGAAATGAGTTTTTTATTTTAGTTTATTTCTTTTATTTGTTAAAAATGACTACTAGTCGTTTAAGTCGTTTTCAGAAACATTACCAGTACTTTCGTACGCATCCTAAGAAGCTTTATAGCGTACTTAAGTATTGGATATCTAGAGCTCTCATGGGCTCACGCGTAATGTGAAGTCAACGTTTTATGATCTTGTGGAAGGCATTTAATTCCGTCATTAGTTTCGTGCCACGTGAGTTATTGTTAAAATACTTTATAAGCTGAATATTGATTGGAATGTTATTAAAAACTCACTAAACTGAATGCTAGCTTGTTATTATTAGAAGACTGCACAACCAGAAGATTGTTTTATTATTTTTATTAAAATAATATATAGGCTGAATGTTGGATTATTGTAATTTGAAAATTTGTTACACTGAATGTTGGATTTATATTATTTTAAGACTCGTTAAAGTAAATGTTGGATTGTTTCTATTTGAAGATTCCTTACACTGAATGTCTTCTTTTTTGTTTATTAGATTAAACTATTGTAATACTTCTTATTGGACGGATTACCGAAGTAGTTATTTTACACATTGCTAATACTAAGTAATAACAAACATTGCTTATAGTATTAACTAATTTATATAATTCCGATGCTCTTTTGTCGTGAAAGGATGTTGAATAACCATTTGAAATTGGTTAAATTTTTAAGACCATTGGATGTGGAATATATTGCGAAAAAAAGAACCATAAATAATAAATTATTTTTCCATTCTTCGCTGATGAAGAAATGTACATTTTCCGAAAACGCTTGGATTATCAGGTTTCTTTACAAATACAATAAAATGTAATATGCCTGAGAACAAATATGCACTGTGTTTACATTCTTGGAAGTTCATTACGATTTGTAAATCTTATTTATAAGACCAGTAGATAACTGCTAGATCCTGTAAAAGGCTATTGGGCCCCTTTTTCTGGTATTGTCTGACAGTTCTATAACAATGTGCATGATCATACTTCATAATCAATAATGTTTACTCTCCATGTGACAAAGGATTTTACTAAGATTTTAGTTTCAAAATGAGCTATTACCACGTTGTCACATCACAGAGTAGATTTTATTGAAGTATTTCTTTGTAGACGCAGTTGTCAATGAACGTGTCTTTGTTATCTGTTGCAACACTCATGACATTGTTACAAAAGTAAAAGAAATAAGTGTAAATTCTAATGTAATTCTATAATAGTAAAGCTTGTGATGTATACATCCACAACTCGGATTTCAGAAACTACCACACCGAGATTTGGATGTATACATTACAAGCTTCATTATTATAATATTACATTAAAATTTTTGTTACTCTTTCTCTAGTTTTAATTGATCTCTGAATTTACTTAAAAAGTCAATTGTTTTTCAAAGATATTTAATTATCGTCAAGACTTCACACATTGAAGTAACATTTCTTTTAATAATAATCATATATATGTCAATAACATATTATAGTAATTGTAATGTGTTTCTACCTAAAAGTAATGCATCTCATGTTTGAAAATTCCCTCAGAAGTACATTTTGTGAGACATTAAACGATTGTTATATGAATAATAGATATACCAACGACGTTGCATTCATACAAACACCATTTTTACAAGGTAAAGTACCCGGCATGACCGCGTTGATAAGGCACTCGACTCGTAATCTGAGGATTGCGGGTTCGAATTCCCGTCGTACCAAACATGCTCGCCTTTTCAGTCGTGGAGGCGTTATAATGTGTTAGTCAATCCCACTATTCGTTGGTAAAAGAGTAGCCCAAGAATTGGCGGTGGGTGGACTAGCTGCCTTTCCTCAAGTCTTACACTGCTAAATTAGGGACGGCTAGCGCAGATAGCCCTCGTGTAGCTTTGCACAAAATTTATAAACAAACAAACAAAGTACAGTATCTCTTAATAGAAGGCTTACTTCACGTTTTCAATGAACAGAAAATCTTTAATATTGGACGTATTTATTAAAGTATATATACAAAGAAGTTTCTGAAAGGACTTAAAAAATCAAATAACTACGCTATCAATCTTGTTCTTTTAATCGTACTTTATCTGTTTTATTCTATTTACATTTTTCTGTGATTCAAATTACATTATACTAAAAAGTGATTTATAGAAATAAACAGAATTCACCTTTCGTTAAAAATCTGCTACAAGCGATTAACACGATTAAGATTGTATAATACATTTTCATAATATCATAGTATTCGCGTATACGCTCATATCTTCTGATATTATTAGTTATATACATAGCTCAACAAATACAGGCAAATCTTAGCTTACTTTTTCACTGAAGTCAAAGATAGCTTGTTGAGTGTATTTCGTGTTTGGTTGATTTTCTATAATTAATTATAAAACAATACATAAATTTAGAACGCATACCGTGTTCGTAACCATATTCTCCATTATATTTTGAAGTGGAATCTTGGCTCAATGTTTAATAGTAGTGTTATTTTAGTCTAGATCATGTGTTTAATTACAATTTCACACAGATACGTGATTATTAAGTGGGATGAAACGCCCACTTTACTTACACTCACCACTAATGCAGCTACTCTTAACCAAATAGCAGGTATAACTGTCACAGTTATAATACCCCCACAGCTGAAAGTAAGGAAAGTGTTTCACGTCATATCATGGCTCGAGCCTAGAACCTGCCCCCCAGTGGCTCAGCGGTATGTCTGCGGACTTGCATGCTAAAATCCGGGTTTCGATACCCGTGGTGGGCAGAGCACAGATGGCCCATTGTGTAGCTTTGTGCTTAATTCAAAACAAAAACAAACAAACAAGCCTTGAACCTCATGATTCGCAGACGGACACATTAGATCCTTATTTACTTATAAAAATTCCTTTCAACAAAAAAAAAACTACTGTTTTAAATCTATCATCAGATTCACCAATGAATGTAAATGCCGAATTTTCTTGTATTAGACTTATATACAATAAAATATAAGATGTTTTATTGGCGTCTGTATTTAAATTAACGTGATTGTTTTTGAAATATGATTTAAAAAATATTGGGTATCCTTGACCATTCTCATAACCATGTTATCTTATACTTTTATTTCGGTATGAAAGTTTGTTCCTGGAAAAAGTCCTTTAAATAAGACTTACTTCCTTTAATTTACTGACACATAGACGATTAAATTAGTTTCAATAATCAGAAGAGTAATAAGTGCTATTTTATTATGTCCTATTCAACTAGAAATAAAAGACATTACATATTTTGAAAAACGTGTAATATTTTCTTTCTAAAATTGGTCTTTCTACATATATGGTTTAAGTATGAAGGTTTTCCACAGTATGATTTTCTATAACTTTATTTTAATAATTAATATTATATGGTAAGCAATGTTACTCAAATTAAAAACGATAGAGATACTTTACATAAAAAACATCAAAGCTGTTACAGAAGAAAATAAATCTTTCTTTTCTGTCAAGGAGACTACTTCAGTTACAACATGCTTGTTCCTGCTTGAATCACACGTCAAGATTACGTTTCGTAACTGGCACATGCAAGTTAACGAGCTTATGTTGGTGTTGAAGTTCATTTATCTAACTGAGATTACCCTTTAACAGTATTATAATCGGGGATAGTAAACAGATGATTCGTACAGTTTCTTTTAACCAATAACGACTCAGAAAATGGCACCCAGTTTGTTTGCTTCGTGATGTTTTTTTCAAGTACAAACTTTTAGGTCATAACTCCAAGATTCCAGTTTTCCTTTCTTAAACTAGTAAGGTGCTTACACATCTTAAGATTTACTGTATTTGTATAAAGAAATGTGGTCATTATGAGATGAAATAAGATTTACTTATCCCAAATGTTGTTTGATTGTAGCAAATAGTTATATGTATATGTTTGATCAGGAATAACTTACTTCCTATTACGCTGTAGACGACTGGTGCATGGTAGTTTAGATGAGAGACTTTGTAGATTTGAGCACCCATATCTGTTCTTCATTGTATGTTTTTTCTTCCAAATGTGAACCTTCCGAATAGATAAGCGTTATATCTTTACCACTGTGTGTGTCTTAATTTCGCAGATATCTGTCTTCCCGTATCCTACTGTAGTAGTATTTGTATCTTGTATGTGCGAATTTGTTTATATTTTGGCTGAAGGATATATATATATATATTAAACAAAAAAGTTGTGGTTTAACTTGTTTTCTGAAAACAAGTTGCACTTGATATACTATTACACTATTTTCCCCTCAGATTCAATATCGAGTTGACATTTATAACAGAAAACGTTATTCGCTCTCTAGTGTCTATAATCAAGTACGGTATAGATTTTGCCACGACATATTGTCGCATAAGGTACTGAGAACAATTAGATTTTCGCTATAAGTTAAGACTGGGGACCTCATTTTAACAGTAATAGCCATGTACAGCTCAAGACCGTATCGATCGTAGCAGAAATAGTGGCAGAGGAACTCAGACAAGATAAATTTATGTTGGTCAAAACATTAAAATCGGTGAATCTTATCCGAAAATTGTCAACCTTTGTGAACAAAAAATGTTCGGATTTTAAAATATAATAAACATTAAGTAAAGAAATTTCTCGAAGTAAAGATAATATCTGGAATTTTAACAGATTTTGTATTAAATTTTGTATTGTATTTCTGTTATATTTCTATTATATTTTGTATTATATTTCTGTTCTATTTTGTATTATATTTTTGTAATCTTTTGTATTATATTTAAGCATAACGGTTTGAAATAACATTTATTACTTTTCATTTTTAACCTGTTACTGAATCATCCAATAAAAACAGTAAAGTTTTAATTTTATCTTATTTAATTTCTAATCTATGATCTTGCATATCTTTCCTCCTGATCTACTCAACGATTATATTTTACGATCAACTAACTGAAGATATGACATTTTGAAGCTATAGGCTGGGATCTCTGAGGCTAGTAATAATTTGCAACCCCCCTTGTCTGGATAATTTTGAATTTTGGTAGTAAATGTTTATCTCTTAACCCTGTTTTTGTTTTTATGGCATTCGTTTTGTAAAATTAGTAAAACTAAACTTTCTATATATGGACCACAATTCTGGTAACAAATGTTTCTCTTTTAACTCTGTTTTTATTGTATATATTTTGTAAAAGTATTAAAGCTAAACTTTCTATGTATGTACCACAGGTTTAGATAACTTCATGAACAATTATATGACACTTTTTAATTCTTAATTAAACTGAAGTAATATGTCTATTGGTTCCTTTCTGTAAAACTTGATAGAAGAATAAATCATTGGTAACGTCCTTTTAAAACGAAACTTTGTTGCATGTTAAATTATTTGATTTTTTTTTCACAATCACAGCTACAGAATATGCACTTCTTGTATGCTCTAGAATATCTTACTGTCTAGTATCTTAATAAGTTTAAGCTTCTTTACAGTCGTGTTCTGTATATGACGTCAACTGAACCTGTTGTATTTGTTTTTTTCTGCAGTTTTTCAAGAATATCTCCTCTGAGCTACCAGTCTTTCAAACTGTACAAGTGTATTTATGATTTACTTTTTGACAGTATGTCGTTCATTTCAGTATTCCACGTTTTCCAAAGAGCTAGGAGCCATTTTGAAAAGTTATTCTGGGCGGTTAATGATTCTCGTCATTAGTTCGTATGTTGGAATATGTTTACAAAATAACTTAGTTTGATCTGTTACATTGAAGCATATTGATTCATGAGGTAAAACTAGTGCTTGAAACACACAAGTGATATGTTCTAGTATTTTGCTAGTTTAGCCAAAGTAACGGATATTTACGGGGTAGAATATGTCTTGAAAACAAGGTTTCGTGCTTGTATCAAATCATTAAGCCTTCTATGGACTCTGAAGGATTAATTAACATTTGTTTCGGAAACAGACTTTAAGAATCACATTACGTGTTTCACACATTTTTTTAGTAACAAAATATAAGCAATACCATTCAGTGTGTACACATGTTTAGTTATTTAATTGCTATTATATATCTGCTCTGATACTGAATTTTCTCACAGCAATCAACAGCTTAAGTCGCTAATAGCGACTACTGTTATCCGTGCTTTTGTTCACATTGTTTAATACCCAGTCGGTCAACAGTAATTTTAGGGACTTAAAACGCTTAAAATAAGGGGTTAGATTCAGCTTCATAATCAGAGCTAAAGCAGTTCATTGTGTAGCTTTGCACTGAAAACGAAATTTGCCGTGTTTCAAAATGTATGTTTAGCATGAAAATAATAGTGCACCAAGAGCATCTTTATAATAATGGTATAGTTTTTAAACTAAATGCATTATTCATATAAACCATTTTTTTCTTGTTCTTTCTTTCTAGCACTGAAAAAATAATGATTTTGCAGCTCTAGTAACCCTATTAAGACGACTCGCAACGTGAAAAATTCAAAATTCACAGCACAAACATTTAAAATTTGTGATTCAAATATATATGCATATATATATTCTAATTAGGTTATAATATATATACACTCAGACATTCATAAATATCTAATCATAACGAAGAAAGCGAGGACTGTAGGAGGAATAGCCAATTCTGGAGTGTTGGATACCTCAGTTTTAATTAGATCGTGCGATACTGACTATATTGTGAACCTCATTACAACAAGTCTAGACCCCTTGAGCGACTCTAATCCACTTTTTAATTTCATTTCACTAATTAGTAACATACGAAGAATTCGTAATTTAAAAACTGTCAGGAACGCATGCATTAATCACAGAATCTTGTTTTGTGAACCAAAAATAAGTGGTAAATTCTGTGAATATTGTCACTGTCTTAAAATATTTTGAAACTAAGACGTTTCAGAGAATCTAACTAGACCAAAACTTAAATTCCTATTTTCTCGCCCCCCAAGGGTACATCTAGAATCCGTGATTCGATACCCGTGATAGGCAGAGCACAGATAGAATATTGTGTAGTTCTGTGATTAATTACAAACAAACTTATTTCTTAAATTATGTCCGAACTTTATTTAGCTGAGAATATCTGGCACAAAATTACTAAGTATTTTAACTTAGTTTCTAAAATAGATTATTTTCCTAAACTATAATAATCACACAGAAGAATTTATATTAATAGATCACATATCTCAATCTTGATGAGATTTCTCGACCTTCTGAATAGATGAGTACTTGTACTACGCCCTACTTTACTGGCTTGAATTATTATCTTATTAGGAGTTTAAGAGTTCATTATAAAACTGTGGGATTATTAACGACTCCCAGTGGCTAAAGTTCTTAGTACGTTCATGAAAAACGTCTAAAGTTCTTATAAGAAATATGAGATCATACGTCATTATACGGTTCTTCGAGCTTATTGAAGATTCTTCAAGGGATTAAGGAATTTTTATATATCTGTACAGCGAACAAACATCGTTTTAAACAAATCATTATGATATAATAGATCGCAAGTCATTAGGATTGAGCAAATGATACACATATTATTTCTCCGAAATGAATATTTCTTTTATAGCCTAATGGTATTTTGACTATCTCGATCTGTATCACATGAATTGTTATTATTATCAAACATTTTTGCACCATTTTGTTGTTTATGTGACAACTTAGTGTTAAAATGCAGAATTGATTCTTAGCTGTCGTAAAACAAACACTAAGAGATTTTAAATGTACTAAGTTTAAGTGATTTGTTTGTTTGTTTTGTTATACACAAATTTACATAAACGGCTGTGTTCTGCCCACCACGGGCATCAAAATCCAGTTTCTAGCAGTATGAATTCGTAGATATACCACTATGCCACTGGGGGAGATAGGCGAAGCTACTGTAATGGATAAACATTTCAACAAAAGGCATTGCACTCGTATATTTTCATACTATTTCTTCAAAATTGTGTTTCATCCAACATTTCTCTCGAAAGGATTTTGAAAGAATCGAAAGAATGAAAACGTCGCACTTTTTGGTCACGAACCAGTGAGATCTCTACTAAATCAGTAACATTCCAGATGAAAAAAACGATATTTTGCTTAATAACATTCTTTTTCCAAACATTCGAACAACGAAATGTTACAAGGTGGAGAAGAAATTCCACCAAACATTTCTGTATCTCATTTGCAACGATGCACAAGTAAGAATATATTTACTTCAAGTTTATCAGCAGGTTATGTAAAAAAAATGTTGATAAAGTATATTAGTTTTAACTTCATTGCTAGAGCATCATGAAGTCAACTGCGGTCTTCACAAATATTACCAAAAATTTTGTGGTATGAAAACACCAGTCTGTATCGAAACATAAATGAAAATGTTTTATAATCTTCTCTATTTATAAGCTCGAATTCTACAAGAAAGTTAAGGAAAAAGTAGAACATATGACACGTTTTTTCAGGTAAAGCTGTCAAGTTAAACCTAATTACTGGTGTCAAGTTTTCACGATGGAACTTAAAATACAACATTATTTATTCTGCTTTCAATTCTCAAAACTAGTTTTAATGAGTTGAATTCTATTTTTTTTTGGGGGGGGGTTGAAAGTATTCAGAAACCTAGTACTAGTATGTAGTTAGGCTTTAAAAAGGCCTGAAATCCAACTTTTAGTTTTAAAACATCACTTTTAATTAAAAATAAGTTTTCCTTTTGTAGTGGTTCATAACAAAGATCGCAAAGAGTTGCACAAAACCTTACAAAAGTATTCGGGCAAAATTAACTTTAAACAGTAAAGGTTCAGTTCAAACAACACTTTGAAGATAAAGTGCAGTTTAACTTTTCCTCAGTTAGAATATGCATTTTTGTAGACATACATTTACAGAAGATCTTGGAAAGATTTTCTTGAGTTTTAATTGTTAAGTTATATTTCTATAATCTCTAAGTATTGTTAAAATTGAGATTAAATATGTATATATCCAAAAATGTTTCACAAATACATAGGCTTTCATAGGGTGTCCTATCTTTTTCACATGACTGTATATTTGTCCACTGCCATGCATTGTATAGAGAGAATTTAGTTACACAGAACCTGTTACTGCTCACTATATTCTCAAACAAACTTTTATGACAAACTTCAGCTGCATCTTAACATTTTACATTTCTGAAGTAATGCGATCAAATAGGCAACAGCTATAGTAAATCATCATGAATCGCATCAAGCAGTTATTAGCTATATTTGTTATCTTGCAGTTATAAAGTTAGTTACCATATCAAGCAACCTTTTGGCCATAGTTAACCATAAAAAAGCCAGCAAATAGGATAAATAAAAAACTGCAAGTTTAAAAATTTGCAACTAGGGATCATAAAGAAGTAAGGAAACAAGTTTGGAAATACGATAGATATTATTCACTCAAACTTTGAATCCATATTTTGACTCCAGCAAATTTAATTCTAGGTAACAACATGAAGTCCAAATAGGGGTTTGTAACACGGATAACTAACGTTTACAGTCTCTACAGCGTTTGTTTCTTATTTTTCTTACCCTCCCTACTTGCAGGTTTTGAAATTTCCTGTTTTTTTGTTTATCATATTTGAAAAGTGCTGTGTTTTACATCAGAAATATTCAGTGAAAACGACGAGTTAAGTAACTTATAGTATTAAATCTTGTGAAACTGACATTAATAATCCCTAAGATTAAGGCGTTCAACTCGTAATCCTCGAGTCGTGGGTTTGAGTCCCCGTCACACCAAACATGCTCGCCCTTTCAGTCGTGGAGGCGTTATAATGTTACGGTCAATCCAACTATTCGTTGGTAAAAGAGTACTCCAAGAGTTGGCGGTGGGTGGTGATGACTAGTCTTTCACTGCTAAATTAGGAACGGCTAGCACAGATAGCCTTCGAGTAGCTTTGTTCGAAATTCAAGAACAAACAAACTAACAAACAAAGAATCCTTAATCTTCAGTTGGTTCTCCAAATACATGAAATCATAAGAACAAAAAGTATATGTTATACGCCTATTATTTCGAAATCACTGTTACATATATGTTATTTTATTCAAGTTTTATTCCTCACAACTCCAATGTTTGGAATTATTGTAAACATGGTAAAAATGCGTTTTGATTTATTATGATTTTTATGGTTGTTTCGACGGAAAATACGATTTATGTGTTTATCTGGAGGCTTGGAAGTCGCGTAAAGATTAATTTAGAGTGTTGTCTATATGTGGATTAAACGTTATTTATAAGTGTGGTCGAACAAAGCCACGTATAGAATTGTTCTCCCAGCTGCGTTAAAGTTTTAATGATCATTTTAATTAATATTAATTTCAATTTGGACGCGTCTTATACATTGATATAGAACAATAATTACAGCTATAGAGAGGGTTAAGTAAAATATATTAAAATTATTTTGAATTTGCAATTCAGCTAATCATTTGACAACTACAGCTGTTAAAAACTCAAGGTGGTACAGGATATATCACAATTACGTTTAGATATCATTTGGCTGTATGTGGGAAGTGTGATTCCCTTGAAATATTATCTCTTTTTGGAAAAAGGATAAACAGCTTTTTTTCCGATGCTAAGTGTTTATACATTCAAATCATAAAGATCTATTCAGATTCGGGATTTAGAATTTCCAAGACGGGAATATTTTTGTATTTAACGTAATTTAAAAGCAAAGGAATACGAGGCAACTTTGGAAACCGGAATAACCCAAAAAGAGATATGTAGCAAGTCGTACTCTAGCTGTAGTTAGCAAAATAAGATATGTTGTGATAGGCGAAGGTTCACAAGCACGAAGGTCAATGATAAAACCTGTTTACATAACACAAGCAACAATATATGTGACATAACCAAGCACTGGTGTGATTCTGACATTAGAACCTTACGACGAATCATTTTGCATGTGAAACTGCTTTGTAATTAAGATGTTCAGATGTCAGACAGATCATGGCCAAACGTGGTGATATTAACTGTTTACTTGTTTAGAACTAAGCAAACAGCTACACAATAGGCTATCTGTGCTCTTCCCACTACGAGTATCGAAACCCGGTTTTTAGCGGTGTAAGTCCGCAGACATGCCGCTGTGTCACTGGGGGCGATATTGACTGTAACGACTTAGTGAGGCTCTAAAATCGCGATTTTTGTAATGATTTGTTGTATGTTAAAAGAAAGCGCAACCAAAATACAGAAACAACTTACTACCTTAACTATTATGAAATTTTGGAAGTTTATTACACAGATAATAACTTGTAAACAATAATAGACGGAATTTTGTAACTATTTTCTTTAGATCATAGCTTTTAATCCAACTGGTAGAATTTTTAATTAGACAAATTATGAAGCAGATACATGATAGACGAGTCACTTGCTAGATTAGTCTCACCATAAAATAGTCACATGTTGAACTAAGAATATTATAAAAGTATGGATTGGATACGTCACTATTATGTTACAGAAAATCCTCATTTTTAAACGTTACGTGCTATCTCTGATTTTCTTTTCCATTCATTAATAATATTAAATTCTCTTAGAAATAAAGTTGACTTTACAATACGAAGTAGAAGTAACGGGATATATAAGGTAAGGAAGAGTGTTCTTATAATTGATATTAATTTAAAGTTATTTTGTGAATTTTTATTTGTATAAATTATGGTGGTTGTAGTAGGAGGAAAATTTACATAATATCCAGATATTAGATAGATTCAGATAGATTTATATTATCAATATAAAACTAAGATATACATATTACGTAACTCTATCATTCAACATGAAATACAAACATTGTACAAACGCTCAGAGTAATGTGGAAAACAGCATCAAACATGAACGTTTATTTAGTATACATATCCGTATAGACATGAAAGTAATTTGATTCAAGAACTCATGTCAGGTTCTGCTTGTTCCCACAGCTACACATAAATGTTCATTATGGCAGGATTCGTATTATTATTTTAAGATCAGTAATGAAGACTGTAAGAGCCACCTTGGAATAAATGATGCATACCCTAAGCACTTGTATTTATATTCTAAATGTGAGCAGTGCCTTATGTAACACTTAAGCTAATTAGCCAGGTCAAAAACTTGAAGGTTAGGACTTGTGCACCATAACCTAAAACTGATTATTAGAGAGAGAAAGCAAAATAAAAAAAACCCAGAAACATTATAATTCTTTATTGTCTTCTAGTTTATTGTCAACCGAACAATAGGGCTGACTGTCACAGTTATAACTCTCTTACAACAAGGTTCAGATATTATATATAAAATATTGGATGCGATTGACATGCTTGACATGCATTATCAAATACAATCTAAAGCAGGACAGCGGGGATTCTGATAACGATTAGGCAAAATACTCAAATATGTCGATAATTTTAACACGCTATTAGACTCTAAATTTTTGTTTTTGTGCTCAAATCTCCTAACACTAGCAATTTCTTGACGTTTTGTAACTGACAATATCTTCTTATGGCCATGTGTTTGACAACATGAATAAAGATATACTATAATAAGCAAAATACTAAGGAGGGAAAACGGCTAAAATTTCATTAAAACACAGCGAAGTGTGAAAAATACAAAC
Organism: Carcinoscorpius rotundicauda; assembly: GCA_011833715.1. Classification (NCBI taxonomy): domain Eukaryota; kingdom Metazoa; phylum Arthropoda; class Merostomata; order Xiphosura; family Limulidae; genus Carcinoscorpius; species Carcinoscorpius rotundicauda. The sequence goes on along the minus strand of CM022395.1, from coordinate 47,301,839 downwards.
ATTTATTTGTCAACTAGAAGTTCCTGTTTATAACTTTAAGAATGTTTAATCGACGTTCCATTTCTTATGTTTTCATTATTCTACTTTACTTTCAACGTCTTCAAGCTCTCGGAATATTATAACCTACATTATCATCATTTCTTTCTATCTGCCATAATTAATTATTGTTTTAGTTCGATTTTTAGTGACCAGAACATGCTCTGGTTTGTAATATTTATTCATTAATAATGTTTTCAGGTTTGATGGACTAAATTTGATTCTTTGTATTATTTTAGTATTCTTGGAAAAAAAAACATCGCATTGTTTGGTTTAATAATATTGATGATAATACATTATTGTTTGTTTATACGCTTTCGGCATTAAGAAATATTTATAAACTGTAGAAAACAGGAATATACGTATGTCGTTCGTACGTATATGCTGTTGATACATTTATTTATTTTGTTCTGTAGAAGTTTTTACAATTTTATTTTGAACGAGCTATGATGAGGCTTACACATGTAGTAACCTTAGCATGTTTACATACACATATATATATAGAATATTGTTATCATGTATGTTTCTGGTTTATACTTTTTGGTGTAAATATATGTGTGCGTGTGTGTATGTATAAATATATATATTCATACAGAAGTTATGTTTAGCTACTAACAAGTGCCAGTTACGTTATTAAGTATTTATGCTCATAATTACAACCGAGAACTTTTTTAAACAGTTTATTGATGAAGAAGCAAACGTTCTTCTAATATTATTGTTTGTGAGCCTAAACATTTAATGTTTTATTATACTGTTCATAATGGTGGTTTATCACTACGGGCTGGAATACCAAGTTATTTATAATGGTGTATGGTGTAATGCATTTACTACTATATATTTATTTTAATATCAATACTTGTTTCAATCGAATATACACGAATAAGTTAATGCATGTAACTTAAACTGTTAAATTTGTACTACGAAATTCACGTGTATTCAATAAAGACGTAGAAAATTCTTGAGTGTAAGAATTAACAGTGTACAACGTGTTTATATAGATAATAGTGATTGCCAGTATTGTTGTTTAGGTTTAGATTCTTAGAATCTCATCTAGCACTTATAAAACATTGCGACATGCCAAGAGACAGTATATATTGTTGGTTTACTACAACTGGTATGTCATAAACCTCGAAAGCTATAACTGTAATTAAAGCTTATTAATAAAAACTACAGATATCGTACTAGGAATCAGTGATGACGAGAAAACCCACTCGTAAAGAAAAATATATAAATAAAAACGGCTGGTTTGGGTTGAGAAAATTTTTATGTAGAGAACCGAACAACGTTTCGACTTTCTTCGGTCATCGTAAGGTCTGTGAAGAAGGTCGAAACGTTGTTCGCTCCACTACATAAAATATTTCTCAACCCAAACCAGCCGTTTTTTACATATATATCTTACTAGGAATGTTTATGAATTTCGTACATTACAAACCGTTCAATTTCAGCGGATTAACTTCGGATATTAGTACTTCTACAAAAACATTTTATAACTTCAGGTGTGGAAACCTCACATGTGATCAGAGAAGAGCTATTTGACTCTCAGTTAAGTAGAGTTTAGGTATATCAGCTCAGAATTAATTCGATAAAATATTCATTTCTAGACCAGATAGAGCAGACAATATTGTTTGCAAGTTTGTAAAAGTTTTGTATATAAACCAATATTTATAATAACCATTATTATAGAATGTATTATTGGTTGTATATTAAATATGTATATTTAGAAAAACAACTATGTATATAAATCTTCTGGTAAATATCATAACTTTGTTACATCTAGACATTTAATTAACTTCTAAATGAAATTCAAATTTAACTACTTGAAATCGTAATACGTCACATAATAAATCGGGAGCTCGTGTTTCAGACCTTAATCCGAGATAAAATTCCATCTAATTGAAATTCAATTCTTTATCAGTGCCAACAAGATATGATTATGTCTGGTTATCGAGGTTTATTGAGTGTCTTTCCGTCGAACAACTAGAAAGAGACAACACAACAAACAATAATTGCTCGAAATTGCAAAAGTTTTACGATCAAAGGTTAAAAAATCTATGAGAAAAATTAACTAAAACGTATTATTCAAATAATAGGTGATAATGATTTGTTAACTGAGGAGGCATTAGGAAGCTAATGTTCCCACTAGCTAATGGGTGTTGAGTGATAAAGATCAATTCGAAATTCAGCTAAAACTCAAACAAATCGAGCTTTTACAAGTTCATGTAGAAGCTGAAAGAGAAAGTAAACGTCTCGAGGCCAAACAAGCTCGTATCAAAGCCGAAAAAGAAAGAGCTTTTATCGAAGACGAGAAAGAGCAAGCCTATATCGAAGGCAAAAGAGACAGACATTAGGCTGAAAGAAATGGAAATTAGAGGCGACTAAGAACGACCGGGGCAAATAAAAACTTTGAATTTAATTGATATTTTAAAGTACCACAATTCAATAGAAATGAAGTTAATAATATTTCCAACATTTCGACAAGATTGTCCAAACCATGGAATGGCCCACTAAAAATAGTCATTATTATTAAAACGTTTCAACTTTTAAAGCACAAGTAACTTATACCACTTTCTCTCTAGAAGATTGTCGAATTATATAAGCTTAAAGTAACTTCTCTCAAAGCATACAAATTTGTATTGGAAGGTTATCGCCAAAAGTTAAGGTTATCGTAAGCGAGATAATCAAACTCATGTGGAGTTCGCCTACGAGAAAAAGTTTTATTTTGATCGCTGGTGTAACTCTATAAAATTATCAATAGTTTGACAAACTAAGGCAATTATGTCTAATTACGGAATTTAAACGTTGTGTAGTTTGGCAACTCCAAACTTATTTGGATAAAAAGAAAATTGAAACACGACAAGAAGCAGCTGCTCTTTCCAATGATTACACTTTAACACATAAAACCACTTTTCATGGAAAGAAATTCCTGCTAACGCAGCAAAAACTTGTATCTATTCAATTGACTAAAGTTGAAGACTCATCTGAAAAATCTAGCTTCCCTAGTTTGAAATCTTCTGACATTCAGAATAAAACTTTATCGAATCTATCAAGGCCTGTCTGCCATTTTTGTGAAAAACTTGTTGGTGTTGGTAAAATGAAAAAGTGTATTTTTCCTCCGAATATGGACGTCGTATCACCATATAACCTGATGTTGCTGATTTGGTCACCGATATAAAGATTAATATAGTAAGAGAAGAATTTAGACCTTTATTGTTTGTTGATTCTTTGTCTTTGATCACTAATTCTATACCCGTACGTGTTCTAGTGATATTGAGGCGATGCCGTCATTGTTGTTAGAAGGTACATGGCATTCAGATTTCAGTCTGCCATTGCTCAGGGTATTTAGGGTATTTATGTTCCGCTTTATAAAATATATTTAACATCAAGCCTAGTTTCTGGAGTAAGATGTACTATGCCAGTTAAGAGTGTATCATTATTGTTGGGAAACGATTTGGCTGGAGAAAAAGTTGTTGCCGAACAGTAAATGGTTAGCAAACTGATCACTGTATGATGTTATTTTTGAGAAAAATCCGGATGTGTTTCCTTCGAGAGTGTGGCTCCAGCTAATGTAAGAAATTACGCCATAAACAAATGTAGACGACAATATTATGGATTTGTCTCAGATATTGTTTGTCACTGCTAAATTAGGGACGGCTAGCACAGATAGCCCTCGAGTAGCTTTGCGCGAAATTCAAAAACAAACAAAGCACATGTTTTACGGAACACAGGCTATGTATGTGAAGGGTGAAATTAAACAGAATATTTTTTCCATACTTAATACACAACTGAAGGAAAGCTTCATCTAAAATACGATAAAATATTCTACGTTATTAACCCTCAAATTACGATTTCTTTTAATACCGTTCTTTACCACGATAGAATGTGCAACATTCTAAAAAGTACAAGAGATCTGTGGCCATTTTTATATGCAAAATGACGTGGGAAATACATTTCTGGCCTTCTTTTTGTTGAATTAGGCATGGTTTTTGCAGAATTGTCACTGTATACCCTTTTTGTCATTATTATTAAATAAAATTCTCTACCTCATTGTAAAATGGTTTTCAATCCAAGGCTAGGGACCAATCTTTGTAACACCTACAATGTGATATGATAAATAGCACAGTACAGTTTAAAATAATATTTTCTGGTTTATTATTGTGTGCTTATATTTAATTGAGTTTATCACTTAACACTTTATACTTCAAAGCTTGTGTTTATTTTTTTTTCTTTTGGATCTTATTTGTTTTCAACAATGAATGCTAGACAGTGCAAAAATGATCCAACCAGATTCTGTTACACATATGGGGAATTAACTTTTGCTAAAAAAAAGCGCAGTATTACACGCCATATCAAGAAAATGTACAAAACGTACTTCGTTTATGACTTAGGAGACCAGGACAAGTCATGGGCTCCTCATGTGTGTTACCTTACATGTGTGAAGATATTGAGTGCCTGGTATGCAGGAAAAAATGTTCACATGAAGTTTGGTGTGCCAATGATTTGGCGTGAGCAGAAAGATCACTCTAATGATTGCTATTTCTGTCAGCAAGACTTTACAGGCTGTACTGCATCAAAGAAAAAGAAACACATTGTTTACCCAAATTTGCAATCAGCAATGCGCCCAGTAGAGCACTCAGAAAATTTACCTGTGCCCAAACCTCCAGATCAAGAAATGCAGAGTTACGGCAGTGCAGATGAACATTCTAGTGGTGAATATGTGGAGCCCAATCATCCAGAAAGCGAGAATAAACCAATACCATTTTCTCAAGAGGCTCTAAATGTCTTGTGCAGGGATCTGTATTTAACCAAAGACAAAAGTGAGTTTCTGGCATCAAGGCTTCAAAACGTAATCTTCTCGAGAAAGGAGTGAAGATAACACTGTACAGGAAACGTACAGAGGATCTGCTTGCATTATTCACCATAAAGGATGACTTATGCTTTTGTAATGACATCACTGAACTTTTTGAGCAAGTGGAAGTACCATATGATAACACCAACTGGCGACTTTGCATAGATGCATCCAAGAACAGCATCAAAGCTGTTCTGCTACACAACGGTAACACTCTGCCTTCTGTTCCCATAGCTTATAGCACAACCATGAAAGAATCATATGAAAGTCCGAAAGCAATTCGAACAAGCATACAGTATGATGATCATAACTGGCATATCTGTGCAGATTTCAAGGTTGTGGCCATGCTTACTGGCCTTCAGCTTGGCTATAATAAATTTTGCTGCTTCCTGTGCTTATGGAACTCTAAGAGCAAGAATTAAAAAAATATGTGCGCATGGACTGACCGATCCGAGATGAAACTGAGCAAGGAAAACACAATACCATGCACAAACCACTTGTGAAAAGTGCCAGAATTATTTTACTACCTTTGCGTATTAAACTTGGCTTGTTTAAGCAATTTGTGAAAGCCTTGGACAAGGAATCCTCCACATTTGCATATCTTGCAGAGAAGTTCCCTTCCCTGAGTCAAGCTAAAATTAAAGAAAGTATCTTCATAGGTCCCCAAATTCGAAAAATTGTACTGATGAAACCTTCATCACACATCTCAAGATAAAAGAGAAGCTTGCCTTTGAGTCATTCAAAAAAATTTGTGATAACTTCCTGGGGAATCATCGTTCAGAAGACTATGTGCAAGTTGTGAATAATCTGCTGAGTCATTATCATGATACTGGATGTAACATGTCTCTGAAAGTTCATGTGCTCCACTCTCATTGGCCCGGCATGGCCAAGCGCGTAAGGCGTGTGACTCGTAATTCGAGGGTCGCGGGTTCGCGCCCGCGTCGCGCTAAACATGCTCGCCCTCCCAGCCTTGGGGGTGTATAATGTTACGGTCAATCCCACTTTTTGTTGGTAAAAGAGTAGCCCAAGAGTTGGCGGTGGGTGGTGATGACTAGCTGCCTTTCCTCTAGTCTTACACTGCTAAATTAGGGACGGCTAGCACAGATAGCCCTCGAGTAGCTTTGTGCGAAATTCCAAAACAAATAAATCCACTCTCATTTGGATTTTTTGCGGAAAATCTTGGTGATGTGAGTGATGAACATGGCGAGAGATTCCATCAGGATATTTCAGTGATGGAGCGACGATTTAAAGGAAAATGGAACCCTGGCATGTTGGCAGACTACTGCTGGGGGATAAAAAAAGATCACAGAAGAGGCTTAGAAGAACAAAAGTTGTTTAAACTTACAAGTGTGTGTTTTAATTCATAACCAATAAATGTTTTATTATACCAACTAAATTTTTGTTTTGTTTTTTGTAAATTTTAGTATTTGAAATGCTGTGTTCAATACGCGATATTTTGCAGTGTATTATAAAACATGGTTCATGGTACAGGAAAACGTTGCCTAATCTGGAGGAATAAAGATCAGATTCAGAATCAGGACAATTTTTTGACCCAGAAACAAGTCTTACTTAACTTGTACTTTTTTGAACCTGAAATTTGTTGCAACTTTAAAGAAAGGAACTCACCATAAAACCTGAACAAAATTATTCGTTTTTAATTAAATTACAAAGAAAACCTTAGCAGTAATTAGAGGTGTTACGTTACTCAGTGGTATTAATTTTAATACTAATGATATTTTTGTTTACTTCATTTTGAGTGGCTCAGTTATCATCAAGAACCATGTGGCCAGCAATATTAATGGCTTACAGATAATTTGGTGTATAAATAGCTGAGAAAAACGTGTTTAGCAATATGATGCAAATATTAACAAATGAAACAAGCATGCAAAGTGTTATTTTAAAAGAACGTTGAAATAGTAGCATCAGTTTGTTTGTTTTGGAATTTCGCACAAAGCTACTCGAGGGCTATTTGTGCTAGCCGTTCCTAATTTAGCAGTGTAAGACTAGAGGAAAGGCAGCTGGTCATCACCACTCACCGCCAACTCTTGGGCTACTCTTTTACCAACGAATAGTGGGATTGACCGTTACATTATACACCCCCACGGCTGGGAGGGCGAGTATGTTTAGCACGACGCGGGCGCGAACCCGCGACACTCGGATTACGAGTCGCACGCTTTTCAGAAACGTAGAGATACCTAAAATGGTTTTACTATGGTGTAAGTAAGAACTCGGCTAAATAATCGTAGAAGAAAAGCAGAGAGTAGTGGATTAAAAATTGGACAATAAATGAGGATAATGTTAAAACTACAAACTGTTTCTACAGTTAAAGGCAAAGCTGCACACCAGGCTATCTGCGCTGTGTTCACTAGTATTTCTTTTTTGCATTATAGACCCACCTTAGAGTAAGATGGACCATTTCTCTTTGATAAAACGAGAGTTTTCACAACGTAGTTGTGGTATTATGTCAAGGCCTACTAATTTTGTGTTACTTGTGAGTTTGTTGTTACGTGCAAGGCTACACAAAACCTGTGTTGTTTTTATCACGAATGCCGATACTCGGTTTTTAGTTTAATAAAATTTCAGCTTTACTTCTGAACCAGCCACTGGGGACTTATTTTGTAAGAGTACAGAAGGTTTATTGCACTTTATAATAATGATCTGTATATATGCTAGTGTACTAGCGTTTTACCACAGCTGTGAGCGCCTGCATATTTAATGTAAATATATCTTTCCTTCTAACACTCGCATTCCTACTATAGTTTGGTTCGTTTATTTCCACATGCAGCACTATGAAAAAGTGTTAAAATAAAGTCAAGAATTATGTTTTAGACTACTTTCAAAGAACAATGGAATGTAAATCACAGGTGAAACATCAAACTTTTATTAACTTCATAAACTTTCATTAACTTCAGTGGAAGTGGTTGAGTTCAACAAAAAGTTAATATTTTATGTTTCTCTCTTTTAATTTGATAACAGACAGTCTTTCTGAATTGCTCCAAATATTTAATCAAAGCGTCCTTTTGAGATTTTACTCTAAATGTATCTAATATATTTCCATGAAGTTTCTTTGAAAGTAACTTTTGATTTGTCAAGTTTTTATAATCTGTCAAATCCTAAATCTTCTCAACAGGGTTAAGATGGAAACTCCATGTGGGCCGTTGCATCATTTGCTTGGCTCCAGCAGCTTCTTTCATGATCAAATAAATTCTTCGTAGATTGCACGAAAGTTTGAGGCCATTATCTTCTTGGTAGTAAAATCCTTTATCAATAGTACGCAACCACTGGGTATACTATAATGAATCAGTATATGATGGGACTTGCACTGGTCCATTATTCAATTTATTTTGCAAATATCTCCTGTCACCTCAGCAAAAATCCCCCAAAACATCACCTTGCCTCTCCCCTGCTTTATGGTAGATGCTAGATATCTTTCACTTTTCTTCCGTCGGACATACAACCTACACTTTGAACAAAATATTTCATATTTAGACTCATCCGTCCATAACATCCTTTTCCAATCATCAACAGTCCAGTTTTGCACTTTTTACCTAATTTCAGTCTCTCTACAATATTTGAAGGTTGAAGTTAAGGTTTTTTTAACTGTTGTACAACCAAATATTCCACAATCATTAAGTGTTCTTGATACTATAGATATGAACACTTTTCTGTCATTTGTTTATCTTATGTACCAGTCTTCCTTCTGTTCTGAAGGCTACATAGATAAAAATACTTAACACTTGGTTTAGGTGTTCTGCTTCTTCCTTTTCTATTTTCAAATTTACCTATCTCGGTTTCGCGCTCTAAGACGCATTTCACAGTGTTTGGAGAGCATTGTAAATATGTAGCAATTTACTGAAGAGTCCAACCAGCATCACGTGAAGCTTTTATGTAAATTCTCTGCTCTACCAACAATTCTCTATTCTATTTGGGCCGTAGCATAACAAGTGAACTCAATAAATAGTGTTAAACACTATTTTTATGAATTTTGATTCAGTTATCAACAGGAACCAATGAAACATTACCACAGTGTTGGAATTTACATCCTGTAATAGTACAGCACAGAAGGATAAGCCCAATGAAGTGGAAAAAAATGACTAAATATTCTCTTGTCCTAACACTTTTGCACGATACTGAACGTAATTTTGAAAGACCTGTTGCACTTACGGTAAATTAAATATTCTGTAGTCCACCAGTGAAACAACGGTAAGTTTACAGATTTACAACATTAGAATCCTGGATTTGGTCCTCCGTGATGAAAACAGCAGATAGCTCAATGTGGCTTTGCTCAAATAAACACAAATATATAACAAATTTACACTCAGTTCTTACTACAATCTGATAAAATATAAATGGCGTGCAACAATACATTTTAAAATATCATTATAAAGGTTTTATTCGGATGCAGTGTTGAAATAGCGACAACCGGAAACTTTATCTGCATCCCAAACCAATACCTTAAAACAAACATACGATCTATAAATCTTAGCTAAGCCTTGTTATCAGTGAAATAAGTAATGAATGTTTGGTTAACTCCTTACATGTCTTGTAAGCAGACCAGCTTATCTTATAGTTATAATTACATTTGAAATTTATTAGATTAGATTTCGAGCCATAGGAATGAGCAGAGCTGATAGTCGTCAGTTTATTTATTGTACCTATAATAGCAGAACAAGTACTATTCTGTTTGATTTTCTAAATGTTTCACTTCATAGATTTAGAACTAAATGCAAATTTCAATTATTTTATTTTTAAACTGTACCAATGTAATATTAGATCCTTTATATTCTCGCATGCAAACAACAGGTAACAGGTAAACCGTTGTATTTGTTAGAGTACAGATGTTAATACACGAAATCTCTCTCTCCGTTTAACTCGAATCGTCCTAGTTTCTACAGTTGTCGTGGTGATAAAATCTACTCTTTTACATACACACACATACATGTATCTCTAATGTTCTAGGAGATTAACGAGTTCCTCTTGCAAAAATAATGAACATTTTAAAACACTTCTACAGAAACAGAACACCATTTAACAGGATTAATAACAACTGTGGCCCAGCATGGCCTGGTGGTTAGGCTCAAATCCCAGTTACCCCAAACATGCTCGCCCTTTCAGCCGTAGGGTCGTTATAATGTTATGATCACTCCTTCTATTGGTTTGTAAAAGAGTAGCCCCAAAGTTGGCGGTGGGTGGTGATAACTAGCTGTCTTCCCTTAGTCTCACAATTAGGGACGGTTAGCGCAGAAAGCCCTCGTGTATCAGGTGCGAGATATTCGAATAAAAACTACATATGTTATGAATATCTTCGTAATATTTCGGTTCCTGGATTTAGTTACATTAAATATTTTATTATTACTAAACCATTCCAAGTTTAGTTATAATTTCGATTGCCCCGTTTCTGTATCATGTTATCTTCCCTTGGGCTGTTTTACATTTGGTTCAGGTATATTTATATATCATACGTTGTACTTACAACCCATTGAGTATTTATTTAACAGTAACGATAAGATGACAATAGTTAGAGGGTTGTAAAATTTCTGACAAAGTCAAACAATTATGGTGAACATGAAAATTTCATATGAACTTTGATTGATTGTCCACGACATTAGGATAGTAAATAACTACTGCTTATGTTCAGCACTAGTTACACACACATAGCCACACATTGGTTTTGCTCTGTATCTTTTCATATTGTAGAATAACATGAGATTAATAGTAAATATATGACTAATATTATGCACTCGGCTATTGGAGCAAGGAGTGCAACATTTGTTAACCAACTAAATATAATTATTTTATAACAGAACAGATAAGTTATAACCACTAAAGACTCGTGTAGAAATTATATGCAATATTCTGTAACATGAAATATTCTCTGTATAAATTTATATACTATTTCTTTCAGTTCAATTTCGTCAATTTCTATGTATACCATGTAACAAGAGCTTTATTTTTCAATGAATAAAGCAAACACATTTTTGAAAAAAAAATGGACTTCTTTATGTTAATGAAATAACAAAATAAAGTATTAAGGGTTGAAAAACACTTATTTGTACAGGATGTTTGTTTGTTTTTAATTTGCGCAAAGCTACTCGAGGGCTATCTGCGCTAGCCGTCCCAAATTTAGCAGTGTAAGACTAAAAGAAAGGCAGCTAGTCATCACCACTCACCCACAATTCTTGGGCGACTTTTACCAACGAATAACGGTATTGACAATCACATTATAACGCCACCACGGCTGAAAGAGCGAGCATGTTTGATGTGGGGATTCGAACCCGCGACCCCAGGATTGCGAGTCGAATTTATACAGGAAAACGATAAGTTGAAAATATTAATCCAGAACAGAAACATGTCTAAAGTAATTTTTAATTGGTTATTAAGTACAACTCTCTCTTCAGATCATATTAAAATTTATAATATACTTAATGCAAGTGGTGGCTTAGTGATCAGCGTATCAGGCTAGGTACCTGAGGGTTTCGAGTTAAAAACGTGGTTTACCAAAGACGCTTCATTCTTTCTGTTGCTTATTAGCTAAGAGTTGTAGCTGCTCCTAAAATGTGATTAAAATAAGCGATTTAAATCTAGGACCTTTAGTACTACTGAGTAATTGGAAACGGTTTATACTATATTGACTACCTATTAGAGATCTCTGTAATAGAATTAATTAAATTTTTAACTGCTGTCGTGAACAATTATTTTCTCGAGAAGCGCCCTCACTGGTGGCTCAGTGGTAAGTTTCTTTGTATACCATTTAACTTAACAAAAACAAACTGTTGAAAATCAACTAACATTGAAATGAATTAAAATAAACTCTGTAACCTTTGTGTTTGAATACAGAGATATAATTAATCAAAACGAAGTTTTTATTGTTTTTTTTTATTTTCAGCATCTGCTTGTTTTCTATGGAAAATTTTGTAATTTCATTTACTGTAAATTGGAATTTTATATGCTTCGTCTGACTTAAAGTTTTCAAGTTTCACTAAGATAAATTTAGATACATTCCTTAAAGTAGCCCAAATTCCAATAAAGATATGCTTATTTCCACAACTGATTCAAAATATCATAATATGAAAAAAGAAGAAAATCATTAAATTATTGAATTTAAACAGAACACTTTGGTGGTACAGAAAACAAAACAATTGATTACAAACTTTAAGATTTATCTTTCAGTGGAATACCATTTAATTAATTAATTAACTAAAAACTTGCATTAAAACAAAACATTGCAGCTCCAAATGTTAAAGGCCTATAGTGGAAAATTACATGGATCAAAGAAATGTAATAATCATGAATGAAAAAGATTATGCAAGGAAAATTAATTTATTGTGTTTACTTGTAGCCTTACTTTAGAATTATAAAAAGAAATCTCAATTAATTCCAAGTGTTGAAGAAACGATAGCATTAGAGAAATTCAATTATGTTTAAACAAACGTATAATTTTTAGTCTGTTGTGGATATTCGCGCAAAGCAGTAAGAGAGTTATCCAAACTAATTGTCTCTAGCTTTGAACTGATAGAGAAAAGTCAGTTAATTAACAAAATTCACCACCAACTCTTCAGCAACTCTAATTAAATAGAGGTAGTTGACCGCTGTTCTCCTAATTCATACATTTATCTATAGTGCGTAGCACAATTTGGCAGAAACGGCCTCATCGTCTTTCACACTAACAACTAGGCCACTCCCAACGTTCTAACTTCTATTTACTCTCTCTCTCTCTCATAGTTACTTGGGTATTAATGTTTACATACCCGGGAGGGTTAGGTTTCGTCGACCTCTTCTTCCTTCCTTTATATTTGTTTCAGCATCTGTCAAGTGTATTTATATATGGTACACGAGGGCCAGAGTAACCCGCACTTTTTCAGGCCCCTTTCAGGGCAATGTCCAGACACAATCTACACATGCACTTGGTGCAAATAAATCATTTCTCTTAGAGTTCTATAGTTATTCGCACTTTCATTAGATAGATTTTAGCTATAAAAAACTAGGTAAAAAACCCTTTCAATTTTTAATAATTAACCCCTAAACTAATGTGGAGTTCAGTTTATAGGTGGCCTTTTTTATTTTGAAAATATATATTTACTGGAGAAAGGAATTTAGGTCTATCCTCATCATGTAAACAGTACCTGTCGAGTTCGCTTACTAGTTCATTTTTTCTATATTCTTGTCAACATTTATTGTACTATGTAGGAGTCTATCTGCTATTGTTTCTATGTATGTGTATTTATGCATGAATTCAGATTATGTTGTTCTGGGTACTTTATAAGATGTTGTAAGTAAGCAGCTAGTCATCACCACCCATGACCAACTCTTGGGCTATTCTTTTACCAACGAATGGTGGGAGTGACCGTCGTATTATAATGCCCCCACGGCTGAAATGGCGAACATGTTTGGTGTGACGGGGATTCGAACCCGCCAACCTCAAATTATGTGCCAATGCATGCCGAGCCACTGCAAACTAAAAAGATAGTAATTTAAATAAAATGACAATTTAAAATAGCACAGATTCAAATGTTAAGATTTCTGTAGAAGACGCGTATTCTTTGTTAGCCGGAAGTGAAAAAAACTTAAACAATAAACTTAACAGAAACCAATGTTTCTATTTTGAAATTGCGACAGGTGAACCGAAACGGTCATTGCAATCCAATGCTCTACCTATCGTTATGTATACTTTTCACACATCTAATACACGTGAAGACAATAAGAACAATGTAAAGTCGCTGACGACCAAGAAACTAACCAGCACTTAGCAATAATTATCGCTTGATTTGTCTCTAAGTGTAGATGGAACCTAAAGAAGTTTCTCTATCACATAAATGTTTCTGTCCGCATGATTAGCCACTTACCGTGATTGTACATAATTTATTAAATCATTCGTTCATATTCAGTTATTATTTGCCAAGTTCATTATTAGTGGTTTAATATATCAATTACTAATCATACCTGTTTGATAAAATTGAATTTGTATCTTTCACTGTTGAGAACATAAGGAAAAACCACTACGGGTGTGTGTGTATGTGTTTTCGTATAACAAAGTCACATTGGGCTATCTGCTGAATCCACCGCAGAGAATTGAACTCCTGATTTGTAAATCCGTAGACTTACCACTATATCAACAGGGGACAAACCACTACGGAATTAATATATCCCTCAAACGAGAACAACAGTTTTCCAAGATAAAAGTTGGTATTTTTCAGCCATATTGTGAAGAGCATTTTTTTTATAAGCTATAACTTCGTACGTTCAAATGTGCATAAGTGGACATGAGAACATGTATTTCTTGCCTTTCAATGTTATCATTTTCTCGATGCAGCTGTTCTTATTTTGATTAGAAGTAGTAAAAGCGTAATCACGAAATTTTGAAATACCACTTGTTGTCCCACATTATGTCTTAGATTAAACATCTGCCGTTACTGATTGTTTAAAACCTTATATAAAGTTTTTAAAAATCAATATATTTCAAAAAATTCCTTTTCTAACTTAACGTTGGTTCCTTAGATTCAAACACGACAAGCGTTATTGGCATATGGTTTCTCCGAAATTACCAAACAGAGAAATAAGACACGTATTGCTCGTACCAAAAGATGTTAATCAAAAAAACAACAACAATATTCCATTGTGAAGACTTTTATACTCTGCGTTTTATTTATTTATATATCGTTTTTTGTTTCAAACAATACAGTGTTTCAGATTTAAAGATATAAAACTTTATTGATCTTTCTTGTTTATGTCATTACGCTCATTTGTTTTACAATATTATAAATAAAAACGAGTATATATTTCTCAGAAATCTGAGGCAAAAATGTTTATAATAAACTCTTAAAATTTTGAGCTAAATCTATAACACCTACACATACTTATAAACAATGTTTCTCAACCATGAAATAATTTCAGTCTATTTGTGATATGTAGTTAGTTACAAGGAGTTAAGGTTTGATTTCGAGCAACATTGGCTTTCAGTGTGCAGTCATACCAAAAATGACCGTCACCTAAACTAAAACACGTCCATCATAAACTCACACACTAGACATCGAGATAATAACTTTTGTACTTTAGGCTTTTGTGCTTCAGTTTATACAGTAAACTGAGTTAACTGTCAGTGATCTGGAAGATCGATATTGCGTTTCTTTGTAGCAAAATACTATTGAAATCTCTAATTGTTAAAAACGAAATAAATATATACACTGGATTTGAACTTATAATCATTTAGATATTTTAGAAAGATATCTAAAAAAAATAATATTTAACAGGAAATAATAAAGAACTTTACTAAGTCATAGAAGTTTGTTTTTGAATTTGGCGCATAGTTACACAAGGGCTATCTGCGCTGGCCGTCTCTAATTTAATAAAGTCACCTTGGGTTACTTTCTTTACCAACAAATTGTAAGAATGACCGTCACATTATGACACCCCCACGACTAAAAGGACGAGCATGTTTGGTGTGAAGTGGATTCGAATCCACAACCTTCAGATTACGAGTTGCGTGTCTTAACTACCTGGCCGTGCCGGGCCTGCTCATAAAAGAGAAACTTCTTTAATTTCCTTCGTAAATTTACAACTTCTTTTCTATGTTTTAATTTCGTTTGTCAAGATTAAAGTTTCAGAGATTTTTACAACGAAGATCTCAATTTAAACAAGTCGATTTTTTTTCAATGAGTAAGTTAATAATATCACGTTTGATACATGTGAAGTACCAGTATGAAAATCGAATCATTGGTAATATATGAAACAATTGTCTATTCTGTTCTTTGCGTTTGCAATGACGTTGTTGACTTTTAACTATATTTTTAAATGATTTGTAAAAGAAAAATAACTACTGTAAACTGACGAACAACGATTTAGAAGTACATTGAAAATTTTATACAGAGAACATGTTGCATGTCTGTCTTCTTTTAAAAAAATATTACAGTGTTTCGACAGAAGGAGACAATCATGTAATATGATTTCTGTATAAAATTTTCATTATGCTTCTAAATCGTTGTTGCTCAATTTGTTATTGTATTAGCGTTATGTGCTTCAATTCATAAGCATACACAAGTTGGAAACTGAACACCTTCTTCAATAAATTCGTTGATTTATTATGAATAGGTATTCAAAGACCAGTCATCCTTAACATTTTTTTTTAAACATTGAAATATTTTATCTTACTTAAAATTTAGGCTAAAATACTATGAGAAATGACATAAGTACCTTGTTCTATAATAAATTCAACTACCAATAACAATAAAAAAGTGTAATGGGATAAATTACGACTTTGTCGGTTGTATTTGCCTTGAAATAAGGCTAACAGAATTTTATTACAGTGAACTTCTTACCTTGATATATACTTTAATAAAGACCAGAATAAGAATACTTCATATTAAGTGTAAGCCTGCATAATAAAACTGATAATAATAATAATTTAGAGTAAGTTAAGGACTTTTAGAATTGAGAATTTGTCTTAACAGCATTTACAATCATAGTTAAGACTTTTAAGAAATATTTTCAACTATAATAAAATAAGAGCCCAATAAACATGAAAACAATCTACAAAAGGAACTAATATCACATGAATTAGAATGCAGACCGTGTAATACATATAATGAAAAAATATACTAGTCAGTGATATTAGTACAACATGACAAATAAATTTAACAGAACATGCGTGCCAGTTACGTTTAAGATACGAGTGTTTTGGAACTTCAAAACATAAGCCAATCATGATAGTTTCGAACAAATTGTCGGTAATTAAAGAAAAATGAAATATTAGAAACCAAAAGCATTCCATGAAACTTTAGAGTAAACAGTGGAGCATGTGTATATATTATATTGAGTAAAATATATACTCTGGTGAAGACATCTTAAACACGTTCTCTGTCACGCTATAGGTGTTTCCAATTTTATTGTAAACAGTAACAGAAATAATTTGAATGAGTATATATTCTCATTACTCAGATCTTGTACTAAAAATAGTAGTTTCATGTGCATTCCCCATAGCTTAGTAAATTCTGATAAAGGAAGACCATACTTCTTTCTTTTAATATCCAGCAAAATTTGGTTACATATGTTCCTTATTGTTTGGTAACTTTAACTAAAAATACCTACAATACGCATGTGGTCCTAATCACTAAGTTAATTTTAGTAAAGGTAAGCTAAATGTGTTTCATATTGTGTAATGAAATCTGACTTAATGTTTTTTTACTGTTTAATATGTTCCCGTAAAAATAGCTGGAGTGTATATGTGTTCCTCATCAATCACTCATTCAAGTAAATATAGGCTATATGTGTGTTCAAATGTTCTAAAAGTTAAGCCAAAGTATTTGAGTGTGTTTCGTATTATTCGGTATATGTTAATTTTCCAGTAAATTCTGATTAGAATGGCGTGTATGTATTTTTCATTCTTTAGTAACTTCCAGTAAAAATAACTTATTTATTATTTATCATATAGTTCATTTTAGTAAAAAGTATTTATATGTGTGTTCCATATTTTCCAACAAACCTAAGTAAACGAGCTTGTATGTCTTTCTTTTTGTTTAATAAATTCCAGGAAATTATTCGGAAATGGTTGCAATGTAGGTGCTCCTTATTAGTCAATTTATTCCACTAAAGACGAGCTATATTTTTGTTCCATACTATCTAGTAAAATTCTCTTCCTATAAAAATAGCTTGTTCCTCATCATACAATTCATTATAGTAAAGTAGGGCTAAACGTGTGTTTAGCTAGCGTGCTGTAAAATCAAGTTAAATGTTTGTGTGCGTTTCTTATTGTTCAATAATTTCCAATACGAATAACGTGAATAATATGTGTTCTTCCTCAACAAGTTCGTTCTATTAAATAGGGGCTATATGTTTGTTCTCTATTGTCCAGCGTGTGTTTCTCATTGTTTAGAGTAACTTCCATTGAAAACAAATTAAATATATATGTTACTCACAACCCAGTTGATTCTTGTGTTTATTTGTTTTTTTAATTTTGCGCAAAGCTAGTCGTCCCTAATTTAGCAGAGTAAGACTAGAAAGAAGGCAGCCAACTTTTGGGTTACTCTTTTACCAACGAATAATGGGATTGGCAGTCACTTTATAACGCCTTTACAGCTGAAAGGGCGAGCATGTTTGATGCGATGGGGTATCGAACCCGCGAATTTTAGGTTATGAGCCGAGCGCCTTAACCACCTGGCCATGCCGGGCCTGATTCTTGTAAAGAGAAATTATATGCATATTCATTATTGCCTAACTAATTATAGATAAATGCGCATTGCGTGTTTGGTTATTTATTCTTTACTATCCAGTAAACTCTAATTAAGATTAATTGTATATCCTCCTTATATTTCCATATTAATTCTAATCAAAGAATCTAGCCGTATGTTTTTTGAGTCGCAGTAAGTTCTGTTTTAAAAGGGTTTATATAGATGTTCGGCATTTTGTGTTATTTGTTAAGAATGTGAATTATATATGGATTTATGTTCTTACTGTGCTATCTATATGAATTCCCAATTGTTGAGTACATTTTATAAATTGCTTGTATTTGCTTTCTCCTTTTAAAAATATAACTTTAATAATGCATGTTCTACTTTGTGTGATATGTTTACAATAAATTTCATACTAAGTTGCAAATTAGTGGTAATTGTAGTACAGAAAGGGCTTATACAAGTAAGTGGAAGATTTCTTGTGTCCCATTAAAAAAAGTAAATGCTACATTGATTTTATATTACTTATAATGTCGCTATATAAACAAATGTATTTTGTGTGTCCCCCAAGATCAAAGACGTGTAGGATAATTCTGTAGGAAATATAAGGTCATTGACTTCTCTGGGTAATTTTCGTCTCACCCTGTATTTACTTCGTCACTCGGGTTCTCCGTATTATCTCGGAAAGCTTTAGCAAACGACCTTTTAACCTCTGATGTACAAGTTTTTACTTGTTAAACCTGTTTTAGAGATGTCGTCAGCTTTTCAAACTTACTTTCAGTACACTTTGTACGTATAAGGTGATGTAAGTGAAGTGGTATAGCTGAAATAATAAAACGGGAGACAGATATACAGATAGTTAGATGAATTCTTGGTACTTCGTATAAAAATCTAGAAACAGTCATATCTGTAGTGGCACTCTTACAAGATTCATGAAATATTCAAGTATCATCATCGTCCAAGCAACCCAACACTAAATAACACATGCCTTACTTACATTTAAAAAGATAAGGTGCAGAATTAATAGTAGAAATACCAATCAGTGATGTCGAGAAAACCCACTTGCAGAGAAATATATATGTAAAAACGGCTCGTTTGGGTTGCGAAAATGTTTTATGTAGAGGAGCGAACAACGGATGACTGAAGAAGGTCAAAACGTTGTTCACGCCTCTATGTAAAAAATGTTCTCAACCCAAACGAGCCGTTTTTACATATAATAGTAGAAATACCATAGCTCAAAGCATGTCAGTCTTAACTTATTATTCTCACAAGGCAAAATTTTAAAACAATGGTTTAGAGCATTAGTGTTATACATGTGTTTACAGCTCCAAAAATATGATAATGTAACTATTTAGTAAAGCATATGGAAATTACTACAGTACAAAATTTATTAGACGATTTAGCTTCATATTAGGATATTAAAGTGTGGCAATTGAGACAAGCAGTTCTGTAACCTATGCACAGATGTATATGATGATTCATTGGTGAGAAACTTCCTTTGCTCCGCTCACAAAGAGTGGAATTTTGAGATGAAATATAGCTCGTCAATGTTGACATTGTAGACTGAAAATGACGTACTTGATTAAATATTCACTTTACTTAGTCATACGACACATCCATTAAGGATATTATGGAAATTAGCTTACACAGCTTTGAACAATTAAAAGACAAAAATTAAGAAGTATGTTAAAAAAAGCTTTGAACGAGTTGTTGAACTTCGTAATTACTATAAACTTAAAACAAGTGTATATACCACAACGAAACGAATAAACGTAGTTTATTATTACATAAAATCAAATTAGATTTAATTAGAAATTATTTGAATTGTGGGTTGAATATTGAATGTATAAATTCGAACAGGGTTAAAACAAAATGTACACTAACAGAGGACCGGTTTCTGCTTCTTTAATACACAGTTTATATATTTTTCTCACTTTCAGGGACGTTTCTATACCAGATTGAAAACCATTTTAAAATAATGTTTCAGGGGGAATTTTTCATTCCAAAATGAAATAGTGTTAACGTTTTTTAAATGTTGTAATACATATGTTTTACTAAGGTATATGAACCCATGAAAATATTTATGTGTTGTTACCGGAAAGGCAGAGTGTGTTCTAATCCATTAATACTAATATGCGGGCAATTGAATACAGTTGAAAATTATTCAAAAAACTTTATTGCTCTGAATAACAAGGGTTCACTTATTGACCAATAGTGTACAAGACAATAATTTACTTCATGTACTAAATACTATTAGTATGATGAAATGTGTCCACAAGAGATTTGAAATATTACAGATGCAAGTTTTATAGATCAATGAAATAAGGGGGAACATTTGAGTTTGGATAACTGAGTTAGCACGAACTGAATCAAATATTCGAGAATAACTTAAATAAGGAGAAACAATTGGGATATAGTTAAAACCAACATTTCTGAAAATTAGTTGTCAGTTATAGTTGAAGTTTAATTACTTTGAATAGGAAAACTAGAGTACATGAACGAACAAAGTTAATCAAAGCACACAGATAAATATGCCATCAACATTTAAATGCAGAGAGCGTAAGTTGTTAGTTTATTTTTCCTATAGAGAAGTGTAGTAAGTTCTTTCTTATTATAATTACATTCTACACGTATTTGTAGGTCATCCTGATTGATCCTTGGAGTGTATAGTGGGTCTACGTACACAAAGATATTCAACATTTTGTCGTAATATCTCTCGTCACTAGAGATTATCTACTGATGTAATTCAACATAAGCTCAAAACGTATAAATGATATTACTGATAGTCACACTATCGCAATAAATTATTGTTGATAAATCTATTATATTTAATAATTTCTTGAAACGCTTAATGAAAATGTATTTCACATATTAAATAAAATGATCACATCTTTAGAAAGGGAATTTATTAAACTAAAAGCCAAACACTTTCTCATACAGTTATTCTTAATAACATACAAAAAAAACGATGACATATTTAGAGTGCATAAACTTGCACATATTCTTTTTCAAATTACAGTTTGGTGATATAAAAAAAACAAAATGGACAGTTTTAAATAAAAATTTATAAGTCAAACTATCCAAAATTATTTAGAAAACATGGTAATCTTCATTCCATTTAATTCAGAATATGATGTGTAGATACGTCCTGGTTGTTGCAAGGACATTTTGATTAAGAAATTCCATTTAAGTTCCTCGTCTTCTAAAGTAAAAACTTTAACTAATACATTCCGTTTACGACTCCGAAACTAGGATCCTCTGAATTCACATTACATACGATGTTTTGAACATTTCATTACTTTACAAATGACTTTTAAGCATAATTCAACGCCCCAATGAGTTTCTAAGCATATTTAATAAATGTTCATTGACATTAACAGATAAGATAGAACTTTTTCTCTTTATTCTCTGTTATCAGTATCTTCACTTTATCAGTTAGAAAACTCTAGAATGAGTTGCATCGTTTAATAGCGTCAGCTATACAGCTGAACCTAATGTTAGAGCGACATATTTAAATCTTGATGTGGATCTCAATATTTATTCTACGTTATAGACAACCAGTAACTCAGCGGTAAAATTGAGGGATTATAATTCCAAAATTAAGGCTCGATCCCTGCGTGGTCATGGCACAAAAAAATCATCATTAAGTTTTACGCCTGAAACAAGAATCAACAAACCTGTATTACGATACCTATAATCAAGTTAATAAATAACACTATGTAATAAAAGTTTTACTTTTTATTGTTCCTAAGTAGAAAGTGTTATTTCCCAATTGTTTATGCTTAAAGTAAATGAAAAAGACCTATTTTTCTCTTTAAACTTTGCTTTTGTGACCTGGAAGCGTATAACGAAAACTATATTTAGGAGCTGATATGTGAAAGTGTTTTACATTATAGTCGCAAATCTCGAAAAACTACTCCCTCCTAAACAATTTTGTTCGTATTTGTATAACTTTAGTGTAAATATATGTAAATCTTGATTCATATATTGTTTTATTAGACCTTATATAAACGTAAATGTGCAAATTTGCCCATTTTTACATAGAAGATATGTTAATTTCTGAATTTCGTCACCCAGGTCACAAAAGAAAAATTTGAAGGGAATAATGGCCATTTTCTGTGCTTTTACAACATAAGCAATTAAAAAATAACACATACTATCCAGGAACAAAATTCGTTACATAGTGTTATTTATCGAAATACAATAATAAGGAAATGTTATAGATTTGTTTTATTCTTGTCAGCGGTCTTATGAAAGTAAATATTAATTAATTATTGCAGCACACGTATTGAATAAATTTGGAATTGTCTACTGTCTTTTGCATTTTACTTAGCAGCTTTCAACTGTAGGAAGTAATACGTTATCATATTACTCGAAGACACTTTCACACTTTATTGTTTCATAGTGGACCTAAGATTTTGCTCTTATAATTTTTTTGTTCGAAGAAATATTTTTTACATTCCTCTCTTATTAAAGAATTTAGAAACGTTTGTTTAATAGAATCGTTAAATGAGAATACATTAGTACGCTTCATACATATAACCAGTCACCATTAATTTTCCTGTTTCGAAAGTGACATCGTTTGTTGGTACAGAAATCGATAGAGCCTTTATACGATCAATAGATCGTAAACGTAGCATTAAAGAAAAAGAACCATCTTAGTCCTGTTGAAGGAAGGTTGCTTGCCATTAGATGCCAACTTTCCACGATTTGAATGTTTTATTACATACATAAAAAAAATCTTTATGTGTTATAGCTGTTTGATACAAGCACGAATATCAATATCATCTTAAAGCAATTTATTTTTTTAAAGAAAAATGGAATGGGTTACAATAACTTAAACCCTCAGTGAGGCATAAAATTCGAGTTAAACACTTTACAGAGAATGCCAATCATTCTATGCCAAGCGTTTTTTATCTATTTCATATCTAACGAATTATATAAATTAATATATACACTGTAAGTTAGTATATACGTTAATTATATAACAGAAGTTTAAAATTAAAAAAAAGAGTGAAAGGTAAACGACTTTTGATCGTTAGATTTCTCCCAATAACTATTATTTGGTTCGGTATAACCGCGTAGATAAGACACTCGACTTGTAACCTGAGAGTCGCGGGTTTGAATCACCGTCACACCAAATATGTTTGTCCTTTCAGTCGGGGGGTGTCATAAAGTGATAGTCAATCCTACTATTCGCTATTAAAATAATAGCCCAAGAATTTGCGGTGGATTGTGATGACTAGCTGCCTTCCCTCTAGTCTTACACTGCAAAATTAGGAACGGCTAGCGCAGATAGCCCTCTTGTAACTATTAACTGCCTCCCCTCCAGTTACTTCTTGAATTACTAGTGAACCAAAATTATGTTGAATAAGTCTGTTTGAAGTCATTCCTACAATAAATATTCTTACCTGCAACATTATAAAATATATAGATATTATTAGCTCTGACACTAAACAGTCTTAAAAATTCTTTACCCAGATTCACTTCAATAACTGTGTAGAAAAATGAAAAACTGTTAATCACTGCAGTAACTGTACAGAATAATAAAAAATAATCACTACAGTGACTGGCAGAAGAATAAAAATGTTAAACAATACAGTGACTGTACAGAATAATAAAAAATAATCACTACAGTGACTGGCAGAAGAATAAAAATGTTAAACAATACAGTGACTGTACAGAATAATAAAAAATATATTAATTAATGCAGTGATCGGCAGAATAATAAAAAATGTTAATCATTACAGTGACTACAGAATAATAAAAAATGTTAATCACTACAGTGACTGTACAGAATAATAAAAAATGTTAATCACTACAGTGACTGTACAGAATAATAAAAAATGTTAATCACTACAGTGACTGTACAGAATGACAAAAAATGTTAAAACAAACGTATATAACAAAATACCTGGTGTTAAATTAACCTAAGAAAAATTAAATGGATTTGCTCTAAATGTAGGAAGTCAAGCGACTGACTATATGTGTTCTGCCCACCTTGAGTATTAAAACCCAGACTTGCTGTTTGCCCCCCAGGGTGCATCTGAATATTTCCGGAAAACTACAATCCGGAAAATGTACAATCAAGCTTATTAAGTTCTATTTTTCATGAAATATATATATATACATATACACATAATATAAAACAGAACAAACTTTGACAAATACACAACTAAGTTTCCTAAGTTTCGTTTTTAGCTGGTGTTATAGCACCAAAGCCTTGATATTTTATTTCTTGGCAAACCGAAACATTTAAACATTTCATTTAAATGCTATGCAAGTTCATTTGTGGTTCATGTTCTGCTTCGTCGAAAGCATGAAACGTTAAATGTCAGCAACATTTAATCTACTTTAGATTAGGACGATAGCATGATGTGGGTATTAATATTATATCATAGGTATCAAAACAAAACGCCAGCATAATTAAATGTAGTTTGTGACTATTCAGAATAGACAAGGTGTTCCGTCCGAAACAAAAACTATGATCTCATTAGTTTGTTTCCTTTTATTTAATCACAAAGCTACAGAATGGGCTATCTGTGCTCTGCCCACCACGGGTATCGAAACCCGGATTTAGTGTTGTAAGTCCGCAGGCATATCGCTGAGCCACTGGGGAGCGATCTCATTAAAAAATTACAAGTTATGTCATTTATGGGTTCGCGTTTAAAAGCAAACTAATTCATTTTGTACTGGGCCTAAAGCTTCGAAAACAAACACCTCTAAAAGCCATAATTCCTTGGTACTTGACTCTGGAAAGAACACTAAATGTCCTTTGACCATGGCACAAAATTGTCAGTAATTCTCAAAACAACCCGAGAGTTCTTGTCCTCAGGTGTTGTCTATAGAATCACATGATGAAACTTTACTATTTTCATAAATTTCTCGTGTTATTAGGATCCATTAACAGTAGTTTTAGTCTTATTTGATCAGGACTTTGAATGTAACTTGGGTAAACCTAAATAAAGGTATGCTGTAGACATAAATAGCAAATTACTGCAAATTGAATTGTTGCCCAAGAAAAAGTAGTAACGTTTAAGCAATCCATAATTGATATAAAAGTTTCTTTTGGATTCAACGTTTCAGAGTATTAAACAAAAAAGAAATAAAACTCATAATTTCGGTACTGGATAATATTTGATCATTTCAATATTGAAAAAGTTTAAATTGGTAGAAACTAAACAAGAATGTTATACAAAACGAAAAACCCGCAAGCTGTAACATGTCTGATAAAAGAAATATTTGTACATGTGTTATTAAACCCATTGCCAATAATAACTCCAAACGTTATTTTTTTTCTTAAAAACAAACTATTATATACAAAAAAATCAGACCATTGTGCTAAATTCAATGCATTTTAGCAATATTTTGTTATGTTAGGTCTTTGAAAACGATATTCTATCAAGAAACAGAATTTCTAAAACGTTTAATTATATGATAACTGACAAGGGCAACCAATATATAATTGTTTATTTGGAGAAAACAGTTATCATACCAATATGACATTTCACTTGTTTAAAATTGTATATCAACCATTATCACGTTAGTACTTCTATTATAGTCAGAATTTAGCTATGTAAGTTATATTTCAATTATGGATTGATGACATTTTAAGCACAACATACTGATTGATAAAATAATATTTTATTTATTTTTTTGATATTAATTATAATAATAAACGTAAGCTTTCAGTGTAAGCTCAAAAATATATTTAAATATATCAAAAAGTTTAAAAACCCATGCCGGGTCAAATAGAACCAAAGAATTAAAGAATATTTAATTAAAAACTGACGTCCTTCTTACGTGTTCATTTATATTCTCACATTGTTGTTTCCATGTTTACTTTCACACCGTTATCGATAGATGTTACGTGTTAATACTTACCCTCACATTATTACCAATTGCTATTTCTTGTTTTGTGTCAATGTTAACTCTCACATTGTTATCAATATGTGCTGATTGTTGTTTATAAATGTTTACTCTCACAATGGTATCAGTTTTTACTTATTGTTGTAGTTATATGTTTATTCTTACACTTTTATCAACCGCTGTTTCTTTCTGTGTGTTCATGCTTACTCTCATATTGTTGAATTATAGTTGATTCGATAGCTACTCATCATGTAATAGACTATTTTCTCGTGTTTCTTATAATTTATAATTTGTATTAATATGATAAAGGTCTGAGGTTGAAACATTACTGTATAAAAAATTTATTTTGGGTAAAATAGCACGCAAGGAGGAAATATTAAATTAACATAAGAAAAATTAAGTGGATTTGCTCTAAATGTAGGAAGTCAAGCGACTGACTATATGTGTTCTGCCAACGTCGAGTATTAAAACCCAGACTTGCTGTTGGCCACCCAGGGTGCATCTGAATATTTCCGGAACATATATTCATACATTAATTCCTACTTAAATCTTGATAACATATCTTCAATCATATCAATTAAAAAGTGGTTTGTTGTTCAACGAAAAGCAACATATTTTAGCTACCTGTGTAGTGCCCACCACGAGTATCGAAATCTGGTTTTTAGCATCATAAATATCCACATTTACTCTTGAGCCACAAGGGGGCAAAGATGATTAAAATGTATTATTTTCGACGATTTTAATAAAATTGCTTACTAATTTTTCAGAAAACTTTTGTATTTTGATGAAGTATTTCTGCATTTTTAAAAAAAATTTCTTTCATATGTAAAAAGACAATTATATTCAAAGGAAATTAATTAATTTCATTAGTTAAAAGCCATTTCTTTAAAGTGTAAAATAAAAAAGTTCTTTGCTCTCTTAATCTTATTGTGCTTTGTGTAGAAGGTAAGTAGTAATAAAAATTTTAATTAATTAGATGAAGGTATGTATTAGATTGAATTGCGTATTCAAAACTTAAACGAACCTAATTTTAAAAAAGTTTACTCCAACCACAATTATTTTCCATCTCAAATTACAAGTTCACTTAATTTGTTATTTGAATAGTTTTCTATTTCATTAATATTTTAGAACATCTGTGTTTTATTACTTCAAAACCCCGAAACCACACCTTAGTAACCGACTTACATTTTGGTTCGTTATCATTGAAAAAGTAGTAATTTATGTTTTGTTACATTCTTTTCCTACCAAAGAGAAAACGATATTAAATAATTAAGATTTGTATAAGTAAAAATATTACTTTTAAAATAAAGGGATAATGTGAGCGTATTATGAAAACATTGCTCATAATAATATGAACAACATCAAAATAGCTTTCAAAGTTAAAAGCAAACGCTAAAATCAGGGATTCTATTCCCCTCGGTGGACTCAGCAGATGTCTTGATGTGGCTTTGCTGTAAGGAAACCCACACAGTTAAAAGCAGCAGCATTGCGTAGGTTTCCTGATTTAATGAACTATTAAGTATTGTTGGTGTTTATTTATATTTTATTTTATCTCTAAATTAAAATTAATTTTTAAAATTTTTATTCGAATGTTTAAAGTTAAATATTTTATTTTATTCAGTGTGTATTTCAATATATACAATTCAGATTATTTACCTTACCTTACAGATTAGTTTCATTGTTATGTTTTAGTTTAACAGTTTAAAAAGCGTCTGACTTCATCCACAACTACTGGATATGTTTGGGTTGAGGATGTTACTTTCTTAATTCTTATAATCTTATTTTACTCAAATAAAGAACTGGATGTGTTCTTTATAAACTAACTGAACGAAGATATGAAAAATAAATTTATTATCAGTTCTGTACAAACTACGAAGTTGAAGGCCTGAACGAGCACCTGAATATTAAAAGTAGGTTGAAACCCAGAGAATAAACTTAAAGGGGAAGTAAAGGTGACAAGTACGTAAGAAACTCATTATTTTTAAGCGGAATTTGGTTAAAACCCGTCACGCATGACTTGTCTATAGGTATGAATGTAAATACAAAAACCCGAGTAAGTTTAGTACACAGCGAACAAAGGAATATTAACTATTTTATAACAGAATTTAATACCCATAACTCTTTGGTATCGAGTAGTTTCCTCTATTGTGTGTTTGTGAGAGAATTATATTTTAGGTATCTCTGATGAAGATGAACCAATTTTGAGAAGAAATGTTATTTGCCAGTTAACTGCACAAAAGTTGATTACGTTATATTAAAACGATATGGGAGCTTCACTACGCAATTAGAGTTCATGCCATCATGTCTAGACATGTTTTATCTTGACAATAACCCCGCCGTGTGGCTTTTATTGCAAAATGTTTTGTCGTAAGGTTAATGTATCTAAAGCATACCACTTTTCTTTGCAGACATTCCATAAGCCATCTAGTGTACAAAGACAGAAATTTTCCAACGCCCGTTTCAGCAATCTGATAACAAAGAAATCCATAATTGCTTTATTCGGTGTCTTTACCAATATGTCTTACTCAGAAACAGCAAAAATACTCATTTCGCCCTCTAGCTGCTTAGGGTATGCCACGGTTGAACAAATATGTCGTTGAAGCATCTTATGTACACATTACGTTATATCGGTTGTAGTTATTACTTGCCCTACTTATTTAAGTATTAAAAGTCGTTCTAATATAATGCGCTCAACCTTCTCTCAGCAACAAACATTGTATCTTTACATTTCTATTAATATAGGTAAACCAATACACAAATTAAGGCTACAAAACGCATGTTAAAAACTATTTAGTTGTATAATACGGTTCCTACACATTGATTCCCGAAAGAAGCCCTTATTTCTGTTATCCTTAAAATATAAATAAAGCTATGTTTAATAAAACAAATCTCTCTTTACACATTTACAACCATGTTTTATCTCATGGCAACAAATATGTATTATCTGAAATGAATTTCATTTTCATCATTCCATTTAATTTAATTTTAGAAATATTAAAATTTAAAAGACACCGCTACAACACGCTCGATTCTCTTATGATAATTATAATCTATGATTAGTTCTTCCGTATACAACAACCAACTTAAAACAAAGTAAGCGTATGCTGATGGGGGTCTCGTTTCATTGCTAAAATATTCACATGACTGCTTCGCAAGGTGAAATTAAATATACGCATTAAAGAGCATAAGAATGGTATTAAATTCTGTCGGATCGATGCCTCAGGCTTAGCACATCATATTCTTACGTAAAATCATATTCTATGTTGAAAAATTTTATAAGGTAAATCAAACCCATGGCGTATTTGTTTGTTTGTTTTTGAATTTCGAGCAAAGCAAAAACGAGGGTTTTCTGCGCTAGCCTACCTAATT
Organism: Carcinoscorpius rotundicauda; assembly: GCA_011833715.1. Lineage (NCBI taxonomy): Eukaryota > Metazoa > Arthropoda > Merostomata > Xiphosura > Limulidae > Carcinoscorpius > Carcinoscorpius rotundicauda. Next base: position 47,272,559 of record CM022395.1, on the reverse strand, counting down.
TAAGTGTAACACTAGAGGAAAGGCGGCTAGTTAACACCATCCATCGTCAACCCTTGGGTTAATCTTTTCACCAACGAATATTGGGGTTGATGGTTACATTATAACGTCCCCAAGGCTGAAAGGGCGAGCATCTTTCGTGTGATAGTGATTCGAACCCTCGAATTACGAATCGAGCGCCCTAACAAACCGGCCATGTCGCGCCTGTCATGGTGTATCTTGCGATAAAAAAACACACGAGCATAAATGTCACTACAACTACATGAACACAAATGTAAGTACATGAACTGAATATCAGTTAGTACCACAAACTCATTAAACCACTCACCAACAACGATTCACACACAAAGTAGTCACCGAGGAAGGTTATAGTCTGTGGTGAAATGCATAACCAAAAATTACCTTTTTAATGAAATTGTGCACTTTTTGTACCGTAAACTTTAGTCTTGTGTAGCATCTCTGAAATTATTCCCCACTTGCACAGTTACATATCAGCGGACTTGTAATGCTAGAATTAGGGCTTCGATTCTGATGGTGGGCAGAGTACAGATAGTGTATTGTGCAGCTTTGTTCTTAAGATCAATCAATCATTTATGTAAAATTAATTACCTAGTAAAAGGAATTGGGACGTTAAATTCCAATACGACTATAAAAGTATGATTGTGTGTGCGTAAAACAGTATTAAAAATACCCGTTACTGTTATATCAAATTTAGAAATAGTGTTCAATACCGTAGTAGGCACTATTGATAAAGCTTTGCTGTACCGCCGAATATATACAAGCTATCTTCGAGGGTTCGATTTCTCGCGGCGGAACACAACAGTATGGCTTTACTCTAAAACAGACGCATCTTTTTTAACCACAATAAATATGTTGTCCGACTGAATAAAGAAGTTCATGTGAGAATTTCACAATGTATTAGCATAATGAATACGACATGCGAAAATGATATTCCATAATTCAGTTCAAGCTATTAAGCCTACAGGCTTACACTATTTCATAACCTTGAACTACAGTAAAAAAAAAGTGTTGTTATTGTTTGTTTTTTAGAATTCCGCACAAAGATATTCGAGGGCTATCTGTGCTAGCCGTCCCTAATTTAGCAGTGTAAGACTAGAGGGAAGGCAGCTTGTCATCACCACCCACCGCCAACTCTTGGGCTACTCTTTTACCAACGAAAAATGGGATTGACCGTCACATTATAACGCTCCCACGGCTGGGACGGCGAGCATGTTTAGTGCGACGCGGGCACGAACCCGCCACCCTCGAATTACGAGTCGCACGCCTTACGCGCTTGGCCATGCCGGGCCAAAGAAAAAGTGAGCGTATTTAAATACCTAATTTACCTTTTGTAAATAAACACAGTTTTTATTTTGGGATAATTTCATTCAATTATTCAAGGTTTATTGAAAGAAAATTATACAAAAAGTGACAAAACTACTTCTGTATATTTCAGTATTTGTTTCACTTCAACAACACTTTAATTTTGCACATGAGATCGCATATCTATCTTTGAAGTTTAGAATAATATTGATCAATGAACTATTACAGCGGACACGTACAGTTTTAGCTGATCACTTATTCTTATATACCTAATAAACACAGGTCGTAAATAATTATAACATATATACTAGCTATTTACTAACCTCTCTACAAAATCCACTTGTAGATAAAAATACATTTGTAAAAACGGTTGGTATGAGTAGAGAAAGCTCTATATAGTGGAGCAAACAACGTTTCGACCTTCTTCGGTTAACCTGACGATGACTGAAAAAGGTCGAAACGTTGTTCGCTCCTCTATATAGTGCTTTCTCTATCCGTACCAACCGTTTTTACATATGTATTTATTAACCTTGTTAGCATTCTATCGCGATTTAACGTTTTTGCTAATCCGACTTTGTCGAATAATAAACATCTATATACACATACATAATTGCTTAAACATTGTACTATTTTTCAGTTTAAACAGGTTTAACTGGATAGGGTTTTATCTTTTATATTTGTTAATGGTTGCTAAGTTGCTAAAGTGTAATATTTAAATTAAAAAAAACTCATGTATCACCCATTACTGTAGTTCCTTTAATTATTTACAATAAAATAATATTAGTTTACCTTATTTTAGGTGCATTGTTTTTATAGATTGATAAGTATACAGTTAGTAGAATAGCGAAATAAAACTATTATAAATGAAGTAAACATCTTTTGTTTATTTTATTTTTTAATCAGCTCTGTCTATTTTGAGGTATCCTAACTGATTCTAAACTTTTTTTATTATTTAGATGAAAATAATAGCACGTGTAAATACTGATATAAGACAGAGAATAACAAATACATTGTTTTGAAACTATTTCTTAAGTATGACAGAAGATTAATTAAACACGTCAGCAACTGGTGAAGTATAGATATTCATACCCTATTACCGATGTGGGTTTGACGTGAATTTATTAACCATGACTAAGATCTTGGCAATATTGCATTACTAAACTAAATACCAAGTAATATGTTATTGCTTAAAACTAATATCATGTTGATAATCTATTACTAAACTAATCACTGAGTGAGATTCTGGCGACATTCCATTACTAAACTAACCAATGTGTAATTTATTTTAGCTCAAAACTAATATCCTGGTAACATTTCATTACTGAACTAATTATCAAGTAATGTAATTGATTAATACCTTGATCAACTGAAATTTTAAATATATCTGTAATGGGTTAAATATAAAACCGATAAAGAAACTGTGTTAGCCTTAAATATTCCCTTATGATGCTACAGTACTAGCTAAGCAAATGTTTAATGTTTTCAAACCACAGAATTTTTATTATGTACCGATTTTATGAAATTTCAGATTTACTTTTGTCCACACATAACAACTGCTCTGTAATACTCGTGCACTCGTTGACTCTAAGTAACTATAACTTTAGTTGCCCTCTCTTTTCCAAACAAGTCAGAATACAGCTTCTTCATGCTGGAAGGAAAGAAATAAACTTACGTTTTATATTCAGTGTTATTAATTAGGAAAAATGAGGAACCTAATTGATAATCCAGGTTGTGGACTGTTCGAGCATCCCAGTTGCTTACCTGTAGCAAATGAAAGAGTCCAACTCTTACTGTACTTCTGAGAGCTACTCAAAAGTTGTATGTATTTTATGGGTACTTAGTGAAACGATCCATTTATTCCACCAGTGTAAAATATTTATATTTTAACATTTATATAAAATGTTTATATTGGTGAAATTATAAATAAAAAAGTTATCATCAAAGGAAAGAGATAAAATGTTTGATGCACATTGAGAGGTAATTAATATTTAATTTACCAGTAAATTATCCAATATACGTCAATATTTTTCTGTTAAATTAAGTCATGGAAAGTCTTGTATGTATTATTAAAATAAACAATATTTGTTTCTTATTTTTGTTGTGGAATGAGTTTCTGTGTAACAAATCATATAAAATTTACTAGATTTTGACTCGATTCTCAATAAATGCATAAAAAATATATTGCTAAAGTACGTTTTGTACGAAAATAGAAAATAATAAAATATATAACGTTGGGCAGTATTTACCAACTGACTTCAGTGGGTGTATACGTTTTATTGGATTTACACTTTTTAACTCTGCGAAAATGACTGTGCTTTAGATTATATTCCTCTTCAGGTTCACGTAAACACATGAATGATTCTATAATTCAACCTTTCTGATATGAAGAAATGAAACTAGTTCTTTCTTTCTCTACCTCAATAACTGAACATGTATTTTTCAATGTGTTTTTCGAAGCTTTTATAAAAGCTTCTCTTATCGTCTCACATCTTTGTAAAAAAAGAAATATTTTAGATAAACTTCATCAGTGCTGGATGTTTTTTATCAGTACATGTTTTGGTGATTATGTTTTAGGCATAGTTTATAATTTTTTTTCATAAAAAATCACCTCACTCTGTTGAAATATATTTAAATGCTCACAACTTCCTCATTCTCTTATTGTAACTTTTTCAGAATGAACTGATTTATCACTCTCAACTTTGCATTTGAATTGTAGAATTTGTTTTAGTATCGTTTTAATAAAAAATGTTTTCATGCATACTTAATAATAAATCATTATTTCTCAGTCAGTTTGAACATGATATTCTTTAATTAATATTGTTTAAACGTATTAAGCAAAGAAAATAGATGAGAAATGTGACCTAACAGTGTAAACTTACCAAACATAAACAAAGATTCATTAGAATGATCTACAGAGTGCTACTTAATAATGTGAAGCCGCAGACTGTAAATAGTAACTTACAAGATTAAATCTACAGAGGCTAAAAAGTGTTCTGACTTAATACGCGAAACCTATGGAAGTTATAATGAAAGGAAATTTATGAACAAGCATAATTACTGCAAAAAAAGGTTATATATTTTAATCTAAGCTACTTTCATGGGTTATAATGTAATCGATAATTTTAACTTTAGCATTTTCTAAGGTCACGATAATTCACAAGTTTAATTACAGGAATGTTTCTAACGCTACCAGAGAAATACCTTCTATTAGCACAGTTCACCTTATTTAATTCGTATACAGATAGGCTAACTATCAGACCATGAAATGATGATCTTATCATACCGTAATTTCCCCAAGAAACTTTCTATCATATCATGTTCTTCATTTTAAGTAAGGTACGTTTTCGTTTCTTAATTCTCAAGGTTTCCTAAGGATTTCTTGTATTTTGTTGAGTGCAAATATTTCATAGATAAAGAGAAAAATTACGTATAAAAAACAACAACATATTTTATTGATTAGAGTTAACTTAATATATATCACTCAGCCGTCGCTCATAGTGTTAAGCAAGCAAAAATAACAGTTTTTACTAAATAAATACTACGTCTAACTTGGTTTTAGAACAATTTAGTTCACATTTCTTTAGTCACGAATTCATGATGATCCTGGTAAAATCCTTGCATAGAAAATTATATCGGATGAATGAAAAAGGTTGAGTTAGTAATAGCTAATGACTTCTAAAAACTCACTCAACCGTGTAAAGTCGATGAGTAAAAATTATTTTAGTACCAGTCATCATGTTTGACATGTTTGTTTGGAATATGTAGAAGGAAATCTACACATACTTCACACAAATGCGAGTGCGATATTTGCATAAATTTAATTTGTAATCGAATAAAAAGTAAAACGTTCCTTATCAGTAATTATAGCTAGAAAAGCTTATGTCTATGCAGTTGAGTGGTTAAAACAAACCCAAACTCTGAATATCGGATACACTGTTTCTAAGTTTCTGTAGCGACTTAAAGATGTCGCTCATGTTTCTTAAAACTCGATTTTAATTAAGATAAAAGGCCTAGTTACGTAATGAGTATGTCTTACCAATTTCTGGCAGTTCTTTAGTAAGTCTTTAACGTTAACAATAAAAAAACGGGTTAAACATTCTGTTTCATAAAAAAATGTTGTTGCACCTACTATTAATCTAATAGTAGGGAAATACTCAAATTGTAGGTTAATATATAATATAGCTTAGATGTACTCTTAGGGAACAACATCCGTACATGTTATTTTATAACATACGTTCCATGTCGCTTCAGAACAGCAAGGAGTTCAACTTAAAGTGATCTTCGTTGTTCGTATTTCGACGTAATTTCTAGTTTTTATAAGTGAAACGAAATATTTAAGCATAAAGTTGGTGGAAGAAGTATGTTCCTAAGGCTGTTTGCTGCTGTCTCTAATTTTGAACTGTTGGCCAGATGGAAAGCAATGTCCAATACCAGCATGAGCTGTTCTTTTACAAAACCAATAGTGTTACGGCCTGTCACATTATAATGGCTCCGCAGCTGAAAAAGAGAACATTTTAGATGTAGGGTTTTAGTCCCGTAACTCACAAATTGCGATATAAGCAACCTAAATGCTAGGCCTAGCGACTGTAAAATGGTCAGTTTATTAACCCGTCAAATTGTAGTCGTTCGTAATAAAGAATATATCTTTTCAATATTTCATTATTACACACATGTATGTATAGCACAAAGAAAAGAAAAAGAGTTTATTTCGTAGACAATAATGAAGAGTAGCGGATGATTGACCATGTAGAACATCCTGTATTTCTCGTTCACATTCTGAACTGCGAGGTCTTTACACCACGAACAGAGTCGGTTTCTAGGGAAATGTACATTAGCGGTACCTAGTGACGGATCCATGCCAATTCACACATACCGGAAGTTACCGAGTTTACCTAAGATTTAACGGACTGGAACACAAATTTTATACTTCCACCTAAATACACACGCAACTTTAATCGGTCAAACAACTTGTTTACGGTTTTACTTTTATCGCAGAACCGAAAAAAAAGAGTGTTATTATAAGTTTTTTCTACACGATACTTAGTGTGGATCAAAATTACAAACGTAGCTTTAATTATCGTTCAAAAGTTTTGTTACCGTAAAAAAAAAATATTTCACGTATTTTCTAAGACTATGCAGGTAAAGATCTATATTTCACACTCACAAAACGATCGTGCATGGCCAGGTGGTTAAGGCACTCGCTTCGTAATCTCAGGGTCGCGCGTTCAAATCCCTGTCACATCAAACATGCTCGCCCTTTCAGCCATTGGGGAATTATAATGCGACGGTCAATCTCACTATTCGTTGGCAAAAAACAGCGCAAGAGTTGGTGATGAATTGTGATGACTAGCTGCCTACCCTCTAGTCTTACATTACTAAATTAGGGACGGCTAGCGCAGATAGCTCTCAAGAAGGTTTGTGCAAAATTCAAAACAAACCAAACTAATACTCACAAAATAATTTTATGGACCTAAATTAATGGAATTTATGTTTGGTATCGCTGTTATTACTAAAGAAACTCACTTTAAAATGCTTGGTTACATGTTTCCATCTGTTAAGAACGTCGTAATTAATCCTGATTGAACTGAGAAAAAATATGTTGCTCCATAAAAATGTTCATGTTTTTACAAATTTACGGAACTTTATGTCATTGAAATATGTATGATTTAGCAGGACTAAATAGAAAATCATGCTTTAAATAAATAATTTCAAACGTTTTAGGTTTACATCCTTTACTTGTTTATTATTCATTTATGAATTACAATTCAACATTTGAAAAAGAAAAGAACAATAAAAGTTGTTGTCTATTTCATTGTACTGACCTAATTATTCATATTTCTAAACTGCCTTAAAATCAATTGTTCGATAAGGAGAATTTTTCTTCGATTTACTACCTGTTATTTCACTTAATTAAAAAAAAATATTGCCTTTCAGTGCGTAAACGCTTTAAGTCATAGATAAAGCTCTGAAGAGTTCTATGTTGCAAGTCAAGATAAGAGTAATAAAGAGTCATACACACACGCAAAGAAAGTTAAGTAGTTTTTCACTTTCGACTAGGACAGAAAGAAATTTACATGTCAATAGCGAAGTTCTTTGTCTATGAATCATATGCAAAGAAAAATAGCTTACTTCAAAAATATCTTTTGTTATCTGTAAATTTATTAAATGAAGAATTCCAACATCAGTGAACAGGGTTTAACTGAAACGTTAAGTAAACTGAGAATTGAATTAATTTCTTTGTAATGTAATACTAATTTTAGAACACTGTTAAACTACTGTTGCTCTATAAACTATCGTTCCGAACGATCCTAACAATGACAAATTTCGTAAATGTTAGGACTGTTTTTTCGTAGTTTTACAAAAGTGTGAGCTTCGAAGTTTTGATCAAAATATTCAACATTTTATTAAAACGATCATTGTCAAGACATTCTTTAGTTGTTTTATTTTGTTTTAATAACATCAGTGGAAAGCAACCTTTTCATATTCTCAAGCATTGAATTAATTTAATTAAAGGTTTAACTCTCCCAAGAGTTTGTTTTATTTTTGTGGGTTTTCATATGCACGTGCAGTTGTTTTTCTTGTACTTCTGCTCGATATTTCCACCATTTCCTTGCCATAAAATTGTTAAAATAGAAGCTAAACACATGAAACATTAAACAACAGAAATACTGAAATATGCACTTGACCCTAAAATAAGAAAGGAATCAAATACTAATTATAATTATTTTCTACAAAACTCTAGATTCACAGCGTCAGCAAATCAATATAAAGAAACCTCCAACCTCTTATCCTGTCATTGTAAGACTACACTTTCTGATTTATAATGCTGTGACTTGTTAAAGTCGCCACTCTAATTTGTATCCCTCGATGTGAAGTCCCGTTTTTGGCATTCCTCTGGACAGTAATCAATGGTGTGACTAGTCGTCTCAAGGTGACCCTGCTAGTCATTAGAAGCCAGAATCAACAAAATTCGTAAAGCCGTGGTATCAGTGCAACGTACCTATCTTGGTTCAACAGTATCTAGGACATCTAGATTTACAATTTTTGAAAAGTTTACCTTCACAAACCTTAAGAGAAGAAATCCCGAATTTAGTAAACAGGATACCTTGACCTCCTTTTCTATATGAAAATTGCCCCTCTCTTCCTTACCATGCAAATCTCACCTGACACAGTTTTGTCTAAGAAAAAAGGTTGGAGGGAGTTTGTGAGGCCTTTGTATATCTATCAAAAATTGCGATCAAAGAATCTCCTCATCAAATTCTAAGTCCATAGTGAACGTTTTTTACTTTACCATTGCGGTAATCCTCTGTAACGTTTCGAAATTTCCAAGAGAGTAAATCTCGATTTAGGCTTTTTTTATTATTCTAATGATTCTACTGGAGTTATAATCTAAGCGCATACTTTAAATCCTTGTGTTTTAAGTAAAATATTGCTTTATGAAATTGAATACAAGAGGAAAGCTACTCAAAATAATTATAACTGTATAACCGCAGTAATACACATAAGTATATCATAGAAATACATTTCTACGCTTCTCATTATTTTCATTTATGTTTAAATGTTCGTCAATAATATGTAATACAAATAAAAAATGAATAACAGGATCGTTCTAGAAAAAAAGCAGAAAAAGATTGGTAGCTTTCAGTGTGATAAATACGCACGTTTAATGCCACTAATACTTAAAAATAAAACGTAGCACGGATTCCTTTTCCTTCAGAAAACCACTAGGACTTAATTCAAGCCCTCGTGGTTAAGTTACAACTGTTTATTTTACAAATTACATAAAAGCGGAAGTAGCTCATAGAACTTAATGAATAATTGTTTTTTTTTCACTGATGTTTTCAGAAAACAGATTTTGTTTGCATACTTTATATTTTGACACAAAGTTTTAGAAACATGCTATAAAAGAAACAAATGTATAATATGGTTATTGAAGTACAGCAGATTAAACAAGTGATGAAACAAACATATAATGTCATCAGTGAAGTAATAAACTGTAAAACTACTGTCTAAGATATCAAGTCGTTTTATTTTACAGACTCAACTACCAACAATGTGAGACAGTTTTTATGTAATATGTTGAATAATCCAAATGTGGATATTGTTTGTGTGTAGTACATTTACAAGCTGATTTTGATATATTTTTTTAAATAGACAACACATAACACATTAGTAATACGCTCATCCTTTAGTTTTCTGCATTTCAAAGACTTTTTTCTCTGAATATCAAAAGTTCATAATGCTTCACTTCAAATAACTAAACAATGCAGTTTGCATATCTGGAATAAATAATACGGTTTTATTATTTTAACAATCATATATTTAGTATCTTACATTATACGTAAGTAACAATATGCCCATTTGTAGTTATTATAACATCACTGTAACATTTTGCTACTGATATTCAATGAAGAATAATTAATTTCAACTTTTGTTTTTATTTTTTTGAATTTTGAATTTTCGCGCAAAGCTACTCAAGGACTATCAGCGCTAGCCGTCCTAAGGTGACCAGTGTAAGACTAGAAGAAGGGCAGCTGGTCACAATCACTCACCGCCAACTCTTGCGCTACTCTTTTACCAACGAATAGTGGAATTGACCGTAACTTTATAACGCTCTCACAGCTGAAAGGGAAAACATATTTGGTGTAACGAGGATTCGAGTCAGCGACCCTCGGGTTAGGAGTCGAGCGCCCTAACCATCTGGATATGCTGGGCCACCGAACTTTTACTGGTGATTTTTTTAAATTCTATTTTATTGTTAAAACAATTGAAATGCCCCAAACTGTTCCTGGACCTATTATTAAAAATTTAGAATCGCAATGTCCTAAAACTTTGAAAAGAAGTATGTTGATGGTTTGTTAGTTGTTTTTTTTCATCCGTTTTTCTAGTTGTAACATCGCTCTGTCCCCTACTGAACAGTAAATTTACGGATTTACAGCGCATAGATCCGGAGTATGGTTTCCAACTAATTTCCCCAGATGACGTCAAAAGTTAGTCGGAGAAGTTAAGTCAATTTCATGGTTTCAGAATGTACGATATTAAGTACAAAACTCATTTTAAACTATCTTTGAATTAATTTACAGTCATTATTATCTATCTACCGTGAAATTATTTTGAATTTAGAAAAGATCGGAAAACTTCTTAGAGCTCTTTACTTTATTATGAAAAGATAAATATTTCATTTAAAGGCTTCAAAACTCTTAACTGCTTCTCACTCGGCAAACGAACTCCCTACTTAAAAGAACATAGTGTATTCTAACCTTTCTTGCTAAGTCTCTTTAAACCTTTTACACTTCTGTCTCTTATCTAACGTTTTACGATATCGATTTATTCCCACAATCTAATACAATATTCTACATTACTTAAAGTATTCATTCCTTCTAATTTTGTATTAAAACAAAGACCTGACGTCGCGTTCAGTCACGTACAACGTAAGTTTAAGTTTTTATTCCGAAGCAAGAAGCTACACAGTAGGCTGTGCTCACTACGGGTATTGAAACTCGATGTTTAGCGTGATAAGTCTTTAGACGTATCGAAGAACCACTCAGGGTACATAAAACGTCAGATATTGAGTGAAATAAAGTAACCATATGTTATTTTAATTGTAAAACTAACAGAAGTAATTACTGAATATCATTAAAGAGGTTTACAGTGCAGTTTCTTAGCAAATTAAAGGCTAAGATATCGAGATGATCGAATTTCATTATCGCAGTGCGTTTGTAGTCAGTATCAGTTCTAGCTGCTCGTGTAAAACACAGTATGATTAATAGTTGGTTAGAGAAGTTTCATTCTCTAACAAAACCACTAACAGTTATGTACATAGCAACTTTAATATGAACAATCCAGTGGATAATTACTAACAGATGTACTTATAAAATAGAGAAGTTATATCAGAAATCTTCTTACCCCATATCCTAAACACGTTCATTTCCTGGGGCTCATGTTCATGACAAACACAACACCAACATAATTTATAAAATACAATGCAACAACTGCCATGACATCTATATTGGAGAAACAAGCAGAAAAGTGGAAACTAGATTCAAAGAACACAAAAAACAATTTCACATGTTTTTGAACACTACACATCAAATAAGCACACCATAACTTTATATATATATTTATATAATATGTATATGTATATCTTTATCATAATAGCTTTCTCATGTATCTTCCATGTTTCATTTTATGCAACTGTTAACTTATGAAAAATAGAGAAACCGTCAAAACGTATGTTTTTTTATAGCAAAGCCACATCTGGCTATCTGCTGATCCTACAAAGAAGAATCGAACCTCTGATTTTAGAGTTGTAATTCCGTAAACTTGTCGCTGTACTAGCAAGAAACCCGTCAAAAAGTTCCAATTTTGTTTTCAGAGAAATACAAGACTTCTATTAATACAGATAACTAAAGATTTATTTTAATATAAGAGTTTGATTGTTACTAAGCACAAGGTTTACCAGGGGTATCGAAACCCTATTTTTAGCATCATAAGTTTGGAGACCTACCACTGAACTTAGTATAGAAATATAACATTTCTACTATAACAGAACACGACTGTGAATACAAAGAAATAAAATATTTTAAATTATATAAAGTCATAGTTGATTATATTAAAAAAAGCTGTGTCTTTCAAATTCTAAGTATCTATACAAGGACTTTGCTTGCATTAAACTTTAAGGGTAAAATATACTTAGAAGTGCAATTGATATATATTTTATAGACTTTAAAACTGTTTAAAATTATAGCGTTAGTTTAATGTAAGTGCAACAAAGAATTCTTGAGAAAAGCAAGGACCGAAATAAGACCCTCCCTCACACACACACAAGAAGAAACAACAGCTAGAAAGAAAAAAACGAATAAGCCAGTAATCGTTACGTTTTATACTTCTGTAAGATCGTAAAGTAAAAGCTGTATCCGAAAAGCTAATAAGACAAAGCTTTGGTTCATACATTTACGTTCAGGAGACCCTGCTTTCTGGAAATAACAATTGAATGAATTTGTAGAGTAAAACAAATAAACAGTAGCCTATGTCACTTTCAAAAATCGAAAAAAAAACACATAAAAACAATCTGATAATAACAAGAAAAAAAGAGAATGGTCAGCGAAGTGTTATTAGAGACTAGAGTTTTATTAACTTATTAGTTCAAGACATTGCCTTTAAATATACTTATAGAAACTCGAGGCAAACAGAAAATTAATCATGTAATTGTATTTCTTCATCTAGCCTAAGATAACGCTGTAACAGTATCCAATGAAGCATTACTGTAATTAGAAGAAACCTTGGAATTCATCTCTTTAGCAAAGTTGACTAGAGCACACGCGTGGTTTAGATTATCTGTTACAATTAAAAAAAGTGTTTGAAAAATCAAAAAAATATTTTAACTAGTTGTGATTTGCACTTCTAACTTTTTAAAAAAATATCAATGCCTATAATTCACCTACACGATTGTAAACGATAACAGATTTCAGCAACTTATAACTAATTTGAAACATTTTTTAAATCGTTCGGTTAGGAAAATCACTTTTATATATATATATAGATATTATATCTGATGTACAGACTTGTGTGTATATAGAAAAAGTATATATACACACGCATATCATACCATTCAGAAACCTACACGTTTTTAAAAACAAAACAGTTTTGTACTTTTCTATGTTTATAATTAAATCCATAAAACTAATGGATAAAACGATAACTTAACGATCGTTTTTTCACGTGACTTTGAATTTCATTATCAGTTAAAACCCATGTTAAGAATGATCTGACGTTTAATCAAACAGTCAAGTTGATGTGTAAAATATGAGCAAAAATTATTTTCCAAAACTGCTGACATTCATATTTAAACGCTACTTCCAGGGGTTACATCTAATAATTTCAATAAGATATTTTTTTCTTTTTTTATACGAAAATGATTATATATTATTATGTGTAGGGCAACAAGACATAAAAAGAATGGTTTTCACATTCTACTGTTTGAAGTAATCACGAATTATTTCATTGTATACTTTAGTTTGTCACGATTTTACATCACATATAGCTTCTACTTTATTGTGAAAATAACTCCAAACTAGATTATTTACACCACTTTACTCTCTTTCAGCTGCCATAACTTAGCCCTAACTCTTTTATTGGTATTAATAAATTGTTCCAAAGAAATTCTTGATGCTGTAAAATTAGAGCTTTAATTTCGTTGGTTAAGACTTGTTCTCCAACAGTTACTATTAATTAGTTAATGCTGAAAACATCGTCATGTTAGAATCTCTTTAATTACAAAGAAATAGACTTTTCAAAGTATAAAAATTTCTTATCAAGTATTAATGTTCCAGGAGCAGCATGACAGTTTAAAAAATGGACAGTTTACATCTGAACTAAAAAAAACATTACGATATTACTTAGTTCAGAAACATATTTGTAACATTTTTTATGTTGTTCAGGAACCCAGAGACAACGTAGTTGGTTCTTTTCTTTACGTAATAATGCGACACGATTTTACGAAAGTTGTTTTGAGGTCTCGGCTCAGGCGGGAAGCCACTAACCTGATTTACTGAGTAATTGCTTCCGATATGAATAGCATCTTTCCCGCATAGTGGAAAATTTAAATGGCCTTCTCATGATTATCTACATTTTTTTTTATATTTTGTAATGTCCTGACTCACGCAGTTTTACCGCCTCGTATAATATTTTCTTGGAACGTTTCGATAAGCCACCACTTATTCACCACTAGACAATATCATCAGATCATCAACTTTTCATCTTATCTCGTATGCACTGCTGAACTTTAGATGTCAAGTGCAGAGTTAATCGAGTTCTACGATCCTACAAGTCTCGTCGCCCTCAGTAATCTTCAGGACTATGGATTTCTTAAGAAAAGACTCCTAGCAATCCACTCTCTACGGAAGATCCTTATCGCTTCCGTTGTTAAATAAAGAAGTAAGCGGAAGGGAGCGTAACGACTTTAGTACATTCCCTCAGGCACCAATCCATGCACGGTTTACTCGCTAATTCTAACTTCATAAAGAAAATTCTTCGAAGGAAATCATTGGCTGAATTCACATTTTGCATGTTATATGCAACTTAAAACCTTTATGTGGACTTCAGGTGGTGATGATATGAGGCCAGCCTTGACTGTTTTAGTTTCAAGAAACCTAGAATTTAATCAAACTACCAAATCAAGGTTTGTAGAAATTATGATGTTACGTGGATACTACAGACTATTTAAAGCTGTCTCATTCTAGTTTTTACACTGTATATATGGACAAAGATTATAATGTTTAAATTAATTTATTGTTAACCAAAGTTGACTTTTTAAATATAATTATAGTTTCTTCTCTTGGTTATTCTTCACCAGACGATGTTCGTACACTATACTTAAAGTAGGCAAAATTAGACATAAGCGTCTGTGGTACGTTTGATAGAAGTTTTAATAAAAGTCACGTTCTTCTCGTGAAGAGTTTGAACCAGAACGTTTTAATTTCAAAACCGTTTCCATGAGATTTAAAATAAGTAGTGTTGTCAATAACGAGGATACAACACCAGTTAAGCAACAGAAGAATAATATTCAAATCTCAATAAACACAGAATGAATATCTAAGTCTGCCTGCCTGTATCAGTGTTAATTATTCCACTGAGGATTAAGGCTTGGTAATAATTAACAGGAATTAGGTGTAACTTTAATAATCATATACGATCTTATTATCACGTTTAACAACCTATGTGACTGCACTTTAACAAACTTAATGTTAGTTCAGTAGAAATCCAAAACTCTACAAAAAGTCATAAACTATGAAAATATACCTTCAAGCCTGTTAAGCCATTTTGCTATATTTATATTTTAAACATTTTTTGTTCGTAAAGTTAAAGTTTTGCTTTCTTTTTTTTTATTTACAACATCAACTATGTCGTGTTTGAAAGGAAAAATTTGGACTGGAATAATGTGATTTTGAATTGGAAAACATAACTATCATTTTACCCCCAAAACAATTATTCTGTACGGGTTATCTAATATTCTTAACCATAATTGTTTACTGTAACAATTACAAATACAGATAGTGAATAAGTCCGATTTAAATACTTACATATTGGAAGAATATGTTGCTTCAAGTTCAGAGACCACACTCTTGAGCATTTAAAACTAATATATTTATTATTGAAATTTAAAACTAATATATTTATTATTGAAATTTCTTGCACAATTCAAACAGTTTTACGTTACTACTAATAATTGTATAGTTATATCAGTGAAAAAGGGGCATTCTTCACGGTTCGGAAAAAATATGTTAGTAAATAATTCACGTATTTATTTTCAAAAATCTGATCCCTAGTTAACAGTGAAACGTAAAAGAACAATTCTTTAGTATTGGTTTCGTTTTCTTACAGCCACATCGGGCTATCTGCTGAATTCTTTAGTAACCATGGTTTCAAACATGGTACTTTCTTGGTTAATTTTTAATTAATTTTCTCCCAACGTGCTAATTAATATTCTTACAGACAAGAGATCTTCGTTCCAAATGTTTATACTTATGTAAGTTAAATAGGGTACAAAACCCCACGTCTGGAGAAATAATTACTGAGCAGCACATCTGATTATCAACAAATCAGATATCCAAAAGTATTATCAAAGTGCATCATTGTTTCAAAAACAACAAATAAAGGTATGTAAGTCTAGAATTATCGACGTTTATTCAGTAAACTTGCTATGGCATTTTATTTTTAAATGCGTTTAGAAGTAGTTGTTATTAAACATTATATTGAAGTCTGTATTTGACTACTTTCACGTTAGGCCTTAAAACTGGTTCTTCAGCTTTCCTATAAAATGTTTTATTTAAATAAGGTTGTGTTAAATTTCTATAACAACAGTATTTGCACAATGAATAACGAATAACAGTTATTTTAATCTGCAATGATAAAAATTCGGATTTGTACTTATAAGAATGCGCTTAATTGAATACGTTGTGCAAAAATCGAATAACTTTGTATAAATAAAAACGAACTGTAATTTTTTCTACTATTCATATACAGTTACTTATAATAAACAGTATAACGACCTTTATTGTTACAAATTGTATTTCGTTTTACCGAATCTAATGGTGACGATATTTAACCAACAACGAGAAATGTTATCTTGATTTTCTTGTAAAAGTGTGAAAATATTCATCATGTTTGCAGCTTTCAGAATGAAGCAGCTTCTTACGGTAAAGTAATATTTCCCTTAGGTATAATTCTATTTTGATGAAGTTGAGTATGAAGTTTTCTCGTTTATACTTTCAGGTATAACTTGTAAATTACATTAGCGTAGGAAAAAGTATTGTTTGTTTTTGAATTTCGCACAAAGCTATTCGAGAGCTAGCCGTCCCTAATTTAGCAGTGTAAGACTAGAGGGAAGGCAGCTAGTCATCATCACCCAACGCCAACTCTTGGGCTACTCTTTTACCAACGAATAGTGGGATTGACCGTCACATTATAACGCTCCCACGCCTGAAAGGGCAAGACCGGGATGCGAACCAGAGACCCTCAGATTACAAGTCGCACGCCTTAACACGTTTGGCCATGCTGGGCAAGCAAACAATCGACCACTTCTGTACTAGAAATAGGAATCATATTTGTGTACTAACTAGCGTCTTGCTCCTGCATGGCTAGGTGGTTAGAGCGCTTAACTCGTAATCTGAAGGTCATGGGTTCGAATTCCCCTCACACAAAATGTGCTTACCCTTTCAGCCGTTTGGGTATTATAATGTGACAGTCAATTTTACTATTCGTTGGTAAAAAAGTAACCTAACAATTGGCGGTGGGTGGGGATGATTAGCTATCTTCTAGTCATACAATGCTAAATTAAGGAAGGGTTGGTGCAGATAGCCCTAGTGTAGCTTTGCGCGAAATTAAAAAAACAAATAAACTATTGTCTAATTACGAAGTGTTGCTAGTTTATAATATGCGATAAACCGTGAAAAAAAAACATTCCTGCGAGATTTAATCAAACTTCTCATTTATACAAAAATAATATGGTGTGAATGTTCATCATTTTTTGTTGAACAAAGTGTTTTAATCTTCGAAAATTAATACCTTTTAAGTGTCTACTGTCTCAGAATTTTGAACCAGAGATCCAATACACTGGTGTAAGAGGCTCGTCGCTTAGAAAGTCATACGAGCTGACATTTTAGTAAACTTGTAAGTCGTGTATATACGAACGTAAGTCCCTACTTTTAACTTATACAGGAATTGTCAGAACACTAACCGACCACAGTATACAGCCATTACTTACAAAGTCAACTTATAAAGCCTGTCCAATATTTCTGTACACAGGGTGAGAATGTTTGCAGAGTTTCTTTACTAACTCTGTCTAACAGCCACACAGTCAACAACAATTTCTAACCACTATTGGTCAAATAAAAGACTGTCAACTGGCCTTAGTTCCCAAGAGCGATGACGTAGACGACGCCTTCTCTACTGTGTGTGTGTCGGATTTCCTATATACGGCTAAGGGTAAGGACTTGGCAAAGTGCCATGGTCAGGCTGGGGAAACAAACGTGCCGGCTTTAACTCTTGTATAGACATAAGTGTGCTGTGTCCAGCAGATTTCTGTTTGTTTGATAACGAAGCAAGGTTCTGTAAAGTATCTCGTCAGTTCTTTAATGGTCACCTACAAGAATTCATTGGAATTTCGATATGTGAACTTATAAACCTTGGTCGCTTAGTTAACTTACATTAATAACAGGAAAACCACGTAAGAATATTGATTTTCTTAGTGTATAATAGACGAACAAATCGTCTAAATCTTTATATTTTGCACAAAATACGTATTCACAACATCTGGAAAGTCTACCAACAGTATCGTATAAAAGCACATTTTAAGACTGTCTATGAAAGGAAACTATAGCAAAGTTAACTGTAGTTTGTTTCAAACTATGAAAGGGAACTTCAGCAAACATAACGATGACGTGAAAAAGTTTATGGAAAAATTAAACAGGAAGTTATAGATTAAATAATCTTGAGACACGTCATGGTCACTGTAAAACTAAATTGATATGAAGTAAACCATATGGTTCAAGTATCCTCATCACCATAATAAACCTCTATGTATTATTTATGTATAACTTTGTAAAACAAAATACCATTTTTATATATTCAGGTCTTCCGTTTAGTATACTTGAATACAACCCCTCAACTTTCATTTAGCCTTTTTGTAAAACTGTTGAATTTTATATTGCACAAATTAAAATTACCATAACAATTTAATTTAGCCAAAAAATATTATGAAGTAATAAATTGAACGACAAAAAATCAGAATGAGGGAAATGGTATGAGCTTTACTTAATGCAAAGTATTCATCATGTAAAGATTTTCTAAAAATTGAGAACACTAATGACGCCAATAAAGAATATTTACCACAATTTACAACAAAAAACATTAGTACTGTTCAAACTAAAGTAGACTTTCTACTGAAAAAAAAACGGTCCATGAAAAGATCCGAAGAAGGAAATCGTTTGTGTTGTTTTTCTTAAACAAATAAGGCCACTAGGAAGAATAAAAACATGAAATAAGCAAGGTTGTGTGATTGATCTGTGTGTCTAATACCAAAGAATTTATTTGTTGCTAACGTCGTCGTTTTTTGTTTCAGTTGACACTGAGGATAGCAGCGAAACGGTTCTTTTTACGAATCCTAAAGAAGTTGGTTGGTTTGTAAGATAGATTCGAATCAAAACAGATGTCTATTATCTCTCTTAGTATTAGGTGTTGAATGCCTTGTTCCAAAGTACTAAGAAAAAACGTCATTATATTTACAAAGTGAGAACTGTATGAATCTCGAAAAGCTTGTTTTACTGACCCTAGTAAAAAAAATTAATATAATAAAAAATAAATATTTCCGCCATTCTAATTAATGAGAGGAATTACGGTATAGAAATTACGTCATAACGGAATCACTCTCAAGTTAGTATCTTAACGTTTCGTGTTTTAAATGTACATTATTCCAAAATCATTTTAATTCACATTAATCTCGTCCATACGTAATGTATTGTTGGTTTTTAATTCGACACTTAGCTGCTTAGACTTTTGTGACGGTTTACTGTAGAAGCGATGTGAATTGAGGTTGAATTGTTTTTTTTTTTTTGCTAACCGACGAACATAAAGTGAAAACCTGGTGTCCGAAGAATGAAGGCTGAATCAATCAGCATCCAGAAACATGTATTCCTATCAAATATAAACCTAAAAACTGCATTGTTCAATAGAATGTATATCCTGCTCTTTCAGTCCAAGATTAAGGAATTGCGATGGCAAGAAGGAGCATTTGTTGACTGTTCTGTCGAATCAGATCTCAGAACTACACTAGTAGTGTCATGTATGATCTGTCCTTGAACACAATATCTCAAAAATACACCAAAAGTGTCATTTACGATCAAAACTTTAATAAACACAATATCTCTGAAGTATATAGCCCAATATCATCTGTGACCGAAGCTTTCTATTCAGTATCTCATTACTACATTAGCAACTATCACCTTTACTGTACTCTTTTAACCCAACATCTGAGAACTATATGAGAGGAGATGTTTGTTTATCTGATATTTTGTAACTCATTATGCACATAACTTAATAATTTGTAGTAACAGAGGCTTAATACTTACAGAAGTAGGGGAGTAAACGAAAATAATTACGTAATCAATAACATTTCAAAGTAAAGAATTTGCACACGCGTATACTATTATTAACTTTATAAAATATGAACGAAATGCAGTCAAGAATAAAAAGCAAATACTAAATACAATTGGACAATATTTGAACATACAAAATACATGCAAAACTGACAACTCCTAACCTAACGAATCTGAATAATCTAACTCATTTGTCCAAACTAAGATTACAACTAAATTAACCAAAGTCTTGGCATTGATCTCAAATCTTGTCGTACAAAATAACACTTTGGAGCCAAACTAATCATAGGTAAGCTAGGTAGCTCCATGTTACCTTGTGGACGTCGTGTTAGTAGTCCATTGCTCACTAATGAAGAGACAGAAACAATCTAGTTTGGTACCAGTTAGGGAGTTGGGAAATTTCCAAGGCAGTGACAGACTACTAAAATAAAACAAAAACTACAAAAATGTATAAACTTTTAAAAAGTTTCAAATTTAAATCATAGAAAGTAAACTTCATGATCGAATACCATATCAACTTGTAGCAAGCCACAGAAAAATTACATTGGTCAGAAGCCAACATAATTTACTCTTTCAACGGTACAATGTGTAACAGCTTTTACCAGAAGCTGGTATATCCTATTTTTTCAATGCATACACCAATGAACTAAATCATCGAAACACTAGTATAATATCGGCCAGATTACAGTTTATCCTGTTCTTTCAGAGTATATATATATATAGCAAGGAATTACATCGTCCAGATGATGCTACAACTTCTTATTTAGTAATCACTATACAGGGATGGTGATTAACCATTGCTCCATTGAAGCTATCTGTCCACCATCTTACCACACCCAGTTAGCGCCATCCCATAGACTGATTAGAGAGTGTTGTACGAGTGCTTTCTATTGATATTTGTTTGCTTGAAATAAAAACACTTTAAATACAGTTGAGTTAAACTTTAAAAGTTAATTACTACAGTTCGAACAGTATAAAGGCCATAACAATTTGTAATTTCATTGATTAGGTGTGACATATAACATGCGATTTCCCAAACACGTACCAAAGGATTGTTGTTGTTTTTTTGTTGTTGTTGTTTTTGAATTAAGCACAAAGCTACACAATGGGCTATCTGTGCTCTGCCCACCACGGGTATCGAAACCCGGATTTTAGCCGTACCAAAGGAAGATTTATTTTATGTAAATTTTATGTAACTGTATTAATAAAAATCCGTGTAGTTTGAATTAAAAACAAACATCCTTGATAAAGTGTATTAGATGTTTACTATAAAGCAGATGTTGACAGATAAAAATGATATGTGAAAAATAACAAAAGAATAACTGATTTTAATCTTCTTTTGCAGGAATACCGATGAAGAAACGTGTACATATTTAACTGATGCTACCAGTTTTACAGATTCCAAATGAAATATTTATTCACAGCAACACATTGAGTTTGTTGTTTTTTAATTTCCCGCAAAGCTTCACGAGGGCTATCTGTGCTAGCCATCACTAATTTAGCAGTGCAAGACTAGAGGGAAGGCAGCTAGTTATCACTACCCACCGCCAACTCTTGGGCTACTCTTTTACCAACGAATAGTGGGATTGACCGTCACATTATAATGCCCCCACGGCTGAAAAGGCTAGCATGTTTGGTGCGACCGGAATTTGAACCCGCGATCCTCGGATTTGGAGTCGAATGCCTTAACACACTTGGCCATGTCGGGCCGACAACACATTGAGAGCAACAAAAATACACGAAAGCAGAGCGGATTCACTAACTATTTATTTTCAAGATATGATGAACAAGCAAATTTTATACACACATTAATAACACCAATTACTAATTTTATTATTTAAACACATATTTATAACAACTAAAATCAATAATCATTAAACAGCACAATTGCGATAGAATCCATCAATTACTTTTATTCTTGTACTGTACTAAATATTGAGGATTATAAAAGTAAAAAAAAATATTTTGTTGATAAGATAAATATTCCCACGATTGGTTTAACAATGTACTGATGAATGAAAACATTACTTAATTAAATTATAAGTGTTTTCTCAGTTTTACACTAACACGTTTTACAATAACACTGAAAGGACATAAAAGTTTAGAATAAAGCTCTATATAAATTATATTTCATTTGAATAATTAGGCTCTGAGCCAATTCAGTTACACGTAATTACCAATAAAAGCATATTATATTATAACATAACTTATTATTTTCTACTATAAGTGGTAATTATGTTTAGTGAAGTGGATACATGTTTTTTACCTTAAATACAGTTTATCACAAACCAGCTTCGATAGTTTTGCTTATCACACACGTTACAGACATTTTCTGTACACAGTACGTTAAAATGTACTTAACTGATATGTAAGGAACCAAAAATTAATATTTGCAAGTAGAAAATTATATCCCTTCTTACTACATCCAAAGAGCAAAATATCTTGATCAAATTATAACAAAATCATATTTATATTATAATATGCTTTCTATGGGTGTGTTAAGATGGCTGTGGGCAGCCTTGCGGTGACAACGCCCCCTGTCTAGTCTAATATTGGAGTGCACTAGCCCTGTGATGATACACACCAAAGAATGACGTCGGTTAGACACCAGTATACCCTGTTCTTTCAATTTTATATATCAAAGAAATACATTTTACAGACGCCATTATATCATCTTTTTTAGTGTATACATTTCAAAAATTTACATCAGTTAAATACACCAAGGAACTGCATTAGCCAGATACACCAAGGAGCTGCATCGATTAGACACACCAAACAACTACATCGACCAGATGCCGATATATCTTCCCGTTTTTCGTCACATATTATATTTTTAATTTCTTCAGGGTATACTGTTATGATGGCGTATTTTTGTAATATTTTGTAAAAAAAAATTACTTGAGAGGCGCTGCAGGTATATAGCCTGCTCACTGACGTACAACGTTAGGAGAGAAAAAGAAGTGTTTTTGAGATCGGGTTAGTTTAGTTTGAGCAGCCACTTCAGACAGCGATTTTCTATTTCGAGCTCGAAAGAGTTTTTATCGTAGTTGTTTTTTTTTGCTATGAGCTATCATTAGTTTTTATTTACGAGTCTAAAGAGTTAATAAGTTTAGAGTTGATAATTAGTCTTAACTTCTGTAAGTTTTGTGCTTTTTAGAAATACTGAACACCGTTTTTTTTAAAATATCGACAAATTTTGGTGCAGTTGATAGGGGAATTTTTGTAACTGTCCAAGCTAAGGTGCATTGGAACTATGCCGGGTCTGTTTTTTAATGTATACCCCTAACAATAACTTTAGCCACAAACCTGTATCGTTTCTTCTTCCATAGACACATCTATAGGATGTTACTTGATTACATTTTTATAGCGAAAATATAAAAACAAACGTCTCTCAAATACAGCTTTAGAAAATTAAGATAATTTAAAAATTGTTTTTTGTTGTCTTTGAATTATAAATGTAGCCCTGGAATAATTAATTTGGGCTTAGTTTAAACAATATATAAAAAAGGTAATATATGCCGCTTTTTACGTCAACAAACAATCAAATTTTTCGGTTCATAATAAAAAATTACGAAGGAATCTTTCAAACGATTGCAAAAACAAACCTGCAAGTTTATTATGTTGTTTATGCATGTTGATGAATAGGCATTTGTTCTAAGCTATTTATCTGCCAACCCCTGTGAGAAAAATATACTTAATCAAAAATTGTAATCAGTTATTTGGAATAACTTGCAAAATATTTGACTATTAAATCAGTTTGTTACCTACCAAAATGATCTCTTTACTTGCCAAACAATAGTAGACCTAGGAACGCAACGACTGCTGTGGGGTTTACGGGAATCGATGTTGAACCCAAGGTGCACAGGGTGAACTCAAGCGACCTTGAAAGTGGTTTCCTGCTCGGTTTATTTCATCAATAACTAATTCAACTGGAAGAGTTTATAATTAGGAAGGGCATCTGATTTAGTTTATGTAAACAAGTATGTTACGACTTCAGTGAGAGAAACAAATTATAAGCTTTTATTTTGGAACATTTATTGTTTAGATTTGCTATATATATTAAAATTTACATGCTCGTATAGTTTTACGAACCAGACATGGACCATCTCCTAACTAATACATCTGCACATCAATACGTGATTTTAGAATGACAGTATTATAAAGTTTCGAAAAAGTTTAATTTGTTAGATAGTTGCGACATAATCACAAGTTAAAGTTTACATTGTAATTTGTGGTCTGTTGTGGAAATACAAAAGGGTACACAGAACACATTGGAACTATGTCTATTTTAACGTCTTTGATTCGCGAACATGTACGTTCCATTAAACAATCATCACATCCTGAATATAGAGATTATAGGCCTCACAAGGTTTGTGGTCGCAAGACCAATTACATTGTCGATGGTAGACTAACCATTGCTTATTTGAGTAGAAATGCCTCGAAAATGTAACAACATACTGATAAGAACTTCTTATCAATGTCGTTCTTCAGGGATCTGAAGCAAACACATTAAAAGTCGCAGTTCTTCTTTCGTTACAAATAATAAAAGGTTTGTACTAATGGAAATCATGACCATTCTTCATGAGATTTGCGAGATAAAAAACACACAATGGCAAAAAAGAGATATTCTACGTCATCCAGTCAGATAAATAAATGAATTCTCTTAATTCGTTTTACTAGGCGCAAGATAAAATATTAAAAAATGAAAAGACAAACTGGAATTTGCTCATATGATTACAAAACAGGCATATTTATATTTGTGCCAAGTTTCAAAGGAAACAGAAAACTGGAAACTACTTCCATGCTTAGGTATGAAAGGTTAATTATAGGTTTCTTAATTTAAAAGTAAACCTAAATCGAATATTTCTGTGCAGGTAATTTGTTTTGCTCTTTTTGTAATGATAAACGAATAATATATTTTAAGGATCAAAATTATTTTCTATGAGAAAATATGAGTGACCTGAAAAGCCACTCCAAATGTACTCTTTGGTGACATGAGTTGTTTTAATAAGCTGGAACTGAAAACCACATCTGACTACCAAATTACGGACAGTAAACGCACTTTGAAGAACAATGACCACCAATAAGACGAAAATAACTTGCATTACCAAATGAAAGAAGAGGAGAGTCTTATAGGAAATTTTATTGCAGAAAGATTGTAAGAGAATCGATGATGTCTAAGAGCTGCTGAAAATCGTATGTTAAGTACTTCAAAGATGGTATAATATCTAATTACTTACTTCAATGATTGCAAGAGCATATATTTAATACGTTACTGATATCTGTAAATATTGAATTAAGTGTGTTGTAACCAAAAACTAATCCCTTCTGAAAGCTTTTAAATTTTATGAAAAACAAGACATACTGGTGGAAAATCAGGCATTTAGCTGTCATATTTCTTTTTTGACATCAATAAAAACTAAGGTAGCTGTTACTTGAACGATAAAATTATCAGGTATACTGTCATTTAACTCCTTTAGTCATGCACGACAGTTTTGCTCAGTATAATGGTCTCGACGACTGAAATGTATTAAATAAGCAGGTAAGTTTGAAAAGCGTGGCAGCCAAGAAAGAAAGCCAAACGTTTCCATATGCTGCCATTAGACGCTAACCAATTCGTCACTATCACTGAAGCGTTGTGAGGTAACAAAACCACGAATAATTTTTACCCGCAGCATTTATTTGATAAATTCTATTGATGACATCAGATGCACAAGTGTAATGTAATGTAGATCTTTATGCTATCGTTTATACAGTAAAATTGAAAATCATATGAAAAAACATGACATGTGTAACTCGGTCATATTCACGGCTGACTTTTACAGCTGTAACTTTAATATCTCATGTTACCCAATTAGAGAAAAATGTCTCATCAGAAACAGCACATCTTATGGCCGTGGCTCTCGGATCAATGTTAAAACCTTCAAATCAAAAGGAAGACTATGGTATTACTTAATGTAACCTTCATATTAGAAGGAAAAACATGGTATAACTTTTAGGTACCAGATATATAAACCTATCCCATATTTTGAAATTTTAGAGATAAGAACCGAAATAGCAAATAGTTCCTTCAGTTCTATTACAGTGAGCATATGCACACAGCTAATACTAGTGTCAGACAGCTGACACAAGTATCAGGTCGTGAAACATAGGTGGAATTTTTTACTGTCGTGATATTGGCATAAGGTTTACTGTTGTGAATTATGCGTGTCATGACATCGAAAAAAAGAGTCATTTTTGTAATAAAACAGAGGTAGACAACAATTATCATTGTGGTGACCACGAATTAGGATTTGTGACTATTGTGACAGTAGGATAAGGTCTATTGTTGTGATAATACTGGGGTAGGATTTATATTTGTCGTGTCTGGCGGATAAGGTTCATGACTGTGGTAACACTGGAGTAGAATACATGACTATTGTGACACTAGGGTAAATTATATAATTGCTTTAAAACTGGGATAAAATTTTTACCTGTCACGACAGTAGGTAAAACACGGTTTGTGGTTATTAAGGTAAGATTTAATTTCAAATTTGGTTAAGGTAACAAAATAACATACATATGTTACCAGTAAAATCTTATGTTAATGCATGTATTCTATTTATATACAATATTATTCAACCTAACAACAACAGGAAGATATTGAAAGCTTTTAAAGTGTCATTTATAAATATGTGTTAATATAACTTTTATCTCTTTAAGGACTCAACCTTCCTTATTCAAGATTATGCTCTAATGTGGAAATTTACTTTACATATTAGTTAATATTAACTGTTGTGCTTTATTATGTTTAGAAATGTATCATACACGGGGTGCATAATTATCGTGTAGCAGAATAAGTTGTATTGCTTTAAATATGTACTTTAACACAACGGAGGCAATTTATTTCGAACCTGATGTTTCACGTTATTCCCATGATTCATATGGTTACACCTAGAAACGATATGCCAATGACGAGCCCAAAAGAATGTGCTATGACTAATATTAATTTACGTTTTTTCGCACAACTGAAAACACTTTAGATTGCAAAAAGGTAAAAGGAACAGACAAATGAAGCAAAATCAGGTGTGACGCACTAAATGACGTATTACAGCATTCGTTTTTATAATTTCCAACTTGAGTGACATCTTAAGATGAATGGATGAAAAGATCAGAGTTCAGATTTCCATAATTACCAGTGGAAAGCCAGCCAATAAGCAGTACCCGTTGCCTCACAATCTGTGTCTGGCCATGAGCGGACTAATGGAGTGAATTCTCATTTTTATAACGCACCCGCAGCTGAAAGTCCAGCTTACTACATTGCCCTCTAGATCACAACCACACCACTACATAGAATGACATTAAAGGTATACCGTTAAGTTTAAACAAACCCAAAGTTTTAATTCTATATAAGTGTAAAAAGTGATCATCTTTCGACCCTCCGGATATTGAAAGAGGGTTATTCTCAGAATACTATTGTTTTACCTCCACAACAAAATTAAGGACATTTGAATCGACTGACCCATGTTTATCCCATAAGTGTCACCTCGCGGTTTTGATTCACTTTTCTCTTGACACCTTTATCTTCCTTTTTTCAGCTAATATATCATCATTAAGTAACCTTTACTCTATTAAGTATACTTAGTATCATTAGCTAATCAAATAATCTTAGATCTTGAGCCGGTTAAGGGGTAAAGAGAAATATACCTTTCTGAACATTCCCATTACATTAGCCCGACATGGCCAGTTGGGTTCGACTCGTAATCTGATTGTCACGGGTTCGAATCCCCGTCGCACCAAACATGCTCGTCATTTCAGCCGTGGGGAAGTTATAATATCATGGTCAATCCCACTATTCGTTGGTAAAAGAGTAGCCCAAGAGTTGGCGGTGGGTGGTGATGACTAACGCACCCACAGCTGAAAGTCCAGCTTATTACATTGCCCTCCCTCTTGTGCCTTCCCTCTAGTCTTACACTGCTAAATTAGGGACGGCTAGCACAGATAGCCCTCGAGTAGCTTTGTGCGAAATTCCAAAACAAACAAACAAGCTTCGCGCGAAATTCAAACCAAACCCGTTACATTTGGCTCTAGGCTCTTTCTGAACTTCAGTTTAAATAGTTTAAAATCACAAGACCTGAGAAGGTAATATAAATGAAGAGTCTTTAGAGCCAACGAAGCTTTATGATTATCGTGTATAAACATTATTGAAGAGTAATGTTCTTCAAAGTAATTAAAGTTACTTTAAGAAAATTGTAAAGTTTTGTTATATGTTATCTTTTGGCTGAAAACTATGTATTTTGGTCATATATGATAAATTATGTGGCAAAAGATTTCAGTTTATTACTATGTTTGTAAAATACACAAAACCTTTTCAGATACTTAAATGGATCTTTTAAATGCACCTTAATCATACCTGATGTATTTTGTGGCAAAAAAATCTGTTTGTTTGTAGAATAAATAGTCAAAACATTTTCAGATATTAAAAACAAATCTTTTGTCTCCTTTAAATTTGTCGCTTATCAAAAACTGCCTTTTGCTAACGCTCTCCTTAACTCAGATGTCAAATTCAGAATTAAATCACAATAAATAAATAAATCTCTCTAAAAATTCAATTTTTATTTAATAAATATGTTCATTTCACGTTATGTGTTAATGGTGACAGAAATAATAAGCAGCAGGAACTCCTAGTGACTCCATGATCAATTTATAAACAGAACACATTTCCATGGGACTATTATAACGTGTTTTATAAGTGTTACATATTATAGTCATATTGCTAGAATTAGCTTAAAACTACATATTTTCGGATTTCATAGGTATTTTGAGATTATCCATGTATCAAACCAGCCTCTAGAGTTGATCAAGAGTTTAGTATTCAATCGATTATCAAATATTCATACATATATATACGAGTATATTTTGTTACGTTTACATTATAGTTGAAATTTTCAATTACGGGACAAAATATTCCGAGTTGCTTCTCTCTATTTTCTTATGTAACGCAGGCAGAGCATACATTGGAAGTGAAATAAAGAGATGGCGAAGTCTGATGAAAATTTAGGGCATATAATCTGCAGTTTATATGATACAACTACTAATAATACTTTATCATCACAGCCTTTGTGGGTATTACAACCTGCCTAACGGTTAAATATATAGGATCAATTATACGCTAACGAGTATTTACATCAGCATATTAAACAATGCTAACCTTTACAGTCGCTTTAAGTTGTTAGGCTATGTCCAAGCTTATACACATCTAATGTCTTCGTAAAACATTAAAGTTTACCAGGAGATTTTTGATGAATAAGCTATGCGATGATGAAGTTAGTAAAGCGAAAGACTTAATGCATTTTCCAACGAAGTATAAAATATTCCACTTATGTTATCATGCTCCAGACGTTAATGAAGAAACTTGAATTACGCAATGAAGCCTCAAGCCACGTGCAGCCAATTCAAACAAAGTCCGCCATGTTACTGTGTGATAGTAGTCAATATATTTCATTTGTGTGTACGTCATTAAACTCGTCTAAGGCTGAAACTTCTAGAAATTCATTTGAGATCGATGACTGTTGTAGAGTAGTTGGTTTGTTTGTTGTTTCTGGATTTAAAGAAATTGTTTTCTAGCTGTTAACCTTTCAGTTTATAGCTATTTCTGCTTCATGACAACACCAATAATCAACATATTAACAAAATATAAATGAACAAATTGCTTAAAATGTTAAGAAGATAATTCCTGTAGAACAATCTACTCGTTTTTATAGAACAGTAATATCAGTAAATATATGTCATTATTATCACAAGCCCGAAACCTCCAGTGGGGGCACGAATGTTATTTGTCGTTAATATTTTTTTCTCATTTCACACCGTTTTTACGATATAAACATATCTTTGTATTACTAATATAACATACAGTGGCTTTTGTACATTTTCGTGTAAAAGTAACAAATAAAAATGCTCCCCGCTGGTACAGCTGTAAGTTTACGGATTTACGACCCTAACCTCAGGAGTTCGATTCCTCTCGGTGACCTCAGCAGATAGTCCGATGTGGTTGTGTATAAAACATACACGCAAATAATTAAAAAAATGCATACATATCCTCGGTGTCTTACCGTAATATGATAAAAAAGTTAAAACGAATATAAACCATTCAGTTAAGAAAAATACCCTTAGATCTATAGTCATTTTGACACAAACGTACAACAACATAGACCATATAGAGTTAGTAATAAAATAAAAATTCCAGATATTTTCTATTATTTTAGCAGTTAACAGAATTAACGATATTAACGGTCGACATGAAAAATTAAAATCTGCATTTCAAGTGAAGTATAATACTTGTACTCTACTAGTGCACGACATGAAAAATTAAAATTTACTCTTCAAGTGAAGAAGAATACTTGTAATCTACTGGTGTATGGCATTACAAATTAAAATCTATTCTTCAAGTGGAGTAGAACACTTGTAATCTACTAGTGCATGGCATGATAAATTAAAATCTACTCTTCAAGTGTAGTAGAATACTTGTAATCTACTGATGCACGACATGACAAATTAAAATATATTCTTCAAGCGGAGTAGATTGTTTCGTTTGTTTCTGAATTTCGCGCAGAGCTACTCAAGGGCTATCTGAGCTAGTAGTCCCTAATTTAGAGGGAAGGCAGCTAGTCATCACCACCCACCGCCAACTCATGGGCTAGTCTTTTACCAACGAGTAGTGGGATTGACTGTCACTTTATATCGCCCACACGGCTGAAAGACGAGCATGTTAGGTGGATTGGGGATTCGAGCCCGCGACCCTCAGATTACAAGTCGAACGCCTTAACCCATCTGGCTAAGTAAAGTAGAATACTCCTAATTTACTTGTGTACAAAATGCAAAGAGATTTCAAAAAGCTGTACAGAACAACATAAAAGTTTTCTTATAACTTATACATTTCTTTTATTACTTTCAAAACATTCGCTACATATACTATGCTAATATTATGTAAGTCTTACAATATTTATTGGAATTTCGATGAGCTAAACAAAAATATCGACGAGAGATTTTGTTTGCATATAGAACTATATAAGCTCCTGTAGTCTTTCCATTTGTCGTCTAAATGCTGTTTGAATTCCAACCTTGCCATATCTTTACTTATCTGTAAGTATTGTTGTGAAGACGGTTAGTTCAGATGACGTGATATTTGTTTTGTCTGTATTCAGATGTGATCTACATCATAGTCTTTAAACTATAGATTTCAAATTTCTTTAGCTTTGTTCATTTTCATTTCACTAGCGATCACAATACATACAAACTTGCTGTTTAATGTCATACACAGTAGAAACTAATGAATTATTTTGGTTTCAGTGTTTATATGCCACATTTATGTTTTTAATATTATATATCCTTCTTCCTTAGAAGGTTTAGAATTGCAAGGATATTATTTTATCTTTGAAAGACATCGTATGCAGTATATTGGTTTGGTAATGATTCAGTGAGCTATATAATCAACTACTTTGAGTGTGAAAGAAGAAATTTCTGGTCTTCTGACAAAATTACCATATACGGCGATGTTTTTTTTCTTTCTCTATAAATTCTTTATGGTGTGAATATTTCATGTAATAAGTATGCTCACAACAAACAAACAGTCTGGAAACGTAGTTAGGATCAATGTATTTTCACATTTACGTTTTAAAATACAAAAAACCAGTTACAATAAATAAAAACATGTTTTTTCAGAGCTGTTATCCAGAGAATAACTTCTTTTTCGATTTGTTCAAACTTAGAAAATAAATCAAGGAAATTTGGCCAGAGAAACACTATGAAGCATGAGCTGTTTAAACACTGGATGACACAAACTGTGATGTTCTTGTTTAATGAGTCCTTAGATCTTTCTTAACCAGTGGTGATATTTGTAATTGAAAATATCAATTATTACTGCTACCTATACTATTAAGCTAAAACTTCTGAATCATTGTTTGAACTAGTTTGACCACCATTCATTTGTTTTCTAAATAAGGAAATCTTGGAAAATTAGTGTGTCTTATGTGTATTGTTTTGTACCAGATTAGTATAACATTAAATGATAATTTATGTTTAGTAAATATAATGCATAATATGAAAATCCAGGTTAAGTTCATTACACAAGTCAAAAGTAAACTATTTTTAGTCTATTGATATATAAAATGAAGAAAACATTTGGAAAAAGATATTTCGCCAGTTCTGAAACTGTCTTCAAATTACACTTCGCACACTCTGTAAAAGAAAAAGTAATAACAAGTAACACTTGTTTCAATATTACTACAGGCAGTGTAGACAAAGCAAGTTTGAAAATGTTAATGAACCGAAACTGCCTAAAATGAATGAAAGAGTTTTGATTTCTATAAAGGGCTTTCTTCTGAAGAAGCCAAAACGTCACCCTATTTTCATTCAGCAGAATGAAAAACTATCTTTACAGAGTTATATATCATTCGCGATAATAAAATACATGACTTGCAATCGCAAATTGCTTAAAATGAAAATGAAGCAAATTAAACAAAATAAAAAGTAGATTCTAACATTCGTACAGATGATGTTCTTCATTTGATAAAAATATCAAGTGGAAGTTAATCTCACCGAAGAAAATCTGGTTTTAAAATTAACTACATTTTAATATTTATAAGGTAGCATTCTATTATATATGTACATCCACTTACGAGAATGAGTGCTAGTTACCAAAACTTCCAGGTACCTCGCAATGTAAATACGTTTTTATACAGAAAATTGTGTTTGTTTGTAAACATTCAGTCGTGTACGCATGCATGCAATCTAACATATTTACGGTGCCACAGAAATCTTAAACCTCAGTAACTATATATATGTATTATGCTGCAAATGAATAATTATCATTTAATACGTTTAGCCGTGATTTAAGTTTAAACTGGTTTTATACACTACATTGCTTAGTTATTTATAGCACGAGAATTCCAAAATAATTACTGTATTGTAATGTGATTTAAGATTGTTGATTCAACTTTGAAGTTTATTTTATTCTCCTAATACCTTGTTATAATGGGGTTTGGGATGTATGCTTCAAAAAATTGGATCTCAGAAACTATCACACCGATCATCACTAATCATAACTGAGTATGTTTTTATAACTAGGCAGTATTTTTATACTTAAGCAGTCAATAAATCAACTGATCAACTGAAATTTCCACAAAAACTGCCACGTTTAAGATTTAACCAATGAAAATTACAAAAAAGAAGTAAGTTTCAGGTTCAACCAATAAAAGTTACAGAAAAGAGTAAGTTTCAAATATAAAACAATCAAAATCAAATTTAAAAAAATATTTACTTTTCTTCAGTGAAAATCTCACGAGTGTTTCAATAGAAAAGCAAGACACTTTAATTGATAACTGTATCTACAAAGAAATACTTTGATAAATTTACTTTTTGATGTAATATCGTGATGAAGGTCAATTTTAACTAAAGTTTCAATAAAATACTTTTTGTCGTGGATGGTGAGCATTATTGAATATCAACTATGAGAACATTGTTGTAGAACAGTCAGACAATTCCATGAAAGAGGCCCAATAGGGTATTTCTGCAAGTTTAATTAACTTCCCTTAAAGCGAACCAAACTTGGGTAAAAATTAAGATCTCAAATTATTATGACTCAAATTCAAAAACAAGAAAAGTAAATAAAAAAAAATGGATTAAGTCTTTCAAAATAAAAACTACACAATCACCATCACATCTCTCATGATGATTTTACAATTATCAATCCTCATTGACGAATTCGGCCCTAAAGTGGCCCTCGTGCATTCGAATACCCTATTTATGTAGTGTTGACAGTAGGCCAAATGATACTTACATTATTTCTAGCAACGACACACTTCTATTTACGCCCATCCCCATCTCTGTCATTGCCTTTTTATTTATCAGGAATTGATCCATCGTTAAATGTAACTCCCATACAATAAACACCACAGTCAAATCGTATTACACTGAATGTAAGTACACTGCAAATGAAAGGATAAGTCTATTATTCAAGCAAATGATATATAATAGCTGATGTTTAACGTATTGATGTCATGTATTTAACGAGAGCTATGCACGTGCAAACGTGTGTTTGCTTTCCCCAGACTTTGAGTAAACTGGTTTCTGTAGAATTGTATAATCTAATCGACACATCCTTCCACTCTAACCAGCACTTGCTTAATAAAACAAACAAAAGAAGTTTGTTGGAATTCCACATGGCAGCTGTGGCGATATGAGAAGTTCTGGCTCGAAGAAGACGAGAATCATTTCAAATCAGATGTCACTCAAAGAAACCCACTTTGCAGTCAAAACGATTGAAAGAAATGTTTCATTTTTACAAATATTTTATTCGTGGATAGATTGCCTACAATAAAAAAAAGAGATGAAAACCGCGACAACTTTTGGCAGCAAAAACCCTAATATAAGTACATTATTCAAAGTTAACCTGTTTTCTTTTTCAGTAACATCAGGTGTTCTCTGCATCAAGAGTGTCAAAGATCTGTGATTACCTGATGTTTTTTAACAAATAATTTGTTTGTCTGTAGTTAACCTCAAAGCTACACAATTTAGTAGTAAATTATAATTTACTATATATACATATATACCACACATAAACCAAAAAATAGAAACAAGGGAAAATTAAGTTCGATTGTAATTTCATTTATACAACTTATAAAATGCCCAAATCTTATGTTTAATTTACTATATAGTGATTGTATTTTATATTCATGTGTTGTTAATGTTGTCTGTCTTTTCTCTAAAAAACATGTTCAATGCAAACAGCTATCAGTTTCTTGAAAAATAAGAAAACATTTACTTAGAGCTAGGAAACACCATGTCACTAAATTAGTCATAGTTCAGTTTCATAGTTTTATTTCTACTAAAATTGCTCCTCATGGCAGAACAGTGTGTCTGCAAAGTTACAACAATAGACTCAGGTGGACAGAGTACATACAGTCATGTGAAAAAGTGAGGATACCCTATGGAAGCCTGTGTATTTGTGTAACATTTTTGGATATATAGATATTTAATCTCAATTTCAATAATACTGAGAGATTATAGGAATATAACTAAACAATTAAAACTGAAGAAAAGACTTTTCAAGATATTCTGTAAATGTGATTCTACAAAAATGCATATTTTAACTAAACAAAAAGTTAGGACGCCCTACTAGTTTTGGCTGAAATAACTTCAATGAGACGCTTCTTGTAGCCATCTACCAGTCTCTGACATTGGTCTGAAGAAAGTTTACCCCACTTCTCAATACAGAATTCTTTCAGCTCTGAGATATTTGAGGGGTTTCTTGCACGTACAGCCCGTTTCAAGTCACCCCACAGCATCTCAATGGGATTAAGATCTGATCTTTGACTGGGCCACTCCAGGACTCTCCATTTCTAAGTTTTCAGCCAGTCCTTGGTGGATTTACTGGTATGTTGTGGGTAATCGTCGTGTTGCAGGGTCTAGTTCCGCTTCAGCATCAATTTTCTTACTGATGGTCTCACATTATCCTCAAGCACCCTCTGATACACAACAGAATTTATGGTGGATTCCATGATTGTGAGCTGTTCAAGTCTTGTTGCAGCAAAGCAGCCCCAAACCATGACACTTCCACCTCCATGCTTCACAGTTGGTATGAGGTTCTTTTCCTGGAATACTGTATTTGGTTTACGCCAAACAAGTCCTCTGTTCTGGTGATCAAATAATTCAATTTTGGACTCATCTGTCCAAAGAACATTATTCCAGAAATCCTGGTCTTTGTCTACATTCTCTGTGGCTAACTTCAGTTTGGTCTTGATGTTTCTCTTAGACAGCAAAGGTTTCCTTTTTGTACACCTCCCATGCAAGTTAAACTTGTGCAGTTTCTTTCTGATTGTAGAGGCATGCACTTTCACATCAACAGTAGCAAGAGCTTGCTGTAGGTCCCATGATGACATGTTAGGGTGTTTGGAGACCTCTTGTAGCATCTTGCGGTCTGCTCTCGGGGTGAACTTGCTTGGACGACCAGACCACCTGGGCATGTTGGCAGTTGTTCTGAAAGCCCTCCACGTGTTGACAACTTTCCGGACAGAGGAATGGATGATTTCAAAATCTTTTGCTACAGTTTTCTTTCTGAAAGCCTCAGACAGCTCTTTTGCTCTCATCATTGTGCTCACTTCAACAGTCAGGAGCACACAAAACTAAATGTCTGAGGTTTAAATAGGGCAAGCCTCATTTAAAATGCTGAGCAAAGATCTTCTAATCATGTGCACCTGGTGTGATACGCCTGTGTGTGAGTTGAGCTATTTTAATTGGGAATAAATGTGGGGGAGTCCTAACTTTTCCTCAGTTAGAATATGCATTTTTGTAGAATTACATTTACAGAAGATCTTGAAAAGATTTTCTTGAGTTTTAATTGTTTAGTTATATTTCTATAATCTCTAAGTATTGTTAAAATTGTGATTAAATATTTGTATATCCAAAAATGTTACAAAAATACACAGGCTTTTATAGGGTATCCTAACTTTTTCACATGACTGTATAGCCAATTGAAGCATTGTGCTTAATAAAAGAACAAAGAAATTTATTAAAAATAAATTACTTTTATCTTAATGTTGTTTTAAGTTGATCTTAAAATGTTCCTTGACGTTCTGCATGGCAATAAGGCGGATTCTAGTCATTGTTACATGTGTTTATCCTGGATTTCAGTGGATACACACATTCTCATCAACACTCATGCAAGTCACTGTTATACATAACAATCATACCTTTCATGGATACACACATTCATGTCAATGTGCATATCTTTTAGTTGCTCTTCAGGGGATATACATGTCCTCCACAACTACCCATTTTTGTTACTCTTAAATATCTTTGACTTGCCTTTAAGTGAACATACACATTCTCTCTAACCACCCAATGATGTAGCTGCACACAACTTTGGTTTGCTTCTTCGTGGACATACATTCTCCCCAACCACCCATTCACGTTGTTGTTACATATCTTAACCAGCCCTTCAGTGGAAATACTCCATTTGTCCATTACGTATTTAACACACTTTTCAAGACTTCACAAAACTGGGTATTCTTAATCTGTGTGTGACAGTATTTTACTTTCTGCAACGTAGAGCTCGAAACGTATGATGTAAGGTAACACATACTGTAAAGAAACGACATGATATTTATGCTATATCAGGCAGACGAATCCCCTGCCTATGTTGCGATTGCTCGGATTCTTCATCGTAGCGGTATTTTAAATATATCTTCAAAAGGTCATCAGAACTTTGCAATACTATTAAGTGTTTTCTTTTACAAAAATATCCATGTGATGACTAAGTTACCATTTCAGGGAATGCCTGAAAATATCATAGATAAAAGGTTGAATTTATTTATATTTGCACTCTTTCGTGTTTAATATATGATAACTCAGAAACCAAAACAATGGTGTCAACCAATGTCATTGAGATGACATAGGTTGAAAACGTACTCGCTTTTATAAATATTATTGGTAGCTATGACTAAAAAACAAACAAACATAATTCTAGTATAAACGATGTCATCATTACCCCTGCAGGTTAGCTTTTTTAAAGACATTTTATGTTTCTTTAAAAAGCTTAAGCACAGGTTAAAATAGGAATTTACAGCCAATATAAGAAAGCAATAAATGTTACAGCTGGAACATCGTTGTATTTAAAACTTGGTGGTAAATGTTTGTTGAAATACTGAATTAAAAAATATAAGCAAGTAGTTAAATAATTTAAAAAAAAGTAAATGTAGATATGGTTAATATCAGTCCTTCAACAATGGAAAAAAGATAGTAGCGATGGCATTTGTATCATCCATATATAACAGCATAGGCAAGAATTATCACACAGCAATAAATATATATAATTATTCTATGACAATTAATTTTATTTTATCCCACTTTTCTTTCTTTTCATTCTGCTACACTGTGGGTTTGTTTTGGTTTTTATTACTTGTAGTTATATAAGGATAGCACTGAAACTATTACAATTTCATTTTCTTACAGAGAAATATTTCGGTACTGCATTTCTCGATCTTAAGATTAATTAAAATTCACGTTTAAGCACTTGTTTACTCACGAAACTAAATACGGTTGCTTATAAAATAATATATTAGTCTAATACACTCTGGGTATAATAAATCATTTAAGTTCTACTTCACTGAAATTGAAAAACAATTACTAATATTGGTCATTAATAATTTGTTATCGTCAAATTAAATCATTTTATACAGAAACAGGTAACAACACAACTACACAGGGGGTGTGCTTACAAAACTCTAAGAAGTGAATTGATCTCATTATAAATGTATTAGTTTGCAACCTTTAGAGTAATTACTGCGATTTCACACGCTTAGTAACAACAGTAACACTGTTACTCTCGACAGAAAACTAGCTAGAAACTGGCACGTAGATTAAGTAAAGTGATGTGATTTAGTTTGTAAATTTCCATAGATTAAACTGATAAAGGAAAACATTTAAATCCTGAGAGTAGTAAATTCAAATTTGGGGTAACTGGGTATAATAGTCTTCCTAACTGAATGGGTATTATTACGATCCAGTAATTTTTTTAGCAATAAGGCAATTTTTTTTTTTCATTTTAATGTTGTTTTTTAATTTCGCGCAAAGCTACTCGAGGGCTATCTACGCTAGCCGTTCCTAATCAAGCAGTGTAAGACTAGAGGGAAGGCAGCTGGTCATCACCACCCATCGCCAACTCTTGGGCTACTCTTTTACAAACGAATAGTGTGATTGACCGTGATTTTAAAACGCCCCCACGACTGGAAGGTCGAGCGTGTTTGGTGCGACCGGGATTCGAACCCGCAACCCTCGGATTACGAGTCGAACGCCTTAACACGCTTGGACATACCGGGCCCTTTTATTTTGATAAAGAGTTAATTGCACTTTATGTGAACAATATAAACATACTAATGTAATGGCAAATTGCTGTAGATAAGAAGTGTGGCGCTACGAGCGATATGCTCAGCATTTATATTAGATTCGTGGCGAATTTCCATCTTCCACAGAGCAAAGCTATTTTAGTCCTTACAGAAGAAGTAGAATTCAGCAGTGAGAAAGTGAAAATATGAGAGAAATGATGCAACGTTTCAAAGAAGCATTTCTTCAATTACGTTCTTCATGAAAATACTCACACAGCAGAGCTAATAAGACAGGAATGTACTCCAAACTACAGGGTAACCCTATAAGGAAAAACATCTTCATCAAGAAAGTAAAAAGTACAGTTAAGGAATAGACTCCCACGAATATTTACCCACTGTTATGAAGTTGAGGATATCTCATGATACTTTATCCAATTTTAGAAACAGAAGATGACATAGAAGGTCTACTAGCCAAATATTTTACACGCTTTCAGGCATTCCTCGAAACTAACGTTGTTTTGTTTTTTATGCAAAAGTGCTTGAATAAATAGGAATCTAATCAATCTCATTCCACAACATGCCTATCAGAATTCTCTTTACTGGCACAGCGGTATGTCTGCAAACTTATAACAATAGAAACTGGGTTTCGATATCCGTGGTGGGCAGAGCACAGATCACCAATTGTGTAATTTTGTGCTTAACTTCAAATAAACTACTTCAACTTTGTGCTCCTTGACTACTTAAACATGATTTATAAAAACTGACTTCACGTTCAGTGAAAGATCTGTTCAAAGTGCGCACTAAGTATATTCAACTGAAATTTAAAATGGCTTAGAATAAATATAAGTACGAGCGATGTAATTGGTGAAATGTTCTAAATGTTCGTCTGTTTTCCCCAATCCTCAACTACTTTACACTAGAAACGATGCCCTTCAATAAGCCAACGTTGATCGGATATTGAACTCAATAAGTTAGTTTCAGTATTAAGCACACAAAGTTAATGATGGCATTTGTACTGCCTAAGTTAACAGAAAGGTCTATAGTATTATATTCTAGTACAAGTGAGTGAGTTTTGAGAAATACGACAGAAATTTAATGTAAACATCTAGCAAATCAAACGACTTGGTAATAAAAGTAAATATCAAGACATAATCTTTTTGAATCCGCTAATAAATTTTAAAGAATTTCTTAAATACACTCAAAATGTGGTTAAACAGATATGATTCTACAAGTATATAAGTCAAATAAAACTTTATCGACGTGTGATAAAACACGTAAAACTTTATCGCTGTGTGATAAGACAAATATAATTTTATCATTGTGTGATAGGCGAGTATAACGTTATTTATATGTAATAAACCAAATATATATTTATCAGTGTGTGACAAACAAAATCTAATTTTATCAGCTTGTGATAAATCGCACAAGCTTTTATCGATATGCGATAAGTCAAAAATAATTATATCAATGAGTGATAAGCCAGATATAACTTTATTAACACGTAATAAACTAGATATAACTTTATTAGTGTGTGATAAGCCAAATATAATCTTCTCAATGAGTAACAAGATAGACATAACTTTATCACAATAAGTCGGGACAGTGTTCAGTGATATAAAACCTAAAAAAGGATATACAGTAAACCTAAAACAAACTGTTTACACTTTACAAGTACGTATAATCCCAAAGTTTTCTGTTTAGTACTGATTCCATCGTTCAAGTTTAGCGCAGCCACACATCAGTAATAATGAGTTCCTGATTTGTAACAAGCAAACTATAGGTTGCTACATAACTAAAGTACAATTCCTTTTTATAAATAATTGAAATGCAGCTCTGTGGATGGTTTTAAAACGTTTTTGTTGTTTCTTGTTATAGAAGAAAAGTATGACATTTTTTTAAATTTATATTAAAGCTATTAATGCAACCTGCTGTCATTCTTCATTTTGATCTACTGACCACCCACACTAAACGATTAGTTTTCATCCATATAAAACACTCACAGTTTAAAGCTGGTGGATATTTTGTGGCATCGTTTGGATTCGTGCTAGACTCGCCAACCAGCGCCCCCATAGCCCCTTGAAACAAAGTCACTTTAGTGACAAAACAGCTCACAGCTCCGAGAATTTTTGTTCGTTTTTAGTTACAAACTTTTAGCCCATAACTCCGCTATCTCTCGATCGATTTCATATCTATTTACAGTTCCTGACTCAGGAGGTCCTTTCGATTGATGTATTTGATCACGCCCAGCGTCTCATTAATTTATTGTAGCCCTGCTTAAAATAATTTCAGTTTGGTGGAAGGCCGGTAAAGATTCTGATAGGAATAATAAAGCTGGATCCGGTACACGTGCCTCCCATGCATAAAAATTACCTAATAAAAAGGTTCATAAATTAACTTACTCTAATCCTGCCAAAAGGTGTTTCAAGTCCACGGCTACTGAAGAGTCCCTGTTGTTTTAAATGCTGCAGATTTGAAATAAAACTTTATTACGGTCATGTTAAGGAAGGAAGAATTTGAGAGGTAAACTTGCAGTTTGATAAGGGGATAGAACCACACACACACACATATATATATATATTCTTTTTCAATACTCCACGAGTCCACAGAACTACTTATCTGAAGTGTAATTTCAAAAAGTATAATAATTTTGTCGTTAACGTCTTGTGCGTGTGTTCAGACGATCAGTCAGGACAAAAGAGTATTAACATTCATTGCTTTCTGACGCTATCTTAAAATTCCGTTTCGATGGATAAGAATACACTTGAAAAGTTTAACCAATAATATTTCATGCGCAGAAATATATATAAGTGCAAACATTCTTTAAAACCGAGTTATGTGATTGGCACTCGTTAATATGTCTGCTAAATCTTCTCGCAACGGTGTTTGATTGTAAGAACTGCCTAAGAAAACTTCTCTTTAACGTTCTACATGTTTGTAAAAAAACTAAGAAACAGATCTCATAACCTGCGCACGCAAAACTACCAGTAGTATTCAATTTACTGTAACAATGAGGAAGATAGTGCATATTTGGTATAGCAGCTTAAAAAAATTAATGTAGCTGCCAATCTGAAATATTTCAGATTTAAACACAACATTATTAATTAGGACATATTTTGTATAGTAGTTTAAATATTTTAATATATCTGTTAATCTGAAATTATTTTTTCTCGTAGAGATTTGAGCACAACACATTAATTCAGTTTGAATAAAAATGTCTTACAAACTGATAAATGGGAAACGTTATCTTCAAATTGACAGTTTCAATATGCTGAACGCTCTGAAACATAGTTATTTAAAGTTAAAAGAGAAACTGTGTTTTTAACATAATAAAATAACAATATTAACAGAGATAGTCTTTACCACATTTGTTTTTGTGCAGTCCAACATTATTGATCGAGAACGTTTGTACATAACTGAATTTTCACACATACCAGTGTTAGACTAGCAATTTCTTAGGGCTACCATCCACCTATATCAGCCTTAAACGTTCTAAAAATGGATATAATTTGCACAAATAAGTACCAGATGTTACCTAATTTTGTCAGTGTGGTAGCGTGCAGCAGTCAAAGTCGGAACTTAAACAGTTACTTTTGAGACCTACTTAAAACTTATAATACAATAAAATAATTCGAGTACACTTCTCACTTATAAGAAAAATTAAATTTGACGTAGTTTGAGAACATTTTTGATAACGTATCTTTTCGTTCGATACTAAAATGCTACAAAACAGCATGTTCAAACATAAAGTATTATAACGAACATCGATTGATTCCTCAAGGAATGCTACACATAATTCTGTATGATTCAATACACGACTAACCAGTTCATTAGAAACCATTTCAAACTGAAACGTTTCGATAAGAACCGCTACAGATTCTAGTACTTTCAACATTAGAACAACTTCGTTTTAACTGTGGCATTCCACAGATCAGACGAAAAGAAAATAAGGACTTCACAACCTCTTTGAGGCTCGACGATCATTTTGTCATTCAGGAACAGACATGTCTGGAAAATGAATTTTACAGGCGATGAGGAACAAGCTAGACCGTGGAACTAAATCTCACGCTAGCAAGAGGAATTAGGAAGAAAATGACTTGTAATCTAACGTCATAATCACCGAAAACAAAAACCAGAGAACGTTAAGCGAATGACTGGGAAACTAATCCTTCAATTAATAGAGAAGGAGCAAGCTGAAATCTAATCCATGAACTAATGTGGAAAATTTAAGAAAGATGGAGAACGAACTAGGGTGAATAAGCCAGTGAAATTAACATATTCTGACATTGTTTATAAGGCAGTCAAAGAGCTCAGGATGTGTTTCTCTAATTCCATCTTATACTATACGTAATGGTCTTCTGCATCTATTATTAAAACAATTACTGAAATGTACAGTGGTGGGAAGAATAATTGGTTTTCTTTAGTGAAATGCATAGACTAGGGGAAGTAAGACGATCTAACTTTGTTATTATAAATATCCTTTTGTTGAAATAATTAACTACAAACAACTTAAAGGTAAAAGGTACTGCCATATTATTGTGTTATAAATTAAAAATAATACTAATAATGAAGGTGTGAAGCTAATAAAAACACAAAATATACACAATAGAATTGAAGGTAATATTCTAACTTAGACCAACCTAAATACACATCGTAAAACTACAATGCACGTGTATGATTAATTTAACTTTGCACAATGTTTTATTAATGTTAACAACATAATGAAACTGAAATATGTATCAGCGTATGATTCCATTTCAATCATTGCAGAATGTTTTGCCAATTTCAGTGAATGTTATCAGTATAAAACAGCCGATCTTGTGCAACTAAACCGCTTGTTTAATATGATAAATGTACTGAAATACACAGTTGTATTGACAGACAATAAAATAACGTTAGTTGAGAGTTATGTAGTTTCACGTGTTCAAAAATATTTACAATATACTTGACGAAATACGTCTTATTTGTTTATCTTTCACTGCGTGATAAAGTAATACGTTCTTTGTGAAACGTGCTTACCTTCTGCAAACAGCAAACCAAGGTGAGAGAAAATAATGAGTCCAATGTATGTTTTCCGTCCAACCATATTGTCCTTGGAAAGTTTGATGTAACAGAACTAATTCAATAAACTTTATTTTTTCAAAACTTCATCCACACTTTCTATCGTAGCCTGGCGCCACGAGAATGTCAATACCTCATTGCTGGCGTCCACAGAAACATCGTCTGCTATCGAGGGTGCGAGCAAGCCTTACTGCAGCGTTCCCGTGTTCGCAACAGATGTGCATGCGTTTCGACGCGTGCCCTTGAGAGAATGCGACCGTGCTCGTTAGCTTTACCGTCCTTTAGTGCAGTGAGTTATTTCTGTGGTGCGCTGCAATCTTGTCTCAATCGAGAAGATCCCAAGCTTACGCATGCGTGATTTTGCTAGCACCTATCGCCCTTCGTTTCGACCTAGCCTCTTACTCTGTAACCTTGAGGAGGGATAGAAAA
This sequence comes from Carcinoscorpius rotundicauda, assembly GCA_011833715.1. NCBI lineage: Eukaryota > Metazoa > Arthropoda > Merostomata > Xiphosura > Limulidae > Carcinoscorpius > Carcinoscorpius rotundicauda. Next base: position 47,228,239 of record CM022395.1, on the reverse strand, counting down.
TTGTCTTGCAGACTTTTGCATAATTCGTTGTCTTTACAATAAGAAAGTAACTCGGGTCTCACATTATGAAAAGAGGCCCAGGTTCGGAGATAAGTTTTGTAAAAAAGAATATTCAAGTTCTTTTCTGAAACGTGGCTTACAGATAAATCAAAGTATTCATAATATTAAAAATCAAGTTTCGATACATGCGATGATTAAAATACCGATATCTTATTTTCTGTTTTTGCATTTAAGAACAAATAAATGTTCTTTTACTGCTTTGTGTGAATATGAATCGTGTGCAGTTTAGGTATGAGAGTCAAGCAAAGGTTTTAACTCGAAGTGTTTGCAAACAGTTGTTATTTTCTTTTGACCAGTTATAAAAAAATGAGAAAGGTTTATCAAACTAAAGACTATTGAGCATAAACTAAGAAACTACAGACTTGAAATAAAAATGTAGTTTATAAAATATAGACTTGAAATGAAAATGTAGTTTATAAAATATAGACTTGAAATGAAAATGTAGTTTGTAAGATGTAGACTTGAAATGAATATGTACTTTATAAAATATAGACTTGAAAGGAAAATGTTGTTTATAAAATATAGACTTGAAAGGAAAATGTTGTTTATAAAATATAGACTTGAAAGGAAAATGTTGTTTATAAAATATAGACTTGAAATAAAAATGTAGTTTATAAAATATAGACTTGAAATGAAAATGTAGTTTATAAAATATAGACTTGAAATGAAAATGTAGTTTATAAAATATAGACTTGAAATGAAAATGTAGTTTGTAAAATGTAGACTTGAAATGAAAATGTAGTTTATAAAATATAGACTTGAAATGAAAATGTTGTTTATAAAATATAGACTTGAAATAAAAATGTAGTTTATAAAATATAGACTTGAAAGGAAAATGTTGTTTATAAAATATAGGCTTGAAATAAAAATGTAGTTTATAAAATATAGACTTGAAATAAAAATGTAGTTTATAAAATATAGGCTTGAAATAAAAATGCAGTTTATAAAATATAGACTTGAAATGAAAATGTAGTTTGTAAAATGTAGACTTGAAATGAAAATGTAGTTTATAAAATATAGACTTGAAATGAAAATGTTGTTTATAAAATATAGACTTGAAATAAAAATGTAGTTTATAAAATATAGACTTGAAAGGAAAATGTTGTTTATAAAATATAGGCTTGAAATAAAAATGTAGTTTATAAAATGTAGACTTGAAATAAAAATGTAGTTTATAAAATATAGACTTGAAAGGAAAATGTTGTTTATAAAATATAGGCTTGAAATAAAAATGTAGTTTATAAAATGTAGACTTGAAATAAAAATGTAATTTATAAAATTTAGACTTGAAATAAAAATGTAGTTTACAAAATATAGGCTTGAAATAAAAATGTAGTTTATAAAATATAAACTTGAAATAAAAATGTATTTTATAAAATATAGATTTGAAATAAAAATGTAGTTTATAAAATATAGACTTTAAATAAAAATATAGTTTATAAAATGCTAATTAAAAGAAAATTAAAAAACGACGAATGAAAATCCAACCACAATTTATTGTTGATCTTAACCAGACTCAAAATACTCAATCAAAAATAATAGCACTTAGGTTACATAGCACTCATAGTTTATTGCTAATTGTTACACATATTAATCTCTTCTCGAGTTTTATTGGAAACAGATATCGCTAGACGACTATTTCAAAATAAATCGATACTGTTTCGTCTATTTGTAAAATATCTACTAATTGTGTTCGCATGCACACTGATTCTGGAGTATATGTGACAATCACTTTTACTGTCTATGTAATCTTATCGCAGTGGGCAGCTTATAACCATAAAGCAGCCAGCCATCACGTGGTACATTAGAGTTCTGTGAAAAATGGTGAAAATAAAACCAAAATCTATTTAGTATTACACTTATCTTTGTTTATGTTATTATTTTTGCACTGTAAGTAACAAGTTTGTTATCATTCCTGGAAAAGAGAAAAGAACAAAGTTTGATGATATTTTTAAAAATCTTTTTTTAGTGTTTCATTCCGTCAGTGATGTGGAAAATTGTGTAGTTTTTCACTCTTACACAATCTCTATTCAGCGTTTAATGATTAGGTTCAATTCAGTTCATCGTGCGAACAAAGTCACATGGAATTCTATGGTTTGGAATTTCCACAAATAATAAGTTAACATTTTATAACAATCTAATTTGTCATTATATCCACGCGGTCCTTGTCCCTACATCTTAGGTTATATTTTCTGGGTGGTTTACTGTTTACTAAATTTAACACCCGTTTGAATCATATTTTTCAAGTATTTTAATGTGAGACTTGTTTGTTTGCTTGCTTTGTGAATATCGTACAAAGCTACAAAGGATCAATCTGTGCTAGCCATGCCTAATTTAGAAATGTAAGGCTAGAGGGAAGGCAGCTACTCGTCACCGCCCACCGCCAACTCTTGGTGTACTCTTTACCAACGAAGAGTAGGATTGACCGAAATATAATAACGTCTCCACGACTGAAAGGGAGAGCATGTTTACTGTGATGGAGATTCGAACCTGCGCCCCTCATATTACGAGTCGAGCGCCCCAAAACATCAGATCATGCCAGGTCAAGACTAAGTGTATTTTTAATTTAGGAAAGGTGATACAGGTGGTAGTCTTCAGTGGGTTCATAGGTCAACATAAAATACTGAGAAGGCTTGTAAGTCATATTCCACAAAATGGAATGACTTTTTTACAAAACTTAGTGATGTACAATGAGATTATGAATTTTTCTTTCATTTTGCACTTAAATAAAAACAAAAAAAAAATCCTCTTGTTCTCAAATTATTTGCACAGAAAGTTGAGGTAGATTTTTATGACCAGTATCATTTGTAAGGGAAGTTGAATATTAGTATAATAATCACTTTTCTTGTTTTACATTTATCTTAATGATCAATAATAACGTTTAGGATCAGTTTGCTTTTTAATAATGTGAGAAACAAACATATTCCAAAATGGTTAATATTAAAAAAATACTATGTTTTACATAAAATTTAAAAATTTTGTTTTTTAAAGAAACATTTCAGTTATGTAATTATAAATAAAAATAACACAAAATTAAACACTATTTTTGGAATTTAAAGATATAAATATGACATATTTTAAAATGTCTAGAATGTTCTGTAAAATGAAATATAAAATAAACATTGGAAGCACGAACGTCTAGCAGAAATGTTTTTTTCAATATTTATTGTGCTTGGTAAAAACACTGTATCTGAAAAGTAAAGGATAGCTTACTTATATTACACGAAAAGCAAGAATGGTAAATAAGAGTAAGTTCACAATTGTTGACTATAATGCCTTTCTGGCATTCGGGGGAAACAAAATGAAGTTTAAAAATTATAGTTTCTTAGGTGAAAATTATAAATGATTTAAGCCTTCATTGTGCCATTAAGTGACTGTAAGTTGAAGAACCACTTTATTGTAAGTTTAAAAAGACGAGTTATTACCAGAATATTTTGAAAATATCATTCATCATCAAACTCACACGTAAACTAATATCTTTTAAGTATAATGTTAATTATAGTGATTTGTGAATTCTTAAAAGAGAACTTTAAACATATATCTAAATAAAATATTAAATAAAACCCTAAATACTTATTTTTGACTCTCTTACACAGTCCTTAATATGTATAACTCTCTTCAACACGGGATGTGACAACAGAATATAAAATAAACTTTTACTCTAAATATAACGTTAAATATAATTTAAATACTAATTATAATATTCCATACTCTGCATAAAATAATGAATACAAAACTTAATATAACACAAGTTACAGTATTAAGAATTAACAATAAAAAACAAAAACCATAGGAACCCGGCATGGCCAGGTGGTTAGAGAGCTCAACTTGTAATCTGAGAGTCACGGTTTCATATTCCGGTCACACCAAACATGCCATCCCTTCCTCTGTGGGAACGTTATGATATTACGATCAATCCTACTATTCTTAGCCAAAGATTTGGCGGTAGGTGATGATGACTAGTTGCCTTCCCTCTAGTCTTACACTGCTTAATTAGAGAAGGTTAGCGCAGATAGCCTTCGTGTAGCTTTGCGTGAAATTCAAAAAACAAACAAACAAAAACTACTTTGACAGCCAAAACAATAAACGTAACTTTAATTCTATGAAAGCATATATTTATAATTCTCTACATGATTTGAAATAAAATGATGTTTGTAACATTTAACATATTCCTCAAAGAGGTAAAAACTAGCTTTAGACTTTAATATAGCCATGGATATCGTAATGTACATTCTGCTAATTATAACATTGGTAATAAGCTTGTACAGAAATAACAATACTAAACTATAACATGTTTATATCTCTGCACATCTCATTGAAAGGTAACCTTGAATATAATAACTGAAACGTTCTTTGACTTTCAAGAGTGAGTATGTTATTTATTGTCATAAATACACTATAACCGAAGGGAATCATGTTATAATTAACAGGTTTATTTACCAAAACAGAATTCAAAGATATAAATATGAAATTTCATCACTGTATAATTTATTTGTTGTGAATAATGTATAATTTTTAATTAGAATTGTACATTAATAAGTTAATTTGACTTTTAAACAAAACTTTAATAATCACGAATATGTATTTAGAATTTTGAAAATTGGTAGACGTCTACCTAATTCAATGTATACTAGTCGAGTTATGAGTAAACGTTTTTTAATATCAAAGTCACGCAGTAACAAAAATTGTAAGGCATCATTTTTATCAATGTATTTTTGTACAAAATCATTGATATCATAACATTAAACTTTCTTACGTGTAGTTATACTAAATTTAATACACATGCTTCTATTGTTTAAAGTCAAAAATAGAATTTGTGGAGAAATATATACAGGGAATAAAAAGTTCTTGAAAGCACGAGAACTGTTTCTGATATCATCACATTAAGAACAATTGTGATTTACCATAAAAAATGTTGCCTGAACAATTTCATTATGACGACTTTCTCCCACAATTTATTTCTTCGATTTTCTACTTAAAAGTTCGATTGAATTAAACTTAAATGATTGTTATTTCTGTCTATTCTTTTTAAGGCAATTTTTAACTGAAAACCTTGAACCGGTGGATAGAACGGTTTACATGGTGCAGTAATGAAAGATATATAATGGATAAGTTTGTTCAAGTAACGCTTTTTTTTAACGATAGACTTTAGAAAGATCTGATACAATTCTAGTCAATAACTAACTTTTAGAAATTCAAGATTAAAATACAAGAACTGAAACTTACAAGAGAAAAGCACCTAAAGCAACACTGTTACTGCATATTACTTCAATATATCATAACAAAATTAAAAGCTCAGATCCAAAACTAAACATTCATGCATTCAAAAAAAATGTAGAAAAACAGGATTATAAAATAATTATTTTTATTTGTCGAAAACTTTGGATAATACCAAAACATGTTACCATATAAAGAAATATACAATGAACTTTTATGAAACAAATAATTCTTCATAACAGAAACTTTCTCAGTTTGAGTGTTTTAACTTATTTTAAGTTATCTGTTAACAATAAACTGATTGGTCATACTTATGGCTTTTCTGTATTTGTATGTATGTATGCATGCATGAATACATATAAATAAACAACTATATATTTTAGATGTTTCTAAGTCTTGAATTAAGCATGATGGTATATCAAACCTAGTTTTAGTAAATACTGTTATCCAAATTTAGAGGTTAAGTTGACTTGTAGGTTCTAATTTCAAATAGAATGTTTCTCTAAAGGCACTATTGTAGTAATGATCTAGAACATAGTTCTTCATTTTTCTAATTTCATTTTGAAGTGTTTTTGACAAATAGACTTCACTTAAGAAATTTAATTACATTTTGCTGTAACAGTTTCATTCATCCTAAAGCAACTAAGTATTTAAAGAAAGTTTAAAAGTATTTTGGTGACTGCTATTATTCAAGAGTAATTGCTCCGCTGTTTTAAAGTATTATCTCCATTACACCTTTTAAATGTCAACATTTTTTTCCTATAACAGTAGGAGTTCTCGTGCTGTTGTTTAAACGTCTGACAGTAAAGAGATGTATTTATTTCGCATAATATAATTACCTAAAAACTATATTATATTTTCACAAAAAGTGAGATGAAGAATTGTTAAGAAAATCATGATAGGGGAAAATATATCGTTAAATCTACATCAACAGATAAAGAAAATATGGGATAATCTCCTAACCTGCATATTTGAAATAAAGGTGAAAATAGTGGCATTTTCACACATGACAATGTAACGGATTTACTATTATATATCTATTTTAATGCTAATGTTTATTTTACTTAATTATGTATTTAGAAATGCATGTAACGTATGGCGTTAAATGTGTATTTGAAAATTCCCGACCGTTCACTAAACTTGTGGAAAATTCTCGAGTGCAAAAATCAACAATATATGTTATAGGAAAGCACGATGATATCGTTCGTATTTTTGTACGAGCTGAAATTTCAAGAAATTCGCCTCATGCTTATAAAAAGGTTGTGGATGCAACGCACCAAGAAACATTATATATTATTGGTTTGCTGCAGTTAATATGCTATAAATCTGTGAGCTATACATAAGATTAACATTTGTTAATAGGAAATTTTATATATTGACCAGTAAAGTTTATAGATTTGAAACATTAAAAACCGTTTAACTTCAGTGGATTAACTTTGGACGTTAGTATTTCTACAAAGACATTGCATAACTTCAGCTGTGAAAAACTCACGCGTGATCAGCGAAGAGATAGCTCCGAGTTAGGTGAATTCTATCGATATCAACTCGACATTAATTCACTCATCGTGAGCCCTCGAGAGAATATAAAGGAAGTTCGGAATCAAATAGAAGACTCAATACTGTTAGTAGGATGTAAAACTAATATATATGAACTATTATTTGTAATAACTATTATTATGAATTGTATCATTGTTTGTATATTAAAATATATTTGTATTAAGAAAGAAAATTATGCGCATCAATTTTGTTGGTAAAGATCATAAAATTGATACATGCCGATATATAAATAACTTCTAAATTGTAATTGTCATTTAACTCAGTTCCAGGCTATTTGAAAGTGTAATACATAATTTAATTAACTGAAGAGTCATCGGGCAAAATCATATCATGTAACAACAATAAAAATAGTATTTTAAAAGCATTTTTGTTTTGAATTTTGCGCAAAGCTACACGAGAACAATCTGCTCTAGTCGTCACCAATTCAGCAGTGTAAGACTAAATGGAAAACACCTGATAATTACAACCAACTCTTGGGCTACTCTTTTTCTAAATAATAGTAGAAATGAACATCATATTATAACATCGCCACGGCTGAAAAGACGAGCATGTTTGATATTACAATGATTCGAACCCGCGATCCTTAGATTACGATCGAGTGCCCCAATCCCCTGGCTATGACATACCATTTAAAGAATGAAGTAACGACTAAGGAGACAATAGGGATTCGTCAATAACATATTAAGAATTTCGCTTTATGGATGGTTACATATACATAAATAGGATTTTACAAGGTCTTAATAGCAACAGTGATATTCATAAAAGTAATATATATATTTAATCTAAATTTACATATCTCAGAATCAATTCTTCAATTATCGTTAATGCGTTTTTTAGGCTCACTTGGAAAATTGGTGCTTTTTTTCTAAAGTTGCACAAAAAGTAAAGTTTAAAAGTATCTTGAAAGGGAAGACATTGAATATATTTTGTTACTAAAGTACTTTTATATTTCACAATTGTTTATTGTTGAACCTATTATAAAAAGTGATAAGCTTTTAAATAATTTACGAGACACTGTCATAAAACTAGTTGTTTAAACAAATGAGTTAAGTATTATTATGGGGTTGATTCAAAACATTTAAACGGTAGGAAAGGACAGTATATGTTTTATCTATCAACCAACTAAATTGAAAAATAAAAACTGATTGTGATTGAATATCATTTGATAAAGTTATTTTCAGTACAAATGTGCTAAAGCTTAACGGATAGAAGTAATTTAATTTTATATCAATAATTCTTTTGTGTTGATTATAAACTTAGGTAGGCAACATTTTAAGAATGTTTACTAATGTTTCAAATTTGACTTGTTTTAAGTTCTATTATCTATCAACGTTCAGAAACAGCCACAGACACTGCAATTACTCCCACATACATATAATGTCATTAATATCTGTTTTTATTTATTTCCAAAATTTAACTACTAATCAAGTTTACAGTTAATTTGAAGATTTTGATTGGTTTGTAATTTAAAATAATCTTACAAGCTTTCCTTGGAAATTATATAAGCTGAGTAATACGTTTATTAAGCAGTGAAATTTATTTTTTATATTTTCATTTTCTGAATTATAATATAAAAAAATAAAAAGTCAATATATGAATGAGTTTATTTTTTGTTTTTTTCGTGGAAATAGAGAACTGCAGAAGCACGTATACTTTTATTAACGTCTTAAACACGCAAAGTTGAAAATTCATGTTTATCTTTTGTAGAGGTAAGAAAGTTGAGATCAAAAGAATTCGGAGAATTTTTAATTGAAAGTCCACACCGAAAGAATGTTATACCTGAAGGACTTAATATTGTTCAAAGTAATGGAACGAAAGTTAAACAGTAATAAACGTTCTAACAAAAATATCTTTTACCATTTCCAAATACCTTGGTAGATTTTCATTTCATTAATCAACTCATAGATCGATAACTGAGATTGAGAGACAAACTGAAATCTAACTGTACAGTAAAGAAATTTTTATCATAAAATCTTCACGAATGATATGAATATTTCCAAGAAGGAAATGCTATTTTGGGATCAACAAAAGACAAACTATTTGATGTAAATGATTTATGTAGCCATAACAACTATAAAAAGTAGCTTATGTGTCAAGCTGTTGCATTTATATCTCAAAGCAATAACTCAAAACTACACTAAATTTCCAACTATTTCCAGCCAACTGATAATTTCCTTTCCTTATTAAAAAACATTTATTGTGATTTATATTATGTTATGAGCAAAATATGTTTCATATTCTTTTTCACATTTTTGAAAGAAAAACATGTTGTGTCATGAAAATCATACATTAAATCTATTTTGCTGTCACTGTGAGATGAGTTAACATTTTCCAAGAGGAATGTTTTCTACACCTGAAGATTATTATAAAATTATTTAGACTGTAGCATATGTTGCATCCATAATGCAATATTAGGCCTTTTTCTGAAAAGAAAATCCATTTTTAGGAATTCTTAAAATTTTGTATTTTTACATCTATTTTATAATATGTTTTTATCTTCTTCCTTTCTTTTAATGTTATTAATATATATGTCTCTGAATGTTTTCGGTGAAATGATAAATATATCATTCTATGTATATTTTAGTTCAATGCTGTTTATATTAATACGATATTCAAAATTTTGTTCCGAGTTTTTTAAAATACGTTTAAAAGTAAAGAGACTGTGTTTTGGGTTTTTCTAATATTGTCTTTTTGAGATTAATTTCTTTGTTTCTGTTTAGGATTATTTAAATTCGTGTAACCCGACCGATATTCTGAATGAAATGTCAGAAACATTGAAAGTTCTAAAAATAAAAAAACATAATAGCTAATATGTTCCCCAATAATAAAAAAACGATTTCATTGTGCTTATAAATCACTGCTTCCCAGCTTACTAACAACAGCTCAGTGTGCTATCCTTTGCACAGATTAAACAACTATACACACTAATGTAAAGGGTAGGATAAAACCGAGCTGCACGAGTTAAACAACTGGAATATTTTAATTACTATATATACACACGTACATATGTAATTAATTCTAAGTATAAATATGAAAGTTTAAATACAAGTAATGCGCCTAAATGAGTCGATTTTATGTAAATTTTTCGGGAGATTTTTTCCACATCATATAATGAGATTTAATGATTAGATTATTAAAAATACTACTGTAATGGATTAGTGGTATAAAGTTTGTTTGTTTCTGTTCATAAATAGGAAGAAAATCCAAGAAACCATAGAACTTCTGTAATCACAAAAAGTAAAGTAGTTTTAAGCTGCATTTAGCTATTATCTAGAAATTCCAATAATGTCATTAATTCAATGGTTTTCTTGTAGTGAAAGGGCCATTCTTCGAAGTACAGGATATTGTAAAGACGTGCGATAACGAAAGTGCCTTCGGGCTTGATGGCTTATTCTAGGAAGCAATTCTACGCTGGAAAGTCACACTTTTGTTAGCCACCCTTTATTTCTTTACGATTGACGTGCACAGGGTGACTAAGTCCTTTATACCGTACGCTACTTTTGTTAAATCACATAGAAACAGATGCGAGCTTCTATGTCTCTCTTAAACTCCACATTTACGTATACATGAAGCTATTGCAATCCCGCCCACGTTTCCAAATCTCCGATAAATAAATGCTAGTTTCATGAGGCAGATGTTGTTGATAGCAAACACTAATGTAAAAGGTGGGATAAAACCGAGCTGCATGAGTTAAAGAGCTGTCAAACACTAATGTGAAGGGTGGGATAAAACCGAACTGAACGAGTTAAAGAACTGGCAAACACTAATGTAAAGGGTGGGATAAAACCGAGCTGTACGAGTTAAAGAACTGGCAAACACTAATGTAAAGGGTGGGATAAAACCGAACTGCACGAGTTAAACAACTGTAAAACACTAATGTAAAGGGTAAGATAAAACCGAGCAGTACGAGTTAAAGAACTGGCAAACACTAATGTAAAGGGTGGGATAAAACCGAACTGCACGAGCTAAACAACTGTAAAACACTAATGTAAAGGGTAAGATAAAACCGAGCAGTACGAGTTAAAGAACTGGCAAACACTAATGTAAAGGGTGGTATAAAACCGAGCTGTTTGAGTTTAAGAACTGGTAAACACTAATGTAAAGGGTGGCATAAAACCGAGCTGTACGAGTTAAACAACTGTCAAACATATAAATGAAGAGTGGGATAAAACCGAGTTGCAGTTGTTTAACAACTGTCAAAAATAAATGTGAAAGGTGGGGTAAAACCGTACTGCATGAGTGAAACAACTGTCAGAAATCGCTCAATGGTGAGAACAAAAACATATAATTTGTTCCAAATTAATCTTGAATGTTAATTGTGTTTACAACTTTTTGTTGGTAAAAACAACAACAAACGTATTTATGATCAATCTATGTACAACATTTATTACAAATATGTATTAAAGCCTCATAAAACTTACATTTGTAACGTTCCATTAAATGATCTAATAGCGACATTGTCGGTGTTTTTTCTTTACTCTCATCGCTGTCATTACTATAGTAATAGTCAATCTTCAAAAGATAACTCTAGTAGTAGACAACTGTAAACCAAAGGGACTGAGTATTCCACAAATTAATTGCTTAAAACAAATATCTGGAATAAATATAATATTCGAAAGACGTGATATGTAATTTATAAATGTGAAAATAAAACATGGGCGACATTAACATGATTCTGTATCTGAAGATCGTTCACGCTTCCATACATTGTCACAGAGATACGTGTTTCAAGTGAAGAAATAATCACACTTAGCCATACAGCGACATAACTATATGTTGATACAGTAGAAATAGGTACCCGTGATGGTCAAAGCACAAATAGCTCATGGTGTAGTTTACTTTCAAAAACTAGTTTATATACATGTATTGTTATTTTTGGTGAACAGCAATGTAAAGAAGGATTTACTTGAACATTCTTTTTTAGCCGTTCTATCAACTGAAGCCGACCTGTTAATTATATTCTCAGAAACAAGAGCGTAAACTGAGCAACATTTAGAGTTAACGCATACGATTATAATAAATTGTAAATGTTATTGACTATTGTAATTTCCAAAGAATGTATCACTCCAGCTTGTACATATGAAATAAACTGATACACACTGATTGGTAGATCGTGCAAGATTGATATTTTGTGCAACGTATAGTTATGTTTGATGTGTAACTTAAATTCAGCAGTTCAAGCTGTTAGCTCAACTTTGAAATAACGAACGTTCTACAAACGTATCTTCTCTGTTGGGTAAGCTAGCTATAAGGCATTGTAAAAGTGATAACGAAAGGCGCAGTAACAGCTTGTTCAGTTTGCTAAAACTCGAAATGACGTAGCAGACAGATATTCCATATATGCACACGATCTTTACCGGTATTCAACTTCACCTTGAGAAGGAGGGCGTTTGCCTATCACCTTGCGTGCACTTCTCCACCCATGACGTGGTTGAACCGGTCGAGTTTTCTTAAATGCCTGCTAACTGCATCTCCTTATTAAGACCAGACGGTTGGCGGTTTTCGCTTCAGTACTTCAAGTGACTCACAAAAAAAGAGCTGTGATATAACATTGTCCTCTTTCATCTAATTAGACATTTCACTCTTAAAATCTAAAGCACATTAAGTAAGAAAACAAACTACGAACTATCTTTTATTCTGAAATTTAATACTTTTTACCATGAGTTTTTTAGAAATGCCGTAAAATTACAAGTAGAATATTAAAGAATTAATCTTACTTCTGAAGACTGTACAAAAATACGTATTATTAGATTTTGATAGCTAGACAAAATCCAAACACAGCAATTGCTTGTATACAATGTTATTTAACGAGATGCTTTTTTCTCAAGTTTGAATAATTTTATATTGTACTTGTAAGTATAAAAACCGCTTGTATTAATAAAAAGGATAAATACACAAGCCACGTTCTACTTCAAGACTCCCAGTTCTTTACAAGGACCCCATCCAGTAAATTCACAAAAAGAGATCCCCTTACATTCTTTAACGTTACAGTTGCTTATCCTGTTCTCCCACCCATATTCCCCCCTTTCTTTTTGTTATAATACCTACTGTTAATTTGAGCATTCTTCAGAAGGGAAGATATATATTTGTAGATGAGATGATGCCACAACCTCGTGCTGCATAAGGACATTTATTTGTGACTCAGGATTTTTTATTAGCGCATACCCACACATTGGAATCGAACCTCATATAGGTGCTTGTAAGTTTACAGACTTAGCAGCTCATCCACTCGGCGACTAACTCAACGCATCAGAAAAACAACAACAAGAACTTTCGGATGACTTCCTACATGAACAATTTTATGTTATTACCGAAGTATTTAGTGACAGTGATTATATCATTGTCATTATGACATTCCTATAGTAACTGTTGATGTAACATTTGTATTTTATATCTTGTTTGTTTGCTGAATTTCGTGCCTAATTTCGAAACAATTGATAGAAGAAAGTCAGCCAATCAACATAAACCATCGCCATCGCTTGGGCTAGATTTGAATAGCGTGATTGGCCATTACATTATAACGACACCACGCCTGAAAGGGCGAGGATGTTCGGTGATGGATTTCGACCCCTCGTCCTGTAATTTAATCTTGCACCCTAACCACCAGGCCATACTAGGTAATGATTTTAAAAGTGACGAGATAATAATAAAAGTACAAACAAAATCCCCTAGAAACGTCGAACAATTATAATAAAGTGTTTTCATCACCCATTCAAACCGTCTCAAAAAAGTGGGTTTCTCGTTATAAGTTTTATTAATGTTGATGCTAAGTTTCATTTCGCCGGCATGATATTCTATTTTAAATTTTTAGGAATCAATTACAGTACTATTCGTATTTCAAAATGTGACGAAACTTAGAGATTAAAAATGTAAATTTACCCTGTGTTATGCTGAGTAGCTAATATTATGAGTGAAAAACTCAGCAATTACATTTCTCAGTATAAGTAGTTAAGAGCTTTAGGCCTGAGTAAAACCAAGAGCGTAACACAATTAACCTTTTTATAGTCCATTAAATAATTTAAACTGATAGACTAACTTGGACGTTTACGTCACTGTGGACGGGTGCTTTTGCTTATTCATGATAATGTGTATGTTTATGGTATTAATTGTAAAAGCTCATAAACTGAAAGAGCGGGTGTTATGAAAAATTAAAATCTACAATTGATAAAATGTGAAGAAATAACTCACACATAAAGAGAAATACTAAGATTTTATTATTTACAAAAGTTTTAGTTTTCACAAGAATTCCCTAGTTGTCATAGTTACAATTAATTACACTGGTTTACAAAAAAATATTTTTTGTCTGAGGCAAGAATGTGAATAGGTGTTTTTTACTGAGTTGGGTGTGCTGAATTCAAATTTATAAACAGTTTTGCCATATCATCTCTAGTTTTCTGGCTTTTAAATAGTCTCATTTTAGTATATACAGAGTATATACGTGCTTATTTCAACAGTTGCAGCAGCTTATTACAGATAAAACAGGATAGATAAAGAACATTGACGGAATAAATATACTTGGATGACACAATGTACACAATTCATAGTACCGCAGACAGTTAGAAGTGTGTTTTCTAAGATGATCTTGTGTATTTTGCCTCCGGGATGTCACGTAAGAGCATCCAGCAGAAGTCTCCCATCATGCTGGGGTTCCACTTGCCTTGGTAGTTGCTCTCCATCTTCGTAATGTCTTGGTGGAATCTTTCTCCGTGCTCATCATTCACTGCTCCAAGGTTTGGAGGGAAGAAGTTGAGATGGGAATGGAGAAAATGAATTTTGAGTGACATTCGGCATACCATATCCTCATAAGTCTTCAGCAACTTCTCAATACAGGCTTGGTAATTTGGTACGCGTGTGTTACCAAGGAAGCCACTGCAGACTGACTTAAATACTTCCCATGCTCTCAGTTCCTTTAAGGTACGAAGCTTCTCAAAATCAGTATCTTTCAGCACTTCTCGGATTTGAGGTCCTACAAAGATGCCCTCTTTGAGCTTAGCAGCACTGAGACCTGGGAACACAGTAGACAAGTGTTGGAAGGCAGCACCATTTTTGTACATGGCCTTCACGAAATTCTTCATCAAACCAAGCTTGATGTGAAGCGGAGGAAGAAGCACCTTCTTCATGTGAACCAGAGGATTCTCCTTGACGCTGTGTTCGCCAGGAACGAAAGTGGTTCTTGACCCCCAGTCTTTTTGCTTGTAATGCTGGGATACAGCTGGACTATCCCAGAGACAGAGAAAGCAACAGTACTTTGTGAAGCCCATTTGCATACCCATAAGAAGACCAATGACCTTGAGCTTCTAAAAGAAGCTTCATATTGTCATAGGACTCCTTTAGATGGACAGAGTGTGCAGTAAAATTAAATCATATGTAAGGCAATAATAATTATGTGCGTCGTTGGAAATTGTAATTCAAATATATACCCAAAAGATTGTGTCAAGGATTGTCAAAGGACACCAACTTCCTGCGCTGACTGCCAGTGCACTACTGGCTGTTGATTGAGACGTGTTGGCTACGCTTAACTGCCAAAATCCCTCTTGATATATAGCTATATATATATATATCTAATGTAATGCTATCACTTACATTTATTGCATAATAACTAAAAAAAGAAGACATAAGTCACAGAATATTAGAAATTAACCCTGAATGCATGTATGCCTTTATGTACAGTATGTGTACAAAATGTACAGTATGCATATCTAAAAAATTAGAGGTGATGAGTAAAAACGGATTTCAAATCTGAATTCAGCACCCCCAAATTAGGTTAAAACAGCTATTTTTGTGCTTGCCTCAATTTATTTGTAAACCAGTGTTATTTTGAATGAAATATTTGTTTCGGGTGTGAGTGTTATAACATTTTTTGCAATACATAATATTATTATGAAAGATAATATTAACAAGGAATGAAGATGTAGAAAGAAAATAACATAATTATTAATACTTATATATTACCACTTCTTTAAAGAATAAATTTTATTATGTAAGAGATTTAAAATGATACTCATGGCACTAGAATGTAGGACTTAAAATATGTAATAACGGGAATTCAAAAGGAAATAATGTACAAACAATTTTATTATTCAACCTCAGCGATATTTAACGTTTTTCCATTAATTTTAAGCATTTAAATATTGTAATAAAGTTTAAGATATTTGTGACTGTTTTTTTAAGCTGGTAAAATATGGAGTATTTTTTTGAGATTGCGTTATGGCCTGGCATGGCCGAGCGCGTTAAGGCGTGCACTCGTAATCCGAGGGTCGCGGGTTCGCGCCCGCGTCGCGCTAAAACATGCTCGCCCTCCCAGCCGTGGGGGTGTATAATTTGACGGTCAATCCCACTATTCGTTGGTAAAAGAGTAGCCCAAGAGTTGGCGGTGGGTGGTGATGACTAGCTGCCTTCCCTCTAGTCTTACACTGCAAAATTAGGGACGGCTAGCACAGATAGCCCTCGAGTAGCTTTGTGCGAAATTCCAAAAAAAAAAAAGAGATTGCGTTTCTATTCTTTTGAGAAAAGTTACGCAATACATTACGTATGTATGTATGTATTTTTTAGTCACAGTGAGAATCGAATTTAAGATGTTAAAATGATAAGTCCGTAAATTATTATTTAATTATTATTATTATGAAACAACGCATTGAATATTTTATCAGAAACAAAAGGCCAGGTGGATAAGACACTCGACTTGTAATCTGAGGGTCACGGTTTCAAATCCCCGTTACACCAAACATACTCGCTCTTTCAGCCCTGGGAGTGTTATAATGTGACGGTCAATCCAACTATTTTTTGGTAAAAGTACAACACAAGAGTTAGCGGTAGGTGATGATGACTAGGTACCTTACCTCTGGTCTTACTCTGCTAAATTAGGGACTGCTAGTGCAGATAGCCCTCATGTAGCTTTGTGCGAAATTCGAAACAAACCAAACAAAAAAGTATAAAGTAAAAAAAAAAAAGCAGGTTCTCTTTGTACGAAATCCACTTCACTGTACGCGTTTTTCGGAGGGACAGCGATAAAATTACAGATTACAACCCTTAAAGTTGGGGTTCAGTTTCTCACGGTTTTTACCACGTATAGCTTTAGTAAAACATGCAAATGACTAAAAGCACAAAAAAATTAACATCTGCTTATAACACTCTCGAAGTTACTGTAAACTTATTTAAGACAAGAACAATATATGTATAGTAATTAGAAGTTACTGTAAACCAAGATGAGACAGAAAATGTAGGATAGTGGAAGTTACAGTAAACCAATAGAAGAGAAGAACAATGTGTGTATTTTTATCAAGTAAAAGGATGTGTAAAGTTACGTCACTGGTATAATTGTTGTATTTAACTACATATATGTAGCAAAGATAGCCCTCGTGCAAGTTCACGCCAAATCAAAAACAAACAAACTCCCTTTCAGTGGCTCAGTTGTAAATTTATTTCGATACTAGAGATGGCTAAACCACGGATAATCAATTTGTGTATTTTTTCGTTTAACAGGAAACAGCAAAAACCAAAAATAAAGTCGGTACTAAACAATGCTGGGCTTGAAAAGTAATGCCATAAATTCGGGCTTTGGCCATTCTCTTCCACTATTTTGACACAAATCGTTCGTCCGATGTAAAGGTATGGGTGTTTCACTGCTAACACCCTAGTTCAGTGGGGTCCTCATTCACGGCATTAGGGCGGTAAAATTAAACCTATTAAGACTATTCGTCTTATTCAGTTAAACTTGGTCTCTTTGAGATCCTTTTTTAGCTTCACTAAAATTCCAGGAAATTGGTCAAGCCAATTTGTCACAGAAAACTGTGATACTACTTAGCCAGACGATAAACTTCACTGCACATGAATATGTGTTACATATATCTACTTGGATCAGCGACAAGTCTGCAAAAATCTGTTTTTGATACCCGTGATGGATACAGATGACCCGTTCGTATAGTTCCTGCTTAAAAATAAACAAACTGTACATATATACTTAATACACACGTTTCAAGTGGGAACTATTATGACTTTTTACCTTGTTTTAGAAGTAAGTATACGATTGAGGAATTAAAAATATATTTACATGTTTCTAAAAATATCATCCGGAAATTTAGAAGTTTTAATAATAATAAGTTGAATCTGTAAATAATACCAAATCATAGTTCATTGAATTTTCTGCGCATGTGTTAATATACACATCCTTTCGAAGGGTAAAATAGGAACTTACAAAAAACTTTTTTTCATTTCTTTCTAGCATAGTTTGCAACGAAATTAAGTGTCCTAAGGTCTATATAAACAAACAAACAAATGTGTGTATCTTCTATAAGTAAACCGTTCTTAGCTCTGCATATTAGACCTTGGATATATTTATAAAAGTGCAGAACTCTCTTGTTACAAGAAAATCAACTTAATAACGTCGCCTTGCAAGTTACAGAAAACTATAACGAGTTTAAGATTGCCTTCTTGCGAATAGAGCCTAATACGTTTCATATTTAAAACGTGCTACGATTTTATTCATGGACATTCTTTCCTTTTAAGGAGAAAGATAGTTAGTGTTTGTCTACCACAATTTTCGTTATTAAAGATACTTTCCTTGAAGAAATGTTAAAAAGTATTATAAAGGGCATCAAAAATAGCAGCAGGAAGATAATAAATTTGAAACGCTGTGAAAAACAAGCAAGAAATTGTGATTGTATTTTACTGGTAACTGGCCAACTAGAAAACGTATGACCAAGACTGTGAAGAGCAACAGAATATGATCTAATTAGACTGCGATCTAACTGATCAAATTCGTAAGCAACAATAAGGATTTGACAATTTACAACTTTATGCTACAAATAACATTACAAAACTGACATATAGTAGTTGAGAATTAAAGAAAAAACCTATTGTCTGAAAGCTCAAGAAGGAAGCTATGAAAATAAACAACCAGTCACGGCTGATGTGGTTTGATGAGCTGTTATTAGTTATTTTCTAGATTAACATTAAAGTAAAAATATAAATCTTCCAACCATTATGTATTATCTTCTGCAAAATACAAGAGGTGGCGTAATGGTGTGGGTAACGTTTTTTCGAAGGATGAATAACAACTATAACGTTCATGTGCAAAACTGTCGGTTATGTGTATCTCGCAATGTTCCATTTCCACTTTGATAAATAAGGGTCTTTCTAAGACAAAAATGTAACATTCATGCACAATGTTTAGCAATACCAAACTTCACTTATAACCTCATCAGATATAAGTGCTTTACTTAAAAAAATACTTATATTATTGTGGTAGATTTATATCATAAACTACACCCTCCTTTGCTATATAATTAGACAGATCTTTACTTTTTTTTCTGAAATTCAGTACAGGTAGCTACACTTAGTCTCAAGGTTATTGTTGAACCTGTATGTCTAGCCTTGAACTGTTGTTAAAAATACCTCTAGAACTTAATACATTCGTAGCATAACTCCAATACTTGATTGTGGGGTATGGTAATCCCCTCTGCCTTGCCTTGATGGGTTGCTGACCTAGCATTCACGTGGGAAGATAGAAATGTCGCGAACCCTGTTTCCTATACAATGATACATGAAACACAGAGAGAGAGACTTTGTGGACAGTATTGCAGAATTAGTTAGTTCAGATCTCAAACAACACAAAGCAAAAATTCCTGAAGATCCTCTGTGATTACGTTTCAACGGAATATCTTTTTATGTTGTATAGTAGTAGTGGTGATATGTCTGATGATTATAAACGGTAAATTATCTATTTTATTAAATTTCCACTTCTGAATATTTAATAAGATGGCTGTTTGTTACGAACATCATGTTTGACCTTGCTTCTCTATTGGTCAAACTGGTTACAGCTGTGCATTAATCTTATTATTCAGAACGCTAGGTAGTTGAAAAAAAATTGACACCAGATGTAGCAGCTAAACAGTGTTAACGTAAATGGCCATCTTTCTTTTTTAAGCACTAGAATTTTAACGTTGAGGTTAATTTAGTTTCTTAAATGGATCTATTTGTACGAAGTACTCTGTCTAATAAACGATGTGGTTAAACTATTTCTGTTAAAGCATAATAGGAATTACTATGGAAAATTATTTGGAAACTATACGAAAATTATTTATAGAATATTGGCACACGAACTGAATCAGTTACTTAAAATATATTTCTTTATCTATGTACTATAAAACCTCTGTTTGCTTTTGTTTCAAACGTACGTTTTAATAGCTTAAGGCAGAAGATATTTAGATGTACTTCTATTTAATATTTTCTATGTAATAAAAGAAAGACCCGGGATGACCAGGTGATTAAGGCATTCGACTCGTAATCTCTGAGTCGTAGACTAGAATCTCCGCCCCACCAAACATGCTCGCTCTTTCAGCTGTTGGGGCATTATAATGTGATGGTAAGTCCCATTATTCGTTGGTAAAAGAGTAGCCCAAAGTTGGCGGTGGGTGATGATGACTAGCAGCCCTCGTGTAGCTTTGCGCAAAATTCAAAACAAACCAAACAAATAAAAGAAAAGTTATGATACATTTCATCCTTCAAAAAACCTTACCTATTCTGGGTGTTAATATAACACGGACTGCCAATAAAATCTGTTGACATTTCTGATTTATTTCTCTGACGTTCCCTTATATTTTGATATTTTATATTTTATGTCATTTGCACAATTCCTATACTTTTGTTAGTCTCCTAGACACATAACTTCCTTAAACTTTTTGAAATATTAAAGTAAAACAAAGAACAAAGCATTCAAATGCCAAAATATATTATTTGAAGCGGCTCAAGTCTCAAGGTTTCAACATCACACTACATAATGTTCAAGGTTTAAAACCTATTCACTTAAATTTACTGGCATCTTATTTTCAATTTTCAATAAAATATCAATGAATACGTCTAATATTTCTTTCCTTTAGATACATACATATACATATATATACATTTACATTTTCAGTGTGTGTGTGATGGAATGGATGAAATCGATCTATGTCTCTTTACCGCCTGGAACTAGACCAATCAAACGTGTAACAATAAATATTTTTTGAGTTTCCGAGATCAAATCCCACTTGCAAATAACAATAACATTCTCAAATAAATGAAGAGAAATGGAAAAAATAACGAAAATATTTTGTACTTGTTTGTAAAGGAAGATCTGCGACAGAGAAAAGAAAATGCTTGTGAAGCTGTTCTAAGTTTTCCTTCAGTTTGTTGTATGTCATATTTGCAAATAACATACTATAATTTCAAACAATTATCGAAACATGTCTACACGTAACATGGTTCGCCAATCTATACGTTTTTTAGTATAATTAACAAAATACAGCATTTGTATTTTTGTTCTGATGGCAAAGCTATCAAAGCTGTCTGCCAACATCCTAATTTTGAATTATATTCATCAGAGATCAAGCAGTTCGCCAATTCAGTTAAAACCTACCATCCATGCTAAGAACTTGATTGCCATTTTTATAACGCCCATGGTTTGAGTTGTGGGGATATTTTGTAGCATAGCAAGGATTAGAGACCAGTTCTGCAGCTCCTAAATCTTGAAGTCCTCCGGATACACTTAAATTTACAGATTTATATATTTGCAACGTGCACCCTGAAACACAAACTGTTCGATTTTCTTTTACAAGGCACTTTGACACATATTTTGTTTTGCACTGAAACTATATATCCAATTTGCTCCTGAAAAAGAACGGTCCACTCCTGGAAAACGCTTAGGTTATATGGTTTCTTCTCACACACACACATATATATATTCAAAGCACAATCAGTTGTAAGTTAGTGGGTTTCGATATTCACGGTGAACACACCACAGACAACTCATTAAATAGCTTTTCCATTTACTATAAACAAACAATCTCAGTCGAGGGAAGAGGTGCTTATACTAACACGATGATCAGATGAGAACAAAATTTTATTTTCGAATCCATTAATTTTTTTTCTTTTACGCCTGTACACTGGCTTAAATAAAAAATTAATACGATGAAATGAATAAAGAATGATATGGTAATTTTAGGAACAATAGAAATTACCCTGGAAAGGCAGGCTTGCCATACACATTTTTAAAGTGAGTTGAATGTTACCTAACGAAACGTTTGGCGTGTGAAAATAATAATACTGAGTAATCAACGTTTATACTTTTTCCTACCTGTGAAATAAATGGATGACTATAGTGAGATGTTAAGTAAGAAGACAAAAGTGTAAGTAAATTCCTCTTGGAAATTGTTTGAATGATTAAAACAAGCCTTAATTAAATCGCTATTGTTTCTTTGTAAGTAGTAAGGTTTCTAGGGAAAAGGTGTCTTGTGATGCTACGTAAAAACATTATCTGATACAGAAATAGAACTTGACAATCGACATGAATTAACTATTTTGTTACTGGCTGGCAAAGACACACAGATAAGGAATGTATTCTCTATGAAAGTAAAATATATGTATATGTACATGTATTTCGTTACTTTCCTGAACCGATTTATTAAAATACAAAAATGCTTGTTTGAAGTAAAGTATTGAAATCGTTCTAGTGTTGTAAGTCCATAAACATGTAAATAGACTTAAACGTTTCCTTTCTGAAACTACCACCATAAGATCTACAAGATATTAAGGTTATATAAATTTCATTCAATTGTTTCTTCTATGTTAGTTTCACTAACAATGAACACACACATGAATAAACTATTTCTAATCTTAATTTATTTAGAATATGTTTTTATCACGAGGAACATTTTAAATTGTTAACTGTTTACTTATATGTGGATTTTGAACCAATTTAAGCCCCATAAGTTTGCCAAAATTTGTGAGATATTATTGGGATTATGGCCAAAAATATTTACAGCGAGGATACCCAGCTGATCAATCAGTGCATTCTAATCACTATAACCTTTTGTTTTAGGGCAATGAATATATCTGTCTGTACCTATACATTAAACTATTTACATTATTACTGTGTTGGGTGTTGGATGTAATCTATGTAGGTAGTTTGTTCTTATTAGAATTTATTTGATAAACAGCAGCATGCACAGACTGAGTTTCATGGTAGCAACTGTGTATTGCTTTAGTGTTCGTCAAGACTAAATACAATTAACACATGAGCTGCTACACTGAATTTCACGTTGAAAACTGAAAGCAAAATATTAGTTAGATCTAATTAATAAAACAAACTATCAGAGTAAGTATGATAACGACAGAAAACCATTATTTGCAGTTCCAGCTCAAGTTTAAAAATTTAAAAAATGCACTTATTTTGAAATATCCATTGTTTTATTTTTCTCTACATTATATAATTGCAAATATATATATGTACCGTATTTTCCGCCTAATAAGCCGAATTTCTGGCCCTAAATTTTGGACTTGATTTTTGGGGGTCGGTTTATTGGCCGATCACCAGCTTTGGACCAAAAAATACCGAAGACCAAAATCGGCCCCAAAATCATACCTTTGATCTCACAGTTACGGCAGAGTTGAATAAACTTTATTTATTAATAGAAAAAGGTCTATACATTACGAATGACATGTATTCATAGAAATAACAAAATTCATAAAATATACACACTTTAATTTCAGAAATTTATTAAAATCCATCAAATCCATCATTTTCATCGTCAGAAGCACCAAATAATAAATTCCAATTCTCGGCAGAGATCTGGTCGTCGTACAGGTCATTCTCTGGTGTTATTAGCTGAGTGAGTGGAATGTTGTCTTCCTCGTCGTTGTCCAACCACAATACATGGACGATCACTCCTTTCGGAAATTTCTCCTTCTTAAGAAATGTTTTTCTTTTGAAAATTACCATAGGCGGTAATTTTGTCCCATCAGCAAAGCATGTTAAGACTACAGTGAAACGTTGTTTCTCGTGGCCCGTTATCTTAACCCAAACGGTTTTCTCGCCAGCTTTGTTAATGGTTTTGTTTCCAACCATATCGAAAAAATCGGAGTCTCGTCCATATTCCCAATCATTTGTAGAGGGTAGTTGTATTTTTGGCGATGATGAATGATAAATTTCTGGAACGAGGTGATTTTATCATCCAAGTCACTTGGGAGTTTCTGCGCGATCTTCGTTTTCTCTCGAAGTACAAGGCTGTGTCGCTTCATGAAGCGGGTGCACCAGCTGTTGGTTGCCTTAAAGTCTCTTGAATTTTCTTTATTTCAACCAGCTCACTTCAGTGCAAAAATACGGATCTGGGCACGCGTGACATTCAGGCCACTCTGCCGGTTTTCATTCACCCATGTCGCTACATCTTCTTCCAGTTTTGGCCACTTCGGTTGATTTTTTTGTTTACATTTAGTTGTTTTCAACATTTATTTTAGCACACATTCTGCTTTCTTCCATTCACGGATCTGTTTTTCATTCACACAGTAATGGCGAGCGGCATTCATATTTGAGGTTTTTAAGGCTAGCTCTACTACTTTTAGTTTAAAAGCAGCATCATAACGCATTCTTTTTTTGCAGGTGTAGACATCTTTAGCTTTTTACGGTACAATGATAAACTCCCACTACATACCCTTGGTATTTATACCCTGGTTTAGTGATTTTAATTACTGAGTAAAAATTCTGGAATTTCATTGGTTACCTAATTACAGTGAGTGGAGCCAATAACGAATGACATATTGATTCCATCTCTCCTCGGCTTATTGGGCGGTAATAAGCAAAAACCCTCATTTTCAAAGCTGAAAATTGGCCTCGGCTTATTAACCGGAAAATACGGTATTTGAATTCACAATATAGAGTTCAAAATGGATACATAGTACAAAATTACATATAACTCGACAGACACTCAGAAGAGTGCATATCTCCTCCGCATAGCGTTGATTATGTAAGGCTCTCAATGTACACAAAAATGTGTCTATATGTTTGTCGTTATCAACGAACGTGGATCATTTTTGGTAAGACAATGAAGAATAATATTCTAAATACATGCCCATCAAATTTTGTTAAAATGTGGTAATTTTTGACTGAGTTATAGAGGAAAATATCGTAAAAAAATCTATACTCACGTTAGAAGATAAGGAAGTTTTCGGGTTTTATTAATCGTTACTGTGACCTTGACCCTCCAAAAACTAAGTACTTTAAGTTGGGTCACAGTTAAAATGTATACAAACTTTTGTCCAAGACATTTTTAAGATATCCTGCTGATAAATATAAACACACACAAGGATGAAATGTAACTTCTGTCACCTTCGTTGCAAAGGTGAAAGAAACACATTAAGAATAGTCTTTAGAAAATATAGAATTTTCCATTTTAACATGGCAAAACTTTCTTTAAATGGTCCACATACATTTTTTCCGCCATTTAATTTTCTATAGAAATTTTGCTACGTCATTTAATTGTTTATCTCCCACTGTGAAACGCCAAAATGTTTTTATCAAACTTAGTCTTCTAAACGAATCTTTTTTTTTTGCCACAAAAGGACCAAGTTGACACAATTCTTAGGATGTTTGGAAAACGTCTCTTTGATTTTATTTTCACATATAAAACCTCATAAATAGGTTAATTATTTTGGTATTCAATATGATATTCGTTAAAGTTCTGCACTCAAACTTTCAGCACAAATATCCCACTTCTCCTTGCTTGTTTTCATTTTCTTTAGATTTTTATTGTTTTCGTGCCCCTAAAGTTTTACAGTGGTTTTTTTGAGCCCTTCGAACCTGTCCTGATCGTATCGACATGTTCTTGTTCTAATCATTGATGTTCGGTCTGGCATAACCTGATGGTAAAGGCGCTCAACATCAAATCTGAAGGTTGCAGATTCAAATTTCCGTCACTACTGAACCTGATCATCCTTTGAGTCTTGGGTTATTGTAATATGAAAGTCAGTCCCATTATTTTTTGTTAAAGAGTAGTCCAAGAGTTGGCGGTAAGTGGTGTTGATTAGCTGCCTTCCCTAGCGCAGGCAGCCCTCAAGTAGGTTTTCGCGAAATCCAGAAATAAACAAACAAAGTAAACATTGATTTCTGAATTCGTATGTGGATTATTGATTAACCGTCTAACTTTTAACGAGGCTCAGTAAATGCTCATAAAAATATATATAAATGTGGATAAGTCCAATAAATTTTTATAATATTGAAGTGTTTCAGTAAACTGACTACAAAAGGATACATAAAAAATATCAAATAAAACGGGATTTAAATTTGAAGTGCTCTTTTCATTAGTTTACCACTAGTCAGTAAAATCTAAATACATAACACTATGTAATAAACTTTTTACTTTTTCTTGTTCCTGAGCAGAAAGTGTTATTTTCCAATTGTTTATGCCGGAAGTAAATGAAAAACACCTATTTTTTTCTTCAAACATTGCTTTTGTCACCTGGCAGCGTATAACGAAAACATGATGGAAGACTATTTGGGGGCTGATACGTGAAAGTGATTTACATTACAGTCGCAAATCTCGAAAAACTACTCGCTTTTAAACATTTTTGAACAGCTTTAGTATAAATACATGTACATCTTGATTCATATGTTGTTTTATTCAGACCTTATGTAAATGCAAATGTGCAAATTTGACCGTTTTTACATTGAAAATAGGTTAATTTCATTACCCATGCCAAAAAAGCAAAGTTTGAAGGGAATAATGGCCATTTTCTGTACTTTTACAACAGAAGCAATTAAGAAATAACACATTATCTAGGTACAAAACTTGTGTTACATTGTGTTATTATAAATTAGGTTATTACTTTCGATTACGTCCACTTTGAGCACCAAATATTAATTTTACTGATCAGCTTACTTTGTCGTCTGGTGAGAACTGTAACTATCTGAAAATATATAAAGAAATAATACGAATTATAAATTATTACTTTCTGGATTATAATTATTTTTATTTTATTCTAATTTTTCGAATTTAATTTTTTTATTTTTTGGTCTTTAATTTTATGACATTGTTGTTTTTGAAATTTTGAGCAAAGATACACGAGGGCTACCTTCGCTAGCCGTCCCTAATTTAGCAAAGTCTTTAAGACCAAAGGGAATGCAGCTATCATCACCACCTACCAACAAATCTTGGATTACTCTTTTACCAACAAATAGTAGGTTCAACCGTTACATTACAAAGCCCCCACGGCTGAAGGGGCAAGCATGTTTGGTGTGACAGAGATTCAAACCTGAGACTCTCGGATTACGAGTCGTGTGCCTTAACCATCTGGCTATGCCGGGTCTGTTTTATGACATCATAATTATTTTGTGGTTTATTTTCATCAGCAATATTTGGAGTAATTACTGAAGAGCTTAAAAATTAAGAGAAAAAACAACGACATAATTTACAGTTTCGTACGTTCAAGAAATTTACATCAGTATATATAGTATGTTGTTACATTTAACAGCAGTATTCTCTAAATTGCAAAAGTTACTCTGAAAAAATAAGAGATTTTTTTCTTATATGAACATTGGTAGCATTTTCTGGTTAACGTCGAATAAAAGCATAAATAAGTTAACAGCTAATAATTTTGCGTCAGGTTCTCTGGTTGAAATGTAACATTTAACACTGCAACATCTAAAACACGCACGTCAACACACGCATCTACAAAGACAAGTAGCGAAACATCCAGCTCAACCCGCTCCAACTAACTGTTTGTATATATATCCAAGCTCACCCATTAACAAAGTCAAGACCGAAACGAATATATGTTGTCACTATCTTGGAGACGCCGTCTTTGATTTATAGCCTAATTAGAACACTGCGTGATACCACAGTTTTATCGACTAGAAGTTCGTTTTCAAAACAAAAACAGGAATATACGTCTTTCTTGTTCCACAGAAATGCGGTTGTTGATAAACTTCGGTCTAGCAGAAGAAATTGTATTTTTACGAAATATTACATTATATTATATTATATTACATATAATCCATGAGTATTAGAATTCATCTACATTTATGTCTCATAACTGATAATTTAATCCAAAAATTTCAGATGTTTTGAGAAATTCAACTAAATGGAATATTCTTTTATTGTTCTAGCACAAACATACATTTATGTCTCCTTTTTACACACATAAGTAATCGCATGCTTGTACATTGATATATATATATTTGTACGACCAAATACATATAACTCTTATATAATACATATAACAATATACATAATTCTATATGTAATACATATAGAAGTGTGATCATATCTGGCGTAATAAATATACAAACGCACCACCAGAATTTTGTGCTGTGTAGACTACAGCATTTACTGGCAGTCATTTGTATCTAGCAATAATAATAAACGAATTAGCAAGTAATTAATAATAAAAATTACATAATTGCACAGTTTGATAACCATGATAGTATTTTATGCCTCATCTTACCATATGTACGTGATCTATCCGTACTCTTACGTGCTGATGTGAAATGGGAGTATAGCGATTATATATATCCGTATTATCACATCTGCATGCTACATGGTTGGTAATACGGTTGTAATATGTCCATACTCTTACGAGTTCATGCTACATGATAATATAATGTAGTTTTCATAAAGCCTACTATAATGTGCTTGTTATAAAACTGGTAAAATATAACAAGGTATAGCAGCATTCGTTAAGAAACCCCATGTAACGTGGAGCGTAGCATATACATGGTCTAATGTATTGATAACATTTTAAAATACAAAGTGACTCGTAATCAGTGATGACGAGAAAACCCACTTGCAGAGAAAAATATATATGTAAAAATGGCTGATTTGGGTTGAGAAAATTTGTAGGTAGAGGAGAGAACAACGTTTCTCTTTCTTTCTTTGTGAACCTGACGATGACCGAAGAAGATCGAAACGTTGTTCGCTCCTCTACATAAAAAAATTTCTCAACCTTTACCAGCTGTTTTTACATGTATAAAGTGACACATACGCATACGCTTACATGTTCACCTATTGGAATTATGTTTTAAGCATAAATGCACAGCAATGTCTTTTCCACTGTTACGTTAATTAAAAACACCATAAGAAATAGATTGTCGAACTTTAAACACAACTTATAACATTTCACGTTGGAGAGGAAGTTTATGTGAAAAGCCAAAATTCAAGTAAATCATTATGTGTACATGATGACATGATGACTTTGAATGTTATTAAAATTTTAATAATAGTACAAACTCCTTACACTTTATGATATAATGATTTTACTTTCTGTCTCTCAATAGATCCAGCTACCCGCTTTATTATAAATTAACATCTTAAACACGTAGAGGGCATGGCATGGCCAAGTGTGTTAAGGTGTGCGACTCTTAATTCGAGGGTCGCGAGTTCGCATCCCCGCCGTGCTAAATATGCCCACCCTTTCAGACGTGAGGGCGTTATAATGTGACGGTCAATTCCACTATTCGTTGGTAAAAGAGTAGCCCAAGGGTTGGCAGTGGGCAGTGATGACTAATTACATTGCTAAATTGCTAGCACAGATAGCCCTCGAGTAACTTTGTGCGAAATTCAAAAACAAACAAAACAAACTGTTTAGCCCCCAGTGGCTCAGCGGTATGTCTGCGGAGTAACACGCTAAAATCCGGGTTTCGATACTCGTGGTGGGCAAAGCACAGATAGTCCATTGTGTAGCTTTGTGCTTAATTCAAAACAACAACTTAAACTCGTTACAGGTACTGCTATATTAGCAACCCTAGAGTCGAAGAGAGTA
This sequence comes from Carcinoscorpius rotundicauda, assembly GCA_011833715.1. Taxonomy (NCBI): domain Eukaryota; kingdom Metazoa; phylum Arthropoda; class Merostomata; order Xiphosura; family Limulidae; genus Carcinoscorpius; species Carcinoscorpius rotundicauda. The sequence continues at coordinate 47,198,839 of CM022395.1, read as the reverse complement.
CGTTATAGGCACTAAGCAACACAAACAAAAATGTGGAGCTTTTATTATGCACATAATTTATATAATTCAAGTGCTTATTTTTAGAACATCATAATAAATTGAATAGATCTTTTATACTTCTTGCGATATTGGGGTGGCCATTCAACCCCTTTATCTTTTGTACAACCCTAGACGGTGTATGATGTAAAGTTATATCAGCATCTTATAACACTTTGATACAGTGTTATGTGAGTACTGTATCAAGTCACCTTTATATATATACTAAAGGTAGTTAAAAGCAAGTTTGTAAGTACCGTGTGATGTCCTGTTCTATTATCAGCTCTATTACGTATGGACACATTTATTCTAATGTTACGCCACCACTATACCTAAGACCTAGATTTATTTCTCCGAAAGGAAATAAAAGTCTACCTGAAAGGGTCATCTGTTCTAATCACTCGAGTTACCATACACTAGTGCGTTGTCTGCAAGTCAGTATACACTGAAATGACATCTTCATGTGACTAGAAAACAACATTACATAACAGCTTTAAAAACAAGAAATAAAAATATGTATTAATTTTGGTTTTATTTACTTTTGAAACAGTTTGTTTTTGAATTTCGCACAAAGATACTCGAGGGCTATCTGTGCTAGCAATTTAGCAATGTAACTAGTCATCACCACCCACTGCCAATCCTTGGGCTACTCTTTTACCAACGAATAGTGGGATTGATTGTCACATTATAACGCCCTCACGTCTGAAAGGGCGAGCATATTTAGCGCGGCGGGGATGCAAACTCACGACCCTCGAATTAAGAGTCGCACGTCTTAACACACTTGGCCATGCCGGGCCCTCTTGAAACAGAACACTAGTTTATATTTTTTATTATAGCAAGCTAGTAGCATTTTTGCAGCACAATTCATCTACCAATCTAATTTTAAAGCTTAGGTGGTACATTATATACGTGATTTCAAAATAAATAGAAATATATTTTTGTGTACACATAACTAAAAGAAAATAAAAAATACACACATTCTAGTAAAAAAGAACGCTTTAAAACAATACAAATAATGATCATACATTATATAAAATCCATAAACGATAAAAACATGTAAATAATAAATTATGTATTATTGAAACTTGTGAAAAAAACATAAATTACAGGAATAATAAAGCCACAAGTTATTTAAATAAGAGTTAGAGCATTTCCAGTTTCTTCACAGATTTACATTTGTAAAATAATATTTTTCTTAATTGACACAAAATCAGCATGTAAAACAATAAAAGTTATAGTGACATACTAGGGGTACTTAATCCGTGATGACGATGGGTACTTAAGATACAACTGTAAAAATGTTCCAAGCAACTTAATGCACTCTTACTGTAGTTTCTAAAATGAAACTTATATTGATTCATTCTGAATGAGATTTGTTGGAATGGCTGGATATTAAAGGTGCTTTTGGAAAAAAAAAAAAAAATTCTGACATCACTGTACCATTAACAAACCTGTTTAAGAAAAACGAAAAGTTCAAGTGGTCTGAAACATGTCAACATCCTTTTGAAAAGATCAAAACTTTATTGTGCATTTTGTATTGATGGTACTTGACTTTGAAAAGCCTTTTGCATCAGGTGTTGAAGCCAGCAACTGTGGTGCTGGTGCTATTCTATTACAAACAGACGACAGAGTTATTGAATACCCTGTTTGTTATTTTTCTAAAAGTGTGGCTATCATCAAAAGAACTATTCAATCATTGGAAAAAAAGAAACTTTGGCTTTAATGTTAGCTTTAGAACATTCTGATGTGCATGTATTTACATCACAACAACACGTTGTCAACTACACTGGTTATAACTCACAGACGATTTTAAAGCAGACGAAGGGCGAAAATAAAAGACTTAACTTTGAGTTTATCATTAGAAGAATATGATTTGAAGATAATCCATATCAAAGGGGTTGATAACGTTTGTGGTGATTGACTTTCTTGTGCTATTTAATCTTATTGTCGTAAGGTTAGTTGTATTGATTGTGTTATGCACTGTGATGGTTATTGAAGTTTTATAATTCTTTGACAACATATTATATTTAATGTATTGTTCACAATATATATATCTATAAGTATATAATTACCTAGCGCCAAAGAAGACGTGACAAATTTACTATTATATATCCGTTCTACTATCGATGTTTAAGTTTATATTTAGAAATGTAAATAATCTGTATTTTCAAATCTGTATTGTGAAATTCTAGAAACATCCCTCACATTTATAAGTGTAGCCATTTGCTATAGTTGATTGCTATAAACCCCAGAAGTTATAACTGTGATTAACACTTGTTGAAAAGGAACTTCATACATTTGTCCAGGAATGTTTACAGATCTCGAACATTACAAACAGTTTAACTTCAGGGGATTGATATCAGACGTTAGTATCTTTATGAAGACATATATTTTCAGTGGTGAAAAACTCATGTGGGATCAGTAAAGACCTAGTTAACTCCCGTTTAAGTGAACTGTATCAACATCAACTTGAAATTAACACGCTCATCGTAGACTCTAGACAAGATATCAAGGAAGTTTTGGATCAGATAGCAGACTGAATATTGTTTCTTTGTTTATAAAACTTGTGTACATAAAACATTGTGTTGTAATAACCATTAATATAAATTGTATTATTGTTAGTATGTTAAAATATATTTGTATTTAAAAAGAAACTATGTATCAATCTTGTTGGTAAATATCATGATCTGGATACATATCAATAATTATTTAATTACAATTCAACCCAGTTTCAAACTATTTGATAGTGTAATACGTAACAATCCAAACAATTTTTTTGTCCATTATACTAGGCTCCGATCTATAGTTCGTGTATTTGTGGTTTAAGTATAACACAAAATGTTATATACATAGCCTAACTTCTTGAAGGTGTAATAATTTAAGTTGCTCAATGACATCATGACCGCTTATCATGGCAACCTCGCAGAGCCCCTAACAACTCGTTCTCTGATGGCAACTCTTATAATTATGATGTCTTCAATTTTGGTGACAACCCAAATCTTTCACCTTCTCTCCAACTTCTGTCTTCATATGTCATAGTGGCATGACAACTTTCAACTGCCAAGTACGAGGCTTGTTACTAACATACTAAAATGCTACATATGGTGTAATTACAATGCCAAGTATATATTCAATATTAAAATGCAAAAACACTATATTATAGGGTAATTACTATGTTAAATATATGTTCAAAATTAGTATATAAAGGCATTAAATTTATTATTATTACAACCAATACCAAACTAATGTTAGGTATTAATAGAAAAAGTTTGATTGTTTGAAGTTAAATACAAAGCGACACAATGGGCTATCTGTGTCGAAACCCAATTTCTAGTGTTGTAAGTTCGCAATCAGACCGCTGTGCCAGTGAGTGGAAAAGTATAAAATTGTACGTCTAAAGTGATCACAATTTTTATTTCATGTTCAATATCAGTATATAAAGGTACCATATAAGATATAATTGCAATGCCAAGTTCATGTTCAACACTAGTACCTAAAGATACCACCTCCAGTGTAATTTAAGTGATGCTCTGACTAGCTTCATCAGGTAATTTCAATGTAACATCTGAATCATTCATCATGTAACTTTTAATTTTTACAATAAACATTATTAGTTCTTCTATGGATGAATGGAATATCGAAGTCCTGCAACAAGAGTCTACAATACTAAGGCAACAAAAGGTTCAGAAAGCTGCTTATACTCATCATTTGCATTGAAACAAAAATGTATTATATTTTGCATTTATGAATTTTTGTATACGAGTTAGATGTAAATAATTAATAAGTTTCCATTTGATCATATCAACCCTTGTATTTTTAGTAAAAATATTAATATTTTGAAAAGGTGGTTATTATAATCATTTTTCTCAACTCCCTAGTAGTCATATATCCTATTAAATATTTCATAAACATCGTATCAAACAATTTATTTGATATCAAGCCCCCCCCCAGTGGCTCAGCGGTATGTCTGCGGGCTTACACGCTAAAATCCGGGTTTCGATACCCGTGATGGGCAGAGCACAGATAGCCCATTGTGTAACTTTGTGCTTAATTCGAAACAACAACAACAACAATTATTTGATATCAAATGTATAGGATTCCCTTTGTCAACTTCATATCTCTAAAATACAGAGTACGTACAGTATTATTTTTGGTATTATTATGATAATTATATTCTGTTGAAGTCAAAGGTAGGTTTTTATCTGATAACATAATGAATCCATTTAATTTTTTGACTACTCCAATTACTGTACCCAAGATTATACTATTTTAATTAATAAATCAAGTTTGACACCAACAATCAGTATCTTTATTGAACTGAGCCACCAAAGTCAAAACCATAAATTTTATATAAGATAGTTTCTTCTAAAATCTAAATCCAGTATTCTAGTGCTGGAATAAATGGAGGGAGTTATGTATTTTATCCTACAGATTCGTAACACTAAAATTCCGTAGTTAGATTTACCACGGTGGACATAGCAAATGCCCAATGTGGCTTGGATATAAAACAAGCAAACGAATAAACAAACGTCAAAAGAAACAGATGTATTAATATTATGACCTCTTTACAATTTACTAAACCAGTGTAATTTGAACTTGGAGTATTAAAGTAACTTACTGAAAATTAACGACACATAATAATTCACACGATTATCAGATAAATCATTTAATGATATCATAATCTTAGTTTATTAAATTTGTTAAGATATTTCAGCAATATTTTATGTTCTGACGCGTTACTCAGTAAGGTTAATAGAGAAAAAGTAAATAAATTTGGTATCTATAAAACTCTTGTAGCTTTTAAAGGCTAATCGAAAAACGAACTTAAAATATACTACAGTGATTTTTTCTGCTATTATATCCGTTTATAACTTGTGCTGTATTTATACTTTGATATCAATTATGAATAATAAAGTTATTATAAATATGGATGTAGAACAGATAGTAGCTTTATTGTCTATGTGCATACGGTACTAAAAGATTAATAACTACATAAATTCGACAAAAGAAATTTTTTCTAGGCTGAAGAAGTTACAGATATCCATAAAATGCTTGATAATACAAGTTGATGTCAATTAACGATTTATTTCTGTGTTTCGGAAATTTGCTTAAAGCTACATAAGAACTATCTGTGCTAGCTATATCTAATTTCAATTTGCTGACTGAAGGACAGACACTTAATCAAAGGTGCCCATTGCCAACATATGCAATAAGGTAATCTACCAGTGATGTTTTACCATCATAGACCAGCACGCTAAACCAGTCCGTACTTAAAGGTCTGAGGAACGTAACAGATTGTCATAATGAAAAAGTACCAAAAATAATACTTGCCGCCTATTTCAATACCATTTCTTCAGTGAGCTCTATGGAGCATTTTAAAAAAGCTGTAAGTTTCTTGCAAGTTTTATAGAACGTTGAAACCACTTAACCTAATGTAGAAGTGATGGACGAATATGGACCTAAACGTTTTCAATTTGAGCAGTATCGATATCAATGTTATGAACTAGACCAAAGGATAAAAATCTTTCGGCCCATCAGAAAGGGTTGATTACAAAGTTTAAGCCAGAGCCTTCCAGTCATCATCAGCTGACTGATGTCCATACTCATGTCAAGGACAAGATCAAATGATAAAAGTTTTCTGGCTCATCAGAAAGGGTTGATTAGGAAGTTTAAGCCACAACTTTTCGGTCGTCATCAGCTGACTGATGTCAGTATCACTGTTATGGACTAGACCAAATAATAAAAATCTTCCGGCTTATCAGAAAGGATTGACTAGGAAGTTTAAACCATACCCTCCTGGTCGTCATCAGCTGACTGATGTCAATATCAATGTTATGGACTAGACCAACTGATAAAAATCTGCCAGCTCATCAGAAAGGGTTGATTAGGAAGTTTAAGCCACAACTTTTCGGTCATCAACAGGTGACTGATGTCAATATCAATTTTATGGACTAGATCAAATGATAAAAATCTTCTGGCTCATCGGAAAGGGTTGATTAGGAAGTTTAAACCACAACTCTTAGGCTACTCTCTTACCAACATTATAACGGTCCCACGACTGAAAGGGCGAGCACATTTGGTGCGAGGGGGATTCAGACCCGTAACTTTTAGATTACGACTCGAGTGTCTTAACCACCTGGCTATGCCGGGCCCCAGCACATGGTACAACGTAGTTTTGCAAAAACACCTGAAAATACTTACCAGGTGTAGTCCTTGACATAGTTAAGGAGGATTAAACATCCAGAGACAATAAAGTATATAAATCATAACTAGTATTTTTCTATGCTCTGATTCAATCATTGTGGTATAAGTTATGCTGTTTGCCAATGCTGATAATTTGAATATTATTGGACATTACTTGTTTTTTCCCGAGAAACACAGACACTGTGACTTAAGCTTTCTATGTTGTCTTCAATTTTCAGCAAAGTAATGTAACGGATTTACTAACGTATATTTTATCAATATTGAAACTTGTTTTAGTTAAATATATATATATGTTAAATGTATATTGCGACATTATCGCTTATTCATTAAATTTATAGAATATTAATATTCTAATATTAACAATACTCAATATATGAATAACAATATTGTTGCCTTAGCTGAAATTTCTCGAAAATCTCCTCTCAGTATTATAAAAAGTAACCAACGCAACCCGGAAAGAAATTTTCATATAATTGGTTTGCTACAGTTAATATATTATAAACATCGGAAGCTACAACTGTGATAAAAGCTGAGCGATCGGGAAACTGGAGATATTTGGCCATGAAGGTTTATAGATTTCCAACATAATAAAGTGTTTAACTTCAACGTTTTAATACTTCTTGTTAGTAAAAAGTCAGATTGAAAACGGCCTGAGACCAACCAAGATAAGAGAGCTAGTTTGAGTGAACTGAACTGATATCAAATCGAAACTAATTCGCTTATGGTAAGCCGTCGGTAAAACATTCAATTCCAGACCAGATAGAAGACTCGAAACTTTTGTGTATAAATTATTATTTGTAATAACCTTAATTATAAATTGTATTATTGTTTGTAATTGAAATGTGTTCGTGTTAAGAAATAAAATTGTGCGTATAAACCGTGTTTGTAAGTACAATAAATTTGATACATACCGATATTTAATTAATTTCAAAATCGAAGCCTGGCATGGCCTAGCGTGCGCTTCGTAATCTTAGGGTCGCAGGTTCGCCCCCGAGTCGCGCCAAACATGCTCGCCCTCCCAGCCGTGGGGGCGTTATAATGTTACTGTCAATCCCACTATTCGTTGGTAAAAGAGTAGCCCAAGAGTTGGCGGTGGGTGGTGATGAGTAGCTGCCTTCCCTCTAGTCTTACACTGCTAAATTAGGAATGGCTAGCACAGATAGCCCTTGAATTGCGCGAAATTAAAAAACAAACAAACAAACAAAGCACATGCTTTACGAAACACAGGCTATGTACGTGAAGAGTGAAATTAAACAGAATAATTTTTCTCCATACTTAATACACAACTAAAGTAAAGCTTCATATAAAATACGATAAAATATTCTACATTATTAACCCTTAAATTAAGATTTCTTTTAATATCGTTCTTTACCTATAGACTCTAGACACTACGTCATATTATTTTTGTTGTAACTTTAAAGAAAGGAAATCACCATAAAACGTGAACAAAATTATTCATTTTTAAATAAATTACAAAGAAAACTTTAGCAGTAATTAGAGGTGTTATGTTACTTAGTGGTATTAATTTTAATACTAATGATATTTTTTGTTTACTTCATTTTGAGTGGCTTAGTTATTATTAAGAACCATGTGGCCAGCAATATTAAAGGCCTACAGATAATTTGATATATAAATAGCTTAGAAAAATGTGTTTAGCAATTTGATGCTAATATTAACAAATGAAACAAGCATGCAAAGTGTTATTTTAAAAGAACATTGAAATAATAACATCAGAAACGTAGAGATATTTAAAATGGTTTTACTATGGTGTAAGTAAGAACTCGGCTTAATAATCGTAGAAGAAAAGCAGAGAGTAGTGGATTAAAAATTGGACAATAAATGAGGATAATATTAAAACTACAAACTGTTTCTACAGTTAAAGGCAAAGCTGCACACCAGGCTATCTGCGCTGTGTTTACTAGTATTTCTTTTTTGCATTATATACCCACCTTAGAGTAAGATGGACCATTTCTCTTTGTTAAAACGAGAGTTTTCACAACGTAGTTGTGGTATTATGTCAAGGCCTACTAATTTTGTGTTACTTGTGAGTTTGTTGTTAAGTGCAAGGCGACACAAAATCTGTGTTGTTTTCATCACGAATGCCGATACTCGGTTTTTAGTTTAATAAAATTTCAGCTTTACTTCTGAACCAGCCACTGGGGACTTATTTTGTAAGAGTACAGAAGGTTTATTGCACTTTATAACAATGATGTGTATGTGTACTATTCACAGTTTAACTCAGTTGAGGCTGTGTGATATCGTAATACGTAACCCAACAATTTGGAGCTTCGTCCGAGATAAAACATAGAACGTAACAACAATAAGATATCATGTCAAACTATAAAACAGAAACTGCCAACTTACTCTGGTACAGAAAAATAAAGTATAGAATAACATTTGACACTCCAGTAAAGATTTTCACCATAGTCATTCTTCACATTCTAAATGCTCAAGAATTATAAACAATATTTTTGCTAAGTGCTACAGTATTATAAACAATATTGTTGCTAAGTTCTCAAGTATAATAAACGATGTTTTTGCTGATGTGTTCAAATATTATAAATTATATTATTGTTAACTGCTCCAATATTATAAGCGATATTTTTGGTAAGTGATCAAGTATAATAAAAAGTATTCTTTCTAAGTCTAGCATGATAACTGTTATTCTTTAAGATAGCTAAATAAACTATAAGAAACATTTATGTGGGAATAAAATATGACAAATATGACGTTTATAACTGAGATAGTCGCATTAACCTCGTACAATAAAAAACACTGACAAAGTCAACATACAGTCCAAACAACTCTTTACACACCGTTTATGTCTTTCTTTAAAATGCCTTTCAGAAAACCATTAAGCACTTAAAATAAATATTCTAAACTTCGAGATTACTTTGCACAGTATCACAAAAATTAACTTTTTATCTTAAATATTTACTCACGATATTTGTTTTGGTTTTGGTTTCTTTTTTTAATTTCGATAGCTACACGAGAGCTATCTGCGCTAGCCGACCCTAAATTTAGCACTGTAAGACTAAAGGGAAGACAGCTAGTCATCATCACCCACCGCCAACTCTTGAGCTACTCTTTTACCAACGAATAGTGGGATTAACCAAAACATTATAGCACCTCCATGGCTGGAAGGGCGAGCATGTTTGGTGGGACGAGGATTCGAACCCGCGATCTTCGGGTTACGAGTCGAGTGCCTTTACCACCTGGCCATATCAGGCCGAAAAATATTTGTATAGTGTATCTCTGCATAATAAAATTTTATATATAATAGACAGACGATGACCATAACGTAGACGTAATGGTTTTTCTTGTCATCTTTGCTTAGTCGTTGCATTCTACTCGTTTTTTGTGTTTTGTTTTTTTACGGAAATAGAACGAATTTATTTCTTAATTTTAACATTTTAGAAAACTTTGAAACATGTCACTCCGACATTTGTATTATCACGCTGAAAAGGTTTAATATGTATGTGATACCGTAGTTTTTCACAAGAATTGTTTATTTTAAATTTAACGTAAAGTTACAGAGAGGGGTATGTATGGTATCTGCACCAGCCCTCTTTAATTTTGCTTCACTACCCACCGCCAACTAAGGGACTACTTTTTTACCAATGAATAGTGAGATTGACCGAATATTATAACGCCCCTACGGCTGAAAAAGAGAGCATTTTTGTTGTGACGGGGATTCGAACATGTGACACTCAGATTACGAGTCAAACGCCCTAACCACCTGGCCATGAAACACGTTTTTCTTGACCATTACAACTCTCGAAGGGCTGTATTTACTATGTTTTTCCTCTTCACCATTCAATATTTTAAGCGAATCATACATCAGTGTTTAACACCGCCAGTTTTCAGAACTCGAAATGAGTTAAAACACAAGCGCTCATTCCTTACGAACTATTTTTGTTGTACCCTTCACAATTGGTAATTATTTTAACACAACTACTTTGTGATTTATATTCCGTTTCCTTGTTATATTTCAGTACTTTACGTCTTCGATTAACTGGGAGATAACGTTTATTTTACTGTGTAGATAGTTTTGTTTGAAAGATGTCTGGTGAGAGTTTTACGATTGCGTGAGGTTATTTTATAAATGTAATTTGAAATATAAATAGCTCATAATTAATTGATGCTTATCAGATTCTCTAACGTTTACTTTTTGTCTTTTACACTTGAGAAACAATTATGAAACATAATAAATTACAACCCTCTTGACCACCAGCGAGATAAAAATGGCGGATTATGTGCCTAAAAATCAAGTATTGATACTCGAGGCGGGCAAAACATAGATAGCCCATTGTTCAGGTAATTAGTAAAATAAGCAAACAAAGGTATAAGTTTTGCAGCAGTATGTTATTGATAATTATATCTCAATTACCGCTTGAGCTACTTGGAAGTGTCTAATTATGAGATACTTTATATGACTAGACACTTTACAATAGAAAAAAGTTGTTATTATGTTTTATATCTGTAAGACAGCATAAAATTCGAGTAGTTTACCTATTAAAAATAATTACAGTTTTATTAAATTTCCATGGCAAGCACTAGTTAATTAAATTACTAGAAATATTCATGTTATGCAGTTTATTTAGCAGGATGGTTTAACCGTTCACTTTGAAGATGGCAACAAACGCTTCCAACTGTTTCAAACACACTTAAACCATAATATATATATATTAGCACCTGTAAGTTTTTGTTCATATTTCCGGTAGTGTATGTTTTATATGTAATATGTTTCTGTTTTTGAACAACATCTTTATTATCAACGTAATAATTCACATATTTCATATATTTCTCAAACGTACTTTCGAAGTACGATCAACTGACAGTTGCAAGATATTTATTAGACATAGAAACAACTACCTGAGAAGACTAACTGTAGTTAAAAATGGTATTTGAGGTAAAACATCAAACTAGCCGTAGATTGTAGGATTTATAAAATAGTTCATTAGATAGGCCAGTATTCTGTTTGTTGAATTTCGTTCAAAGCTAGTAGAGGAGTATTTGTACTAATTGTCTTTAATTTACAAACGTTAGACTACAAGAAAGACAAACAGTCAACATTACACACCTTCAACTCTTGGGCTATCCTTTAGTGATGGAAGGTGGGTTGTTGTTTTGAATTAAGCACAAAGCTACACAATGGGCTATCTGTGCTCTGCCCACCATCTGTATCGAAACCCGGATTTTAGCGTGTAAGTCCGCAGACATACCGCTGAGCCAGTGAGGGACTGGAAGGTGGGATTTGCTATCATATTATAACATTCTTATGGCTGAGGGAGCAAATTCTGTTCGATGACGGGTTTCGATTCTGTGATCCACAGTATGCGAGTCGAACACCCTAATCTCCAGACCAGGTAAGGCCAGATTAGTGTTCTATATCAAAGAGCTGTAAGATTTAATTGTACCTTTATCATAGAAATCTCAATAGTTAGGAGTAAGTTATGGAGAAAACACCGCCTTTTTGCTGGTTTTTAGATTGTGACAATTCTTGGATACTTGGACAAAATAAAAAAAATTCAGTTACGTTTTGAAGTGCAACAGCTTCTGGATTTTACAGCTAGGTTTTACAGTGTGACTTTTGAATTGTTGGATTCACGAAGAAAGCATGCCATTGAGACAGGCTTTTCATTGCAGTAATAATCAATATCTGGATTATTGAACTTAAAATAGTGTTTCAGACAGGTTTTGTACTCTAACAATGCAGGTATTATTGAACTTGAAACAGGATTTCAGCTAAGAGTTGCAGTGTGACAATACTTGGATTGTTGGAGAAAATATGTGTCTTAACTAGATTTTCTGGTATGACAATTCTCGGACTACTGTGCATAAAATAGACATTTCATCTAAGTTTTGCATTATAACAGTTATTGGATCTTAGTTTTTGAATGTCTATGATTTATTCAACCAATAGTATCACGTATACACAAACAACAGAAGTTATATAATGACTACTTCTGTTTCCAGAGGTACAAATCATAAGTAAGTCAACTCTTGGATTGTAGATCTGTGTTTTCCCACTCCTTATTAATCGTATCAACTAATCAAAGTGATGGTTTCATAAATGGTGTATATAATAAGTTGTAAGTTTGATTTATGACGCATAATTGGTCCTTATTCCCATGTATCATTATTGAAACATACTAAACATATTTAACTCTGTATGAGATTAGCTGATAATGAAATTTGTGGACATTAGCTGTCACAAGATCAATGACTATACCTAGAGCTATAGTAGTGACAACTATAGCTCAGCAACTTAACTTTTAAATTATGGCTTTGTGTTTTTCCATTCTTTAGTACACACAAATGTTTCACACAATACATTTATGTGAACAATTCCACTTCTATTGGACTGAAAACAATAAGCCAACTCAGAAGTTTAAGATCTTATGAGTATATAATATGCGGGTGTGTCATATGTATTTATCTGTTATAGCGATAACCAAGCCTTAAAATTTTTTAGTCATTTATTTGCAGTGCTTTAACACAGGTTACAAAAGATCCAAAAGGTTATTACGATTTTTCTTATTCTAGTTGTTTCGTTTCTTTATTCTTTAAAGTAGCTGATAGATCTTACCCAAGATGATATTGCAGTAATATAGAACGCCTGGATTAAAAGGATAGATACTTAATACATTTTAGTAGCCGATTATGACGTTGGATGGATGTAACAGCAAACCAAGCTGAATATAACGTTGTTAAATGGACAGAAAAAGCTGATTCTGACGCACTTTCTTAAGGCTGTTCTTCCAGGTGGTCAGAGTAACGACTTGCTTTGAGATTACCGTATTTTGTTCGACAAAAGTCTATACTTAGAGAAAGTTGTGAAACTAAACATAACACAGGACAAGCTACTGTCTTTTAGTGGGTGTGGAAGCACGTGTTTTTCACCTCTTTGGTAATAAAGATCGTTCTTGTACTCAACAGTGTTTCCCAGTATCATTATTTTACACACACCAAGAACATTCAGTTAAGTTATTGGATCAGAATGACTCTCTTTAGTTTTTAAACAAATGCGAGTCTGTCTACCTGATAGCTATAAGGAAATCAACAATTTATATATCTAAAAATACGACATGTGAAAATGAAGTGTTATGTATAACAATATATAAACCACATATTTCATATGGGGATTAATTTCTCAATATTATTCATTTTTTATACCAGTTATGTATTGTTATTATTAGATTGACTTTATTAATCTTTCAGAAAATCTAAAAAAGTCCTATTTATAACAAAGCGGGTAAAAAAGAAAAACAATACCTTCAACAGATCAAACAGTAACATGAGTGAAAGTATAGAATATATAAAAACATGTTAACCACACTATATGTTTCTTTTAGGAGCTAGATAGATGGGTTTATTGAATACTGGTGTGACTATGCTTTATCCTACATGATGTCCAGCAAAATTAGGTCTATACCGAATGATACAGAAGATTCCCTACGTTTGTGTACCAAACACCAATACGCATGCGTAACTATAAAGTTAATTGTTACATTTGGTGTAAAGAACAAACAAAACAAACGTCTAGTTTCAAAAGCTAATGCGTAAAAGAAAATTGACTTAAACATTGTACATGGTAGTAGATTTTACTTTGTGACAATGGGTTATTTGTATCTTAAATAGGCTTGAAATTAAGTGCCAGTCTAAAGATATATACTTGAACGTTTCACGTAACAGCTCAAGAAAATACGAAATTTAATTCACTAGACTGACTCAAAAAACAAACACAACAGCAAATGTGGAAGAAAAAAGTAAAAAAAATATTAATCTATCTGCGAGCAAAACCCTTTGGCATACACTTTCTGGCGTTTTTTTTTTTTTTTTGAAAATATACAAAACACTTTGTTTTTGTCTTCGGAGCACTCAAACATACAATTAATATTTTTCATGAAACAATTTTAATAGAATTTCGGAAAAAAAAGTTTCCAAATCTAATTCCATTTTACCCCAGAAACCATTTTAGTATGATTTTTTTTGTATGACAAAATTCCATTATAAACGAAGATTTTGTTAAATTTTATGAAAACATAGAACAGAGAATTAGTTTTCTTTTCTCTCAATGTACACTAATATACATTTCGTTTATTTTCTTTCATATTTTGTCTATGTTTCTTGAAAATAACACTTCGTCGTATATATATGTTTCTTATGAAAATATACCATTCATGTATTTTAATATCTATTTTATGTTTCTTAAGGAAGCATCACAACATATACGTATATTACTTTTTATACACAATCATTCGAAAAACTCGACTCGTAATCTAAGGTTCACGGGTTCGAATACCCGTCACACCAAACATGAGCGCCCTTTTAGCCGTGGGGAGTTATTATGTGACGGCCAATTCCACTATTCGTTGGTAAAAGTGTAGCTCAAGTGGTGGGTGGTGATGACTACCTGCCTTACCTCTAGTCTTACGATGCTAAATTAGGAACTGCTAGCACAGACAACCCTCCAGTAGCTTTGCACGAAATTCAAAACAAACCAAACCAAACATTCGAAAAAAACATCTTATTTAATAATTCTTTTGAAAAATGTTAAAGTGTTTTGTACATTTTAAACCTCTCGATATTTTGTCTTAAATTATGGAAATTTTCCTTAAATTCTTGTTCACTTTTCAAAGACATTAATTCTACATAGATTATCAACATTATAATATCCTACTTTCTACAAAATCACAAGTTTGAGGTGATTTATTTGCTATCATGCACAAAGGCAAACAACAAACTGTCTCTGTTGTTCTCTAACCACAATGATGAAATTATATACTGCTAAGCTATCTGCTGCGCCACCAGAGGGCGTTTGAGATGAACTAGTTATTGTTGTAAATGTATAAATTATTACTAATTTTAGAAATAATTACTAGCAGGTTACAACGCTTCTACCCAAGAAACATTAATTCTAACATAAAGTCTGTGATAACTGCTTATTTCTGTTCTATATTTCTATGTCGCGAAGTTTGGTACCAAAACATGTTTTATCAGCCATACTAGTTTCCGCGGAAAATAATTTGTTTTATAATCAAAATATTTCTTTATTTCTGGGAGAATAATTCCAACCACACTGAATTAAACTGGTGGCTACTGAGTAATCGTTAAAAAGTAACAGCACAAAATTCGGTAACTGAGCAATAAAAAGCAGTCTTTAATCAAACAACACCAATCTCGACTACAAACTTCCAATTTAAATCCTTGGCAAGAGGAACCTACAGAAACTTATTTCAGTTAAAAACAGTATTCAACTAAAGTAAGTAAATGCATGGAATTATCAAACAAGCATTGTAATTACAGAAATGTAAAGTCAGCATTAAACCTCATAATTAATATATAAATCCCACTCAATGACAACCTAAAGCTTTAGTTAAGGCGTTTGAATATACTACTTACAACTCGAGACCTTGATGAACAGAGAAGAATTGACATTTAAGCGTTTTAAGATTAACGGATAGAACATCACATACTCTTCGAGTCTACGCAACAAATATACCTAACAATTCAAGAGAAGACATTGGTTTCTCATGTAGCTGATAACAGTATGATTACGGTGCATTTCTCATAAACACCAGAATTAGTAAATGTGTTAGGAAAAATAAAGCATTTTGTTAATCCTGTAACTTAAAACTAATCATCATTTAGAACACCCCTGGTTGGGAACCACTGATTTAGAATATGGTACAATACATTATATAAACAGAATCATAGAGAAAAATGTTAAGACGAGTTCACAATAAGTCTCATAAAACTATAAGTAACCTGACTAATGAAACCACACTCTTAAATATTAATTTAAATTAATATTTATCATAGAATTCTATTCCAAAGCAGAGTTAAAAAGAAAGTAATTATATGTAATTATGTAAAGAACTTTCCCTTGGTTAACGACTAGCTAATTCTGCTTTTTTTCAGATAATCGTATCGACATTTTCTGGAAAACAAAAACAAAAACTGCGAACTATGGGAGAGTGGAAGACAAAGAAACATATACCGTAGAGAAATGTAAACGTCAGATACCTTTTCGAGTTGCGTATAACAGTATTCCACGAACTAGAATCCACCTTTGTTTTCAATGGAATATGGTGTAAATTATCTGCTGAAACTTTGATTGAAATAATCATAAAAAAATAAAATATGTAGTAAGTTTAGGTGAAGATCTCATGTCTATAATTTTCAAATTTTTACTTTTCTGAAGATATTTAAGTTTTACCTAGTCGTAAGCATTCTCTCTCAATGAAAAAAAACTGTTTACTTTGCGATTGTTTGTTTGTTAATTTCGAGTAAAGCTACTCAAGGGCTATCTGTGCTAGCCGTCTCTAATTTAGCAGTGTAAAACTAGAGGGAAGGCAGCTAGTCACCACCACCCAGAGCCAACTCTTGGACTACTGTTTAACCAATAAATAGTGGGATTGAACGTGACATCATAACGCCCCCACGGTTGAAAGGGCAAGCAAGTTTAATGCTAGAAAATAATAAACAAGTTATTGAATCACGTTGGGCAACTTGCGTTCTGACCACTGTGTAGAATCGATCCCTGAATTTTAGAGTTGTAAATCGATAATCCACCGGGAGATAGAAGAACATACAGAACATTTTAAAAATAAAGCCGTTTTTCTCAGCGTGTATCTATAAAACGATCAAAATCAATAAACTTTTGTAGTTTTATTTTTTTTTAAGCTACGAGATGATGGATTTCCCATTTAAACATGACTTTAGTACAGCACGACAGACTAAAATAAAAAGTTCTGTCAGTCATTTATCTGGCTCGTTTAGTAAGCTCCTTCTGTCAAAATATGTTGTTTTCCGTTTTACGAATCCAAGGTAAGCTTACTATGATGTAGAGAAATACTGAGTTATAGGGACTGGAAAGAACTGACATTTTTTATCAACAGCTTAAAGTAAGAAAAATGGGCCTTTGACGATATCTTTTTCGTTAACAGTCATAGAAATAGGACAAAGATCTGATAAAGTTTTCTAGTGACAACAACCTATTTAATAACGTTATATATCATCAACACAACAAACATAAAAGGAATTTCAAGTTGTTTTGGATATGAGACGTCTAAATCATATATCAGAAACCGTATAATAACCGTAATACATTTACAGAATACAATACTGAACTAGTTATGAATAACTAAATGTTGAAGTTTTTTGCTTGTTTACTTTCTCAACTGTAAATTGAATTTCTAAATACCTATCAGTTCCCAGTGTTCTTATTACTTAGCTTCTGATGACTAGTGTAATACGGTGACTAAAATGTCAAGTATTAGCTTTAAAAATGACAGAATAACTTGTGTATATTTTACCGCTTTGAAATACTTCACACCATCCTATTGGAGTTTTAAGTGCATACATCAACATGTTTATTTGATTTTTTAAAATGGTTTAATGTTACGAGGACAAAGAATCTTTACTTAGGTCTGGAATGGAAATATTTTTATCCAACAAGTAACAAGAATAAAAACAAACAAACAAACAAGAAACACGATTGTAAAGACAAATGAATTACGTAATTGAGCGACAAAATATTTTAGTTACAGCAATCCCATAAAATATTTTTAACAGCATAAATCTACCTGTAGAGGGTGTATAACACATTACGAATTCTTGATAAAAAGTAACGTTTGTTTGTTTTTTAAATTTCGTGATAGGCTACACGAGGGCTATCTGCGTTGATCGTCCCTAATTTAGCAGTGTAAGACTAGAGGAAAGGCTATCAGTCAGTCATCACCACACACCACCAGCTCTTGGGATACTGGGAGGGTGAGCATGTTTGAGTTGATGAAGATTCAAACTCGCACCCTTCAGTTTAGGATTTTAACGCTCTAGTCATCAGGTCAAGCCTTGCAAATAACGACGTATTGCAAGCGAAATAGATACGTCATCTAATGAGAAACTTACAAATATCAGGTGTTACATTAACAGTTGTTGCAAAATAAGTAATGGTCACCTAAGTAAGTTAGCAATAGCGTCAATATAAATATGAGATTTACAAAAGTTGAATTTTTACTTGTACGAAACGGGCCCGGCATGGACAGGTACGTTAAGGCGTTCGACTCGTAATCTAAGGGTCACGGGTTCCAATCCTAGTCGTACCAAACATGCTCGCACTTCAGTTGTAGGGGCGTTATAATGTGACGGTCAATCCCACTATTTGTTGGCAAAAGAGTAGCTCAAAAGTTGGCGGTGGGTAGTGATGACTAGCTGCCTTCCTTCTAATCTTACACTGCTAAATTAGGGACGGCTTGCGCAGATATCCCTTGTGTAGCTTTGCGCGAAATTTAAAAAAAATAAAAACTACAACTTGTACGAAAACCAAATGCTCGCCCTTTCAGCCGTGGGGGCGTTAAAATGTTACATTCAATCCCACTACTCGTGGTAAAAGAGTAGTCCAAGAGTTGGCGGTGGGTAATGATGTCTAGATGTCTTCCCTCTAGTCTTACACTGAAAAATTAGGTATAACTAGTGCAGATAACTCTCATATACCTTTGCGCGAAATTCAAACCAAACCAAACAAATACTCGAAAAATGTCAGAATAATATCCAGTGTTAAAGTATAAAATAAAAAATATATGTAACTGAGTATTTAGACAATTGCATTTATTTGGGCAAGACTTTAACCCTTAAGTAGTAGTTGAATAGATTGTTGTAATAATTCACTGTAGCTTGTGTGTTTGTGTGTTTTCTTATAGCAGAACCACATCCGGCTATCTGCTGAGTCTACCGAAGGAAACCGAATCATTGTAGCAAGACATTACATACTTGGGTAGTTTCACATTTGTATACATTATAAAATTTAAATATTATATAATTGTGTACTTAAACTACTGTATTAATCATAAAAAAGATCTTAGACATCAGGTAGTTGTGTAGTTTGACTATTTTATCCATTATAACAATGATTCAAGCGTTATATGTTTGTGTAGTTTCATAATTATATTCACTTTAATTCAATTTTCAGCATTAGTTTGACGAGGGAATTTATTATTTAATCGTGTTGTAGATGACTGTCGAACTATTTTGAAGCAAAATATTCTTTGTGACATAATGTAGTATTATATACTTTATAGTATGTTACAGCTTTATGAACCGTTTATATGTATTAAATAATTCCTGAACAGTTTGCTTGAGGTACTGCATCTTACTGTTTTCAAGTCCAGTTAGTGAATTTTATACTTGTTTTTTTAATTTCGCGTAAAACTAAACAAGAGAGCTGCATGTGCTAGCCATCCTTAATTTAGCAGTGAAAGATTAGAAGGAAGGCAACTAGTCATTATCAACTACCGCCAATTCTTGGACTACTCTTTTATCAACAAATACTGGAATTTATCATAATGTTATAACGCCCCCACGACTGAAAGAGCAATCATCTTTGATGAGAAAGGGATTGGTACCCGCAAATTTCAAACTGCGATTTAAGTGCCCCAACTACTTGGCCATGCCGAGTCAGTTGAATTATCAACTCTCTCCAGTTTCAGCACTAAATGCTAAAGTATTCAGAACATTAAATTAGGAGTTACTGTTAAGAGCAAAGACCACCTCATGATGAATCATTATTATGCAAGATTATTATTGGAGGTTTTAGTTTTTAGACATATTGATTTATAACATTAAGTGTTCTTAAGCAGGTTATTATATACCTTAGAGCCTTTATTATCTTATGTATTGTTTCAGTTTTTTTTAGCCCTGATCTTTTTAGATTACTTTTATTCAAAATGTATTTGTAGTTAATTAGTATATTTCTTAATACATAACTAATTGCACTTTTATCAAAAACGTCAACGATGTTAGTTTTTACATTGTTAGGTGACAATTATTATATCCCAAGTAACTTGTATTTCATTAGTTTTAATTGTAATTTTCCATCTTTTTCTAGTTCAGGTAAACTGGCTTGCAAAATTCTGTTTTTTATTCAATATTATATTACAGTCAGTTTTCTAGTCTGACCCTTTAAACAGCAGTAATATTACATTATATTTCAATTTCAACTCGTTATAAAAAAACTAATCAGTAATGAATGTGGCAAAGATCGCCAACAGTTTATCTTTTATTGTTTGTTCTGAGAATCAATTATGAAACAGAACTATAATTATATAATTGTATTACTCCCTGAAATTTCCAGTTTATCAGTAGCTGTGCGTTCAAAGGTTTTAGTTGAGTAAACAAACCTATGATGTGAGAGTTAGATTTCGTGTTGCAACGATTCTGTTTAAAATAGATTAAACAACTATATTGAACAAAAATTATGCATATGTTTATATATTTTATAAGAAATAAAGTAATTATATATTTGGAAAAGCATAACTCTAGTTGTATATATTCTAATGTTCAAGTTATGGTTCAAACAGTGTTTCATCAAATCCATCAAACAAATGCAAATTCTCAATCTTTAATTTAGAAAGGTCTTATTTAATTCATTAGAATTTTTTTTCAAAAACTCCTTTATTAACCAAAATATTTTAGGTAATTATTTGCACTCTAGAAAAAAGAAAGTGTTTTTTCATTTTTACAAATTTTTGGAAACTTGTTTTTTTTTGTTTGTTTTTGAATTTTGCGCAAAGCTATACGAGGGCTATCTGCGTTAGCCATTCGCAATTTAGCAGTGTAAGACTAAAGAGAAGGTAGTTAGTCATCACTTCCCACCGCCAGCTCTTGGACTACGCTTTTATCAATAGATAGTGACATTAACCGCCACATAATAACGCCCCACGGCTGAAAGGGCGAGCATGCCTGGTGTGACGAGGATTCAAACTCACGACCCTGAAATTATAAGTGGAGCGTCTTAATCACCTGGCTGCCGGATCACTTGGAAACTTAAAGAAATTGTTTGAGGTTTTGCTTGCTTCCACCCAACTGTCTATTTTCAAGTAGACGCTCGTTTTATTCACCATAAGAAATATCCAGATACAATACTTTATTTATATGGTTATGGTGTTTACAATGTTTTGTTTCTCTTAAAAAATTATTCATCTTAAAATCGATAACACTTTCGAGAACCACCAACTCACCACAGGAAGAAACTAAGGAGATGTCACGTCATTTCATTCAAAGTTGTTGTTTGTTTTCGAATTTCGCACGAAATTACACGAGGGCTATCTGCGCTAGTAGTCCCTAACATAGTAGTGTAAGACTACATGGAAGGTGTGTGTTTATTTCTTATAACAAAGCCACATCAGGCTATCTGGGAATCGAACCCCTGATTTTAGTAGTCGTAAATCCGTAGACTTACCGCTGTACTAGCAGGAGGGACGCAGGGAAAGCAGCTAGTCATCATCACCCACCACAAACTGTTGGGCTACTCTTATACTAAGAAAGAGTGTGGGTAACCGTCACAGGGCGAGCATGTTCGGGGTGATGGAGATTCGAACCCGATATCCTCAGATTACGAGTTGAGGGACAGGCACAGGAGACCAGTTAAAAAACAACAACTTATATTTAAATTGGCCTCACGCATATCTCATTATGTAAATTATGAATACATGCTTATTTGTAATTATGTAATAGAATAAAAATGGCGTACCCTAGCTGGCGCTGTGGAAAATATTCATACCTTGTACAATTTAAAAATTTTTGATACCTTTAATTAGCTTAATAATAATACCTAACGTGTGTGTTTGAAAACTGTACAACTTAACACTCAAGTTTGTTATAATGTACCCAAGTTTATGTATATACTTTAAATTTTAAAGTATTCCTAAAACAATGATAGTGTGATTAGTTAAAAAAATACAAATAAACTCAGAACCTAATGTTAAAATATTTGCTCGTTACTGGGAAGTAGAC
This sequence comes from Carcinoscorpius rotundicauda, assembly GCA_011833715.1. Classification (NCBI taxonomy): domain Eukaryota; kingdom Metazoa; phylum Arthropoda; class Merostomata; order Xiphosura; family Limulidae; genus Carcinoscorpius; species Carcinoscorpius rotundicauda. Next base: position 47,176,798 of record CM022395.1, on the reverse strand, counting down.
AATGTTTTGTTACTGGTGGTTCATTTTTATTTTTATGATATTTCAAAGTTTGTTTAGGCTTTATTAGACGATAATCCATTTCGAGAAACATAACACGTACGAATGCTTGTTTCTATGCATTTCTTTATGGAAGCATCACTAATTATTACACTTATTTTTGCTGAGTGTAGTGCTTCGATTTTAACAGGCACGTCTGTTGACCGGAGGGTGGATGACTCGTCTCCCGTTAACACAGTACCCAGTATTTTGGGGCGTCAATGCGTTATGTGTTTAATCCCGTTACTTGCGTGGATTATCCCACTAATTAGTGATAGGTGCTAGATTGACTGTTTTTCCTCAAGGCTACAAATTTTCGATATTAGCGATGGTTGGTGCAGATGGCTCTTTGTATTTTATATTTGCGTAAATTTCCGAAATAAACTCGGTCTTGCAACGCTATAAGCCGAGTTTCGACACCCGAGATGGGCAAAGCACAAATAGCCCATTATGTAGCTTTGTATATAACTTCAAACAAAGATTCGAAAGAAAAAAACCAACAATCATGAAATAATAACATCCTATACACAATATAACCTACATTTGTACAACATGTACTGTTTATATTGTATAGAAATAATAAATTCTGGATTATATTAATCGTTACAAATTATTTGTCACTTTCAATAGCAAAATGTTTGTACGAATCTCTCATAGAATAAAACTGAATATACTTCTACCTATATTTACTGATTTGTTACACATGTAAATTTTGAATTTCGCGAGGATTATCTGCGCTAACCGTGTCTAATTTAACATTAAGAGACTGAAGGGGTAGAGTACCGATCAGAATACCACCACCGTAAACTAACTGAATGCCCTTTCATGAAAAAGTGCTGGGACTGAATACCATAGCGCTTCCCACAGCTGAAAGAGGGAGTATGTTGGAGGTGAAGAAGGTTTGAACCCACGCACTTCAGATTACAAGTTTAGCGTCCCAACCACCAGGTCTACCAACACAAATGAAGATGAATGAGGTTTAGAAAATATGAAACCGACCGAATGTATAAATAAATTTAAAATGTACAGAAAAACAGCTTAAAGTTCTATTTCTTTTATTTTATAAAAGACATTGCAGCGTTTCGATCATACATGTGGCCATCCTTAGATTCACAAAGAAACATAAAACATCAAACACAAGTGTAAAAACCTGACCCAACATACAAATAGTTGTGTAATATAACTTACATTTAAAATAAATAGAAAATAACGCCATCATTAAGTTTTGTTTACATTTATAGGACTATTAGGCGAATCAGGAGCCAAAATAAAACCTAAATTTAGTTTTTCAGAATATGGATAAAATGATACGATCTAAGTTTTTGCCATGGGGATTTATATTTTTTATGAGACATCATATACTATTTGAGCTAAAGCAGAGTTTTGGGTTTCTTTGTTTTTTCAATATATCTCATGTATTTTTATGTCTCACATAAGCCTAATATACACTCCACTCATTAATGTTTAGCTATACCTTATAAGGTAAAACAGCCCTTACAGTAAGTACTAGACAGATTAAACTTATGTTAATATCATGTATATTATCATTTAGGTTATATGTACTTGGAACCTATTTTCACCTTTAAGGATGGCAACGTGTGAAGAAGAAAAAGTGGAAAGCAACACTGACAACCAATGACACTCTCGTTAATAGCGAGCTTTGCGAAATGAGCTCTGGGAGCGAGAGTGACCATATAAAGGTTGAAGAAGAGTTTTTTTTTCATTCTTATTAATCGATGTTCTTTCTCATTTGTCGCTGAGGTTGGATGATTTCATTAATAAATATTTATTTACAACAAAATAAGAAGATAACTGCCTCAGCTAAGTAGGCGGAGATATAATTCAGTGCTTTACACCGCTAATGTTGAGATTAATTTACTTTGTTAGAGTTGCAAGAGATAAAGTAACAAGCTGTGGCCGCTAATGCATTGAACGTGTTTACTTTCAGACTGTTTGAAATCCATTTCCAATCAGATTTTATACTTGTGACAAGCTTTACGAAAAAATGCACATTTAATTTTCGTTCCTATCAAAAAACAAGAGAAAATTTGCTCTAGTATGTTTTACTGGTAGAAAAAAGATAGGAGGTTCAAAATGTTTCGTAATGCTATAAAATCAAAGTATACGAACTTAGCGAATAAAATTTCAAATATATGTACTAACAATGTATAATATTCAATCATGTACTAACAGTGTATAGTGTGAAGTAATGTACTAACAATGTATAAAATTCAGTTATGCACTAATATTATATTATGTTAAGTAATGTAATAATATTGTATAATATTCAGTCATGTACTAACAGTGTATAATGATAAGTAATGTATTAACAATGTATAATATTCAGTGATGTACTAACAATAAATAATGTTGAGTAATGTACTGATAGTGTATAATGTTAAGGAAAAAAGAAGAAGAATCATGCATATTTTATACATTATGAACTTGCTGCACATTATACACTGTAAATACGTAACTTACTGAATAAATAAAAAAAGTTTGCTATAGTTTTGTTTCATCATTTTTTCTCTATTTTAAATTGTGGTTAAAAAAACTACAGTTTGGTTTGGTATTACATTCACCCATTCCCAATGGCTCAGTATTAAGTATAAATGTGCACGCCATTACATACCGGGTTTAGTCATGTACATTATTAGTATATGACCGAACATTATACGTTGTAAGCATATCACTGAACATTATATACTGTCAGTACATGACTGAATATTATACAATGTTAGAACATTACTTAACATTATACATTGTTAGAACATTATTTAACATTATACACTGTTGGTACATGACTGAATATCATACTACTTGATGTTTTACAACAAACAAGATTGAAATATTACCTTGAAGAACACAGTTATGCTGAAAGTTTCCTATACTGCTAAGAAAAATATGAATTTAGGCTTATGTCAAATTATTATGTTTGGTTGGTTTTGTTTCTAGAAGTTTGGATCTAGAATATTCCAAGTCATCTTCATAAAAAGTGATATTTGAGACTTTTTGTTCATTTGTATTTTAAGAATGCTTACTTTGTTAAAATGTTTATTTTAAAAATATTTTTCGACGCATTTTACTTGGTATCAAATGCGTTATCTAGTTTTGTTTCTGGAATAAGGGCTTCTTTGAAATTAGATAGTCGTGTGTTTAAATTTTTGAACAAACGTGGCGATGTTCCATTATACATTATATTCGTAGCTAGCAGCTCCATGCATTTAACATCTCAAAACAAGCTGCACAGAATTCACTGTTTATTGTACGTGCACTCTGTTGCTATGGAAACTATATTATGTGGGTTTTAATAAAATTCGTTGTTTCATGAATATTCTTTATGACCAACGAAAAAATAAGCTGATGGTAGTTCACGGCATATTACTAAAGAGCATCAGACAAAGGTCAAATATGATTTTGTATGCAAACTATACAGTTGGTATTACTAATGGATTTGAAAGTCAAGGGCCAATCTTCATCAGAATACCATAATGTACCAACACAATGTAATTCAAAGAAACATTTTCATACAATAACAGTCGAAACTACAGTTTTCAAAATTTTATTCTGATTTTTTTCAACCATATAAGAAACAGCTTGTTTATTTGTTTTTGAATTTCGCACAAAACTGTAAGACTGCTATCTATGTTGTCCGTAATTTAGCAGTACACGACGAGACGGAAGGCAACTAGTCATCACCACCCACCGCCAACTCTTGGGCTACTCTTTTATCAACGAATAGTGGGATTGACCGTTACATTATAAAGCCTGCACGGCTGAAAGATGTTTGGTATGACAGGAATTCGATCTCACGACCCTCATATTGTGAGTCGAGCGCTCTAACTACCTGGCCATAACGGGTCGGTCATGGACAGCATCAACAGAAATTGTACAGATGATATTGGTTGCTGTGTATTTACGTTTAAAATGTAATTACCTCTAGGTTTATCACCGCAATAACCACAATCTCTTGGGCTAGTATTGTCAAACTGAGTAGTCTGTTTCAACCGTTACACTCATTATGCGCCATTTTTTCTAAAGTGATTAGTACTATCTATATATATATAGGTCCGGCATGGCCAAGCGTGTTAAGGCGTGCGACTCGTAATCTAAGGGTCGCGGGTTCGCATCCCCGTCGCGCCAAACATGCTCGCCCTTTCAGCCGTGGGGGTGTTATAAAGTTACGGTCAATCCCACTATTCATTGAAAAGAGTAGCCAAAGAGTTGGCGGTGGGTGGTGATGACTAGCTGCCTTCTCTCTAGTCTTAAACTGCAAAATTAGGGACGGCTAGCACAGATAGCCCTCGAGTTGTTTTGTGCGAAATTCATAAACAAACAAACAAACAAAACCTTATCTCTAATCTATCACTTCAAAATTAACAGATATCTCTTCTAGAGTTTCACACAAAATTTGGCAGAGAATCAAAGCTTTTCCAATATCAAGATGTTTTATATTAATAATGAAATGATTACATTTCCGATTATGTGTAATACTTGATGTATTATTTATAATTTGTTTCTTAATTCTAGCACACAAATGTCGAAAGATTTAAGGCGGTTTTCGGTTTTAATTTCCAACCACAAATAAATATTCATGAAATCTAATGCTTAATTATTTCGCAAGTTTATTATAAGCTGCGTAAATTTCTTTTTTAGTATAAATTGTCAAAGCTATAATTTAGAGTAATGACAGCATGTTTAATGAAGGTTTTTGGTTGTTTTTGAAAACATTAATTATTTGAATATTGATCTGTTATACAAATTTACGAAGCATAACTAAATTTTACCTTCGACTTTTTTTAGGTTCTCATGTTTTTAAAATAAGAGTCAATTTATCTTTGCTGATTAGTGTTCCGTTTCATTACAGACATGACCAAACATTTATGTGTGCTGTGAGGAATAATTCATGATAATATAGCAATACATATATACAAGAATTATGGCAACAGCTATACGATGCGTCACATTAATTTACTTAATTAGACTTTCAAGTTAATTTCGTTACAGAGTATAAATTGTAAATACTTTTTGAAAACCGTCATTTAAGCATAATATTTCTGAGTACAAGTTTAAAGAGAGTGTCTTAGAGCGATTTAAGAATACAAGTAACTTTTACCATTCAGTTTTGACAAAATAATATTTAGAAAAACCAATAGAAAATCACTCGGGCACCCCAAAGATTTTGCTGTTCCTCGCTGGTAATAATACAATACATTTTTATTGTGGATATATGCGACAAGAAAGATATGAGCACACTAATAAAGATGTAGCGACACACATTTAAAATTATATCATTATATGATATACGCGACAGGATGTATTGATTAAAAATGCTTGTATCTGATGCTTCTATTTACAAGGTGTCTTGTTTGTTTGTTTTTGAATTTCGCACAAAGCTACACGAGGGCTATCTGTGCGAGCCGTCTCTAATTTAGCAGTGTAAGACTAGAGGGAAGGCAGCTAGTCATCACCACCCACCGCCAACTCTTGAGCTACTCTTTTACCAACGAATAGTGGGATTGACAGTAACATTATAACGCCTCCACGGCTGGGAGGGCGAGCATGTTTGGCGCGACTCGGACGCGAATCCGCGACCCTCGGATTACAAGTCGCACGCCCTACGCGCTTGGCCATACCGGGCCTCACAAGGTTCCCAAAACTTAGCTTAGGTAATGATGCAGCTTGGCTATACCGGGCCTCACAAGGTGTCCCAAAACTTAGCTTAGGTATTGATGCAGCTTGGCCATGCCAGGCCTCACAAGGTGTCCCAAAACTTGGGTAATGATGCAGATTTTTTGTTAATTTCACACACGTGATTGATTGTGGTGTTGTCAAAGCAAACTTGTTTCGATTATGAGAACAGCAGGTGGAACACACTATTCGGTTTTCATTGGCCTGGAGGTTTAAGATAGAGTACATTTAAACTGAGACATGAGTAATTTGATTTTTTTTATCCAGCCAATACGTTTTGCTTCTGATACTGGCTGTAAAATTTGGTAATAACTGGAACAGCGTATTCATGTTCTTTTGGAAGATATCCAGAAGAAGTATGTTTATGTTGAAAAACTCTTGAAACTTTAACGAGACTACCAATATTTATACATAGTTCCGATATAGATGTATTCTCTTGTTAGTGTAATGGACTGGTATTGATTTATATAAGAGAAAAACATAAACTTCTTCCTTTTTCTATGTGTAAATCCTTTTGTGATATTTTATGTGTTTTTTTAGTCATGTGAATTATTGTTGTTTAGTATAATACGATCAGGACTATTTACTTTAACGACCCGAGCCTACAAAATAAATAGTCTAATTTTAAAACATCAAAAATCGATGTTTTCGAGAACTTATTTCTTTATCATATTTTATGACGTTTTCAATGATATACTCTAAGTGATTATTTCACTGCAAAAAGAAACAAGGTTTAGCCATGAACATAACATCAACATTTTTCATGCGTAACAACGGATAAAAATTTGTTCCCAATGTAAATATTTAGGAGCATAGTTTGAAGGGTAAGAAATTTAAGAAACGTTTTTTTAGATCCAAGCCTAATGGTCGGCTGATGCAATGTGTGTTTGTGTGTTTTTCGTATAGCAAAGCCACAAAGGGCTATCTGCTCAGCCCACAGAGGGGAATCGAACCCTTTATTTTAGCGTTGTAAGTCCGGTGACATATCGCTGTACTAGCGGGGGTCAGGCTGATACAATTCAATAATTTTCAAGGCATTAATATTGCAATTAAAATCAAAACTTTGTTTTTCTAATCGTTTCAGTTGTTGAAGAAAAAAAATAAGCTAAAATAAGAATTAGGAAGCAGTTAAATATAAATTTTCAAAACTATTATTAAATTATATTCCAATGAAAGGTAGCATGTATATTTTTGATATAATATACTGTTAATCAGAAGTATAGTTTTAATCACATATATTATGTAACAATATATTTTTATTATGGACATACGCAACAATAAAAAACTTTATTACACTAATAAAGATGTAGCGAAACAGTTTAAAACTATATCATTTATGTAAACTTTAAATGGCATAATTTTAAAGTAAAAATGTTTGCAGCCATCACACCCAAAAGCACTGGCGAACATTTGTATTGTAAATATTTTATGCAATTAGCCTTTGAAGTCACGAAACTGGTAGAAACTAATAAAAAAGAGGAAAACAGAAAAGTTTATATATGTATCTGAGGAGCTCAACTTCCTATATGTCTCTTTTAACGAGATGTGAACACGTCACATAAATTACATGGTTACATGTATATAAGTATATTAAATCTATAATAAATCTATATACATAAACGAGGAGCACCACTTTCAATATCTCTCTTTTAATGAGACACGAAATCTTCACATAAATCGCAATGTTTTATATGTAGTAGTGTTTTCTAGGCAAGCTGAGCTGCATGCATGATTTCTTCTCATCATTAAGAAACAACATTGTTATCAAGAAAAAGTGTCTCTCATTCTAAACACGTATAAATAGTAATAATTAGAGGATAAATAGCAAGTAATTAGTTTTAATAAAACCTTATTTTGAATAATGTTCAAAAACTCATAATCACGAAAATATCGTCGATTCACGAACAAAACGAGACCTGCCCAAGACGAATAAATGATTTCAATACACACAATCTAACAGGACGTTTATTATGTATTGTTTTAACATCACCATACCACGAAGTAAATAAATTAGAAATATATATGCGAGTATTTGAAACCGAAATTTAAAAAAAAATCAATTTAATTTCTTAATCTCGAATTTGAGAATGCATTGTTCGTGACCCATTCTTTTCTTGTTAACTGAATAAAACAACACACTATTAACATCGAACTCTGTCGAAAGATTTTATGAAATATTCAGTTAAAACATTTAGGAGTAAATTGAAAATGCAGGAAGTAGTAGCGTGGTAAAACTTTTGGTAATAATTTTTATCTAATAATTTATATAATATTTCATAATTATAAAAGTACGAGAAATTTCCCTTGCACAGAAATCGTTTTTCTTTTATTGTGGACTTTCTTTCGGTTACTATTAAAACAAGTGTTTTTGTTTTGCCACACTATTAAAATAATTGTACGTATCACTAATAAAGAGCAATACATAATATTAATACAAGAACCAAGTGGCTCAATAAAAAGAACTAAAGCATATATACAACTGACTCAGTTATATGCAGAAAAACACCAAACTAACCAGAACACAATATTAAGTACAAGGAAAAGACTCCCCCTTCAACGACTAGATAGTAAATGAGGGTTTATAGCGCTAACACTGTGTTTCTATATCAGCGGTGGGCTTAGCACATGTCCCATTGTGTCTGTTAAACAACAAACTAACAAACTCGTATAGATAAAATAGTTTGTTTGTTTGTTTTTGGAATTTCGCACAAAGCTACTCGAGGGCTATCTGTGCTAGCCGTCCCTAATTTAGCAGTGTAAGACTAGAGGGAAGGCAGCTAGTCATCACCACCCACCGCCAACTCTTGGGCTACTCTTTTACAAACGAATAGTGGGATTGACCGTCACATTATACACCCCCACGGCTGGGAGGGCGAGCATGTTTTAGCGCGACTCGGGCGCGAACCCGCGACCCTCGGATTACGAGTGCACGCCTTAACGCGCTCGGCCATGCCAGGCCAATAGATAAAATAGAGATGAGTTACAAATAAATAGTAGGAAGATATAAATATTACATACTATTTGAAGTACATGAAGGCAGCTATATATATATATATATACGCTATTTAAATTACAAGAAAAAGCTATACACAAGTACATGCTAGTTAAATTACACGAAAGAAACTATATTCGATAACTTATTTGTTAAATTAAGCAAGTAAATCACTTTTTATTTCATATCAATTGGTAACATAAATTTGAAATTGTTTTTTTTTATATTTATACACCACATGGAAATTTCAAAATGATATACTGGTTGTATACTTTTCTAATTCATCCAAAATTTAAACATTGGATAATGGGATTTTGTTTCTATTGGAAAAAAGACATGGTAAACATGTAAGCAAGAAGATACAAAGGAACTAAAAAAAACGAATTAATTAAAAAAAAAATTAGTAATAAGTTTTCAACATATTTTGTTTGCTGGTTTGTTTTTGAATTTTGTGCAAAAGTATACGAGGGCCATCTGTGCTAGCCTTCCTTACTTTAGTAATGTAAGACTAGAGAGTAGGCAGCTAGTCATCACCACTATCCGCCAACTCTTGGGCTGCTCACTTTTTTTACCAACGAATAGTGGGATTTACCGTACATATAACGCCCCCACAGCTGAAAGGGCGAGCACGTTTGGTGTGGCGTGCATTCGATCCCGCGATACTCAGATTGCGAGTAGAGAGCCCTAACCATTTAGCCATGCCGGATCTCTTTCAACATCACACTTTTTCCAGCAGTTTTAGTATTTTTTTTTCACATACAAAAGTACATTTTTTACATACATCTGAAGTTATACATTTCCTTTGAAGCGGAATTCACTTTGCAACGTTGAGTACAACATTTTGGAATCAAGGTTTTTTATTGTATTGTTTAATCTACTTATACAACCTACAACTTTCACAAGTACGTGCAACAACGTATGTTGGCCATCGTCACACAAAAACATGTTTCAGATTGGATTACAATGTTATCCGTGGTTATTCTGCATAAACGTAATTTGTGTTGTCTCTGTGATAATTGTAACCCAAACAAAGCCTACATACTGCATCTTGGGGTTACGTTAAATCAATGTATATTAATGTTTTGAATAGCTGTAATTACTCTCAACTTTTTAAGTTTGTTTTTTAACAGAAGACTCATTACATAAGATTTTAGTTGAAGTTTTTGTGGCCCCCCAGTGGCTCAGCGGTATGTCTGTGGACTTACACGCTACAATCCGGGTTTTGATACCCGTGGTGGGCAGAGCACAGATAGCCCCTTGTGTAGCTTTGTGCTTAATTCAAAACAAAAACTTGAAGTTTTTGTGACTTTTTGTGACAGTAGATCTTTTTCTTTTTAAAATGCATAATTACTTTTTAACAAAAGATCTGAGGATCAGAATGCTTAGCTATTCTTATTTGTTATTATTTCGTTTTGTTCACAGACGTGTATGTACGCCTTTTTATTTTCGCTCAAAAACATTCTCATTGACGATTTTCCACTAAAACTTTTCAAAATTAATTTGCCCTACATTATTTTCTATAATTCGAAGTTGTCGAAGTTGCTCATAAATATATAATAGTCTGTATTATTTAAATATTACGTGACCTTCATTTAAACAAGCCGTTCTAATTAGTCGGATTTATGACTAGATAAGTAGCTGACCCTAACTAGATAAGTTAATTCAATTGTACTTGTGTTTTTGCTCTTTCTTTCTCTGTCGCTCATGCTTATTATTTTATACAATTAAATATTTTTTTATATATCATTAGCTTGTAAAAAGAAATGTTTTTCGTAACTTATATAAAGGTATTTTTGATAATTAAATATGACTGTTTGTAACTTACTGGTTCAAATATTGTAAGATTGGGATGATATGATAAAAGTTGTCGCATCTAATGAGGTTCCAGGTATTATCTAAATATAACCAATATTTAAACACTTAATGCTTAAACTTTCCAAACGTTTCTTTCCCAATTTTAGTATCACGTTTAACGACCTTCATTTCTCACTCAGATATAATATTGAACAACTGTGGTTTTGGTAAACATTCTAATTATTAATATTTATCGAAAACAAATGTTGAAAACATATAGTGATATGAACTATAGAAGCTTCAATTACTAATATTAAAAAATATATTTTTTTTTCATAAATATAATCGTTCTACGTTATGTGCGGGTTGTTTTATAGCAAAGCCACATTGAGCTATCTGCTATATCCACAGAGAGGAATCGAATATCTGATTTTAGTGTCGTAAAACCGTAGATTTATCACTGTTCTACCAGGGGACTATCTTAGCTGAAAAGAAGACAGAACGAAGAGAAGGGCAAGGATTTTAAAGAAGTGTTTATTTTAATTAGTTTATTAAAATTTGGTTAGTTTGATGTTTATTCTCCAAAACTTAACTTCATTATTTTATGTTAATTTTTAGAATTGTTTTTGTGTAAGACTTTTAAAACACCTATCAACTCAAAAACAACAGCAAAAAACAACTGTGTTAAAATAATTAGTTTCAAAGTAAGAAAAGTAATCCGTTTTTTATTATTATTACTATATTATTTAGTTTTTAGCAACAACGATAATTGCAAAAGTCCATCTTAACTAGCCGTATGCCATTTTTTTATCAACCAAAGTAATACAGAAAAATCAGCGATTTATTAAGTACTAAGAAATAACATAATAGCAGCGAGTTGTTCACACATGTTATGGTATCATTGAATATTCTGTTGACACAATGTTCGTAAGTGGATAACGCATGGCATTTCTGATGTTGCAGACAGAAGGGTAGAGCATCTTGCTGAGCGACAACGAACCTTCGAAATGGTTTAACTTTAAATTAAGACGATTCTAGCTGTGTGAATGAGTCGTTTTCTACTTAATGCATAACACTTTGTCTGGTTAATTATTTATACATAAAGTTGCTCAGAGTAAATATATAAAGAGAAAATTGTATAAGTTATATGATTATTTGCATAACTATTTCATAAACATTACAATAAGTAAAGATTAATTATGTTTCCGTCAACATTACAGTTCAGAAAATATTCTGTTTGGTTTTGCGTCAATAAACTACATTGTAATTAAATTCAATTACTGAACAGTCAGTCAAGATTAATGTTTTCTGAAGAACAAAATCAGTTGTGGTGACTAACGATAGACCCCTGAAAGTTTACGACACATACATGTAGCAAATTTAAAATACGCGTATTTCAACTGCTGTATAAACCAATGTAATTTCCTAAACAATGTTGAGTGAGGTAATTCAATAATAGAAGAAAACTGTTTATATTTTTCTAACGTTAGTTTTCATCCAATTGGAGTGGGTACTCGATATTTATTTTTCTTGCCTTTTATAAAATCTATTTATCTTTTGTTTTTGTGGGAAAATTGTTAAAAGCAGTGACGATTTAACCTAATATTGATTCTTTTATACGGAAAAGTTTGTAGATATTACAGTTATTAAGTTTAAAGATTATTTTATTTAAACACTAAATTAGTTTTGTAAATATAATGCTTTACTATAAGTTCATCGTCTAAAATTTGTCCTTTTAATTTATTTCATAGTTATTTTAAAATAACGGAATTCGTTACGATGAAAAACAAACGCGAGTTAAAATTAAACCGTAAAAATACTGTTACTTTTGTTCTTAATTGAAATATAACTGAATTCATTAATGAGAAAACGTGAGTTAAACCTGCACTACAACAATATTTTCCCTTTTCTTTTCTTGATTAACTAATTATTGAATTCACTAAAAAAACAAACAAGCGTGAGTTGGAATTATATTGTAACCAATATTCTTCTTCATTTCTTATTGAGGAATAATTAACATAAGTGTAGTGCGAGTGAAACTTAAGAAAGGACATGAGCTAATTAAAAATTATATTTTATCCAGGATTTTTGCTTATTGAAAGGTCAATGTTGTTGGTATTACGGTCTAAATGTATTGCGAAATTACAAATAAGTGAGATTTTTATTCAATATTTTCATAACTTTTTTATATCATAGCGACTTTGTTACTAGGCCTGGCATGCCCAGGTGGTTAGGGCGCTGGACGCGCGGGTTCGAATTCCCATCACACCAAACCCGCTCGCTCTTTCAGCTTTGGAGGCATTTATGTGACTATCAGTCCCACTATTCGTTGGTAAAAGAGTGGTTCAGGAGGTAGTGGTGGGTGGTGATGACTAGCTGTCTTTTCTCGAGTTTTACAGTTAAATTAGGGACGGCTAGCGCGAATATCCATTGCGTGGTTCTGTGCAAAATTAAAAAAAACAAACAAACATTCCGATTTTACACCAAACTCCAAAATGTTGTTAATTTGAAAAACCTTTAGGTATGCTTTATTAAACCTTAACGCTGAGTACAATTATATTTTTACTGCATTAGCTCAAATTAGAACACGCTCTAATAGTCATAGAAAAAGAGATAATCATGTTAAATATATTTATATGATATTTTATCTTGGGTTTGTGAGTCTGCTTTACTTCATCATATATATATATATATATATATACATACTATTTTAATATCTTTTATACCCTATGGTATAATACTCAAACGATAGTAGTTATTCGGATGAATAACTGTTTAATATGTTCGTTTTTTCTTAACTTAATGATAATATAATGTGAATTGGATTAAGTATATATCAGTAAAACAATTAACTGGGAAATGTATATCATATAAGTTTTGGATTTAACTATACACAACTATTACATCCCAGATTACTAAACTATACTTTTTTTTTCTAGTCTACACGTGCTTTCTCCTCCCTGTGATTTAACAATAAGCTTATGAATTTATCAAGTCAACAAAGGGGTGGAGGGGGGGGGCTGGATCCATGCGATGAGCACAGTGTAGATAGTTCAATGAGTAGCTTTAGGCTTAAAATAAACAAACCCTCATTTTTTTCGCTCATAAAACCAATATAAATTCTAATATAATAATCTTTATGGTTTCACATCTCAGCCACTTTTCTTATACATAAAACTAAATAAAATCTTCGCAAAGGGTTTTGAAGTTTACTTTAATAATAAAAGTACACATCAAACTATTGCTTGCCGTTAAAACTTGTTTTTTAATGATTTTATAAAATAACTAATAGTTTTAGTCATCATCGGTAGCCTTACCATTTGTTTTTAGGAAAGTCTATTTGGTTTTTTTAAAGAGTTTTCGCACAAAATTATATCAAGAAAAAGGTATTTGTGGAGAGCCTTCCATAATTTTTAATAGATTGAAAGGAAGGTAACCATTTAAAAACATCCACTCGAATAATTGAGCTACTCTTGTGTAACTGAATAGTAATATTATGGTCGTCATTTTACAGCGTGCCCATGGCCCCAACAGACACGAATCAGGAGCACTCGGAATCACATCTCACTCTGCTATACAACGTTCGACTATTTTCAGAAAAAGTAGGAAATCCTTTGGACAATATTCTCGTGGTTTAATCTTTCTCGCTGTTAAGATGAGTTAGGCGTTAAATGATGTAAGTTCATAAAGGAAACAGAGTTACAACGATTAAGCAATGTGAAACAACCCTATTGTTAAGACGTTCGCTGACGTTAGTATTAAGTGTAATTAAAGTGCTATCATGAGTTGTCGATCCATGAAATGAAGTTATGTTATGACAGATAGTACAAATTTATTTTCCATTCACTTCAATTATAAACTTATAATGTTTTATTAAATACGCAGAAATCCGTGGATTTGAAGCTAATCAACTGACACCAATCAGTTTGAAAATTTCTTTCTTGTTACTTTTAAATGCACGATAATCTGTGAAGTAGCAATAGGTTTTTCATTATTTTTAAATTCAATCTTATAAGTACAAATATAAAATAGTCTGATCCAGATATTTGAAATAAAAGCTGTGTAGCCTGTAATTATTGATAAACTATTATATATCAGTTTACATGTATGTTTTTAATCTTAGCTTTGCTGTTGTTGTTATTTTTTTGTTGAACTTTAGCTAAGCTACTCGAAGACCATATGCGCAGCCATCCTTAATTTTGAAAAGACGGAGAACCCATTGCTAACTCGTGCGCTACTCTAATCAAACAATGAGATTTGACAGTCACACTTATAAGGCTTCCAGAACCTCGAATGTGCGAGCGTGATTTTTAATTTTGTAATAACAGAGCGCGAATCACAAAACTTCAAATCCACAGTACAACACACTAATCACTGGGCCAAGATTAGCCACGTGTTTATTTTACACGAACAGAGTATGTATGTATATAACGGTGATCTTTCAAATGTTAATTTCATAGAGTAGTTAGGCTTGAATTTCACATAATGCTACTCGAAGATTATTTGCGTTAGCCCTTCCTAATTTAGCGGTGATAGACTAGAGTGAAAGCAGCTAACTCTTGGATTACTCTTTTATCGAAAATTGGTTGAATAACACTTGTTTTCACACCAATTGAGCTGAAAGTGTGGTTCTGTCCGATAATGAGGATCTGACAGTCGAATGCCCGAACACTTAAATACTCGTAATATCTGGCCTTCGTATAGTAGCTTTGGAAATACTAAAAGTACACTAAGACTATATTTTCATTAATTTATCTATAAAGCCAGTAGAAGATTAGCAATACATATAAAATTGTATACACATATTTTTGTCCTGAATGGAATATAACACATATAAGATAAATAGAAAATAAAACGCAAGATAACAAACTACATATAAAACATTAAATTTCAATTACTATGTACATTTTTCACAGAAGTACTCAAGTGAACCTAATCTTTTTTAATATATTTTTTTAATTTAACAAATTCCAATGATTATGAATTTTAATTTTCTATTGAACCTAAATTTCTACAATGTGGTAGTGAGATTTCCTCTCTGTATTTACAATTTTTATGTGAAGTACTACGGCCCTGCATGGCTAAGTGATTAAGGCACTCGACTCGTAATCCAAGGGTTGCGGGTTTGAATCTTCATCACACCAAATATACTCGCCCTTTCAGCATTTCAGTATTATGTTACGGTCAATCCCACTATTCTTGGCTAAAAAAGTAGCCTGAGAGTTGGTGGTTGATGGTGATAGCTAGCTGCCTTCCCTCTAGTATCACCCTACTACATTACAGACGGCTAGCGCAGATAGCTCTGGAGCAGTTTTACGCGAAATTCGAAACAAACCAAAGTAAAGTAGTATTGAAAATGTTAAACCAGCATTTTAATCAAATATGATGTAGAATAATTAGCCGTCAAGAATGAAGTCGGAATCATCGCGTCGAATGCCCTCTTTTGAACCCCAACTGCATTTTGATGGTTATAAAAAATTAAAATTAGTGCCGTAAATTTCCGAGTGTGGTACTACTTTATGTTCATATCGCCGTTTGTTTTCTAAAGTGTTTCTTTAATCTGATATGTTGTGAGCCATTTGTAGGACTGTTATTGACTCACAGCTTTGTTAAGCTTAAATTATTACAATGCCGACACTCACGAGAGTTTACGTTTATTTAATAATTTGGTTAATTTGACGACATTAGTATGGTTTTAAATTATTATTGAATTTGCTTTCCTTCTTTCTTTGTTTTGTTGGTAAGCACAACGGGCTACCTGTGTTGTGCCCATCATGGGTATTATAACCTGTGTTTTAGCATTGAAAGCCTTTAGACTTACAACTGAGTCGCTGGGTTTCTTTCCAACCATTCTCAAAAAGAAACATAACAAATGAAATCATTATAGTTTTCAGGCTCTGCTAGCTCCGATATTTATTTAAGATCAATTACGAACATTTATGTCGTTAGATCGGATGTTTCTAAGTTATTGTGTATGCTAATAATTATTATTTCGTTACTGAGGAAAATTAAACTAATAATAATAATAAACTATTCATTTTTATTTATGCTGCCATTTATTGCCAATATTTAGATCAATCAGTCTGAAGCTATCTTTGTTTATACAAAGTGTATAAATATGTGCCTCAACACAATTTTTGAATAATGTTGTTGGACTTAACTACTAAACAATATGGAAGAAATATGAAATAAACGTATATCTCATTCTTAAAAAAGGCGAGTATTCTATTGTCCTTATGAGAAACTGCTTTGTTTAACTTTCTCGTGGAAGATAAGAGTGTGATTTACTCATCCGGGATAAAATAATTGCAGTCTTCAAACCAGCAAGGCTTTTCAGTGTCAGAGAATGATTTATTCAAGGTAGTTGACTTGGGCGAAACACGAAAGGTCAGGGACGGGCGTCTGTGAAGTGCGTTCTATGGTAAAAATTTATGGTTCACTGCATTCTGCGACGGAAATTTTCACAATGTGTTTTTGTTTATTAGTTTAATCTAAATTCCTGGATTTGTATAGCATCAAAAATTCTCTCTCTCAGTACTTCTCATGTCAGTATCAATGGCAGATACAACTCGATAAAGTCTGCTTAAATTACTGTGAAACATTAATAACATTTCCAGACTGGTTAACTAAGGTTACAAGCAAGTAGATCTAAAGGTGGAAATGCCTAGAGGTTATCTGATCATAATAGGTTTAAAAATACGAAACAACTTCCCAACTGTAAGCAACTAATTCACATAAACAATATTCTGTTATTTAGTCGTCAATAATATCTTACACTGGATACATGAATTAAGATTTTAGTGGAATAATTCTCATTTGTGTTAGAAATAATTAATATTAAAATTTAATTTCAATCCGTAACGGCAAAAAATTTGAAAATCTTAAACTGCGTAATATTAACGACAATATAGATTAAATAAAGCCGAAATGTCTAGCTTGTCATTATGATGCCTTATATAAATGATATTGACAGAATTTCTTCTAAGATTGAACATAGTCCGAATCTAAATATATGAACCTTGATTATTTTCTTCGCATAACTACTTATACGATAACGTATTTGTATGTAAAAAGTAATAATTACTCTCGTCAAATACCAAACACAATAGAGAATCTAAATATATAGATTTAGTTCGTTTACGTTTATAATATTACAAAATATAGTAAAATATAGTTTTCATCACTATTAACAAAGTTCACAAACAGAAAAAAAATAAAGGTTGGCCAAGCTCATAACATTGTTGTTGTTTTTCGCTGGAAATGTCACAGCTTGACGTACCTAATATTAACTGAGACGCAAGAGCACAGACATTGTTGAAAACTAGCAATATAAACTCAAAGTATTTCTTGGATCACATGTCAAGAAGTTTTGTTAAAGACAGTCTCATACACATATATTTGACACTGTCTAATATAAGATTCTTTGAGCCAAACTTGTAAATATGGAAACTGGTACAGGCTATTAGAAAAAGCATATTTCATCCGTCAGGTGTCGCTATTTTCAAAACAATTTTTTTTCTCTTTTTCAAATAAAGGGAATTTTCGAATAAATGAAGTGTTTATTCAACGTAAGCATGTGTATTAAAACAAACAGTTCAAAAACCTAAGAAATTCTTCAAAAATGAAATATTTTTGAAAAAATCACAAAACATTTGAAGAACTTAACAAACAATTGTAGTTTCGTATGAAACAATAATGAGATAGCCATGCAGACCGTGCTAATATTGATGTTTTCTTTATGCTTGGAAAGAAGTGTTGTTAAGCTGTTTCGACTTCTTTAAAAAAGAATAATAATAAAATATTTTGATTAGTTTAAGAGAAACAATGAAGTTTGTTTTTTTCTGTATATGAATATAAGTAAATTCAATTTTGTTTATAATTAAGTTTTAACATTAAAAACAGCTGAAGATTGGAGAAACTGAAAAAGCGATTTTTCTTAATATATAAGAACGTCCGGAAATTATGTCAGCAAAATCTTTTGTATGTGTGTGTTTCTTAGAGATAGGAGCCTTGAACGTTTGTTATAATGACTACTATCATTCCATTAGACCCAAGATGGCACATCGAAGCGTACATGAAATATTATGGCAGAGTGACATTTCAACATATTTAGAAACAAGTATTAAAAATCATTGATTTAATTCTGGATTCTCCAAAGAGATACAGTAGATTCGTTTTTAAAAAATCGCATATTAAATAAACTTTATAAGACATAGCATCTGTCTTTATTTAACATATTCAATTAAATGTTAAGATTATCTTTACTTGATATTTTTAAACACAGGAATTTAAGTTTCAATCCAATATAAAAGTACTCTACGATTGAAGTAAAAAGACGTTTATTTGGATACCAGTATTCTACTTTAATGTATACACTTGAAATGCAGGTGTATCATTTAAGCAATAAATAAAACTAGACGAGAAATAAAATACTTTTCAAAATGATATATGTAGGCTGAGAAATACATCAATGGGCAGAATTTAAACTTACAGATATTCTAGCACCGTTAAACACCTGTGTGTAAAACGTTTCATCTTTATTATATAAAAGCATGCACTTACTTCCCTGCAATACTTCGTATGTAATGCGTTTTGTATACAATGCACTCTCTCATTATAAAGACAGAAAAACATTTGTTACATCAGCCATTTAAAATATACATATTTAGAGGCACGTATGTCGATTTAACGAGCTGAAATTCGTAAATGTTGAACACGGGCTTTAAACTACACGAGTCACAACCTCAAATCATGTTAAAGACCAATTTTGCTAGTTAAACGAGTTATGGTAATAATTGAAAGTGGTTGCATTGACCTCTTTTTCAAGCGGAAATTTGAGGTCATGAATATTTTATAGAAAAAAAAACACTGCGGTCGTTTGTGGTAAATAAGAGAACAATAGGGTTGAGGTAAAAAAAAAGAACTGTTATGTATATGATGTTAGTTGTATTATTAAAAGCTAAAAAATAATAAATAGACCGTACAACTCTTCATTTCACAACCAAATAATGTCTGTTGTGTTAAGATTACTTGAGTACGAAAATATATTTTTGTAAGTAAATAATAAAACACGTAAGATATTAACGAGCCGAAAATAACCCATAAGTTTAAGTGGATAAAACAACTGACGTTATAAGAATCGTTATGTTAGGCATAGTCCTAGACTTGTTGAATTGTTAGTAGCAGAGGTTGTGTTAGTGTATACGGCCCCTAGTGGCACACAGCAGCATGTTTTCGAACTTGCAATGCTAGAAACCGGGTTTCGATTCCCGTAGTGGGTAAAACGGAAATAGTCCTTAGTAGAGCTTTGTGCTTAATTACAAACATATCGCTTTGTTAGTATTCAAGTATTAAAAACAAAACGTACATATTTGTTGCTTCATTGTTATGAAGCTAGATATAGTAATACAGAAAGTTTTAACACTTCTATAAAGTATTGAAAGAAGAAAGTCAAAACTACAAAAAAATGAGTTTCAAAAAATTTAAAACATTTTAACCCTATTATGGCTCAGTCGAACAAAATTATGATGATTTGCCAAATTTATTACACTAAGTTTTTGTAGACCCGAAGGTCGCGGGTTCGAAACCCGGTCGCACCAAACATGCTCGCCCTTTCAGCCGTGGGAGCATTATAATGTGACGATCAATCCCACTATTCGTTGGTAAAAGAGTAGACAAAGAGTTGGTGGTGGGTGGTGATGACTAGATGTCTTTTCTCTAGTCTTGCACTGCTAAATTAGGGACGGCTAACGCAGATAGCCCTCGAGTAGCTTTGCGCGAAATTAAAAAAAACACAAAGAACAATAGTTTTTGTAGTTTTTAATTTCTTGTTTCGATACACTTCGTAGCATTAAACTTACTTCCTGTATTACTGTAGCTAGCTTTTGTATATAACTATTTCTACGTGTCTTTATAAAATGTAAAAAAAAATGTTTTTCTACTTGCTTGTTTCTTTTCATTAGCTACATGCGCAAGCTATGCCCAACATGGGGCGTATTTATACTCGATTCGATTTTATTACTGATCAGAATCTCTACTAACCTACCATTAAATCTAATTCTACGCCCAAAATAGCACATTTTCCTTTATATATATATCTACTGGTATCCTTTTCGTTACAAGAAAGGAATAATTGAAACCTCGCAAAGACTGAAACGTTTTGGGAAATAATTTAAGGTTCATCCTTTTTATGTACATTTGTCTAGAAAATTCAACTACTTATTTACTTAATTAGATGAAAATTAATTGAAAGAAAGAAATTTTGATTCGTCCCATAAACGCGTATATGGCGATCTTAGGCAACTTTACAAGCACAATAAACTTTAGTTTTGCTCAACTAATACTGTTAAATACTTGTTTTTAGTTTTCCGATATTTTTAAGGTGGTTTTAAACTGAAAATTTTTATGTCTGCCATGTTGTTTTATCACGCTTTTTACTATTAAGTACTACAGTACTTAAATATATTTTTATTATTGTACCTTGACATAGTGTACTGCATTTTTGAAAGTATTTTAAACTCTATTCTTAAAAGTTAAAAAAATAACGTTTGTTTTCAGTTAAGCATTAAACTATGCAATTAGTTACCTGGGTATCGAAGTGCGGATTTTAGCGTATAAATCCAGAGCCTTGCAAAAGAGGAGTGCAAACAATGTTAATTATTAGAGTCATTCAACAATTGTGAATAGTATTTTACTGTAGTATACATAAAAACCTTAGGAACTATTTATATAATGTGTAGTTACTAAGGCTTGATAAAATAAAACAAAGAACTCTGTACAGAAAAAGAAATTCTTAGATTCATGGATGGCAGAAACAAACAGTTATATGAGAATTTTCTTGCTTGAATAAACAGAAAATTAACTTTGTTATCTCAGCACTTAAAAGCAGATTCAGGGACTGGAATAATATTAACTTATGCTTCAAGTAACTGAATTACAATAACGACTACTGGTTTAACAAACAAGTCCGTCATAGGAAACTTCTGCTATATGTTTTTTTGTCCTACTCCTTACGACATCTGGTAGCATAGCAGTATGTCTGCGGACTTGTTATGCTAGAAATCGGATTTTCATACTCACGATGGGCAGTGTTGAACAAGCCCATTATGTGCTCATCAACAGTCAAACAAAATCCTTACTCTCACTTTACCAACTTTAAGAAAACATTGTGGTACTTGTTTCCTGGCCCCCCAGTGGCTCAGCGGTATGTCTGCGGACTTACACGCTAAAATCCGGGTTTCGATACCCGTGGTGGGCAGAGCACAGATAGCTCAGTGTGTAGCTTTGTGCTTAATTCAAAACAACAAAACAACTTGTTTCATGTCATGTGTAGCACTTAAAATTATGGTTTAAGTAAATATAACAAAAAACAAAAATAGAATATTTATTCTGGTCCAAAAGTATCGATAGACAAAATGCAATAGTAATGAGAGGAAGTTTTAGCAATTATTTAGTTAACGTGTTAGGCATGTTTTTTTAGGATAATGGATGTAAAAAAAAGACTGTTGAAGGTGATATTTACAATCAGTATCTTTGACCTACGATGTTTAGAACGTTGTGAATGCAGAGACACAACATACATTCAAGGTAATAGAAAAAATATTGTTATTTCAATAAACTTCTATGACGAGAGCCATTGATTTAACTGTATGAAACTTACGTTTGTTGTGCAGAGCATCATTAGGTGAGAGTGTTTTACCGTAAGATTATGGACTTTCTAACCTCAGTTAATAAAACCACAATGATCAACATTATTATTTCTTTGAGATTTATAAAATGAGTTAGTTATTTTATACTGACACTGTTAGGGTTGTCCTAACAAATACTGTTCAGTGAAACACATCATGGAAGTCAAAATTGTTTGTGTCTCATAAATGATTTTTCACAACAGCATAATACTGAATAATAAAGAATGTTTAAACTTGATAGTTTTGTCACTTTTAAAACAGTATGCATAAAATGATTCAGTATTTTTAAACTAAGCACGGCTTATTTGATATATGAACTATCTGACCTGATAAGAAACCCCTAAATTCGGGTGTAACCATTCAAAATGGAGGTCAACCATTCAGCAGCATGTTTTCTTCCCATGTAGCTATAACTAAATAGAGAGATTGACTCTGATAATTATAACATCCATACATTGAAAGTTCATAGTATTCAGAGCTCACATCACAGCTCGAACCTTCGAGCTCGTGATATGCTGCTGCTCGGTATGCAAAACGTCAGTCCACGACAAACCCATATGTTAGAGACGTCTTCCACATAAAATATTAAGCTACAAGGAAATGTTAAATGCAGATAACACTCCTCATGCATGATAGATAGATTATTTAATTCGCTTTTAATTTATTAAGTAAAACACATGCGTACACAGTGGGGAGGGAGCAAGAAAGCTCGATTGATGCAAACAAATTATACTTATATAGCTATAGTGCAGCTACTCATGGTATTTAACGTTTTCTACGTGGTCTATATTGTTATGATGAAGCATTAGCACTTTTGTTGGCTTGAAATAGAGCATGCAATAATTTCTTTTGACAATTCGTAATTGGAAGCACGAAGCCATATTACTACTGGGAGGTTTTGCAAGCCGAATCAATTACAGCAGGTGTCTGTAACTTGTTGGCAATAAATTTTCACAATAAACAAACGGTCATACAATCCACTTCTTTTTAGATAATATGTGAAACCAAGTCAAACGTATATAAAAATGTTATTCACACTATTGGTTTTCACAGTTGTATCTAGAGCTTTAACTAATTCTTTTTTTTTTGTCAAAGTCCACAAGGGCTGAGTTGAGATTTGCACAAATCGAAGAAAGGCTGGCTCCTCTATTTAATATGTAATAAAGGCCTGCGACGTTTAATTGTCTTGAACTTTTTACATATTTTAGTGTAATTGCTGTACACTTAATCTGAATTTTCTTCGTATAAAAAGAGACCACAGCACGTGGTTTTGAGACTAAAACACGTAGATTTTACCAAAAAATCAAAATAAATAAGGATGAACTTTCGTATAACATCAATATTTCCCCCTTTTTTCAGTTTGTTTGTATTTTTGTTAACCAACATAATAGTAAAAAAATATTCATTGTGGTAAATGGAATAAAAATTTGATCTAAGTAAGAGGTTTCCCCCCATTTGAAAAATAACAAATAAACACTCTTAAGCGATAGAAAAAAAATAATATTATTTCTGAAATTTTTGTAGCTGAATTATGAAAAACTCCGTTCTTAAGATCATAACAACTTTTATGAAGTTTAAATTTGCAGGTCTGTATAATCATTATGATTCTACCGCCAGTCAACATTGAAACTGCATGCAAGTTATTTGTGTAAAAGCATACTCTGTGTGTAAATAGCTAGGTACTGTACTATGTAATAAAACGTACATATTTATGCTAATTTAAGTGTAGCTTTCCATGCAATGAGTTGTTGACCTTTCATTGGATGTCTGTGCAGTTTTTTTAACACTCATACGATTGTTTAAGCTGTATTTTATGCAAAATTCTTTCCAGATTTAATTTTATAGGACCTGGTATTTTTGCAAATGTTCTGGAAGACATGCCCCAGACTCCTGTACCATCAGTATGTTTGTGTGTTTTTATAGCAAAGCCACATCAGGCTATCTGCTGAGCCCACCAAGGGGAATCGAACCCCTGATTTTAGCGTTGTAAATTGACATACCGTTGTAATAGCGGGGACCGTATCATTAGTGTGTGTTGGCGTTTGATCTTAGAAATTAGTATCCGCTTTCAAACGTTCTTCGTACAGGCCTGAAATATAATAAATAAAAAATAAAACTACGTAGTTCAAGGTTTGGTTTCTTGTGTGTTTGTGTTTAGAGAGCTCGACTTGATCTGAAATATAATGAATATACAAGATAAAACTATGTGGTACTAGGTTTTATATCTTGTTTTTGTGTGTGTTTGTTTGGGGAGCTCGATTCGGAATTTAAGAGTCGCCAGTTTAAATCTTGTCCCGCGAAAGAATGGTTACCCGTTCAGCCGTTGGGGTGCTATAACGTAATGGTAAATCCCACTTTTCGTTGGGAAAGAAGTATCCAAAAACTTGACCGTGGATGGTGATGACTGGTTTCCCTCTTGTAGGTAGGCCCGGCATGGCCAGTTGGTTAATGCACTCGACTCGTAATCCGAGGGTTGCGTGCTCGAATCCCCGTCGCACTAAACATGCTCGCCCTTTCAGCCGTGAAAACATTATAATGTGACGATTAATCCCACTATTCGTTGGTAAAAAGTAGCCCAAGAGATGGCGGTGGGTGATGATGACTAGCTGCCTTCCCTCTAGTCTTACGCTGCTAAATTAGAGACGGCTAGCGCATATAGCCCTCATGTAGTTTTGCGCGAAATTCAAAACAAATAAATAAATTGTTTTTTGTTTGTTTTTGCTTTGAATAACACATTTGTACTGTTGTAGTGTGAATATTCATATGTTTATATACAACCAGGAGTTTAAACTCTGACAATCGTTCGTTTAATAGGATAAAACTTACAGGTTTCCAGTAATCTTGTAGTAATAAACAAATCCTTTGCTCTTTCATTTATAACTTTCACGGATTTGTAACGCGAATACAAGGGACTGATCCTCTTTGGAGGAAGTGTAGATAGTGAATTGGGTATTTTTTCGCTGAAACAATCAAACATTAACTACTAAAAAAAGACAAATCACATTCGTATGGTTTAATCTATTTAACTGCAAAGCCCGCGTATAAACAAAACCGGTCGTTTCAATTGTCTGACCGATGTATCTTATAACATCTTCATTATCTTTGCCGTACTAAGATGAGATTACGCTTCACTAAAGCTAAACATATAACGTGTGATAAATGAATTCTTTGTCTTAAAAATAGGTATTACGTTTTCATTAGTCTCCGATAGTCAAATTTTCCGTGAGAGCATCGTTTTCTTTATTTATTGTCGTAAACAAAAATCAAATGAGCAAGCGCAGTATTACGCAACCTATCAGTGAAGTAACAAACTATTACATTTGAAAAAATATAATTCCAATGTTGACGTGTTTTAATACTATGGCGATGTTTTATTATTCTTGTCACAATACTGTTATGTATTAAAAAAAGTTAATATTAATCAAATATCTAGCAATAATACATTCTTTTATTACGCTTGTTAATTTATTTTATGTACCAATAGTAAACCTCTTAGATATACAGGCATAGAAATACGATCAGTCTTGAACATTTCTCAATCACGTTGTTGTTGTTTGATTTGAGCACAAAACTATATAATAGGCTATCTGTGGTCTACCCACAAAGGGTATCGAAACTCAGTTTTTAGCGTTTTAAGTCCGCAAACATGCCGCTTTGCCACTGGGTTAGAGCCTTTTGAATTATGACTAACTCTACCGAACTTTAACTGATTCACTTACACTTCTTACATAAACTAATATTATACACATCTCTCGTTCTAGTTAGGGCTAAGCTTTCATTTGCATATAGTTTTAGATAATCTATACTATCCTATATTTGGAAAAGTTTCGTCTTATTAGGTTCCATAAAATATTTCCTATTTTTTGTGTGTGTTTTCTCCACATTGCGAAAAATGCATGTTTACTAATGAAAAATGGAACTTGTACTTCAGTGCAAAGCTACACTCACGGTAATTGAATCACAGATTTTAGCTTACCCCTGAGGAGATGAAAAATGACAGTAATTAACTTTTATAACAAATATAGTTCTTTAATGTTCTTTAGCTATACTACTGCTAAGAGAGCCACAAGCACCGTGTGTCAAAACTCTCAATTATTTTTCGTTACAGAATAACTCCAACACCACACCGTATAAATTCATGATAGTCACAGTTCTAGACACTTCTTTTGGTAATGTTAGTAATATGCAAATTGCCATCACGTTTTGATAAAAACACTATATCACAAATATACGTAAAAAATATTGACAAATGTTTAGTTCATAGAAGTATTTGGAAATAAACGTTGTTTAAGCGACGGTATAGCGTTTGATTGAACAATTCAAAACGTTTATTTGTGTTGTTTTTTAAGTACAAACTTTTAGCTCGTAGTTCTATACTCTTCAAAAAAAGAAAGGCAAAATTTGAGACACATTGTTAACAAGTTTATTTCGGGTAGTTCTATATGACTTGTGTGAAACTTTGCACATTCACTGCTGAACATCCAAAGTTTGCAAAGGCGAAGTCTACGCTCACTAGTTGAAGTTTAACGTCACTCAACGTCAATAACGAGTATACCCCCTGTGAGCATCAATAACTGCTTGGCATCTCCTGCTCATGAAAGCGATGAGATGACGAATCACATCCTGTGGAATGGCTGTCCACTCAGCCTGCAAAGCTGCTGCAAGCTGAGGTAGAGTCTGCGGTTGAGGTTATCGCCGTCGCAGACGTTGATCCAACTCGTCCCAAAGATGTTCGATGGAGTTTAAATCTGGTGATCTGGAGGACCAGGGAAGAACGTTGATGTTGTGGTGTATCAAGAAGACAGTGGTGAGTCGGGCTGTGTGAGAACGGGCGTTGTCATGTTGATAAAATGTCGTTGACGTTAATCTATGATGGGTTGCACATGGAGCCTAAGAATCTCGTCGACGTATCGTTGAGCCATAAGATTCCCTCGAAAGTGCAAAAGGTCTGTTCTGGCACTGTAGGCGGTGGCAGCTCACATCATGACGCTGCCATCACCAAATCTGTCAACTTCCTGCACACAGTTTGCTGCAAAACGTTTATCTCGCGACGGTAAACACGGGTCCTTCCATCCTGCCTACGGATCATAAAACGTGATTCATCGCTGAACCAAACATACCTCCGTCGTCAATAAGGCCATACCCGATGTGCCCGAGTCCACTGCAGCCGTGCTTGACGATGTTGCTGGGTGAGGATGACGCTTCTGAATGGACGTCGAGGTCGGATTCATGCATCTCGTAGACGGTTGCGTACTGTCTGATCGGAAATCCTACGCAGCTCTGGAATGGTTGAGGCAGTGGACGTCGCAGTGGTGGTCCTACCCGAAGGTGACGTAACCGGATGTAGCGATCTTGTGCGGGCGTGGTCACACGAGGTCTGCCAGATCGTGGACGGTCATGAGTTGATCTATGTTGTTGGTGACGATTCCATAGCTTTGTGATGGTTCTTGTGTGGACATTCACAGCTCTGGCAACATTTGATCGAGGTTCGCCAATGGCGTTGTTACGTTGTGCTTCAGTCAGTCTTGGCGTAACTGTATTGCGTGTCGGTGGCTTAACACTGAGCTATGGAAACCGAGAACTCGTCAATTTTTTAGGGATTTTGCACGTGTTGCACTTGCAAAACATACAAATCTCTCAAACAAATTTATTGGACACAAATGCGTTTTGGCGAAAAATCCGATGTTTTCCTCCGTTTTCAAAGTGCACGACTTTTATTGTCATTTTGGTCTGACAATCAGTGCCTTAGCACGTGTAACATCACATACTCTGATCTTGTAACGTTATTACATATATTTCTCTTTAAAATAAAAAATATCCTTTTTGCGTTTCATTTTTTTGAAGAGTATATTATCTATCCACCGACTTGAGGCCTTGTTGCCTTATTACACTTTTGGACTTACAATATCAAGTGTTTTCGATTGATGTATTTGACCATGTCAAAGGTCTCATATGTTAATTTACTCTAGTCCTGCTTTAAAGAATTTTAATTTGAGGGTAGGATGGCAGAGATCATGATGATTAATAAAAATTAATTAGGTTTTAGGCGCGCTCCACGCTTGGTATTGCTGGCGCACAAAAATATAACAAATATAAAGTAGAAAAAGTTTCGTACATTAGTTTATTCTAGTATAAATATTCCTTAGAGAATTTTAAGTGCTGCGGTTATTGGGACTTACCTCTTGTTTATTTTATTTTTTCCCCAAAAATCAGAAAAGAAATACACAGTCCACCACAAAGGAATCGTTAGCGTTTATTTATTGTATTTTTGTGCGTTTAGTTAAAGATTTACAGGAAATTTAAAAGTATAATAATAACTCAAAACTTTATATTGTTAAGCAGTGATATAGAAGGAATAATAATAAGAAGAACGTTTCAGATTTTAAAATAACATGTGCTCATTTTTATCAGTGTTTTTAAATATTGATTTCGTTCATAGATATCTAAATTTCTCTTGTTTACTTTAATATAACTATTTTAACATTCAGTTCTGCTTGGAACATTTTATAAAACCTATTAACATGCTTGTTTGGTTTGAATTTAAGCACAAAGATACACCACGTGTTTTGAAAACCCGGTTTCTATCATCGTAAGTCCGCAGACATAGCACTGTGTCATTGGGAAGCAGATCATTAAAATCTTGTTATTTTCATTTCATTAAAATAACCATCGTTATTGAGAAATAAGAACATTATTCCAAAATGCCAGCGTGTTCAGAACATTTATCCCACTACTGTTACCACTGTCATTATAATGTCACCTGTTTTAGGCAGTTCAAAGAGACTACCTATGTTCCAGAACAATCAACTTGAATGTGATGTTTCGAAACGGATAATGAACATAATTGTGAGAACGTTCGATTCATTATTAAAAGACCCTGCTTCCAACGAGTATGATTAATTTAGTTGGTGCCGATAACATAGTTATATACAGAATTCAGAACACTCCCAAGTGGCGTTCAGATAGCTTGAATCTGTCACCAGCTTTCTGGTTTATGATTTATTCTCTACTCTAGCAAAATCACTCTCATGTTACTATTAAGCGATAAGACCTTGGCTTCTTCAAGAAGACTGTAAATACAACAACACTGGACCTGTATAATACCTACCTCATGATTGTACTCATCATGTTATAGTGCTGAAAATCCTGAGACTGTGAACAAAATAATAGTATGTAAGAACAGAAAGTAGCTATAGACATTTTTAACACTTTGTGTATGATTAATTTGTTTGTTATCACTTTCCATTTCCTCTTCTTAAAACTCTCACTATCATTTTTTAGTGAAAAAATACAACTTAGTTAGAGATTAATGAGTTGTTACGGTAGTTATTATTTCTAATAAAAATTGTTTTCGTTCTTGTCTTCAAGTTGCAAAAAGCTGTTGAAGATGTTAAAACACTTTACAGCACAAAATGGTTCAAGTTATTCCCGAGACTGTTACAGTATTTCTTATACTAATTTGTTATCACATTCTAAACAGTCATGAGTCGAACCCACCTTAATGTAAAAATTCTCACATGAGGATGTTGTTAATGTGCAGTATAATGTAAATAAAGCAGAAATAATAACGTTAATGAGAAATAAAACATAACAACACACACACTATTATAGGCTAATTTTAACACTTTTAGTCAGACCTTTTGCAGCACTAAAATGGAAGAATTAGTTGCAAGGGGCAACGTGGAGTCTGGAATATCGTTTAATCTTTGGAAAAACTTATAAACATTCGGACTTCTGAAGAATGGAATACAAAGTTTAAGATCAAATCACGAAAACTATGTTTTAACCATTTTAATTATAAACAGATTGCACTAAATCCATTTGTTTCAAGATAATCTATTTAAAACAAGTCAATTGTACAAATATTTCTTTAAACTATTGTTTATCACAATTGGTTCTATACAGCTCCACATAATTCTCTTTTACGTCAAAAGTCTACACAGTCTAGTTCAGTTATTTTGGGATTCAAATGAAAAGAGGAATTATTTCTTTTCTTGTCTGTTATCACAATACAAGGCTGCAATATTCTCCATTAAATCACCACTATAGCTATTATATAAAACATTTGTATGCAGATATTTAAATGATTGTCAAATTTTTGGCAAAGTCCATACAGGCGAGTCCAATTACTTCAGAACATCCTTTGATTAGACAAATTATTCTCCTCCATCTTTTTATTACAATACAGACTGTGAAACTCGTTTTAGAAATCGCCTGTTTCGTCTAAACACAGTCTAACTTCACTTTTACTTTCACATTCACTAATTTACTGTATCTACACTTATTTATAACAAGCGGCAGAAATTTAGAAATATCTGACCTTTTAGTAAAAACAATATGAAAAATAATGAAAGAAAACCTAGAAGCAGTTAACAATATTACAAGTACAACTATTAAACTATGTAAACAGCTTAGCAGATAGAATTATTTACAATTGCCCGCCCTTCGTTTTCTTTCTCACCTAAACATCTTAACATAAATTGTGTAGTAACCAGTAACTATAAAGTATCGTCACCCGATAACTTTGTGGTTTGCAATAAAAATGAGAATATACTAACATTTATGATCAAAATCAGGACAAGAAGCATCGCAACGAAAATATATTATGGACCATAAAAAAATTAGAAAATATACTACCAATTTTTAATCATCAAGGAAATGGACGACCTAAAAACGTTAGTTTTTCTATGTTTTTATGTTCGTTACTATTTGTTTTATTTGTCTGTTTATTGTTAAGCTCAAATATACACAATAGGCTCTTTGTGCTTTCCTACCACAGGTATAAAAATTTAATATTTTGAGTTATAAGCCCTGAGACTTGCTTTTTCTCATCTGAAAACACAAGGAGAACGTAAAGGACCTAACAAGTCTATGCTGCTAAACACAATGGGTGTTCACCTTTAAAATTCCTTGAACAATTTATTTATGTCAAACGTGGATATTAAGATTCACAAGAGTTTAACAGTTGTATAATAGTTTTTTTACATTATTTTGGAAATATGGTAAAACTCAATGAATACAATCCAAGTTTTTCAATTGAAATTAACTAAATTCAACGTTCAAAATTCCTCCCAACATGTTTATGTGTGTTGTCAAATCGCTCGTGAAAGACTCTACATGGCTAGGTGGTCAGGGCGCTTGATTCGTAATGTGAGGGTAGCTGGTTCGAATCCCAGTCACACCAAACATGTTCGACCCTTTCAGCTATTGGAGCATTATAACATGACGGAAAATCACACTATTCGTTGGTAAAAGAGTAGAGTTGGCAGTGGGTGGTGATCACTAGCTGACCCTTCGCTCTATTGTTACATTTCTAAATTAGGGAGAGTTAGCACAGATATCCATCAAAAACAAAAAAACAAAGCCACGTAAGTAAGAATTTCAAAGTGAGTTATGAGAACATTAGTTATACACAGAACGTTTTCATTATAACGTCAGATAATGGTAACGAAAATCTAATTCTCGATAAATAACACTATGTCAACAAATTTGTTGACGTTTTACAAAATAAAATACATTTAATGATTCGACAACGATACGTAAGCTAAAAGATTCGCATGGATCTCATTTTGTCCCTAAAAACAAGGAGAAAGAACAAAATATAATAACTGAGAAACAGTTGGAACGACAAACTTTTATGATACAAGTTGTCCAGTAAAACCTACTGTGATAAACTTTAGAATATTTACATTTCAATAATGTTTAGTACATTTTCTTAAGAAACTCACAATTAATGATTACACTGTCAGAAGTAGTTTTGGGTTTTCCTCTGCAATTCAGAAACTGAAGTTGGTGGCCATGTCATTAATTTTAGGTTAAACATAACTTTTTCTTGTGTATACATATATTAGAGAAAGAAATATACTGTCAGCATCCATAAAATTTGTCATCCGTTCTACGTTATGTTTTTCATTGGTTATTTTCTTCTGCAACCAAGGAAGTGCATTTTAAGCTTAATAATGTTTTTACGATGAAATTAATGGGATCGGTTAAGTGTTAACTTTGGTGACTATTTTTTTACGTTATCATGAAAACAGTTGGTTGAAGCATTATATCATTGTTGATGACCTATTAAAGTACTTAATATGAACTTAAAGAAACATAAATCAGTTTTTTCAATCGAATAAAAGTTAAATATTACTTTAAGTGCTAGGTTGAATATGAAAGTTAACTCAATCTCAACCATTGTTAACGTACCGAAATTACATCATCAGAGTATGTAAAAGTGTAGTGTTCATAATTTGAAATCTAGTTTATATATACGTTTATTTAGCAAGTTTTTAGTAATCAAGATACCTTTTCTACTAAATAATTTACTTGGTTACGACTGATTTTGCTAATTCCTGTTACACCAAACATGCTAACCCTTTTAGCTGTGGAGGCATTATAAAGGTATGGTCAATCCCATTATTCCTTGGTAAAAGAGTAGCCAAAAAGTTGGCGGTGGGTAGTGATGATTAGCTAGCTGTGTATTCTCTGCGTTACACTGAAAATTAGGGACTGCTAGCGCAGATAGTCCTCGTGTAACTTTGTGCCATATTCAAAACAAACGAAACCAATGTATACAGTTGGGTT
The DNA here is from genome assembly GCA_011833715.1 of Carcinoscorpius rotundicauda. Lineage (NCBI taxonomy): Eukaryota > Metazoa > Arthropoda > Merostomata > Xiphosura > Limulidae > Carcinoscorpius > Carcinoscorpius rotundicauda. Next base: position 47,144,023 of record CM022395.1, on the reverse strand, counting down.
ATGCATCAAAAATATGGAAAGACATTGATTTAAATTCTGATTCTAAAGAATATTTCATGATAAAATATGTTCTATAGATATAGATATAAGGCTCATGAGAAATACAACGAACATCATAAGTTTTAATCAGGAAAGTTCAAATATGGGGAGTTTTCAGTAAGTTTTTCTGTCATTTACAATCAGCATATCAAACTTATTTCTAAAGAAAGCTACAATATGCATCGTCTGTTCTGGATGATTGTTCGTTGTGCAGTATTCTAAACAAAAACATATATTATATTCAAGTATGTGTGTTACGTTTTCTTGTAGCAAAAGTCACATTGGGCTATATGCTGAGTCCGCCGAAAAGATTCGAACCCCTTATTATAGCCTTGTAAATCCGAAGACTTATCGCTGTATCAGCGGGAGACATATTCAAGTAACCAAGATATTATTGAGATAAAGAGATAGGAGAAAAATTAAAACAAAATTCGTTCATGAGAAAAGCTGTTCTTAATAGATGGATATAAATGTTTAAAAATTAAACCAATGCCAGTTTATGAAAAACACGGATCTAGATAAACAGAGAGAAAAATTAAAATAAAAAAACAATTTGTTTATGTAGAAAAGCGATTCCATGTAGATAGAAAGAAGGAGGAAAAATTAAAGCAATGCTTGTGTATGAGAAGAGCTATTCTATACGTCAGCACATTCCGCAATTTTATTATTGTTATTATTTTTGACAAAACAGCACCGAAAATAATTTGTTGCAGTTAAATTATTGCTAGATAGAAAACTAAATCTATAGAAAATGAGTTGAACCTGAATGAATTCCGGGAAAAATTTAGTTGATCAATTGATGATACTAGGAGCATTTTAAAGCTAACAGTTGTAAAGGAAAATAGTATCAAAACGATAAATATAATCTGTTTTTGCTTAAACATACAATAAGTCCTCCTAAATTTGTAAAAGTTTTAGTTATAACTGTTTGATCTAGAAACAAAATACTGCTATAGCCAAAAAGTGACATGATGTATTATCATATATGTTGGGGAACTGACACCATTGCAATGACGAATCACCAGATGAAGAATCGTGAAGCGCCGATTACAATAAATCGTATAAAAATAACAAGAACTGTAGACAATACCCAGCGTCAGTTGGATATTAAGGAAACCATGCTCATATCTTTTAACCTGGAATAAACGAAAACTTCAGTGATGGACTTTTGTTAACCATTGAAAATGCCCGTCAGTTCAACATTACCAAAGAAACTGATGAAATCAGACGTGGTTGTAAATGATTTAATTTTGCAATTTTTGTCGACAAACCATACTTTAGTTGAAAGTCCTTATAAACTTGTATTAGCACATTGCCTCAGAGAAGCTGACAGAAAGCTTCTTATAAAAATAGTAAACTCCTTACACAGACAGGAAATCATGTCAATTATTTTGCTATGCATGATGAAACTAATGACCAGAGGTGAAGGTAAGGAGTTTGTGATAAACCATTTGTTCTTCTTTTGTTATTGTTACAGAAACTAATGGTATGCAAAAATTCACAATTTCAGTAATGAGGTTAAAGTTCATAATATAGCTAAAAAATATTAATGAGTGCAACTGGTTCTTGAAATACATTACTTCTTCTAAAATGTAATAAAATTATGAATATTTTTGATAAAACATTATTTTTGAAAAAAAGCTAGGTTTCCTAACACTATTCTTATATAGTATTTGTATATCTTGAAATAAATTATTTTTTCTTAACCCCAACTGAACGAATCTTTAGTGTTTTTTTAACATAATTAAAAACCTCAACCTCAAGATACTGAGCATAACCACAATTTGTAAATTCATTTTCTGATGAAGTATCTTTACCTGTTACTACGTTTGTAGTTAACCACAAAGCTACAGAATGGACTATCTGTGCAGCGCTCATTGCAGGTGTCGAAACTCACATTTTACGAGTCCGCAAAATTACCGTAAGAATTGATGATAACTCCATCCCATTTTTAAGTAGATACGTTTTGGAACCTTATAGCTCAGATTATCTTAAAGTCCATACGACTAAATCTCAGATTATAGGTATCTTAGCATTTCTTTCTAGTTTTATTTTTCAATAATAGTTATCTAACATTTTTTTCACACTGTTAGTACAATCCATTGAGTGGTTAGAAACTATACGTGAAGTACGTAGTTTAGTCCAGAAACAATAGTGATAATACATATAAGCTGAGAGAAGAAAAACGTAGAGGATTTGTCACTGATGTGAGCAACAAGGACAATATATTAAAGTAAAAGAAACAACTAGAATTCCAATAAGTTAAGCCCACGACATCTTGCTGGGAGTATAAGAGAAAAGAAATAAGAATTTACGATAAATTCACTGTAATCAAGTAGAGAACAGCCAAAGATATCGTTAACAGCTATTGTATCCAAGTGGTGACTCAATATGATCAATAATCATTATAGGATACTGTTTTCTTTGGTCAGTTGGCCTCTGACATTAAGCGTTTCTTGTCAGTACGTTATACTGGATTATTTTCATTAATGTTACCATTATTTTGAATTATTTAATTGATTACATTTTAACTTGTTTGAATTCCAGTCCCTATTAAAAGTCCCTAATACTAATCAGTGAAACCAGAGAAAACAGATTAACATGAATTAATAATGACTGTCTCCCGAGTGAAATGTTTAATTACAAGGCATTGTTCCAAAATACAACTTCCAATGACAACTGTAATGCAGAAATGAAAGTTTGTCACTGACATTGTCGAAGTACGAGTACTCTTAATCAATGAGAGGAGTTGTCCGTTAAGCAACAATGAAATGCTGATCTAACATTTGACGAATATGAGAAAACTATCCAGGAAAAACAAATATCAGAAGAATACACTAATTAGTGTGAACGTGCTTTATAGTCACTATGAAAAAAACCTATACACTGGATAGGTGAAGTGAATAATACGTATTAATTGGACACTTTTCAGTTCTTTACATTATATAGTCGCACAATAAAAGATATAATAAATAAAGTTATTATTCAGGGTTACTGATGAGTAGTGGAATTATCCCAAACTGGTATAACACAATAACACATGTTGATCAAAGTGTGGATTTAACTGGGTTGGCTTCATTTTCATTATATATGTTTCAAAACAAACGAGATTATTTACAATGGCGCCTTATTTTTAATATCAAGTGAAGAAGCAAAGATATTTTTCATTGCACTCAGGGTGAAAAAGCTGTGGAAAAATACAAAGTTGTTGCCATACACTTCAGCATTAAGAAAACAACAATATTTCATGGCTAAATACCTGAGATATATATGGTGGTTTGTAATCCACATTCATAAACATGTCGCTTTATTGAGAAACTACCTTATAAAAATTTCAGGTTGACTCTTTAAAGAGATATATATGACTGGCTACTTACAAATATATGTAAATAATTTTATATAGCTAGAAGACAGGATCATTGTGGATGTATATAGAACTAGCTTTTTAAACTTACAAGACTGTAGAGTTAACACGTTAAAATGGTTCTTAGAGAAGTAACTGTCTCTTTATCGGCATACATATAACTGGTTCTTTATGGGTATATTTAGTTAATTATTTATAGCCATGATATCTATAACTATATATATAACTAAGTTTTAAAGGAGGTAAAGGATTGGATATGTGAGCTGCTTGCCACAATTTTTTGTAAGTCCTTGAATAGTAGACAAATACCAACAGATTGGAAATCAGTTTATGTCACTCCTCTTTTCAAGAGAGGTAATAACAATTGCCTCAGTAATTATGGGTCCATAATTGTAGGAACAGTTTTGAAAAGCCTGATTAAAGATACTTTATAAAGTTATTTAACGTGCTAAGTTTAGTATTTTATCAGATAGTCATCATGATTTCACTGAGGGAAAAATTTTGCCTTATATATATCTTTTGACATGCTTTGAAAAATGTTACCTCATATGTAAATAAGAATAATGGTGTAGATTTGGTGTATCTGGATTTTTAGAAAGCCTTTGACAAAGTGTCACAATAAAAGGTTTGTAAAGACACTTATCTCTATAAGTGTGGGGGTAAGTTAACTAATTGCTTTGATAAAAGTAAGCAGAAGGTTGTTATAAATGGAGTTCAGAAAACTGGATTAATGTTGTAAGTGGTGTACCTCAGAGCCCAGTCTTAGGACCATTATCCTTTTTTTTATTTACATTAATGACACAGATGAAGGTATGATCAATAAGTTACTTAAGTTTGCTGATGATATCAACGTCTTTGGTGTTGCTGGCTGAAGAGGAAGCTGCTACTTTACAAAAGGATTTAGATGATTTATTGAGTTGGATAGATAAATGGCAGATGGGTTTAACTATAATAAATGCGAGATACTGCATGTGGGTTATCATAATTTGAATTATAAGTATAATTTGAATGTGAAGAACCTCAACAGTGTCACGAAAGAAAATGATCATGGTGTACTGGTTGATCAGTCTCTTAAGTCATCCAAGCATTTACATGTAGGAAAGATAGAAGCCATCTTCGGCTAAAACAATTTTATTTTTTTCAATAGGATGGTTGGCCTATGGAATTGGTTGCCTTCGGATATTGCAGAGGCAGTTACTTTGAGTGAGTTTAAAGAAATCTTGATAGATATATGAATGATAAGAGTTAGCTTTAATTTCTTTCATTTGTTTTATAGTTTTAGTTTTACCCCGAAGGGGAGAAAGACAAAATAGACCAACAGGTCTCTTGTTGTCCCTAAACATTATGTTATATATTTGAGATAAGCACGCCACAGATCCTCAAAATCCTGTGTAACCACCAGGTTTTAAATTATCCTGCCCAATCTGATCTCTTTAAATTATCAATTATGAATTTGAATATTTATGGAGAATATGGTAACTATATCGTTGTAAATCTGGATTGGGGTAATAATGATGAGATTAAAACAGGTTTCGTAAATTATGGGGTCTTCTAGTTTGGTAAAAAAAACACCCCACACAACACTCTTTTGCTTTGAGGCCACGATTATGAACTATTTAGCTAACTCGTTAATGTGAGCTTTGAAAGAACAGCAGAGCATATGGGCAGTAGATGGCGCAAATAATTCCGCAGCATAAAGCGCATTTAACATAAATAGCGATATGAAATTTTGTTATTTTTAGTACTAAAAAAAGTATACAAGTCTTCAAATATAATTTTGTTTGTTTAACTTAAGCTACACAGCGGTACATCGGTATTTTGCCTACCACGGCTATCGAAACCCGGTTTCTAGCTGGTGAGACCGTAAATATACCGCTTTGCCACTGAATGTCTCCCAATCTCCCAAAGGAAACGTATACCTATTATATACAGCATTTAAATGTGTATCACGCATTTAAAAATATTAATATTTGTTATAAATTAGTGTTATTTTGTTTGTTTTTATCACCTGAAATAGAACATGAGTTTCATGGTATTTTTTATAGTGGGTGCATGGTTCATGCCGACTATTATATTTAACTGACGACATTATATATGCGTGTATGTGTGTTTGTGTAAAGACATATATATATACATCCATCGAACTGATTCTTTCTGGAGAAACAGTAATAGCTATGTATTAGCAGACAGATCTGACTTAAATTTTAAACACATAAAGTTTTCAATTTGAACTGGCTCAGTGACTCACATAGTGCGTCACTATTTCGTTTATAAATTCGTGCAAAGCTACACTAGGGCTATCTGCGCTAGCCGTCCCTAATTAGCGGTTTAAGACTAGCGAGAAGACAAAAAGTCATTATTACCCAACGCCAACTCTTGAGGTACTCTTTTTACCAACGAATAGTAGGATGGATTAGTAGGATCAGGGCGCTCAGCTCGTAATCACTTGGCTATGCAGGGCCTACAAACAACTGTAGATATAAGCTCCCCCCATTTTTACAACTTCCCTAAGATAGAAGACGTACATGTTTAAAATCCATAGGAATAATAGTTTATTAGCAAATACTTTTTGTGCTTCGGGATGGGTAAACAATTATACAGAAATTGATAACTGCGTTTTTTTATTGGGGAAATTCCTTGGGGTTTCATAGAAACATTCAGCCTTTAACTTTTTCTTTACGAATTATATTAATTAAATCTTAAAGACTGACAAGCAACCAACCGCAAAATTTTCTTCAGTCAAAATTATTATTCTTCCTTTAAGTATTAAAATTTGATGTGCTGTATATACCGTAGTGTTAGGGTTAACGGCTCCTTTGATTCTTGAATTTATTGACACATAAACTAATCCATTTTAGACACATACAGCTGATTATTTTTACACGTTACTTATAGATCTCCAGTCACATATCTATCTATTCATATACTAGAAGAAGTGACTTTGGTTGTCCTACTTTCCCCCTGCTAGTACAACGGCAATTCTATGGGTTTACAACATTAAAATCAAGCGTTCGATTCCCCGCGATGGGTTCAGCTATGGCTTTACTGTAAGAAAACACGCACACCGTGTGCTACTTTATGGTACTATCTTAATTTTAATGTGTTTACAGTTGAGGAAGCCTCGTATATAAAGAACATCTAACTTGCAAAAAGATTATTTTTCAGTTTTATACACTCGTCTTAACCATGACTTACAATCTCAAGCGAGATATGTTCTCGGTAGCACAATGAATGTCGTACAATATTTATAGTTTTGACTTCAATTTATTGTAATTACCATAAACTCTGTTTTTCAAGCAAAGTTATTCCAGTTAAGAAGTACTGCTATAAAGATTTATTTTAGTGTATTGGAAATGTATGTTGCGGAGAGCAACGGAAAAACGTCTTTTTTTTTTTTTTAAATCTGCAGATTTGTTGAGATGTGTATGGCTTATATACTACTTGCTACTTCTGTCTTGATGATATGTCCAAATGCTGGCGTTGATTGACAGGCTATACAAGTGTTTGTGGAATGATTTTCATATCACAATATTTTAATGAAAATTACTATTCCATATGCAATTATTTGTCAATGTTCTAGACAAAGGTGAAGCAATTGATACCGCTGGAAACTGTAGTCCTTATTAAGTCATGGCATATTTTTTACATTACATTATTGTGAACTTCATTTAGTTTTGTTCTGTAAACCATTGTGCATATTAATAACATGTATATCTTTGTATCTGCAAAATTTTAATTAAGTACAAGAAGAAAGTAATAAAGTGAGTGTACAAAGAAAAAACAGTATTTCTATAACATTTGTAATGTACAGTGCTGGCCAAAATCTTAAGGTCAATGAACATAGAGAAAAAACATGCATTTTGCGTTGTTAGACTCAACCACTTATTTGAGTAGAATAGCTTCGACAGATGAAAATAGGAAAAGGGAAAATAAAAAAAAAAACCTTTTTAGCATTTAATATGGAAAATGTGAACACTGTGAAACTAGCCTAAATACTAGTTGGTCAAATGTTTAAGACCATACTGAAACGAAGCGTTAATCGGTAAAAAATGGGCCCGGCTTGGCCAAGTGTGTTAAAACGTGTGGCTTGTAATCTGAGGGTCACGGGTTCGCATTCCCGTCGCTCCAAACATGCTCGCCCTTTCAGCCATGTGGACGTTATAATTTTACGGTCAATCCCACTATTGATTGGTAAAAGAGTAGCCCAAGAGTTGGCGGTGGGTGGTAGTGATGACTAGCTGCCTTTCCTCTAGTCTTACACTGCTAAATTAGGGACGGCTAGCACAGATAGCCCTCGAGTAGCTTTGTGGGAAATTCAAAAACAAAAAAACATAATCAGTAAACACGTAAGAAAATTTTGTCATTTGTGTTCAAACATAATTTAAAAAACACACCAATAAAACAACTGAAATATATCCATGAGGTAATGTGCAACAGTTGGGTTTCATGCGGTAGTTTTACCCAATAGAAGTAAGTTCCAGTTTTGTATGTGCTGGTATTTAGTGTATCCTTACAATCGACGTTTCCAAAACGATAGCCTCTCCTTACTAATAGTTAGGGCTCTCGATTCATAATCTGACTATTGCGGGTTCGAAATTCCGTCAAACCAAACATGCTTGCCCTTTCAGCCATGGGTACGTTATATGTTTGACCAATCCCACTATTCATTGGTAAAAGAATAACCGAGACCTGGCGGTGGGTAGTGATGGCTAGCTGCACTCTCTCTAGTCTTTCACCACTAAACTTGAGACGACTAGCGCAGATAGCCCTCCTGCAGTTTTGTGCGGAAACTTAAAACACAAACAAAACAAATCCACTTACTTACAGGAGAGAAATGTATTGGACGTAATTTTCCAATAGTTATTCTTTGACGAAATAAAATTTTGTCGTACCACCTTAGAAAGTTCTGCACTAAGAGTTATTTCTACATGATATTGTGTCTGCTACTTTCATTCGAAAGTCATCTCACTGAAATACTATACAAAAATTTTCTTTCTGCAGCACTTTGTGGTCTATCTTCTTCAATAAATCACATTTAACTGTTATGTGCCCTTCATTTGTATAATAGAGTGGTATAAATCTTAACTTGCTTGTGTCTTTGCAACGGATTATAAAAAAATTTTAACCATCTTGCTGGAGAGTCAATATAACACTTTAATGCAACCTATTATTAATGAGGTAGTTTTAGTAAAAATGATACACTAAAAATTAATCCTTTTATAATGTTAAAGTATATTACAATAAAAAGTTTCAGTTCTTGTGCTTTAGTATTTCCTTGCATATAAGAAAACATTTTCACAGGATTTTTTCAATTGGCTCTAAAAATTTGTAGTACTTACTTGTCATCTGAAATTATTCTAAAGACATTCCTGTGGATATTTACATTTTCGAGAATTAAGCTTTTAAATGTCAAAAATCATTTATTTGATTATGTAAGTTTCTTGTTCCTAAGACGGAATTCTTGAAGAAAAATTATTTTTTCCTCGCTGTTTCGAAAATACAAGAAATATTAATGAAAACCAGTGTCACTCTGAATAATTGTTAGGCCTATGAACACATGCAGCTTTCAATGTTAAACCTTTCTCAGTTTGAAATGTATGTACTCTTACAATATTATAATTTGTACAATCTATTTTTTAAGTCAGTACTGGTTCTCCACGATTTTGATAAAATCCCATAAAGAATCATTTTTTGTGAACTTCGACTTAAATCTCTTACCTTCTGTTGACAATGAATATACAGAAATTGCACTAACCATTAGTTTATTACTTTAGTCATAACAACTTCAAATGAAAGATTAAAAAAAACTAAGTTATATCACACTGCATCTCACACTGAACCTTGTTATTATTGTTATTAATACAATTAAGGTTGCATCTTATGTGAAATAAATATGAAACTTCCTACGACAAATTAATGAATCCTACTTTCGACAACATCAGACTAGCTGTGAATTTTATTTTTACCATAGCAAAATATAAGATTTATGAAAAAAAACCCTGCAAAGATTGGATTTAAATATTTTTAACCTTCGACGAAGATATAAATGTATAAGTAACAAGCAAAATGAATAATTAGACAAATAAAGCAAGTTACATCTGGATGAACTCGAAGGTAGCCTATACTCACACTAAAGCTCTTTAATGTGCATGTCCAAACAAAATGAAAATTGCACTCGGGATGTTCGTATTCCTTTTCTAAAAGCCTGGCATGGCCAGGTGGTTAAGGTACTGGACTCATAATCTGAGGGTTGCGGGTTCGAATTACTGTCACACCAAACATACTCGCCCTTTCAGTTGGGAGCGTTATGATGTGCGATCAATCCCACTATTCGTTGGTAAAAGAGTAGCCTAAGAATGGGGGGTTGATGACTAGCTGCTTTCCCTCTAAAGTTACACTGCAAAATTATGGATGGCTAGCGCAGATAGCCCTCATGTAGCTTTGTGCGAAATTCAAAACAAATCAAACCAATAAAAAAAATGAAGGAAGTATAAAAGGAGTTTTCGAAAAAAATATACATATAGTGTAGTGATTATAATATGGTTTTAAAAAGTCTTCATAAATGTAATAGTTATGAGAGACTTTCTATTAATGGCCGGTTTTTGTGTGTTTTTTTTTAATGTAAAAGATAAATCTGTTAATTATTCGTCGAACAAATTAAGCAATTTAATAACTATTTATTTTTTAATGAAAGAGAAAAGGAATACATTTTAAGTAAAACCACTTGAGAAATGTTTTAAAGAGCCTAAGGAACATTTCGGAAGGCAATGATTGAATACCATTAGTTACAAAATTTCTTATACATTAAGGGTCTTTCCATATGGAACAAATATAAGTCTACGGATTTACAACGCTGAAATAAGGGGTTCAATTCTCATCAGTAGATACAACAGATAGTTTATTGTGGCTTTGCTATAACACACACAAAAACATTTTAAAGGCTTTTCAACTCATAAGAACTGCAGATTAAAATAAATACTGTATTTATTAGCTGCATTCAAATTCCATGATTCACCCTTTAAAATGAAATGCCTGCAGCAGAGATCGGGATTTCTGTGCTCTACCTGATGCACTGATACAAAAGAACATGCGTACTAATGTGGGAGCCTCCCAGTGGCTCAGCGGTATGTCTGCGGACTTACACGCTAAAATCCGGGTTTCGATACCTGTGGTGGGCAGAGCACAGATAGCCCATTATGCAGCTTTGTGCTTAATTCAAAACAACAACAACAACAACTAATGTGGAGTGGTGTAGTATATTTCAGCCGAAGTCTACGGAAAATATATAAATCATTCATGTAGTACAAGCCACTCATCGTAAAATAGCTGCGAGCTATAAAGATTCAAAAATTGTTTAAAATTATTAAATGGTATGAATGAGAGTAGAGAATTTACTTTGAGTTTGTTACGAATCATTTTGTCATCACTTTGCTATTTACACTTTGTTTTATTTTCATTCTATCTACTTTATTTAGTTTATCTTTATCAGGAATTGACTCGATAACGTAAACATGAGAAGTTTCTTTCTGTTTATTGTTATAATTAATATTACCTAGATTTAGAATTAGGTTTTGTTTCTTATCGACAGAATATTATGTTATTTCTTCGCCTAGTATTTTCAGTTTATTTGTTCTCTCTCACATTTCCAAGTCTTTCTTCTCTTCAAACTCCTGACTCTTATATTCCTTTCTCAAACTCACACTGAGTTTTTCACATGTGTTTCCCGTAATCAGGATTATAAGGGCTCCTGCAATCTCAACACCAATTAAATCGGCTGCTCACTCAATCATTATATGTGTTGTGATCTCCACAATTCTTGAAGAAACTGATAAGAAAAACCAGCCGATCTCTATCTTCTCTCACAACTTCTCTGAACTTTAACCGACGTTCTTTACACCTAATTTCACCTCTGAAACAGCGGTAAGTTTTCGGATTTACAAGTCTAAAATCAAGGATTCGATCCTTTTCGGCGAACACATTAGGTAGCCCGATGTGGCTTTGCTATAAGAAAAACAAATCTTATCTTGTTTGATTGTTTTTATAAATATATTCACCTAGCTCAGCATTAAGTTATAAAGCTATAAATTGTGTTTTGATACCTGTGGCAGTCAAAGCATAGATAGCCCATAGTGTACGTTTGCGCTTTACAATAAATAAATATATAAGTAGTTTAATGAATCTAAAACTAAACCAAAAAATTGTGGCTTATGGTTTATACAAGTTTTAACTATTTTATATCGAGACCCGGTGTGGCACTCGACTCGTAATTTGAGGTTCGCGAGTCGGAATCCCCGTCACATCAAATACGCTCAACCTTTCGGCGTTATAATGTTTCGATCAATCACATTATTTGCTGGTAAAAGAGTAGCCCAAGATTTGGAGGTAGGTGGTGACAACAAACTGCCTTTTCTTTAATCTCACACTGCTAAATTAGGGACGTCTAGCGCAGATAGCCCTCGTGTAGCTTTGTGCGAAATTTAAAACAAACCAAACCAATAGACATATCGATATGTAAGTACACTTCATCCCAGTAGCACAGCTGTATGTACGTGGATTTATACTGATAGAAACTAATCGCCTTTCGATGCCAGTGATTGGCTGACCACAGATAGTAGTTTTGTACTTAATAAACAACAACTTTTAGTAACCATCCTGAATCTGTAAAACTAAATATTCTTACTGGTGTTTAGAAATCGCATATTAAAATAATAAAAATAATTTTAACTGTCATTATCCAAAAAGTGACGTTTACCAAGGGTTTAACATTGATCAAAATGTACGAACTCGAGAAAGGCTAAACTATATCAAAACATTGTGATTCCTCTTTTCAATATCGCTTCTCCAGATACTTGAGTCAACGTTTAATCAGTTACACTTCGCAATAAATAGTCTACGTGATTGACAACAAGTAAAGGATTTTTTTTTCAAACTATAAAATAGTTTGAACTAGAAAACAACTTCCAAATTTATATTGAATATTAAATAGAGTGAGATGTATAAAAAGTAAACAGAAGAACCTTTTTCCTAATAGCAAGGTGCTCTTCACACCACAAGTATCGAAACTCGATTTCGAGTGTTGTAAGCCCGCAGATATTCCTCTGTAGCTCTGGTGAGAAAGCTTTGTAGCATCAAAATTATTCAATGTATAATGAAAAATACTTCCAACAAGAAACTACAAGGAATATTTAGGACCTTCATGTAAAGGATGATTAAAGATAAAATACTTTTTATAATTTCAAAAGATTTTTGTGAACTAACAGCGTTAGTTGTTTCTATTTAGCAGTGTAACTCTAGAGGGTTTGGTTTGAATTTCGCGCTAAACTACTCGAGAGCTATATGCGCTAGCCATCCCTAATTTTGCAATGTAAGATCTAAGAAAGGCACCTCACCACCCACCGCCAATTTTGGGGCAACTCTTTTACCAATGAATAATGAGATTGACAGTAGCATAATAACGCCCCCACGGTTGAAAGGGTGAGCATGTTTGGTGTGATAGGGATCCGAAACCGCGATCCTGAGATTACGAGTCGAGTGCCTTAACCACCTGGTCATGTGGGGCCTTTTGATATCATGCCCGATGTCCGGTTAATTTTCGTAGCTTTTCAATATTATTCTTGTTTTATGTGTATATGGATATATATATATATATATATGTATGTATGGTTCAAACTTTTTTTGTTTATAACCAAGTCGTATTTTTAGGCTGCTCTCTTTTACAGTTCATTTAAGATATTTCATCAAAACTTAGAAATAAATCAGTTCACGTAAAAAAGCAAAAACCGATATTTTGGGCAGATGATGAGTGCAAGTTCGAGATATATCAGATCTCATCAGCTCCGCATGGTCGATAATACGGACTGCTATCACACAGAGTTAAATGAGCTTTAGGTATGAGAATCGATTCCATGTGGTTTTAGTTGTGCACCCGCTTCTAGCCCTTTTCATTTCCATAAGGCATTTTTAGGTACTTTGTATAAATTCATGTGATCTCTAACCATCAGACCTCAGTTATCAAAATGTTTTTGCCGCATAACAGCTAATATGATTTTTATTTACATTTTATACGTAATGCAAAATATTACATTTTAGGTTTAAAGACACTAATCACATTTTAAACTTAAAGAACGAGACAAAAAATTGAAAATATTTCTAGAAATTATATAATCCGTTTAAAAGAGCGATTTCTTTACATTAAATTTGCAACTTTGTTGATTTTGGTTTTGTTTGAGAGACAAAAATACAAGTAATTCAGACGCATAACTTATCATTATTTGTATACTTTCACTCGAATTAACAACCGCATTTAACGTGAGAAAGTATTTGTATTTATAATCAGTGTAAATACAAGCGGATAGATCAAACTTCATACTTACATGTATAACTCAGTTACACATAAGTTGTTTTTGATTCCTTAACTAAATAGGAACAAACAGTTTTATCTGAATTTGGCTTACTTTGTTGCACTATATTTGCAAGACTTTTTTTTTACACAATCATATTTTGTTGTGGAGTGCTTATTTCACAGGCAAAACATGGAATTTCAATGATTTGATTGGTGAAGTTTACAATAGCGATATTGAATAGACTTGAAACTGAATATAAATGTACAAAAGACTATCACGAAGAAATTCACAGATTTCAAGACACTTGGAAAACAGATTACACAAATAAAAATCGACTTGAATAATGACGTCATCAAATCCTTCAGACAAACAGGGAAGTAGCGACCAAACTCCACACAGTTGGGGCATGGCTAAGTGGTTAAGGCACTCGACTCGTATTACAAGAATCGCAGGTTTGAATCCCTCTCCAACAATTATGCTTGTCGTTTCAGTAGTGGGAACGCATGATATGACGTTCAATCCCACTACTTGTCAGGAAAAAGTATCCCTACAGTCCACTAAATTACGAACGACCAGCACAGATAACCCTCGTGTAGTTTTGGATGAAATTCAAAACAAACCAAAGCAAACTTCGGTGTGAGGTTTAAGAATATGGTACAGTATAAACTTCGTTCAATCTTACACATATTTTTACGTATCAAACTATATTTCATTTTCTATCCAAACATTTTTTTAAATATTCTGAAGTCATACATTTGTTTTTTAATGTTATAATAATAATTATACCCATGAAAAGTTACTTATAATACCACAACTGAACAGTTTAATGCAAAAAAACAAAAGTGACACCTTAACTAAAGGTAAGGTAATAATTTTACCGAAATTTAGTTCGGTTCTTGATATTTTCAGGATTTTTGTTAAATAGATAGAACATTACTTATTGTAGTAATTAATATCTGTCAGAGTAGATAGTCATTGAATAATAAATAATTATTCACACTCAAGAAACGAAATTATTTTATTTACGCAATAGATAAATATATTATTTACGTACAAACCATCAGAAACTCATGTCAGCTTCATCTCATCTAACTAATTTTTTATGAGATACTGGACTTACAAAGGAAACAAAATAATCTTAAAGCCTTAAAGTTTCATTCGTAATTGTGAAGTGGCGCCATCCCGTGAGTTTCACGGTTTATTTTCCAAGGATGTTCCAGATGGTAAATTAAAATAAATTACATATAAACGGTCGTTAAATTTGTATAAAACTGTGGTTTTTTCTAATAAGTACGATTTCGTTCATCGAATTTTTGACATACACGTTGGTTTCTTTATATTTTTAACATATAGGTGCATCTTTCTGTTGGTTTCTTTACATTTTTAACATATAGGTGCATCTTTCTGTTGGTTTCTTTACATTTTTAACATATAGGTGCATCTTTCTGTTCGTTTCTTTACATTTTTAACATATAGGTGCATCTTTCTGTTGGTTTCTTTACGGGTTGATGAGTCAATCCTGTCACTGTTATTTCGATACGTTCACTTTCTGATTCTTAACAATGCATATGCTAATAGTGTGTTTATTCTGCATAACAACTGTATTTCAACAACGTGAACTTGTTTTTCGCAATACATACAGTAAAATAAGCAGGTTATTCACATTATACACTGCATGCTTTTGTTAATTAAATGTATACCGCGTACACTGATAATATTTGTTCTTTTCTTCAGTATTGTTTGGGTGTTTATTTTCATATTATTAACGCTGTAATTAAGCATTTTTAACAGTACACCTATTCAAAATCATCAGGTCATAACATCGAGATCTATTGATTCATATCATCATGTATATTAAAGTTTTATTGATTCCTGACGAAGAAAATGTCTATTTATTTTTTACACAATGAACCGTAGGTTTGGCTCTTTTAAATGTATTTATTGTTATATGGTATCCTTTGTTGTAGAATACTTTTACCTGAAACAGAATATAAATGAACAATAAATGGTCTAATAGAAGAGTAGAGAAAAAGTTTAAGTTTTATAGACTCTTAGACAACGTAATACCTTTACAAAACGAAAAACCAACCAGAAGAACCAATCAGGACACAGTTTAGAAAGGACAGTGCCCAAATTCATCTTTGTGGAAATGTTGAATTAGACAAATAGTGGAAAATAACTGAATTTTTAAAAACAATCACAACCTAAACCGTACGAAGGCATACTACAATCACAACATAAACCGTACAAAGGCATACTACAATCACAACATAAACCGTACGAAGGCATAATTTATCGTATTACTCTCTTTTTTTTTCTTACGTAATTCTTTTACCGAATTAAAACTATATCCTGCTACCATTCAAACTTTCAATGATCCTAGCTTTATCCAACAAGAAACACATAAATCACAAACATCAAATACCAAGGCAATATATTTCTGTCTGGTAGTAAGTACAAAGCTGCACCAGTGATTATCTACACCAGTTAGTTGTAGTATAAGTCCGCATACGTACTTATATTCCAACGAGGTGTCGAAGATATATATAAAACTTGCAATACTAGAATACATTATACATATGAATCTATAACATAGAGCATAATATAATAATAGCATAAAATAGTAGTAGATACAAAGCATAAATTAATATATCTCTTGAAACAATAATAGTCACAAGTTATAATAAAACGATATACACTAGCAATGTCAATAAAACTTTTGAAGTAAACAAAAATTAAGAACAATAATTACAATGTCAAATTTAACCATTCGGAATATAATTAGAATTAATACTATTGCAAAAGTAAGTGAAATTGAAATCAGTGTATTCACAAAAGTCAAAGTCATCACAGCTACTCACACAAAGCAGGACTTTTCTTTGAATTAGTTTGTTTCATAATAGGTCAATATACAGCTCTTTCAAATCAACGAATTCCCGTACTATCAAACATGTTTTCCCTTTCAGCGGCAGGGGTGCTATAATGTTTTAGTCAATTTCAATATTCGTTGGTAAAAGAGCGGTTCAAGAGTTGGCGGTGGGTACGGACGACAAGTTGCCTTTCCTGTAGTTTCACACTGCTAAATTAGGGATGGCTATCGCAGGTATCTCTCATGTAGCTCTGCGCGAAATTCGAAACCAACAAAATCAACGAAATTATAAGTTATTTACTTAAGATTGACGTTAAATCGAAACACTGTTAGACACCAAACAAAACTAGGTCCGACATGGCTAAGTGGGTTAAAGCGTGCGATTCGTTTTCTGAGAGTCGCTGGTTCGCATCCCCTTCGCACTAAACATATTGGTAAAAGAGTAGCCTAAGAGTTGGCGGTGGGTGGTGATGACTAGAAGCCTTCCCTCTAGTCTTACACTGCTAAATTAGGGACGGCTAGCGCAGATAGCTCCAGAGTAGCTTTGCGCGAAATTCAAAAACAAACCAGCAAACAAAACCTATGGCTCGGTATTAAAACACGTTTAATAAAAAATTAGCATAATAAATAAATGTATAAATATAAGAACCAAAGAAAAGAAACTACAAATGTTTACATTATGAGAAGCGAAATTCTCCAGAGTAATAACTGATTTTCTGTTGAGAATGACACGCACTATGTTTTTATTACGTCTATTCATATGAAGACAAGCTCATTCTTCTCAGGACAATCTGTTTTCTCAGTTGTAGACATTTTAAGTGCACCCTTTCCACGTTCCTAGGTAGAATTGTTTCTTTCCAGTGCGCTGACAAAATCTGAAATTAGTGGCTGACTATATTATTTAGTCCGCAAATCGATATTGTCTGGCAATTGATTCAGTCCAGTAAAGCCTCTACCGCTGCTACTGATCCTGGCTGTTGAGTGTCATTAGTTGAGAAAGGTTTTGGTCCTGCCTGATTCCCTATATTCTTCAGAACACCAAACTTTCGTTTGTTTGTTGTTTTTTAATTTGCGCTAGCCGCCCCTAATTAAGCAGTGTAAAACCAGAGGGAAAACAGCTAGTCATCACCACTCACCGCCAAATTTTGGGCTACTCCTTTACTAACGAATAGCGAGATTAACCATCACATTTTAACGCCCCCACAACTCAAAGGGGGGCATGTTTGGTGTAAAGATGATTCGAACCCACCAACCTCAGATTGAAAGTTGAATGCCTTAGTCAACTGGCCATGCTGGGTTACAGACTTTGGTGGTGGATGGTATGAGTGAGTGTTTTGTTCAAATGTTTAGATAAAGGTGATATACATTCCTGATATCATGCCAAAAGTTAGTTTAGTTTGTTTAGAATTTTGCGCAAAGCTACTCGAGGGCTATTTGCGCTAGCCGTCCCTAATTTAGCAGTGTAAGACTAGAGGGAAGGCAGCTAGTCATCATCACCTACCGCCAACTCTTTTACCAACGAATAGTAGGATTGACCATCATATTATAACGCCTCCACGACTAAAAGGGCGAGTATGTCTGGTGCGACAGAGATTCAAACCCGCAACCTTTAGATAACGAGTCGAGCACCTTAACCATCTCGCCATGTCGGACCACATGGAAGATATACCACAAGTTAGTTGAACATTTTCTAAACATCCTTCATTACACCCTATAATTCACCAAGTTCTTTATAAAGTATATTGTATATACAGCGCCAAGAATGTTCATATCATGACTCTGTGCAGTTCAAGCCATAGTTATGAATGCTCCTCTATACTCTTGACCATCCACATACAGTTTAATCACAGTTTGTGTTCCTGGATCAAAACTTGTTGTGCACGTTACCGGTCAGGACAGCGTAAGTTTTATTTATAAAATTGACTTTGTTGATTGTCTCCCGCTAGTACAGCGGCAAGTCTCCGGAGTTACAACGCCAAAATCAGGGATTCGATTCACCTCGGTGGGCTCAGCAAATAACCTTATGTGGCTTTGCTGTAAGAAAACACACACACATTGTTGACTGAAATGGAACCTTAAACTTGTACATCACTAAGTACATGCTAAGTATTAACGAGGATAACTTTCTGCTTTCCACCGTTGAACAAACTTATGTTGTCTGGTACAGACAGAATTAGAATTTTGGTTAATCTATAAATAACACATTGGACGATCTTTGCTCATGTAACTTTATAGATTGGCTACCTTTCCTCAGTAGATTTTTGTGAACGACTATACGACCATTTAGCGTTTATTTGTACCGTACTTCTTTTTTTAAATAACATTCACACCGGTGTTGGTAACACCCCTATTCTGATTCCATCTATCTTGTAACCAACGTACTCAGACTTACTTAGCCTCTCTTTTGGAAATCTTATGCTTTTCACTTCGAACACATCTATTATTAAAAACTATAGTTTTCTCACAAATTCTAAAGAAACGTGAACTTTCGCCTCACTCTGTCGCATGGAGTAGCCTTCACCAGCCCTAACTCTGTTGTTGTTTTTTTGTCAGATTACATTTCTCTTCTGGGAGTCATGAACGACTTCACCACAATACTACTGGGAAAAGTGTATCTGCTTATGTTTTTATAGACAATATGTTCATGTGATACTTTCTGAATGGGTGGATTCTAACAATATTTTTTCCCTCATCGTTTCTGTAATTATTTCCAATATTGTACGTTTGTTATTATATACTTAACAAAAACAGTTTCAAAAAGAGTTCTGGCCAGTATTTCAAAATTAAATATGTTGAAGATAAACTTATTGGCTTTGCCATCAAGAAAAATATAAGTATAGATGTACTGTTTCATTCCAGATTTTAATAAAATGTGTAGAAGAGAAATTTCTTTTGTACGTTTATTTGCTAGTTACCGTGAACACCTTTTTACTAAAACTTATTACACACTTCTGCAAAATAGATTTAATTGCTGCTTAATTTTTCTTAACGTTTCTTTCAGTACATATTTAGATACAACATATATAGAATCATTAAAAATCCAAATTCTCTACCAATGTTTTATTCGTACATTATAGAAGTGTATTTAATCAAGTTATAGCGTAACGTAACGGAATAATGACGAACATTCATACGACTTAAAGTTTTTCAAAACTAAGAGACACGCATGCCTCAGTAAAACAGCAGTATGTCTTCGGACTTAAAACGCCAGAACTCGGTTTTGATACACTCTAGTAGGCAGAGCAGATATAACCCATTGTGTAGCTTTGTACTTAATTACAGTCATACAAACAAAAGAAACATACACACGATATAAATACATAAATAAATCAAGCACGGCCAAGTGGTTTGAGCGCTGGAATCGTAATCTGAGGGTCACGGGCTCGAGCTCCCCTCATACCAAACACACACTCCCTTTCATGTGTGGGGACGTTTTAATGTTACGGTCAATCCATTATTAATTGGTGAAAGAGTGGTCAAAGAGTTGGCGGTGAGTAATGATGACTATCAGTCTTTCCTCTAGTTTTACACTGCTAAATTTAGGACAGCTAGCGCAGATAGCCTTGATGTAGCTTTGAGCGAAATTAAAAAAACAAACAAACATATATTAAGAGTGTCAAGTAAGAATCTCGTGATGTTATAAAGTGACACATACAGTTATCTGAGGGGCTTTTAAAATGTTTTAGAAATATCTAAATAAATATTGTCAAACCGAACCAACCCTCTAGTCTTGTGCTGCTAAATTAGGGGCGCCTAGCACAGATAGCGTACTCTGCTTGTTTTTGTTAAACCTATACGTACAACCAGGCCATAGATCTATGAGGTTGGGATACGGCGTCTCTGTTTTAAAATTAAAACTCCGTAATAAGATGAAGTAAGTTAGTCAGTAGTATCCACAACTATCAACAGTAATAATACCTCCCGCATGCGCATTTAATTCAGCGTCTATTGAGTCTCGAACCTTGGATAATCTTATTCATTGCCAGGCACGATAGCTACTGTAGACTATGCCAACACTGTTACTTTGTTTTCATTACTAATTTTACCGCTTACTTATTTCATTGTTTTTAACATATATAAACATAATAAGTGTAAATTTCAACATCAGAAAAACTGAAAATATAATTGTGGTTAAAAGAACCTCCCGTCTTATAGCGTGGTAATCCCAAGTAGAATCCATAATTAAACTGTTAGTGACAACAAAATTAATTTCCTTTCTATTACAAACTACTCTAGTTTCCTTAATATTATAGTTCTGTAACCTACTAAGTATATTCTCCTTTCATTTCCATTAACGGGACAAATACATTTTAGAAAAAAGTCTAATTTATATTAGATCAAGTTTTTGAGACCCTATGTAAATCTGTAACTAATAGTGGAATAAATTTTGACTTCCTTTCATGAGATCTATGAAGTTTATTAGTTTGTGCTTCCTAACTGTAAGAAGTGTCCATAGTTTCTGCACATCCCTATCTTAATTCCTGAAGAATATCGATTCATCACACTTTTTGTGTGATTAAAAATCAAATTATTCAAAGTGTAATTATTTCATTTCATATTATGAGAAAACTATTAAAACAATGCAAAACTGGAATAAATTCGATATCACAAAATTCACATATAGCCTTATTCAGTTGTAATATTGACAAAATTACGATTGCGAAAAATTCAACAAAACAAAATAAGTGTTAAGTTTTGTAACAGAAGGGTGACCAACAAACTTTCCGTCCGCAAGCCGTATAGGAAGTTCCATAATTGTTGGAACGCGACTCTTTGAAAGCTTCTAGTTTCTTCAAATGTTTTTTTAGAAATGAGGCTTAAGTCGTATTAGGGCAAGGTTTTGAGAGTCGCCGTAAATTTGTAACTAGC
Source organism: Carcinoscorpius rotundicauda (assembly GCA_011833715.1). NCBI lineage: Eukaryota > Metazoa > Arthropoda > Merostomata > Xiphosura > Limulidae > Carcinoscorpius > Carcinoscorpius rotundicauda. The sequence continues at coordinate 47,122,539 of CM022395.1, read as the reverse complement.
GAGACAAAGTCTGATATCCTTTTATAAGGAGTTACTTGATATTTCGTTCTATAAGAACAGAATCTGATTGTATATTTAGATGGAACATGTTCTCATGCTCATAATAACCGAAATTGTATACACTCCAAGTCAAAGTGTAAATTGAGAAGTTTCTGTAACAAACGTGCTTTGACATGTATTATTAAGCAAGACTAGAATCTTTACAAAGGAAAAAAAGAAATATTATTCTTGTTTCTTGTAATTTATAAGAACATTATGGAAACTGATACATTATGGTATATATTTATGTATGTAAAAATATGTAGTGTTTGAAAATATTTTAGCTTGATAGCGGTCAAGTTTAAAAAACTGTTTGCAAAAGTTCTCTGTAAAAGTTGAGTGAAAATATTACTGCAGTGTTTTTGTTTACATTATTACAAAAGAATCTAGTAGATAAATTTAAAAACAAGATAAATATGGACTATCATGGAACATAAACAAAAATCGGGGTTTCGTTTTTATTCTTCACATTAATATCTTAAAGTTTCTACACACTAGCATGATATTAAATTTTGTGTAAGTACAAGATTGTTTTGTAACTTTGTTTAGAAAGAACTAACTAACGTTCTTGATTCATCTTCAATTCATTTTCTCCTTTAGACTCTCTGATGAAGACTATTTTATATGGTCCACATACCTACACTCCACTAGAGATGAAATATTGTGGGTTGTTTATAAACAAGAAATACCTTGAGGTAATAGAGTCACGCTCGAAGTAAATTTATTTTATTTTTAAACAACTTATAATACTAACCAGACTGGTTGTCATTCCATGAGAAAAGAGCAAAGCGTGAATAAAGCTTCTTCGCTGAAGTGAGTCCAGTATATTCTTTTCAAGATTCCGACAGGTGTCCAGTTGTCATACTAGAAAATTCGTTTTTACGTTTTATATATAATAAATGGAAGAAGATAATTACCAAAAGTTGCATGTTTGGCCTATTGAAATTTCTTCTGGAAGGTCCGACTAAAGAAATTAAAACTAATTACAAAGTGTCGGTTGAAAAACACCCAAATGGACAATATTATCAAGCAGGCAGAGTTTGTTGTTTTAGACTTAATTCGGACTACAATTACTGTAAGCTACACCTTTGCTAATGCTTCAGTATTAGAGAAACTCTGCCCAACTTTTTCTTTAAAATTTTAGAAGAGTGGTCCACTTGTTACTGGAACAGAAGCAAGGATAAGCATCCATCATGAAGTAGGAAAACATTCTTTGCATAGTAATGTCAGAACTATTAGAAAAGGCTCCCGAACTGACAATCTGATTTCATGATACGTATCTCGAGCTATACATTAGAGTCGCAAACTCAACGAGAATCAAAAAAGACAAACTAAATGTTCAGAGTTTGACTTCGAAATGAACGATATAATTTCTGATGATGAGTGCTTGTCAGAAGACCCTAAGAAATCAAACAAAGAGAAGTGTGTTGTTCAGTGCAAGATCGCGGAGTTAATCGATTTACTTCACTGAGTTTTGCACAAAGCTACTCAAAAACTTTCTGCACTGGTCATTCCTGATTTTTAAGTTGTATGTCGACTAGAGGGAAAGCTGTTATTGGGCTACTCTCATCAGTATAGTGGGATTTGACCGTCATTCTTATAATACTTCTACATATTCAAAATGTGGAACGTGATTTTTTATTCTATTGTAGTGGCTAAAGTACGAACCATAGAACTTCAGATACACAGCTGGAATATTAACCTATAGGTAGCACTCAGCCCTCTGGTGGTAAAACAGTATAAATTACAAATGTACGATAAAAGAGACGATAACTAGGTAGCCTTTTTCACTCGTTTCTCTTCTGTGTCTCCTGCTTACTGCTTTCATAAAAAATAAATGATTGTTTTCAAATCCTCACTTGCTTTCTACCAGGCCTGGCATAGCCAAGTGGTTAAGGCACTAGACTCGTAATTCGAGGGTCGCGAGTTTGAATCCCCGTCGCACCAAACACGATCGCATTTTTAGCCGTTGGGGGCATTATAATGTAACGGTCAATCCCGCTATTCGCTGGTAAAAGAGAAGCTCAAGAGTTGTGGGTGGGTTGGTGGTGACTAGCTGCCTTCCCTCTAGTCTTACACAACTAAATTAGAGACGGCTAACGCAGATAGCCTTCGTGTAGCTATGCGCAAAATCCAAAAACCAAACCAAACCTTTCTACCCATTGCTTTGGATTCCATTTTAGCCTTCGATGAACATTCCATTGGAAATACTCTGTGGCTCGTGGGGTAATTAATGCAAACTGGAACACAATTTTGAACCAGTCACGTGTATCTTTTTGACAATCGAGATAATTTTACTGGCAATTCTTCTTAATTTTAGATTTCATTTTCTGACAAAACAAAATTTCTGTCTAACGTGGCCCAAGTTTCCAGACCAACACAAGGAGTGTCACTCTAGAGAACGTGGTACACACAAATTATATTTAATAACCATGTAGATTATTGTTTCTTGGCAATTGTTCTCTACCATCATGGCATGGATATCTATCATCCTATGTAATTTACTTGAATACACATAAATAAATATCTCAGACATTTAAATTCAAATATCTCCTGATAATGTATCTATTTTTATTCTGTAGTCTCGTTACTACAACTACAATTTATTGATATATAACAGTTTGTGACGAAATGATTTTTAAACATACTAACTGGATATCAGTTATAATTTTGACTGGGGTACTTGGATTCGAAAAGGAAACCATTACAGTAAAATAAACAAATATAAACGGAGACGGCAAAACCAATAATGCGATATTACTAATAAACAAAATTCACAATCACAAATATGTATAGAGTTTTATGTTTACAATAATGACAAAAACTATTTATTTTACCTTGTTTTTGTGCCCTGAATATATCAATACTTGGTGAAGTAAGGTGTTTCTCTTTTTTCTCTAGTTAAAGCGGTATGTCTGAGGATTTACACCACTAGAAACAGGGTTTCGATATTTTTATTTGTTTTGAATTTTCGCGCAAAGCTACTCGAGGGCTATCTGCACTAGCCGTCCCTAATTTAGCAACAGGAAGGCAGTTAGTCATCATCACCCACCGCCAACTCTTGGACAACTCTTTTACCAACGAATAGTTGGATTGACCGTCACATTATAACGCTCCTACGGCTGAAAGGCGAGCATGTTTGGTGCGACCGGGATTCGAACCCGCGACCCTCAGATTACGAGTCAAACGCCTTAACACACTTAGCCATGCCGGGCCACCGGTTTCGATATTCTTGGTGGACAGGGCACAGATAACTCAATATGCAATTTTTGTTTAATTACAAACAACAAATAAAAACTTTTCCAGTTAAGGCTTAGGTTCAAAAGTCGGAAAAATAAGCACAATTTTCAGCTGTTGTTTGTTTTTAATATTATTAGATGTTCATTATTCTTACCATTAGAATTGAAACACATGTTGACCAATAATGTAGAATAAACATCGCTGGGGTTAAAACAAGCATTAGAACTGTGCAATTTATTGTTTTTTTTACCTTTAAGAAAATAATTTATTTGTCAGAAATAATAGTTGTGCAGTTACGGAATTATAACATTAAGAGGTCGATTCTCTGCAGTGAATATATTCACAGATTGCAAATGGCAATAAGGAAACAAAAGAGTACATTTTCTAAATGCAATGTGATTTAGACCATCCTATGTCTGTAATTTAAATGTATGTAAATAAACGAACATCATGTTTTAAACAAAATCTTAGATTACACTGATCACATTGCTTCCTTCTTAAACTTTTTAGCATCACACTTTGTCAATATTTTTCAAAAAACGAGTCAATTAGATTTTACCAAATTCATTATTTAGTCTGTAGTTTATTGAAAAATGGTCAACAACTAATTTAGTATTAATTAAGCTACATTAATAGGATGAAGCATAATATTACACAAAAAATATAGTTACATCTTTAGGGTTTCTACCTCTGATTTTATTTGTGTGCGTTTGATATTTTTGGGAATCCTTCTTTTTTATTGCTTTCGTTCGCATTGCTTCTCCTGTAGAAAACAAGAAAACTGATAACCAATTTCCTCAAATATGTATGCAAAAAAAGAAAGAAAAAAGAATAATTGCTTATTGTTTCTTGGAAACGCGATCACCTGCTCAGGTGACCCTGAGTTTTTCTCATCTAATATAAACTCAGTCACTCTCAATGGTTCCCACGTCAGTCAGTCAGCTGCCCTTTACTAGTAACCGTTTAAAGTTACCGCTAGAGTTTTTAATACAATAGACTAAGTATCAAGTAACTTTATGTTAATGTTAAAACTAGTTTCTCAAGATTCGTCGATATAGCTTAACAGAAGCTTTAAAACCAAACGACAGAATCAAGGATCGGATTATGCTAAGAGGTAACCATTTCGTTAGGTCTCTTTACTTTGTGCTGACAGTGTCTTCCTGTTCTTCGGTACTTAATCAAATACGTTTGATTATGACGGTCCTACTGGGTTTTTGTGTTAGCAATTAGAAGTTATTTAGAATAAACACTTAAGAATGTTATAAACATACTTTATATGGAATGTACCTAATATTTTCTTAATGAGTTTAAGACATAAGTGTCGTTCAAGTGAATATTTCCTTTTTATTTAATAATTGAGAACAATAGTATTATGTGATTCAAGTGAATCTGATTAAAATCGAATTGGCTTAACCTTTTCATATTTAATAAATATAATTTAATATAAATATGTTTCTAGCAATTAATATTTTAACCTTGAGAAATATAAATTATAAGAGAATTAATCTCTCTCTGTGTATGATTAAACATTTAACTGCAATAGAGACGTTAATTCAGACCTTTCCTTTTCCCGTTATTCCATAGAACACATCTGAACTCACTACAGCTCTGTGTCGAAGTTCTGAAGAATACTGAATCAGATGGGTCGAGAAGACTATGAACGCCGTTTGACCATCTTCTTTAGTGAAAAATTAGGTAAATATTCTACTTTCTTATAGAATATATGCCGTCTTAGCTCTTGTTTTGTTTTTTTAATACGAAATATACGTATGTGTTAATTTGCTTTTGAATAATTCATATCAGTTTCATAGTATTGGTTAATGTTTTATAGACATAGTTTAAACAATTCTAACATAAAGCAGAAGAAAATCGTGACGTAATTTTAACACATGTTACTCCGTAATTACAGACTTCTTGATTGTTGCATCATTTGAGTTGTCAACTGTCTTAAACTTTTATAGTGAGCAAACCGATCACTGTGAATCGTATCAACAGAAATGCTCTCCTTATCTAGAGATGTTAAACAATTTTCGTTGTCTTGTAGTTTAAGTTAATCTTTTCTATTCCTTATATAAGTAATAACGTTAAGATTCTACACGATAAAAGTCTTGTACGCTTTCAAATACTCGTGCAATAAATTAGTAAGATTATTTCTTAATATCAACTGACTATTACCTTAAAAATATAACGTATACTAAATCTCATTGCAATATTTAGGGCTGTTTAATTTTATCACAAAAATACATTAACATAAAGAATATTATTCAATAGTATTAGATATAAAACTTGAAAAGTTTGTCGTTTATAATATATTAAAAGTCATTATTAATATTGAAATTTATGTCTTAGTTTTTGCTTAAAGTGAAAATAATAATAATAACCTTAAAAGAGAGATTAATTTCATGCGATATTTCACTTCAGAGTAAATGACTTATGTTTATATTAATCATGCATGCTTCTTTGTTCTCAGTTCATAAATTGGTCAATTTGTGAAAGTTCTTTCACCAAATACCTAACATAATTGTACTGGATGTAGCACATACATGTATAGTATTGTTTTACCTTGAATTAATGATTGTTTCAAATGATTCACCCCTAAAATTAGTTTTCTTGTAAAACAAGAACACGTTGAATTTTTCAATAAAATATCAGATTAATAGAAACATTTTTTATTGGTAGTGAAACAAAAAATAAACAGGTTTACTGCGTATGTATCTCTAATGTTATTAGCGACTTAGTGTACTGAATGTATGTAGTCAAGTGAAAATATCTACAACACCAGTCTTATTGTTTCATAACAATAACAATATTTCAAAGATATCGTGTTATTTGATCCAGAAGGACATATTAAGTAACATAGAAATTTCATGGTTTTTCATTGCAGATAAATCACACGCATGAAAGGTAAGACAGCCCAACACTGGTTGGTATCAATTTCACGTGAAATGAGTATCGTGTACTCGTTGCCAAAATCTTAAAAAGTAATTCCAGTTCCTTAGAATGAAATCGATGATTTAGAGATTACTCCTTTTGATGTTCGAAATGAGTTGTGTAGTGTTTGTGTTCGCATAAAAAAATAACTCAATTATTAAAAGAAAGAAAACCAGAAACAACGCATTTCATTAATTACCTGAATAGGGCTAAACATTTTTTTTACGTTTTATTTTCAATCCAATACAGCTTACATATTTATATATTCAACATGTATAGTTTTTCTAATTTTCGTACTAGTGTTTCACTATTTTTTATGTGTTAAGAAATAGATGACCCATCATGTAACCTTTACTTCAGCAGTACATACTACAACCACATAAAACTACTCCAGATACTTAAGTTGAGTTATTTGTTCATAAATACCACCTTAAATATATCATGGTGTATGTTACATGCACGCTTAACTATTTTTTGCATATTTAGTTATATTTTAAGAGTTTTCATTATTTATTATTGGAATATCACTGTTTCCGCTTCATACAAGATAAAGAGCATAACCTTTCGCTAAACATATGAAATATATACTTTAATATTAAGTAATTCTCAAACCTTTGTTTAGTTTTTAAGACGTGGAATGGGGTTTTTGGTATTGATTCTTTAATGTTCTGTTAAACCTGACGTAGAACTATTTGTCAGTCCAGAAACTTGAACACTTTTTCATTTCTCATGTACGTGGTATGTTAATAAGTCAACTACACTTGACAGTTTTCTTTTTGTTTCTCACTCCCATCGAGAGATGAGACAGAAACACGGACGATCAGCAATAAACCTCAATGATTTATTTGTTGTTGGACTGTTTTTACCGTGCCCACCATGGGTATCTAAACTGATTTGTAGTGTTCTCAGCCACCAGATTTACTGCTGAGCCACAGGGAGGAATTAACTTTACAAACTATTTTCTAACTCAGTTGTAACCCTAAAGTTACGTAGAAATAAGGACAGTTTAGAAACAAAGAAGTAGACTATAGCAACTTCATATATATATATTTCATATTTCTGCGCTTGTGTCATATATGAATTTCTAAAGATAATTTAATGTAAAAATTATCATTGGACATTTTGTATTTATAAAGGTAATTTGCTAAAGTAAACATGAAAATAATTACAGAATCACTGACAAAATTAATTACTTTTTAGTACCGTTCAATTGTAGCAAAAGCTAATAAGTAGAAACAAATTTTATTGGTGTAACACGTAACTGCAAGAGGAACATGCTCAAATCATGCGCCATATTTGTTTTTTAACATACAAACAATCGAAACGTTTCTTTTTTATATACCTGCCAACGCTTTGCAAGCAGTTGTCACACTTGAAAGAATTTTAATATCAATGTCGCTTGACTTAAAAACAGTTTTGCATAGAGATGAAGTTAGAAGTCATGTTTTGTAAATAAAAAGCATGTATTAACATATACTGTTCAGTCTTATGAAGGTGTTTTTAAAGCTATGAAACGTACACTGTCTAGTCTTATGAAGGCCAGTTTTAAGTTGGATTATAACTACAGCTCTGTAGATCAACACCACATATTTTCCTGATAAAGCAGCGTTAATCACGTGAGTGAAATATACCGAACATCGTTTTTCTTTCCATGTCAAGAAAATTTCTGAACTTTAGATTATTTATTCGTACTTTTACTATGAATTATTTTATTTGGAATTCGTATATACCGTTAATTAGTGATGTTAATACAACATTTATCAAGAATTCAGAGATAATACGGACATGAGTTTAAAGAAGAACAAAACTCCATGTTTAAGTAGAACAGCCTGGACAGTACAGTTCGAAAAAATAGGATAAGACATCATAACGTTCTTTTTCTCTTTATGAAATGCATTTAGTTGCTTATAAATCAACCTCCCTAGGCGACCGTCTGTTTCCTTTATACTGACATCCGGCCCTGGACGTAACAGAGATTACTTCAGACTGCAATAAGGTCTGTGTTAATAATTCAGCTTTGGCTGATGGTTGTTTCTAAAGTATCATACGCAAGCTGCCATAGTTTCTTCGTGAGCTAAAAAAACACAAAAGAGTAAAGACGATTTTATGTGCCATTATATTTATTATTTGTTTCAGAAGTTTCTCCCTGAGGACTACCTGCACATAGTCGTCGGCAGCTCGTGAGTTACTCTCTTACGACCATACCGTGAAAAAAATTAGCCGTCATTTTTATAACCTACCTAACCAAATTGCGAGGCAAGTTTTTGGGGTATGAGGCTGTGTACTGTGAATCCTCTGATCCAAGTTCCAATACGATAAACTCTATGCCACACTCAACCTAAGTGTTAGTTGTTTACGTTTTGATAAAAGTCCTTTTGTGTTATTTGAAAAAAAATATATTAATCGTTTATCGAGGTGATTATTGTATTAAAAGGTTTTACAAAAATCTCCTTTTGTACCCAAAAATATTTAAAAATATAATAAATTCTAATCGCGATGCTCTGCAGACGAAAGATTAATCGTTGATCAAAATGACCAGCAAAGACAATACCACAGAAAGATATAATTTGCACGTTCCATATTACCATATGGTTTGCTTCTTTATAGATTTAACCCTGTAATTACAGACTTGAGAGAAAGCTACATGGCCAAAAGTATGTGAACACCTTTTCTAATTAGGAAGTTCAGTTATTTCAGCCACACCCATTGCTAACAGGAGCTTAAACTCAAGCATACAGTCTTTGTTTGTTTGTTTGTTTTGGAATTTCGCACAAAGCTACTCGAGGGCTATCTGTGCTAGCCGTCTCTAATTTTGCAGTGTAAGACTAGAGGAAGGCAGCTAGTCATCACCACCCACCGCCAACTCTTGGGCTACTCTTTTACCAACGAATAGTGGGATTGACCGTAACATTATCACCCCCACGGCTGGGAGGGCGAGCATGTTTAGCGCGACCCTCGGATAACGAGTGCACGCCTTAACGCGCTCATACAGTCATGCAATCTTTTTAGACAAACATTGTCAGTAGAATGGGTCATAGTGAAAAACTCAATGACTTTCAACGTGGCACTGCCATAAAATGTCACCTTTTTAACAAGTCATTTCGTCACATTTTTGTCCTGCTAGAGCTGCCCCGGTCACCTATAAGTGCTCTTATTGTAAAATGGAAACGTCTAAGAGCAACAACAGCTCAACCACGAAGCAGTAGGTCATACTAGCTCATAGAACAGGACCGCCGAGTGCCGAATGGCGAGGCGCGTAAAAATCGTCTGTTCACAGTTGCAACACTTATTGCCAAGTTACAAACTGCCTCTGGAAGTAACGTCAGCACAAGAACTGTTCGTCGGGAGCTTCATGAAATGGGTTTCCATGACCGAGCAGCCGAACACAAACCTATAATCTTCATGCCCAATGCCAAGCTTCCGCTGGAGGGGTGTAAAGCAAACCGACATTGGACTCTGGAGCAGTGGAAACGCGTTATCTGGAGAAATGAATCACGCTTCACTATCTGGCAATCTGACGGACTAATCTGGGTTTGGCGGATACCAGGAGAACGCTACCTGTCTGAATGTATAATGCCAACTGTAAAGTTTTGGAAGAACAATAATTGTCTATGGCTGTTTTTCATGATTTTGGCTCTTTAGTTCCAGTGAAAGGAAATCTTAATGCAGCAGCATACAATGACGTTGTAGAGAATTGTGTGCTTCTAGCTTTGTTGTAAGAGTTTGGGGAAGGCCCTTTTTTTTCTGCATGACAATGTCCATATGAACAAAGCGAGGTCCATAAAGACATGGTTTGTCAAGGTTGATGTGGAAGAACATGACTGGCTGGCACAGAGTTCTGACTTCAACCCCAAGGAACACCTTTGAGGTGAATTGGAACGCCGACTGCGAGTCATGCCTTCTCGTTTAACATCTGTGCCCAACCTCACTAATGTTCTTGTGGCTGAATAGGAGCGAATCCCCAAATCCATGTTCCAATATTTAGTGAAAAGCATTCTCAGAAGAGTGGAGGCTTTTACAGCAGCAAACGGGGTACCAACTCCACATTAACGCCCATGGTTTTGGAATGAGATGTTCAACAAGCACATATGGGTGCGATGATCGGGCGTCTACATAGTTTTGGTCATGTAGTGTACATGGAATCGATGTTTTCGTCCAAATATTTGGCAAACTTTTGTGTAATACAAGAAAATAAAACATTCTTAAAGAAAATTACGTTTCCATATACAGTAACAAAAATGACAAAAGTAGACAAATTATTTTCCATGAGTTAGAACTAAATAATTTTATAATTTTTTACTTCGTACTCTTACCCCTTTTTGCTTTCATGTGAAATCAGATTTTACAAGTGATGAGATGATTGCTTTTCCAACTGTAGCTCTAATATCATTTCTTTATTTTTTTTGATGAAGTTGAAGTTGCTTGGGCTCTGTTAAATGGGAGAGTTTTCATGTATACCTTGACACGTCTTGTAAACTAAGCATCATATACACTTTCTGGAAACTAGATACAACCATTGTTTTTCACATGACAGATTAATAGCGACAACATTTTGTGACAATATTGAACCGTGATCCGTACCTAATAATCAAAGAAATATAATATAGGGATCACGTATTAAGTGTGCAATACCTTAACAGGTCAGGGCATCTGCAGAGGCTCCTCAGTGGCACAGCGGCATGTGAACGGACTTACAACGCTAGAAACTAGGTTTTGATATCTGTGGTGGGCAGAGTATATTGTGCAGTTTTATTCTTAATTACAAGCACCAACACCAACCAGCATCTCTTTCGAACCCAACCAAATTTCAGTTTTAAAAATAAACCCATCTTCACGACATAGTGTTACATATTTTTTAATGTGTTATGTTCTTCGTAGACTAAACGCAACAGAAAAACACAGATAACAGCTTGTATAATTTATTACACTAAACTATTAACAAATATAACAGATATAACACAAATTATATATAATAACAGTGACAGATATTAAGTTATAACATTCGAAATTAATTACAAAACAAAATAATATTAGTTTCAAACTTCAAAATTAATCACAATACAAAACGGTACTGGCCTGTATCTAATATAATGATCTAAAATGAAAGTCTCAAATTCCAGTCTAGGGTGTGAATTTGGTCCCACGAAGTAATTCCGAAACAGTTCACAGTTCAGTAAATTCGCCGTCTCTCAGCACAAGCGGTAATTCGGATGTATCGTAGAGATTGACGAAATAAAATCACAGCTTCCGTGGATATAACTTCAATCACAAATCCAAGTTGAATATTCACAGTAAACACTTAATCTTTCTCAAATAACTAACTCTCTTCTTTTGAAATAAAACTGATGTCTGAATCTCACACTTTTTCTTCGAATAAAACTAATGACTGAATCTCTCTTCTTTTTTCGAATAAAAACTGATGACTGAATCTATCTCTCGTCACCGTCTTTTATACCGGTAGGCCTATTTCTCGAACAATCTTGCAATTTCCATACAACTCTAGAGCAATCCGCGCGTGTCCGTTCTTGCACGAGACTACCCGTCTAGACACGAAGTCACCAGCACTCATTTACAAACATATGATTGGTCTACTTAATTCAAGAAAATTCTAAAATGTTACCCTAAATGAATAACAAAATATTAGTTTAAACTTCGAAACAATAATATCAATATGGAAAAATTAATAATAGAAATGAAAATTCAAACACAACACGACATGTTGTCGTTAACAAAATATTTACACATATACATAACACATAGGAATACCAAACTTAAAATTTATGTGTTTCAAACGTTTAACCTGAAGTTATTTTTCTACATTTTCACCACGATGGTAGAGAGTAAAAAGTGCTTAAACTCATTTCTTTTCTAAAGAAATTTTAATAATTCCGAATTCTTCTTACTTCCTTCGTTATTAGATGCTGATAAGAATGGCTATATCTCTTGGGCTGACTATGAATTACTGGCATTGGTAAGTTTTTTGTTCAAATTTGATGTTCGTGATTTAGGTAATTTTACTAACAAGATTTATTGTTTGTTTGTTTGTTTGTTTTTGAATTTCGCGCTAGCCGTCCCTAATTTAGCAGTGTAAGACTAAAGAGAAGGCAGCAAGTCATCATCACCCATCGCCAACTCTTGGGCTACTCTTTTAACAACGAATACTGAGATTGACCGTCACATTATAACGCTCTCACGGCTGAAAGGGCAAGCATGTTTGAAGCGACCGGAATTCGAACCCGCGACCTTCAGATTACGAGTCGAACTCCTTAAACCACCTGGCAATGCTGGGCCCAAGATTTGATAATACGGTGTCATTCAGCATGTCCAACTACTGATCGTTAAAGAATTACCTTGTGCTTAAATATACATCTTTTGTCTTTAAATATTTGGTTATTAATCATTTTTTCTGTAAAAAATAAGATATTATGGAGTTTACTGTTATTTTATTTGTAACAATTCAAGTTAATTAAATCTTGTCTTTATTTATGATAAATTTTCAGAACTTTTCTTTGTCCAGGAGCGACTGTTGGGGCACCTTAAATACTCACGTGTCATAAGTAACTCTCGGTACTTATCGCTCCATTTCGCCTCCAAGTAGCCGTCCCTGAATTTGAAGTGATACTCTAGAGGGAAGGCAGCTAGTCAACATCACCCACCACAAACTCTTGCGATACGATTTCTGTTTTCAAAGAACAGTTGGATTGGTCAATGCGTTATAACGCTCCAATGGCTTAAAGATCGAGTATACTCAGCAATAGGGATTCAAATCTGCGCCCCACGGATTGTGAGTCGAGCGCTCTAATCAACAGGCGAAAGCATATTAGGCTATTAAATACGCAATTATTTATCTTTGAAATGTTGTTGTTATAACTTGTATACTCCTTGTATTTGTGAAAATTCAACATCGTCATGTCCATACTAAAACCTGTTAAGTCGTATATAAACTGAATAATACCAGTTGTCTATTAACCAAAACCTGTAAAATCGTATCGAAACTGAATAATTTTAATTATCTATTAACCAAAACCTGTGAAATTGTATAGAAACTGAATAATTTTAATTATCTACTAACCAAAACCTTGTGAAGTCGTACAGAAGCTGAATAATACCAGCCATTTGTTAACCAAAACCTGTGAAGTCGTATAAGTTTTTCTTGCTAAGCTTTGTGTATTTACGGACGTTTCAATTGTTGTGTTCTTTATTCATGTTTATAGAGGACCACTTTTCAACAAAACAGTGGCAGATACGACGAGGGGATCCATCAGAAATACCTAACACATAGCCGGAAAATGTGGGAAAGTTTGTGTTCTGATATAGGAGGAGACACTGTAAGATCACTTTGTCTTACTGAATTGTTATTTATATCTCTTACAGAGTAACATGTTATTAACTTCTGTTTGTTCTCATACTGAATATTTACTGAACATTTATTATAAAAAAACAGTAAACAGGAAACATCTTGATCGAGCTAATGTCTTTGAGGAGTTTTCCTAACCAAGTAATAAAGACAGAATTTAAAACAAAAATAAAATCTGTTACACAAAATTTCTAGATCAACAATAAGTATAATCTTATATTTCAATTAATACAAAAAAATAGTCAATGCTTACAACATCCGCAGAACGAAAATTATAACATTGATGTGATTTATTTGAGAAGCTACTTCCAAGAGAAATATACACGTTATAGCAGTTATTTTGAAACTTCTAACAAATGTCCGAATTCTTATTAAGTTTTTTAAATTTTTATACTGTTACTAGACAAATTTAAACGTGTAAAAGAAGCCTTAACTTCCTAGTCACCAGGCCCTCGTAAAAATATTCGCAAAATTAACTTTTACGTTTTTCTTTGTATACATTGATTTATAAAGTATTTAATCTTTATCGAAAACATTACACTTTAAAATCACAAATTTTAGTTGTGAACAATTCATTTTAGGTACAGAAAAAAATTTAATGCAGATTCTAGATAGTAGTAGAGAATCTTAAAAACAAAGAGAAATTGACTTAATGGGAAACTTTCCTAACTTGTATATTTACCATAATTATGAAATTGAGATGTAACTGGCATATGTTATAAATAAGTAATTTTACTACAGCGGTGTTAACATTTTAGCTAATAATGTTAAAAAGATTTTTCTTTTAGCCTAAGAAACTATAAATGTCTACATAACTTATATTTAACTGAAAAAAATGATTGGTATAAATCTCTTATTTTTTTGACTACCAGGAAGGGCAAGTTCAGTTCAGAGACCTTGTGAATTTCATGTTTGTTTTGACTAGCAAAACGCAAAAGTTTGAAGAACTTCCCGACTTTCTGCAAAACTTGGCTACTGAGGTGTTTTATATGGTAGACAAAAATGGTAACTGCTTTTAATTATATGTTATGTTTACCTGTAGCATTTTGTGTTTAAATCAATCATTTCTACCGTGTAAAAGATAAATAGATTTCCAAATTATAGTAAATAACCTTTCTTAAAACGAAATTCAGACATTCATTTTTACAGGAATCTTTTGTGAAAATACAAGGTACAATTATGTTTTATTCATTTCAATTTTTATAGGAACAACTACAAACGAACTTAATCAAAACTAGCAGACAAAGTTTAAGAAATTTATTGCTGAATGTATTATACTGAATAAAAATTAATATTATTATGTCGTCTGTTTTAAAATATCTAGTATAAAAATAAATATTAAAGACTTTAAACTGTATAGTTTCTCTTAAACAATTTGCATATTTTAATTAAAATGATCAAATGAAAGAAACCAATAAAATAGAAAAGTCATTCATCTATTTGTTTTTATCTTTTGATTAGTTAGTTATAATTTAGTAAAACAAATACACTTGTAATAGTATTTATTCCCAAATGCCCCCCACATATCAACAAATTACATACCTAACTTTACTTCAAAACTTAAGTAAAGAAACCTTTCCCTGGCAATTCTACAAATAAGTAAAATGAAGAACGTTTTTTTTTTCTTTGAGCTTGTAGAATTCAGTAAAATAAATGATTCTGGATAGTTTCAGAAACTCAGTAAAAGAAAGTTATCTTCAAATTCCTTATGAACTCAATGAAAATAAAGTTATATCTCTCTCAACGTCTAGTACTTGGTAAAATAAATGTTTCTATACACATTTCAAGAACACTGGAAGAACGGAAACTTCTCTGTTAACAACTAGAGTTCCGTAAAAACAAGTATTTAACAAATTCCAGAGCATAGTAACAACAAAATAGTTGTCTTATTTATCTATCTGAGACAAAATAAAAGTTTTTTCTTTCTCTGTTTTCTTTTCAAACCAACTAAAATAAAATTTCTTCTTCGTTACAGAACTCGATAAAACGAGCTATTATTATTAATTTTCATAAGTAGATAATGAACATTTTTTTGATTATTTCTAGAACGCGTTGAATAAAGTTTTCTTATTCCACAACCCCAAACATATGTTAAGTGTGTTGTTTTGAATTTTTATAACTCGTCTAATATTTACTTCAGCTATGCTTTATAACTTAATAAATATACACTTCTCGTTATCGATCTTTAGGTGACAATATGTGGGACAAGGAAGAATATCGCTTCGGTTCTGTTCTGTGGTGTTACGTCACAAGTTTGAAAGGAATTGATGATGCTTTCAACTCAATGCTGAATGTAAGTTGCACTTTCTGTATATACGACAGTTGGTTGTTTAAAATAAAAAAAACATGACGATGAAAATGAAAAGAATCGTTTTAATCTTTTAAGAGTTTTTAAGATTTAAAATTTCACTTTATGAATTACGCCATTCAAATAAGTTTATTTAGTATATTCGACGTGTAAGTTAATCTTTGGCATGTTGAAAGGTACATGAGATGCATAACTCCGCTTTCCTGTTACACAAAAGGGTAGAAATGGTAACACATTCCTCCTAGGTGGGATGTAATTCTATAACAGGTTCACCATCAGATACATGCTGGTGCTTATACACTTGAATAGATGGAAGCAACTGATTAGAGTTCATTATTCAACTTTTCGAATACGAATCCAAATCACTAACCACTTGACCGTGTTGCTGCTCTTCGACGTGTGAAGTGTATTTTAAAGGTGCTTCAAAATAACAGTCTTATAGAAACAACATATAAAAGAGTGAAACTGTGAATTGAGTTCACAAACATTTGTCTGAATCATAATGTAGGAGATACACGTGGAGTATATTACGAAAAATAATTTATTTGATTTGGTTTACAAGTTATACAACAATTGGATGAATGTTCATTTTGAAAACGCTTATATATTTATACATACAACTATTTTACAGGAACAAGATAAACTACATGGAGGTCTATCAATTGACCGCTTTAAGGAATTGGTCACAGAATTCTTTACTTCTTTGGAAGCTGATAATCCATGCCGCAATATCTTTGGACCTTTGGATCCCAGTCGTGCTGACAAAATGTTGACTCGAGATGTATCCAAGTAAAAGCTGCATGTTATAGTATTACGCCAGCTTTGGAATACTCAAACATATGTTATCTTTTAGTTTATCTAGGTATCTTTTAGAATATTAGACTGAAATAATTAAAAGGCCTTTTTGTTCAATTCAAGGAGCTTATCTAGATAAAAATCATATATGTGCTTAAAGGCCTTCCCTGTAAGTTTATTTACAATAAGTGTTGTATTAATTTTTTTACATCTTAGTTCTGATCTAAGATGAAAAATATAATAGGTCATGTCAAACGTAATAAGGTTTCATAAGAACAGGTAGACATTTCTCACATACACACCAACAAGAAATTAATATAAACTATAATGTGTTTTTTCTTTAAAGAGAAAGTTATACAAAGAAAGTTTCATCTTTAAGGTTTAAAGATATAAAAACGTTATTTAAAATAATATTTGTTTTTGTTTTACAAGTATTGTATGCTTAATTTTAAATAGCACATATTTTTCTACAATGATGTTTATCACCATTAAACAAATACCTTCCAGTTCTACATATGTATTAACAAATGTTCCTATTTGTTTCTTAAAGTGAGAGAGTTAATAAAGCCGTGCCACTCCAGCTGAGAAGCTTTTCTTCTTATTATTTCTTGTCGTTAACTTCAATGTCTCGCATTTCCACTCGTGTTTAAGTAGGCAGTGCGTTATCTTTTCTTCTTTCAGGACGTAATTTCACTGCTCAGAGAATGCGCAATAGAATCTCCATGGCTTGCTTCCAAATGTTAAGTCTGGATCTTATTTAACGTAATCGGTTCATTGAGTGTAAAACATTTACTCATACAAACTATGAGCAATAGATTCAAGAGTTAGAGAATTTAAACATTTTATCAGTGTAAAAAAATCAGAATTAAAAATACAGTTCATTTAATATTTCAGACTTCTCGTTTGTGAGATTTGATATGACATAAAAGCATGTGTAAGATAAAAAAACGCTCAGTTTAGTTAATTTTATTATCTAGTTTTCCTTTTAGAAAACATTTTTATCCATTTTCAAGGTAAACAACATAATGCATAAATCCGCGAGACATCTATAGTTAAGATATGTTTCTTGTAACGTTTCTTCCTAACATGTCTCACTAAGTACACTTAGTACAGATTCGTTCAATTTAAGTATATTTAAATGTCAATATTGTTCATTAACCTCTTTCCGTTTCATATACACTCACCCAATTCATCTATAGGTTTTATATATACTCACTCTAGTTCATCAAAAAGTTTTATACACGCTCGCCCCAATCCATTTATATATGTTGGCTGTTGTACAAAACCCCTCTACAAAATATGAACCTTGGTATGGCCAGGTGGTTAAGGCACTTGACTCGTAATCTGAAGGTCGCGGGTTCGAATCCCTGTCACACCAAACATGCTTGCTATTTCAGCCGTGGGGGCGTTATAATGTGACATTCAATCCCACTATTCGTTGGTAAAAGAGTAGCCCAGGAGTGGGTGGTGATGTCTAGCTGCCTTCCCTGCTAAATTAGGAATGGCTAGCACAGATGCCCCTCGTGTAGCTTTGTGCGAAATTCAAAACAAATAAACCAAACAAGATGTGATGTTCTATAAAATTTAGTTCATAGATTCTACTCCAGATACGTTCAATTCATCTTAAAGAGGCAGCTATTGTACAGAATTTCTATCCAAGAATGTTATATAGATACATTGAATTCGTATAAGAATGTCGATTGTTGTATAAACTAGTTCTCCAGATTCTTTTCCAACAATATTTTATTCATGTGATAGTGCTAGCTGTTATATAAAGTTCGTCTTCAAAATTGTTCTGTTGACACTAGATTCATATGAGAGTGTCAACCCTTGTAACTAATTCGTGTCAAAAACCTTTCTCTAAACACATTCATTTAATCTGAATTTGTACTGTTATATAAAATTCCTCTCCATTCCTTTTCTTCAATCAGCTTTGATTCAAGCAAGGATGTCAGATAGCTGTATGAAATTCGTCTCTAAGATACTTCCGTAAACACACTAAATACCTGGAAAGGAGTCGGCTGTTACATAAGATTCGTCTCCAAAATTCTTCCCTAGATACGTTCAATTCCTGAAAGGGAGTCATCTGTTACATAAAATTCGTCTCCAAGATTCTTCCCTTGACACATTAAAGTCATCTGAAGCTGTCAGCTTGTGTACAAAACATGAGTGTTCTCTTGAGACGTTTGATTCATGTGATGGTGTCAACTGGTACACAGAACACCTCTCCTAAATTTATCCCAAGACGTATTCAAGACTCTTCGTTAACTTCCTCCTGGGGTCATATATCATTGTTAGTTGTTATCCATGTCATGTAGATATCACCCAGATACAGGATAATGTAAATTTTCATTGATTATCGACCCCAGTCTCAAGAGTTTTAGCTAAAACCCCTACTTTGTTCTTACTCTTTAGGGTAAAGTCTCGTGCATAGTTTCAATAATTTAGGATATAATTTGAAACATTAATGAACTTAAAATATCATATTACTTTTAATAAACAATATACTGATTATATCTTACTGTTACAGATGGAAGATATAAATAATTGCGCCTGGTATGGCTTAGCGCGTTAAGGCATGCGCTTCGTAATCTGAGGGTCGCGGATTCGCGCCCGAGTCGCGCCAAACATGCTCGCCCTCCCAGCCGTTATAATAGGGAGCGTTATAATGTGACGGTCTATCCCTCTATTCATTGGTAAAAGCTGCCTTCCCTCTAGTCTTACACTACTAAGTTAGGAACGGGTAGCACAGATAGCCCTCGAGTAGCTTTGTGCGAAATTCCAAAACAAACAAATATAAATAATTGATATGTATACCTGCATTTACTTATTAAAATTAACCTGCAATATTTAGTTCAGTTAATGTTAGCAATGTTAACGTGCAGGATCTTCAATATTTTTTTATCTATCAACACGAAAATTATATCTTAATAATCTCAGTTTATCACAGCAAATAATCGATTATTAATTAATTATGCAAAAATGAAAACAGTGTATAATGATATTTACATGACGCGTATTTTGTGTTTTATATTTTTCGGTAATTTTATGAATAAAAGTGTCTGCTGTTGCAAATATTAATCAAACATTGCACCTAATCCATAATACAGGATTTTTTCTAAAGTGTGTATGCGTGTGTTTTCTAATAGCAAAGCTACATAGGGCTACTGCTAAGCCCATCGAGGGGAATCGAACTGATTTTAGTGTTGTAAATCCGGAGACTTACCGCTGTACTAACGGGGTGCTTTTCTAAGGTATATTATAACATAGAGATAAATAATCTGTAGCTTCAAAAATATAAAGCAGACAACAATTTGTTTATTTTGAATTAAGAATAAAGCTACACAATGAGCTATTTTTGTTATGCCCACCAGGGGTATCAAAATCCAGTTTCTAGTCTTGTGAATCCGTAGACATTCCGCTGTGCTAGTGGTGGGCAAAAAAATTTTAAATATTTATTCGTCATCTCAGGTAAAAATATTTTAGTAAAAAGTATTGTTCACGTAGTAAATTCTATTAGTTAATAAAGGTTTATTTGACTTTATGTTTAACCATAATATTGTTAAATACAATATTTAAAAATTAAATGTATAACATATGCAAAACGAGCGATTTACTTAAACTTTGACTTTTCTCACTCGCCTATTCCTTTTCGAAATTTTACTTCAATAGAACGTTGGAAATTTTCCGAGGGCTCTGAATATTTCGCAAACAATAAAAATTTTCTTGTTCTTTGTGTAGACACAAAATGTTTCCCAGCAATTCTTGACTGAATCATATCCAATGACTTTGACACAGTCTCTTTCACAATTCTTTTTTTCTGGGGATATAAAGCACAGCAATGGGGTATAAGGAGTGACGGTGGTGGAGAAAATAAATAATACATTGTTGGAGACACGTTTCTTAAGTGTTGATCCAGTTGAGTTGGAGATTCGTTCTTATCTGTTCTCTCGGAGCAAAGTTTTCCAGATTCATTGTTGCGTTGAATGGAATCCACTTCTAGATAATGCATAGGTAGACATTTAAGGTGTCCTAAAGATATCACTTTCGATAAGGCCTGAAAGCATTTCCTTTTCCAGGGTATTTTCCTTATGGGTTTTGATTTTTTCTTGTTATAAAGAGCTTGCATATGCAAAACTTCACTATCGATCCATTCTACAACAGAACATAAAATTATTAAGAATAAGAATTGGAAAGGATGAAAGATGTTTTACTACTCTCAAATAAATTATGGGATTAGAAAATATCTAACGGAAAAGATTAAATTTTAATAACATATAGACATCAGAGAAATGCATTCAACACACAAAGAACTTCAACCTACAAAAATTATTGTAGTTAAATGACAACCTTCCAATTGTTATAAATAACCCTAGCCTAAATTACATGAAAAATCCTCTTATAGAAATTGTGCATCATTTATTCTATCTATATGGTCGTCTTTTTCAAAGTGTTTCTGGAAATTGTACAAACACTACTTCCCGATGGTCCCCGTTCCTCGTAAGACTAACCATTTTATCGATTTTTAACCCTATTTTGTTTGCAATTATCATAGAATAAACCATTACTTGATCATTTCCATGTCCATACTGTGGTCGTCAATTCACAGATATCACAAACAATTCTTTTCCACGTCCTAATGATCTGCAAACCTAATCCATCTAAAACAGCTAATAATGTATTCTCTCTTTTATGTTATTTTAGCAGTTAGTAGATTTTTCTGTCATGAGATAGACAAGGTCTTAGAAAAAAAGAACGTGGAACACATATATAGCTCGCTTCCTCTGTAGTTTATTTATAAGCATTCATTCCTCAGTCCCGCTTAACAATTATACCGTACAACTAAGTGAAAAAATAACTTCTTTTCGAAATCCTTAGACAAATTTTAGTTCCACGTATATTACAAGTTATTTCATTCTGATTAAATTTGATCAATTTCAGATTCGATTTCCTTCTCGTTATTGATCAGTCATCTACCAAGAGATTAAAAATCCTCTTTTAGGACCAAGGATGGATTTGACTTCCACATATTTTACATGTTATTACATGCTGAACACATATTAGGTATCAAATTTGAAGTTATTTTCTTTATTGTCCAGCCAGTCACCGGGGTGTTAAAATCTTCCTTTGGGGTCCCAGGAAAGATTTGATATTTTACAAATTATGAAATGATGACTGTACTTGATCAGTTATAGGTTTGATATCCTTCTCGTTACTGACCAGTCAGCCACCTAGATATTGAAATTATCTACTTTTCAAGTGTATGACTATTGCTCGTCATTGATTTGTGCCCCTGATATTAAAATGTTCACATTAGTAGCTTCAAATTGAGGAAAGCAACATTTTAATGTTAGAGAAAGCTGGGTGAGGCATTTAGAATGTGTGTTTTTCTTATAGCAAAGCCATATTGGGCTATCTGCTTACTCAGCCCACCGAGGGAAATCAAACCCCTGATTTTAGCGTTGTAAATCCGGAGACATACCGCTGTACTAGCGGAGGGCAAGGTATTTAGAAACCAACTGTTTAAAGGCACAAACGAGAACAATACAAGTTATTAGTCGTATTAGGAAATACTTTAAATAGAAGTTTTAATTTTAATTTGATATATTTATAATTGGTGAAGCACGAATCGCACCAACTGGGCGAAACTCTAAAAAGACTACAAGATACGTCTGAAGTACGTGATGAACTAATGAATTAAAACCTTTAAGACGTTGCAGAAATTGAGCATCACCGAGTTTGTTCTAAGAATTACTTTTAGAGTTACGGTTTAAACTCTGAATGTGGGCAAAATATTCGAAAACAACAAGCCTAACATTTGTGATGAATATCAAGCTTTTCGAAGTGTGAATCGTTGATATCATTACACAATGTTAATCTTTCACTCAGATTGTGGCAAACATTTCTTTTTAGCGTTTTAAGTGTGGTACCGTTGTGAACTTTTGTTTCAGTCTTAAATGTAATGAAAACTAAATGTTTGATGTATCTCCAAAAGGAAACGTCTAATGGTTCAAGACGAGGGACGCCAACGACAAATGAAGAACACGTCAATCAGTTACTGTAGCGAAATGAAAAAAAAAAAAAGATGTAGTTAGTAAAACATAAGTATTGTTTGTTTTTGAATTTCGCAGAAAGCTACTCGAGGGCTATCTGTGCTAGCCGTCCCAAATTTAGTAATGTAAAAATACATTTTAATGGGTTACAAAATGTTTATGGTTCTTTAAGTTAAATATACATGGTTGGGAAATTTATAAATTGCATTTTCTAAGTAATGATTCAGTTTCTCAGACACCAAGATCTTAAAGAAAGACAAATGTCACTCTTTAAAATGAAAGATTAATGAATTATAACGCTACAATTTGGTGTTCAATCCCTGTAAAATAGCTTTTTCGTTTGACTTCATTACTAATTATTATGGATGCTACGAATTAGGTTAATTTCTTGAACGATTTTTTTTCAAATGCCACATATGTTTTTGAATAATATTTGTTACTAATAAAGAAGATTAATTTGTTCTTCATTATACATAAAAAATTATATTATTTTCACTATGGCTTTTTTTAAAATAAATTAGAGGGAATAATTAAATTCTTACTATTATTGAAGTTTTAGTACAAAGTTACAGAATGGAATGTTTTCGCTTTGTTCATAACTCTGTCCTCATATTTACTGCTGACGCTCAAAAGTGGGATGTTCCAACATGCCCGTGTGGTTTGGGCACTCGACTTGCATTCTTGTTGTTGTTTTGAATTAAGCACAAAGCTGCACAATGGGCTATCTGTGCTCTGCCCACCACGGGTATCGAAACCCGGATTTTAGCGTGTAAGTCCGCAGACATACCGCTGATCTACTGGGGGGGCACTTGCATTCTAAAGGTCCCGGATTTAGATCTCCATCCCATCAAATACATTCCTTTCAGCCGTGGGAGCGTTATAAGGTGATAGTCAATCCCACTCTTCGTTGGTAAAAGAGTAGAGGGTGGGGTGATGACTAAGCTGCTTTCACTGCTAAATTAGGGACAGTTAGCGCAAACAGCCTTCGCGTGACTTTGCGCGAAATCCAAAACAATGAGACTAAAGGAAAACTGAGTTTCTTAAAAATAAATATTTGCTTGTTGTTAAGCGCAAAACTACACCGTGAGATGTCTGTGCTGTGCTCACCATGGTTATCGAAAACTGGTTTTTCGTGTATAGGACTTCGGACATGCCGCAGATCAGGGCTTCTATAAAAAAAAAACTCGATAAAATACTAATTTAAATGTTCTATTTCAAATGTTCGGTTCGAGATTTTCACGTTTTTTTTATCCGATGGTGAGTGCATCGTACACAGTGATCAACCATTGTTTATTCGATTTACTAACGTAATATGTTTTTAGAGCCACTACTTCGTAAACTTTATTTAGGGCAAACAACTAGATTTATCCCATTTTTTATCACTTTTGGCGTAACAAGATACGAAATTATAAATAAAAACTTTATTTTGCATCAAGATGTATCTTCAAGAAAGCATCAGAAGAGGAATGCGTTATTTGAAGCGTCATTTGTAAAGAAAGATCTTTTGTGGATTGAACGTAACGTGGTGACTTGATGCAGTGGTATCAAGATCGTGATTTGTTACGTGCTATAAATGTAATTCTTTGTGAATTTAATGCTATTATCACATTCAAAGACCTTTGTGCCATACTTACACAGTTATTTACATGATTTATAAGGTTCTTGTAGGTACAAGTAGAATACCAGGTTTAATTCAGAAGGTTTAATGGCTTGCGAAGCATTTAACAATCAATGTTATCATTATCCTTCAAAACGGACTTCTCTACAGCTGTAGGAAAATCACGTGTAAAACCAAATGAAGGACTTGTTCCTTTGGTCAGTATTTAACCTGTTCGACTTTTCTGTTTAAATATACATGTTTGTATTTGTTATATGTTATATTGATACCAAGAAATCAAGAAGAATTTTTGAAAAAAATCATAAGAAGAAACTCGATATCCCAACTGCTTTCTGAGTGTAAGCCTTCCTTCAGAGATGAATTACGTAGCTTACAAATGCACGACCCCAAGACCAGATATAACACTGTATAACGTTTTATTTATTTATTTAAGAACGATCATATAATTATGTTTCT
The DNA here is from genome assembly GCA_011833715.1 of Carcinoscorpius rotundicauda. Lineage (NCBI taxonomy): Eukaryota > Metazoa > Arthropoda > Merostomata > Xiphosura > Limulidae > Carcinoscorpius > Carcinoscorpius rotundicauda. Next base: position 47,097,742 of record CM022395.1, on the reverse strand, counting down.
TTATGCTATTTTGAGAAATGCCTCTCCCTCCAGTGGCACAGCGATATGTTTGCGGGCTTACGATGCTAGAATCGGGGTTTCGATACTCATTGAGGGCAGAGCACATATAGTCCGTTGTGTCACTTTGTGCTTAATTACAAACAAATATTTGAGAAATACCTAGCCAAGTAGATCCGTAATTTATCGCGTCTTTTTGTTGTTGTTTCATTAATTTAATTTAACTTCGTTAACAAGTTACAAAATTACTCACGAATCACAAAATATAATTTAAACATAAATAAAAATGGTTTTCAGTTTCAGAAGAAACTACAAACACATGTAAAGCCTTGAAAAAAAATCGAAAACCCTGTAACTGTAATCCTAGAACTTAAATTTACCGAAAATGTGAAAATCGATGAGAAATAAATTCACAAACGTTAGACAGAAAAATAAAAAATACACTATCACAGAATCCTTTCGTTTGCTTTTCCTCTATTTCTTACCTAGAGGCTCAGCAGATAGTCTCCAAGCTTACAATGATAACAATTGTGTTCCCAAAAATAATGCCTTAAAATAGATGAATAGCTTTTAAGAAGCTTTTATACAGTCTTATGGTTCGCCTCCCACCCAGTGGCGAGGTGGTATGTCTGAGGACTTACAACGCTAAAACGTGGGTTTCGATGCCCATAATGGGCAGAGCACACACAACCTACTGTGCAGCTTTATACCTAACTACAACTAACTAACGCATGGTTTGCATTTTGCAAAATACATTCAAATTTCATGTTCTTTTTCAATTTCTCCATCTCTTTTGGGTTTTAAAACTGATTGTTGTTACGGCAAGGGTTTTATAAGTTTTTGACGCCGAAGATGAAACGTTTTCTAGTTCTCGTTATTTATTACACCACTAATTTATCATAGATTGTCAGACTTTGAACCTCGGGCAACTGGGAAGTACTTATTTGTTTTTTTGTTCTGACACTCTGACGGATCTAATTATTACAAAATCAAGAAAGGATTTTTTAATGTTGTTTACTGAAGTAATTAAGCCACTAAAATAAACTTTATATTCTATAATTTACAGGAAACGCAGTTACAGGATGTATAATTTCGAACTTCCAAATTTTGAGCAGTTTTCTAGGGCTAGGCTTGGAGTAATGGTTAACGTACAAGGTTTTGAGCGCGTTCCAGAAATGATCATTATTTCGTTTCTCGGTTAAAATAATCGAACAAAGCCCTCGCGGCTGTATGTGCAGCTGGCTTACTGAAAAATAGCTCTAGAAACGACTATCCCCGAGTCCTAGGACCGATGGACTTATCATTTGTCTCACGTGCGTATAAGGTGCCGTTCAAATTACAGCAATTTCAATTCTAATTTTTTCAAATACTCAGCTCATGTTAAAAACTTTCAACAGGGAACACTTCCTATTGAAAATTCATATTTCAAACTACAAAACTATTTCCATCAAGTATCTTGAGTATATTGTAAAACTAACACTTTATTTAAAGCACGTTTTCATCGAGTATTTCGTACCTATTGTAAAGTTGGCACTTTTTAAAATACCCATTTTCATTGTGATCTCTTTTTGTCTCCTGTTTCAAAGAGCCAGTTTATTGATCAGGTGGTTAAGGCACTCGACTCGTAATCTGAGGGTCGCAGGTTCGAATCCTCGTCACACCAAATATGCTCGCCCTTTCAGCCGTGGGGACGTAATAATGTGACGGTCAATCCTACTATTCGTTGATAAAAGAGTAGCCCAAGAGTTGAAGGTAGGTGGTGATGACTACCTGCCTTTCCTCTAGTCTAACACTGCTAAACTATGGACGGCTAGCGCAGATAGCCCTCGAGTAGCTTTGTGCGAAATTCAAACCAAAACAAACCCAGTTTATTTTCGTTAATGTTTAAAGATGCTACCGTGTATACGAAAGAAGCGCATAACATTTAACACTATGCCATTCAGTCATTACAAGGATGGCACTACATTAACCATATTTTACACAATTTTTATTTATCACATAAATGCTTTAAATATCTCCAGATAAGTGTAATCACTATCAACAATTGGCACTAATGCAGTTAAAATGATAGCACGTTAAAACGACAGCTAATGATAACATATGTAAAGTATACATCGAGTTGATGGTAGTTAAAAGTTTACAGGAGAGTAAGTAACTTAGAAAAAAGTTATAAAAATACGTTTAACTGTAATATTCCATCAGAAGTAGTTGCGTAGTTTTAAAGAGATTTCTTTGCTTTACAATGGTTGCAAAATACGTTAAAATTTAGGAAGATACATAAGATTATTGGAAGACGTATTGCTATCCTTTTTTTCTGTAAATGTTAGCATCATACTCCATATTTTATTTATTTCGGAATAAGTGAATTGTAACCTGAAAAGTAAGAAGTATTTAACACGGTGTAATAAATAAAGGTGAAGAAACTAATAATCATACTTGCTATATTCTAAAGCACAATTATTGGATAAAAGTTGTTAATCAAACATCGGATAATTCTGTACCATGGCTCTTCTTCACTTCATATTAATTGTATATGGCTTATCATCACAGAAAAAAGAAAATCATAAATTCATCCTAATGTGAAATAAATGGCTTAAACTAATAATGAGATCAAGACAGAAAGCGCGTCTCTTGTTCTGGTGAATGAAACTAAAAGTAAGCTAGAGTACGTCAAGGACGAGTTGTGATGAACATTGGCCAAGGTACTAATTAGATCGACTAATCTCTGTTTTATTAGAGAGCCATTTATAATGTCTATAAAAGTCCTCATAGATCAGAAGTAACTCATTCACTGTTAAAGAGTTACGCCTTGCTAAATTACTCTCCATTGTTTATTCTATTTCAATGATTTTATGAAGTATTGAAGAAACATGTACCTGCCAAAGAGTCAAATCTGTTCCATCTTCTGGAAGGCCTAACCTGGTTCAAAGAAGCTTCCAAATGTAAACACAGCAAAACATCGCCTATGTATGGCAAAATCCATGTTTCTGAAGTCTGTAGTTTCTTCAACCTGGTATTTCTCTTCAAATGATTGCAGACCTCTAGATACATTCTGAAAATTATCAACAGAGTTACATTACTGCTTGAATATGTTAGTTTCGTTGTTTTTTAACTGACTATAAGTATTAAGACAAACAAAAATATGAAGTAATGCACCTCTAATATTTCGATTATAATATAGTAACAAACTCATTGGTAAGTTGAAAAACTATAACGCATTAAAAAAAGTTTAAAAACGTGACATACACAACACAGATAACTTATTGTATGGCTTTACGCTTAGCAACAAACAAGTCGATGCTCTTACAATAAATCTAAAATGTATATATGTATTCGTAGCTTTTCTTTCGTATAATAATGTGTGTATTCTTCTCACCACACCTAATGATATTTAATCTGAATACATGAATAACCTGCTAGTAATATGGTATTGATAACACATTAATATCCAAGTTACTTTTTGTAATTATAATATATTCTTAAACAAAAATATTTCTAATGGTTTCGTATTCATGATAAAGAAGCATGTAATTTATTCACCTAATGACTTTGTAGTAAAAATGTATAATAACAAAATATACTCGTCTAGTAACACTATGTTAAAAACCTGATAAACCTAGTGACCTCTTATTGATAATACATGTACTGAAAAAACCTCTCTAGAAATAATATAATGGTAAAAAACTTCACTTCCAAATATTTTCCATAATCAAATCTTCCAGTCATTTAGTAACAGTATTGCATACAAGTATCCAAATTATTTCCCTACTGTCTCAAAACCTTATTTACACAGTAGTTGATATTTGCTACATTAAAAATAAAGAAACATATAGCGTAGTCTTTACATGACAAGCACGAAGTCTGGCGTAAAGACTTCTGTTAAATAAGGAACGTTGGTCCTTGAAGCAGCTCTTAATGAAGCTGTAAGATTGCTATAGTTTGAACCTACTTATGCGCTTCGCAGTGAGCGTCTTGAAGTTCAAGGTATGTTCGAAACAGACAATAAACAGGCGGGCTTTGAATTCCAGCCAGTAAAATAACAGCAGAGTGGTAATCCTGCAGCGACAAGACGAACGTAAGAATCTATAAACAGAAAAGAAGTTGTTTAATTTTATTTACCCTTACTTCAGTTTACCTTAAAATTGAAACCACTGTTTCGAAAATGAGAAGAGTACTTATAAATTTTAAAAAATCTTTATAGAAATACATTCCACAACACTTTGTTTGTTTATTTTTGAATTTCGCGCAAAGCTACTCAAGGACTATCTGCGCTAGCCGTCCTTAATTTAGGAGTGTAAGACTAAATGGAAGGCAGCTAGTCATCACCACCTACCACCAACTCTTGGGCTACTCTTTTACCAAAGAATAGTGGGATTGACCGTAACTTTATAACGCCCCCACGGCTGAAAGAGCAAGCATGTTTGATGCGATCGGGGTTCGAACTTGCAATAATCAGATTACCAGTCGAATGCCTTCAGCCACCTGGCCATGCCGGACCATATTCCACAACGTACATACGTATATTATTTTTAAAAAAGTCCCTTAAAACTACACTATATTATAGATTTCGGAAAATAACAATAATTTATTGTTATTTGCATACTATGATACCATAGAACTTAAAAACCTAATGGTGCGCTTGCTTTAATGTATAAAAAAATCCACGAAATTCTACTCTTCGTTACGTGTTAATTATAATTAACACTTTTGAAAACTGTTAAGATTATAATTATAAACGGCCCGGCATAGACAGGTGGTTTAAATCTTCGTCATGTTCGCTTTTTTATCCGTATGGGCGTTATAAGTGAGAGTCAATCCTACTGTGCAGTCGTAACAGAGTATCTCAAGAGTTAGCGATAAGTGGTGATGACTATCTACTATGCCTCTAGCCTTACACTGCTAAAGTATGGACGAGTAAACAAAAACGATCTTACTAATGTTGTTAAAGTATGATTCTTTTTCGAATAATTAGAAAGGACATGAAACCAAAATTATACCTTCTTTGACAAATTATATTTTGAATGATTAAGATACGTATTAAGATATATATTGTATTTATGAAATTTGTAGAAATATTACCTCTTTTATTTTAACATTATGGATGTCTGAATATAGTAAAATTATGGTAAACGTTATCTTTGTGTGATAATACTATTTTACAGAAAGTTTGGATTTTGAAAAATAAATGGCTTTGCCTTGGTAAGAACATACAAAACAGACTAAAGTTTCTGTCACAAGTAACATACCTCAATAAATCTATGAAGAACCTGAACCCTTCCTGTCACGCATGGCTGTCGAATAATTTCAGTTGTTACAAGATTGACAACTCGATGAGAAAAGTCTAAGAGGCGAATGAAGTTTGGACATGTTTGCTAGCAATTACAAATTACGCCTTTTTAAAAAACAAAACAAAAAAACATTACCTCAAAAACTAGTGAATTATAATTAAGATTTTGTATTTCCTAATGCATAGAGGAGCAATTAAAACTATGTCTCAAATCGTCTTCACCACAACACTGATTGACCGTGGTTACAATGATGCACTACCACAACACTGATTGACAGTGGTTACAATGATGCACTTAATAACAGATACTTTCCTTTAAAAATATTCTTCTATTATATTCACGTACAAATAATTTTTACATCATATAATGTGAAGTTAGAAACTGAATTAATTTATTTTTTGAAGTATATATTATGATATTTTAACCTGCCATAAAATATTTGTTTGTTGTAAAGTACAAAGTGTGTATCGAAACCCGGTTTTTAACGTTATAAGCCCTAAGACTAACTACTGACCCACCGATGAGCAGAATCAAAATATAATTACACTTTATTTCAGATCATATTGAATTCCTAAAATATTCTATAGTTTTTTTTACCAAATTCTTTTTTTACGAAACCTTCTTAGAGCATATTTTCAGCCAAAGCATAGTGGTTCACAAAATGGCTCCGAGTTGTTTATTTTTATTTTGCTTTCAAATGCATACGTTTAGCTCACAGCTCCGTCATTACCTGACCGATTTGTGGTTTAATTACAATATTACACTCAGAAGATAAACCCTTCCGGTTGATGTATTTGACCATGCACAAAGTCTCAAAGATTAATTTATTATAATCCTGCATAAAATAATTTCGATTTGAGGGTGGGCCGGTAGAGATCCTGATAAGTAATAAAATCGAATCGGGCATGTCCCACACTCGATACTGCTGGCGCAAAAAATATTGCTCACAAAAAGGAAAAAAAAGAAGTCTCACAGATGAATTTAATCCTGCCTTAAAAAATAGAGAGTTCCTTTTTGTTGCAACAACATAACAGCAAGGAAAGGAAAGTACACTTACTACCCACATTATTAGGTCTCTTACGTACGTTTGTAGACCACTCCATGCATTTACATCATGGAAGAAAAGTACAACACGTAATAATTTAGGAACTATGTGATTCCCTTGATATGAAAATGCAGTCTTATCGTCGTAAGTTTGAAAGGTTTTATCAACTTCAAACCAACACGATAGTTGGTATTCGTCTAGCAGAAACATCGCTATTAAAGGATGTTTCTTTGATCAACTTTTCAAAAATATCTCGCATCAGTCTATTCCCAGTGAAAATCGAAAAGGAATATATATATATATATCATATATATAGCCTGCTGAAAAAAATACAGTTATATAGACTTGTAAAATATTTTCTCAACCAAACCGAACCGTTTTTCCATATATATTTCTGCACAAGTGGGTTTTCTCGACATCACAGACTAGTAATGTGCAGCAGACGCCAATTAATGGAGCAAAGTTCAACTGCACCACGCACAGGACACGTCAAAAATTGTAATGTAGAAACTAACGACTTATCGAAAAAAAGACTCATTTCACACGCAAACTGGAAAGAATAGCTTCAGTTGAGTTTATAATGTAAATTGTGAAAAATAAATGACTAAAAAGTTGATTTAGTCTGTTCCTAATTCCTAAATATCTGACAGTAATTTAGATAAGAAGAAATAAACAATCAGCATTAAAAATGTCGATCGCCGAAAATTGTGCATCGGGGGTGCTCGAAGGTGTTTTACCTTCCCAGCAAGAAGTAATTATTGTATATCTAGATATCAAGTACACTAATTATTGTAAAAAGGTAATTTTGGGCGTTGTATGTATCAGGTAGGTGAGATGTGAAGTAGCTAAAGTATCTAGCAAGGTAAATGAGTAGGTAAGAAAAAACAGTATAACACAAACTAACTATCAACAAACTGGCCTTTTTAGGATCTGAAAGAAATCTGTCAGTTGCATTTCGCCCTTTTACATACCAAGAATAAAGAAATATTGTGAAGTAAAACTCACTTCACCCAAAGTATTCTGTTCTAACTGTGCTAGTTGCTAAACGTAGTGTTATAGGTTTGTTAAACGTACTTGTAACAGAGACTTACAGTTTGTTCTTTTTAAAAGGAATAATAACATTCACTTTGTCCCTGGTTATTTTTAACTATTATACCAACCATACGCATTTACATTTCTGTTTGATTTTGAATTTCGTGCAAAGCTACACGAGGTCTATCTGCGCCTTTAGATTTCCACTGATAGATAAAGATTCTTCTAAGTCAGTTATGTAACAATTCAGTGAATGCATTTAAAATTGCTCGAAATTTGCCTCGAGAATCTTGCAGTGGTTTCAGTTATTTTGCGTAGCCAACACTGTTGCCACTTCAGTATCTTTTGAGAATATTTCAGATGATCTTGAATACTGTGATTTTCTGTGAAGGAACTTGTAAACCAATTGCATGCACATTTTATGCTACAATAAAATAAAGTATTTTTGAGTATTTTAAATATATATGGTAAGCTTTGTTAGTAACTAATTCATAACTGAGCGTATAGGCTGCTAACATGATAATAATTTGAGCATTAGTTAATTCTATGTCACGCCGAGTGGTGGCTATCATACAGTATTGGAAAAACGATATTACATTGGGAGTACGTCTGAGGGTTAATTACATACTATATGAATCCTATGTTTGAAACTGACTTCTTAGCCTTTACTTATGTTTAATTTTGTGGCCATAATTACACACTATGGTTCGTCATCGCAATTTCTATTATGACAATCTTATAAGTTCAGTTTTAGATCAAATGCTGCAACAAGATTTCTCTGCATGGTTGTCATTCTCAAGACTGAATTTAAGCAGACCAGATCTTACAAGACTGTTACGAAGCCAGGCATTATTGGTCGAAAAGAACTCTTATGATACCAGTTTCAATAATTGCCTTTCTCGTCAAAATAGAGTTGTTGGCTTCCGGAATGAGTTACCTTCGGATGTTGTGATGGCAGTAAATTTGAGTGAATTTATAAGAAAGCTTGATAGATACATAAGGGCTTGATAAAAGCTGGCTTTACATTTTTAAGTAGTTTTAGTTTTGGATTAGCGGATAGAACAGACAAGATGGAACAACAGGTCTCTTGTCTCTAAACATAATGCTGTGTTAAAACATCCTTCTATTTCGAGACCTGGCTAGGATCTTGTGATATTTTCTATCATTTTTAGGTCAATGTTGCCTTAAAATCTATGTGTTATGGTTTTTGTAATCGTATTACGATTTCACGTCACATTCCCAGCTTAATTGCAATTATTTTTACAGTTCAGGTGTTCTCTTCTTTAAGGATGGCCTTCACATTGTGGACAAACATGTTTATACAGATTGAAGTGGAATATTAATTTCTATTTTGCCAAGTATTTCTTATTAAAAGTTTGTGTTATTTAGCTATGCTTTAATTAAAATGTTTTCGAAATGAACATCCCTTTTCAGTAAAATACTAAAGTCAAATAACTCAGAGAGCTGTGTTGAATGGTCAAGAATTTGCTGAGGAGCCATACAAACAAACGCTAAACATGTTGTCCATAGCAACTCGTCAATGTTTTAGTATTTACATACATCGGTCTAACAAAGTGAGATTAATCCTCTTTAATATAGTTGCTACAAAGCAATGTATTGTAATGATATAGTATATAAAATAATCGCACAATAAAGCAAAGAAAAACAAGCATGTACTAAATGCTGCTGAAATAAATGCCCTTCCCCCTAAGGTGTCTGAATGGTAAAGGATTATGACGCCAAAAGATGGGGTTTTCGTTCTCATGCCGGTCAGAACACGGATGTATGGATCTGAGAAAAAGATGGAAGCGAAAGAAAAATGTTTATATTTACCATATTAACCGACTTGGGTTCAGAGAAAACACGGGTAAGCTCTGTAGAGTCTAATGCAAGAAAAAGTTTGGTGTTTATGGAAGATAATTCTTCGGCGACGGAGGAGGCGTCAAGGTTATTAAAACCACCGTTATTTTTATTGAAGGATCTGGGTCCGTCCATATACTTCATAATCTTTAAATGTTCGATGTACCGGTTGTTTGTCATCCAAAATTGGGCGCATGTTACAGAAAAGCGATAAAGTAAATATTTTTGAAATGACGACGAATTTCTTGATAACTGACGTGTAGTTCTTCTAGAGCCACGACTACTTAGAATCGATGTTTTGCTTTTGTCAGGAATGAATATTTTATCTAACTTCTCTAAAGATACTGATTTGATGGGATATGATTTAGAGTGCAGACTGCTTTCTATACTTATAGGATATATCTCTTTTAGACAGACAACAGAATTCCATTTTCGCAAGTGGGAAATGCTCGAAGGATATTGATTTATTTGCGTGACTAGAACTGCCTCCAATAAAGGGTATGACTGAAAGTGCTCCAAGTGGAAAGTGCTTTGGTATTTTATATTTCTACCCTCTTCCCATATTGAAAGACAATTGTCAGCGAGAGTGTACAGATCCTGCCATGTCCTTCTTGAATCTTTCGTGTTTGTGTCTAATAAGAGGAGTTTATAAATACATGGATCATCAACCTCTTTTCCAAATCTAGACACGACATTATTTAAAAGAGAGGAGTCTTCCGCCATTTTTGTGCGTTTTCTCATAACTTTTTTTCCAATTTCTGTCGGCTCATCTTTTAGATAACAGTTTTTTTTCTCAACTATAAACTTTCCTGTTTTGAAAGCAGCTAAGAAGTCATCCTCTTTTTCACAAAGATACATTAATCGTCGAGCAGTTGGTGAAGATCCTCGTAAAAAAGAAAATTCCACAGCATTTTCCAGATTTATTTCGTCCCATCTTCCATCTAAATAACTTCCATGAATAACATGGGAAATCTCGCCTTTCTTATGATACTTATGGTTTAAGCTACTGTTGAGAAGATTGAAGAAAGAATATAATTTTTGATGAGGTGATCCTTTTATATGACGAAATCTTGGTTTGAAATAAAGAACAGAATTTGGACACTCAGAAGTCTGAATAACTATTATTTCTTTAGTTTTTTCAACTGAACAATAAATGTTATCGCGAGGAATGAACCGGAGTAGCAGGCACCGAGTGCAGGACATTAAAGACATTAAAGAGATACACGACCTGCACGATATGATTCCTGTCGCTAACACTACGTAGTTGGATGTTACACCTGTTCAAGAAAAATAAAACTTCAATGCGCATAATTACTTGATTTGTTTTGTATGTTTCAACAAATATTAATTGCAACGTGTATTTGTTATAATAACAAAAACAACAACAGAGAAATACTGTATAATCTGCATAGTATATTTTTGATATAATTAAAAAAATACACTCTATCTACCAATTACGTTTTGGAATAACAATGAATAATGATTCATATTTTCTATTGATTTCTGATAATTACGAGTAAGTAAATACCTCATTAGTTTTCAAAGTAAACATTAACAAATATATATATATATAACTTAATAATGTCCTCATTTACAGTTGTATGACTTTTCTCGTATCTGATAATCAAATTATCTTCCAATAAAATAGCTTTTGTTTTGGTCTTATTTCTTATTTCCTCATTCACAAAATATAAAACACTACTTTTTTTATTACTCACATATGTATATTTATTCCACGTATGTCGAGCTGCTAGAAAATAGCTGGAACATTATATAAAATACCTACATTTAACAGTATTTTTTCATCATACAATAATTCCTTTTGTGAAACCATAAGCTTGTCCATCACATGATGGCGAGTTATGGAAAGAACATGAAAACAATTTAGATTTGTCTGTTAGAGAGCAACTGATGCATTTATATGCACAAAGGTCAGAGAACAACTGAAATAATATACGCATATTTGTCAGAGAATAACTGAAATATTATACGTACGTTACCTGTTTAGCTCATAATATATCAATTTATTGAGACTTTTTTTAGTCTACAATAATGTTTCATGCCTACGCTGAACGGATTGAATATGATATATTTATTTCATATCCGTGTTTATTCAGTTAGATATATATTTGGAAATGCATGTAACTTATACTGTTAAATATATATCGCGAAATTCCCGTCCATTCATTAAATTTGTAAAAGATTCCTGAGTGTACGAATAAATAATATATGTTTCACAAAAGAACTAGCGTATTGTTAAGTATTGTTTCCAACTGAAATTTCGAGAACCTCACCAAAGTTTATATATCAACGTTGGTTTGCTACAGTTGGTATACTATAAGCCTCAATAGCTATAAATGTAATAAATGATCGTTACTTGAGAAACTACAGATATTTGACCAGGATTGTTTATACATTTAGAACATTACAAACTTTTTGACTTCAACGGATTACTAACGGACGTTAGTATTTTTACAGTGACATTATATAACTTCGCTTGTGTGGCCCGGCATAGCCAAGCGTGTTAAGGCGTGCGACTCGTAATCTGAGGGTCGCTGCTTCGCATCCCCGTTGCGTCAAACATGCTCGCCCTTTCAGCCGTGGGGGCGTTATACGGTGACGGTCAATTCCACTATTTGTTGGTAAAAGAGTAGCTCAAGTGTTGGCGGTGGTTGGTGATGACTAGCTGCCTTTTCTCTAGTCTTACACTGTTAAATTAGGGACGGCTAGCACAGATAGCCGTCGAGTAGTTTTGTGGGAAATTCCAAAAAAACAAACAAAAACAAACTTCGCCTGTAAAAAACTCACGTGTGATCAGCGAGAGATATCTAGCTTCCCATTAAGAGAACTGTACCAATATCAACTCTAAATTAACTCGCTCATCTTGAACCGTCGATAAAATATTCAGTCCCTAATCAGATAGAAGTATCATTATTGTTTATAAGTTTGTAAAACTTGTGTTTGTAAATTGTTTATAATAACTAGTTGTACAAACAGTTATTATAAATTGTATTATTATTTGTGTATTAAAATATGTTCGCATTTAAGAAAGAACGAAAACAGTGTATATCAATTTTGCAGGCAAATATCGTAAACTTGATTCATCTTTACACTGAATTAACTTCTACATTTGAATTACAATTTTACTTGGCTTCAGATTATTTGAAATTGTAATACGTAACATAATAAATTAGAAGCTCGGCCGAGATAAATCATAATACGTAACAACAGGACTTATTTTTATAGAATAAAAATACAATTTACTTGCCTAACGTGATATCCCAAAGCACAGTTCCCTGGCGAGTAACCTACAAATATAGTTTCACAATTAGTAGAATGTATATATAATGTCCTTTTTTATGAACAATGAAATCAATATAAGTATACCTCTTAAATGAACTGAAAAAAAACACTTAAGGAATCCAAGTTTGAGCAACTTTCTCTTTAATTAGAAATTGTCGTTACACTGTTGTAACGTTAAATTCAAACACAAAATGAAAATTAGTAAATATTATAAAGACCTTCAAATACAGGGTGGTCGCTATTTATTTTTTAAAGGTATATGTTATATTACACTCATAGATGCTCAAAATTATTAAAATCATGCAATTTATTCATGATGTAAAGAGATCAAAATAGAAATGAGTAAGCACGCATTTTATTCATGATCTCATCTGACCCTCAAATTTTCCGCTTTTCTAGCGAGCACCCTGTAGAAAAATATGTCTGCATAGCTCTATTATATTGGTATCAAATACTAATTTCAGTATCTTTTCAATACTTTTAGGAGCGGTGTAACTAAAGTCACAGTCGCCTATTACTCGCCCATAATTTCCATGAAATTTACCACGTATTTAGTTGTACATAAATATACAGTCCTAGAAAAGTTTCATTATCAATGTCCTATACCTAATCAATTAACAAAAACAATCTAGAATCCCATAATACTTTGTAGACATTATTGTATAGTCATTTGTTCACCTCTAATAACCATAATATAGGATCTGATGTACATTTTGTTTCGCTCTCCCAAAATGTACGTGAATTCGGCGAAACTAGTCTACTGCAGAGGGAGTAGCGAATTAAAAAATACATTAGGTCTGTATGTCATTCACGGATTCTCTTCCCCTCACTGAAATTATACGTTTTATACAGATAAAAGAAAAATTTACAAATAAATCACACAGTGCTATCAATTCACATTCCACGAATTAAACACGATACACGATATTTATCTTCATGTAGGAGTGCAAATCTATACTCTTCCTGCATAATCTATAATTTTGTATAGTGTTTGAACACTGAATATCTATCTATAATAGTACCTTTTACTTTATATAGAATATTGGCACTTGACTCATAACCATTACAGTTTGTTTTAGAAGTAATTTTGAAGTGATATTTTAGCATTTTCTGACATTAATTATAGAACATATTGTCTCCTGATTGTTAGTAATATATATAACTAAAATTCAATTACTTTGTTTTGATTCAAGAACAGTTTTTCAAAATAACGAAAGATAAAACTTCCGTGCAGTTTGTTAAAAATAAAAAAGTAGATACTATTCTATTTTAAAAACGCTTATCACTTTTTAAAGTTATACCTATAAACTAAATTAGCATATTTGTGTATACAGACCTAACGGGGTTTGATTCTGCGCAGTAAATAAAATATACATAGCCCAACGTGATAATGAATTACTATATTTCTATGTTGATTTTAAATCAAGAAATAAGTTTTGTATAACGGACTAGAACATCCTATTGCTTTCTAATGCTTAAATAAAATTCACTACAGTTAATAAAAAAATGTAAATCTACGGAGTTTAAATCAAAAGGTGTTAATTAAATTAAAAAACTGTGATTCTGTTTCCAAACCGCTTGGTCCGGCATGGCCAGGCGGTAAAGGCACTCGACTGGTAATCCGAGGATCAAAAGTTCGAATCCCCGTTGCACCAAACATGCTCACCCTTTCAGCCGTGGGAGCGTTATATAGTGACGGTCAATCCCATTATTCGTTAGCAAAAGAGTAGCCCAATAGTTGGCGGTGGGTGGTGATGACTAACTGCCTCCCTCTCGTCTTACATTGCTATATTAGGGCCGGCTAGCACAGATAGCTCTCGAGTAGCTTTGCGTGAAATTCAAATCAAATCAATCAAAATTTCTTAACAACTGAATAAGCGTTTTAGTAACCAAGGAAACCAATTAATAGTAGTACAACTTCATAACAACAGACCCGAAAATTTCTTTTGGTTCAGTAGTTTTAAACACGACTTTAAAATACCAAAACTAATTATAATATATTTAAATTATAAATAGATAGATACGTTTTAAAAACTGTTTAGCTTTCTCACGTTGTTTAATAGATGACATTATACACTGTAAACGTTTTTATGACTGCTTCATTACAGGTTATCCTAAATGGTTCGTAAGCACAAATCCAGGAACATAAATTAAACGTAACAGCTAGAATAAATTTTCTCGACTCAGCTGTCAAAATTAGCTACGTAAAAGCCAGCAAAGAATTGATATATATGAACTTTATATATTATTATTATCATATCTTATTATTATGATTACATCGTATTATTATGATAATTAGATATCATTAATATTAGATCTTATCTCTTTTTTCTCGCATATTAATTCGAAAAACGTTTGTCTACTAATAAGAGGACAGATCGGTGGTGAGTACAATTGAAACGCTATTGAAGCGGAAATAAAAGTCCACCATAGCATTAAGTAATTTGTCAATAGCCTGAAGAGACTGAAGATCTGAAATATATTTGAACACTGTGATAAAATCCATATAACATTCAAAAGTGGTGAGACCAGTTTATTAATTTCCTTGCAACCTGATAAAAGCAGATTTTTATCACTGATACATTATTTTTACTTTCTCACACACCCTTCGTCAAAACCCGCAGAACATTTTACTTACATAGACGGTTATGGAACATTAGAACGAAATATGACAAACATAAGACAAGTGTTATCGTCCGTGAAACTATATCATTTACCTGAATAAAAGTATCATCCATAAAAACTTTTTCCTGAGATACAGGTCCTAGTAATTCTTCATTTTTGTGTAAAATATTTTTGAGAAAAGACGACATATTTTATAGGTTTGCGTGACGTGCTCACATGTCACGACACCGACGATTTTGTGGTCGTTAAGCGTTTTAACGTTATTGTTTGCATGCTTGGCTTCCTAACAATATCGATGTACTTCATATGTGAAGGACTGTTTGTTTTCGTTAAGAAAAAAGTTACATAATAAACTATTTGTGCTCCGCCCACCACGGGTATTGAAGCATAGGTTTTGGTGTTATAAGTGTTATAAGATTTAGCGCTGAGCTGAAAGAAAGAAAACGAGTACAGCCCAAACTTGTCTTTCTCACCTGACGAAGAGTTTAAAAAATGAACTTGAAAGCTTAAGTTTAATGAAGATGTGTTAATCCAAAATTTAATTTTGAAAGATATATCAGAACCTGACACATGTTATTGTTCAATAAAACTGAAAGTGTTTCAATAAAAAAAACGTTTCTGACAAACTGGACAACATCATGCACCATCTTTTTTGTTTATTTGTTGTTTTTGTTTTGAATTTCGTGCAAAGCTACACGAGGGCTATCTACGCTAGCTGTCCCTACTTTAACAGTGTAAGATTAGAGGGAAGGCAGCTAGTCTTCACCACTCACCGCCAACGTTTGAGCTACACTTTACCAACGAATAGTGAGACTGACTGTTACATTATAAAACCCCAACGGCTGAAAGGGCAAGTATGTCTTTGTGACAAGGATTCGAACTCGCGACCCTCAGATTACTAGTCGAGTGCCTTAACGACCTGGCGTATGTTGGGCTTGTTGTTTATTTGAACAAGCTTTCAGCCATTTACAGGAGTGGTGACAAGAATTAATGAAGAATGAGTGTTTAAAATAGGTAAAATACACATCTGTGACAAAAAATATATTTATTTGCAACGTTTCGAGCAAAATCTCTTCGTCAGGCAGTTTAAACCATGTTGCATTGAAAAAAAAGCTTAGACAGAATCGTTAAATAGTTAAAACACAGAGATTCCAAATTACACATGTATCGCGTGAAGCGCGTTAACACAAAATATTTTTATAAAAAGCAATGTAGATTCGATTCTATAAAGAACAATGATCGTTTGTCTGTTTGTTTTGGAATTTCGCACAAAGCTACTCGAGGGCTATCTGTGCTAGCCGTCCCTAATTTAGCAGTGTAAGACTAGAGGGAAGGCAGCTAGTCATCACCACCCACCGCCAACTCTTGGGCTACTCTTTTACCAATGAATAGTGGGATTGACAGTCACATTATAACGCCCCCACGGCTGGGAGGGCAAGCATGTTGAGTGCGACTCGGGCGTGAACCCGCGACCCTCAGATTACGAAGCGCACGCCTTAACGCGTTAGGCTATGCCAGGCCCAACAACGATCGAACAAAGACATTTAGGAAGCAGTAAACAACAATACTAAACGTGTTTCGAAGAGTGTTCACTATATTGTTGAAACAATGCTCTACGTGAAAATTGTAAATTGTCAAAAACAGAATTAAGCCTAATAAGGAACAAGCAGTCTTATCATAAGGCTTTGTTAAAACAAGTAAGTTGTACCTGATTAAAATTAGAATACAAAGTACTGACACTACAGTAAATAAAAGTAAATTAGATATAAGTTTGCTATATAAAAATTTAAAAGGAAAAACGTTTAAGATTTCAATTAAACAAACCTTGTTGCTCTAAATAGCAGTATTAAAAAATAAATTTCGGTATGACGGATTTAATTAATTGTATTCAAAATAAACCGTATGTAAAGCGTCTTTCTAAATATTACAATTTTTATCGAGCAGTGGTCTTATGTAGGTAATTGTACTATCATACAAAAATAATTTATAAGTTACATTTCTTTATTTCACTTTATTCCTCTAACATTGTAATAATACAATTTCATAATCGTAACAGTTAAAAATATATAGTTTAAAAATCATATATATTAAAAACGGTATTAAGGGTTATTTCACGACTATTCGACAACTTGACAAAGAACGATTATTTGAAACGACGTAATACATACATTTTCTTGAGATTAGTATTCAAATGTTTTTTGTTTTTTTTATTTTAATCCTACAGCTTGGCATTGCCAGGTGGTTAAAGCACTCAACTCGTAATCTGAAGGTCGCGAATTCAAATCCCCGATGCTTGACATTTCAGCCGTGGGGGCGTTATAATGTTACGGTCAATCCCAATATTCGTTTATAAAAGAGTTTGTGGTGATGGTGATGACCAGCTGCCTTCACTGTAGTCTTACACTGTTAAATTAGGGACGGCTAGCTCAAATTGCTCTCGTGTACATTTGCGCGAAAATCAAAACAAACCAAATCTATTTGACCTTGCTCAGAAAGATACAAATAAACATAATATAAAATAAGTTTTAAAAAGTAACATGTTTGTTTAATTATATATATATTTTTCATGATTTGGACACTTTGATCATGCATTTATATAATACTTACATCGAACTTAAGAATTAATTAAACAAAATTTCAAATCTAATATCTTAAGAAGAGTTGTTAATCCCCGTTCTAAGGCCAGTTATTATTTAAAAGCCAAATGTAGAGCTTATCGTGGACACTTGTACTTGAATTAGTTTTGATGTTCTGAAGAAAACTGCGTTGTCTAAAGGAGGGAAATTGCTTCAACTGACGGCTAGTGAATCATTTATAGCCTATCTTCGTAAAACATGTTGTAATCATTGCTTGATCATGATTGAAGATCTTACACATGCACAGTTACTTTAATAAGAGGCACAATTATTCAATAGGATTGATTTGAATTTCATGCAAAGCTATACGAGAGCTATCTGCGCTAACCGTCCATAATTTTGCAGTTTAAAACTAGAGGGAAGGCAGCTAGTAACCACCACCCACCGCCAGCTCTTGAGCTACTCTTTTACCAACGAATAGTGAAAGTGACTGTCACATTATAACGCCCCCACGGCTGAAAGGGCGATTATGTTTGGTGTGATGGAGGATTCGAACCCGCGACCCTCAGATTACAAGTCGGGTGTCTTATCCACCTGGCCATGCCGGGCCTATTTAATAGGAATCGGAAAAGAATGGAATATTTTACGGAACATCATGGACAACAGTTGCAGCACTGAAATGTTAGACATGCATGCAAATATTTTTTTTTTGTTAAGGTAAAGATGATTTGATATTAAAATGTCCGTAACGTTTGTTTCCGAGCAGCGTAATCTCAAATGCACACATAAAAGATACTGACTAATTCCAAAAAGAATGTGAAGTTAAAATATGGTTTGGACCACAATATAACCATAATGTTTACATTCTTTGACAAGAGATTAATTGACTACACGCGAGTAAACTTTGCCTTATTTGTAGTGTTTTAATTGGCAAAACAAATCAAGACTAATAAAGTTTCTATCGTCAGTAAAACAGTGATCACACTAGTACAGGGTGTTTGAAAAGTCACTGTGCAGGTTTTAATCATATTTAATTCATTCTATTTCAAGCCAGCAACTGATAGCGGTG
Source organism: Carcinoscorpius rotundicauda (assembly GCA_011833715.1). Classification (NCBI taxonomy): domain Eukaryota; kingdom Metazoa; phylum Arthropoda; class Merostomata; order Xiphosura; family Limulidae; genus Carcinoscorpius; species Carcinoscorpius rotundicauda. The sequence goes on along the minus strand of CM022395.1, from coordinate 47,078,947 downwards.
TTTAGAAACAAAATAAGAAGAATCCAGGCCTTTATTGATTCCAAATGAGGAGATTTTCAACATTATTTATGATTGTCATTCATATTTACCTCCTTTATTCTACATTGAAACATGTCTGTTAATAAATATATAAGTTCACAGTGACTTTTGGAACACCCTGTTGTAAACTGTAATAAAAGTTGTTTTGTAAATTAACATGAGCACTGTGTTATCACAACGCAAGTTGTGTTTCCAAGTCCCATACTTGTATGAATTATAACACAACTATTCGTTGTAGAAATATATACACATAAATAACATACGGTTTTTAATTCTAAATTGTTTTTCTTTAATTATATTATTGCACTGAAGTCACGTTTTATGTTGAGTTTCGTCACGAATCGTGTAGGAGACGTTATATAGTCTTCGATTAGTCGCGTCTAGTCAAAGGACGTATTAGACCTATATGGCACAGATTATATTTTCGATTTTATCTCTGTTGGAAACAAAACTAATCTGTAACGTAATCATTAACATTTCTTTTCTGTGGTCATTTAAGTCCGAAAGGAATACAAGTTGCATTGTTTTTAAAACATTTTTTTTCAATAAAAGGCGTTTATCTTAGCTCCTCGAAAACACAGACACACATACATATATGTGTATATGGGAGTAGTTGTTTAGCATAACTCGTATCACCAGATAGGCGCAATATCAATTTCTGGAAAATTTTAATTATTAAACAAATCCATATAATAGAAACAAGGCAGTGTGCTCGTACAGAGCGCCCCGCCGACCTGTAGGGAGCTTAAATACACATCTTTGAGTGTGTGTGTGGGTGTTTTTCTTATAGTAAACCCACGACGAGCTATCCGCTGTGCCCACCGAGGGGAATCGAACCCTTTATTTTAGCATCATAAATCCGAAGACTTACTTCTATCTTTGAAGGCAAGGATATATTAATTTCTTTGATAACTGGGTGTAGAATTTATATATCGCACTTTAACGATCGGTACAGGCCTGAATACAAACACAAATTAATTATAAAAAATAACATTTTTAAGTTTATCTCTTTTACAGATAACTTGAGAAAGAAACAATAAAGTTGACATATGATAAAGAGTTTCACTGTCCTTCCTTTTTAGTTAACTCTGTTCCTAATCGTCACTGATCTAATGAAGAATTTCCTTCGAGTTCAAGGTTTCTGTACTTTACACTTCAGTTCACAAAATATAAAACATCAGGTAACACGAATAGGGAATATTTTAACCGAAGCAACTGAATATATCATGTTTACGACTTCCTTTCCTATGTATGCTCGAACAAAATATTTTGTTTTGTTTTTCAAAATATAATGCTTCTTTTATTTATACCTTTAACTCCGAAAAATAAAAAAAATACAACAAATTTGGAACACATTCCAGCCTTGGATTTACATCAAGTAGTTTCAGATAAACTGTAAAGATAAAGAGAAATAATCCGAATTCGTTAAAAAAGAGAGAGAGAACGATCAGGTTTGTGGCGATAAATATTACAAAAAAACATCGCCAAGGGAACATTTTCCTACGACGGTAAAGTTTCAGGAAACCAGTTTCATCTGACGTTCTGTACTTGGATTTCGTGAAAAGCTGTTACTTGAAACATTATATAACAAACAAAAAAAAACGTCCAGGTGGATATATCTTGTTCAAACGTGACATGCTATATATATATAACATGATAGCAATACTACAACTATATATAACTATAAGCAGTGTTGCGGAACAACTGTGATAAAAATGACCAATAGCTTTTCAATCGACATATCGCACTAGCAAGACACAACATTTCTACTTAACATTTAATCATGCTAGAATAAACAAGTGAAAATAATATTGCAAACAATAGTAGTCTAGTAAATGGCACTGTTTTCCAGATTATGTTTTGTACTGTACAGAAATTTCATCAATGACTATTTTAGAACTATAAAACACATAACATATCTGTGCTTAACAGGTAACGTTAAAAGATATCAAATGAATAAGGCACGATCATTACAAAATTGGAAAGGTTTCTTGACGTAGCAAGTAGAAATTGGTTAACGATTGAGTGTCAAGTGAATTTGGGACGAACACTTAGAGAAAATAAACTAACTGGATACAACTGCCTCTGTGTACAGTTTTATAAACTTATTAGACGTCTTTTATGCGCGTTTTATACATGCAATCTACATATTTTGTTTTTTGAAAAAAAAAGAGACCTGTTTATTTCTAATAGAATGTTATATATAAAACTTCAACATCGTACTTTTACTGGAAAAACGAAACATTATAGTATTTATGTTCATTAAATATTTATTATAGTATTATATGTAACAAACTGAAGTATCCGCCCTTTGTCTAGGTTATGAATTTTAAAAACAAATATGTGGGTGGATGCTATGATAAATCACACTTTCGCGTAATTCATTTATGAGGAAATATTTTTATCCTAGTACTTATTATTATCTCATCAAAAGTCTTGTATAAACGTTAAGAACTCAGTATGTATATAATTAAAACTTTTCCATGGTCAGGGTGACTTTATAGGAGGAGGCAGGGGCCAGAGTAACAGCTAAAGAGGAGCCTTCTGTAATACGCTTTCAACTTACAACTATTAATGTCCTTCACAACGTTTCACGTGATTAATTAATTCACGATCATTGGCCGTAGAGATGAATTACAAAACGAATTTGGAAGTTCATTGGTCAAAGTTGGAAGTGGATATAGCTCAAGAAACGGCCCCCATATCAACTTAAGATGGATGTTAAAGTGAACACTTCACCTAAGTTTTATGAATTATTGGAGTAGTGGCGGCCATTTTAATCCGAGGCACAGCGTCTAACACAACGACTCTGAGTTTAAGCACACACTTATTTTCATCTCTTGAACGATTTGAGATCCAATTATAGTTTCGAACTCGTGAAGCCAAACCCTTTCGTTTGATGTATTTGACCACACCCAAGGTCACATATATTAATTTGTATATTTAGTTTACATATTTGGTCAAAGACTGTCAAAACAATATCTTTTGGGTTCGTTGTGTAGTTGTATGTGTGACTCTACGAATAGTAATTTTAATAGAATCACTTTTTTGCTGCCATGTTTTGGATTTCTAACACCAAGAATATAGATAGTGTTTTATCAACTATGTACCCGGCTACCGTCGATGTTTTAGACGCTGTGACAATAATAATTTCTTAATTAATCATGTTAGAGAATAATAAATACTTTCGTACATTCACATTAACATACCTTTTATACTTAATTTTCAAAATTATGTGTTTTTAGCGGAGACATAAAGTTTCGTACAACGGTTTTCAATTTTTGTTGTCTTTTAAAGTACAAACTTTTAACTCTTGGCTGATTTGAGATCTAGTTCCAGTTTTCAACTCAGAAACTCTTTTGATTGATATATTTGACCACGCCCAAGAGTCTTATAGGTCGATCTTCTCTATTCCTGCTTAAAATAATTTCAATATGAGGGTACGATGGTAAAGATTCTAATGAGTAATAACTATGAATCAGATATACGCGCTCCCCACGCTTGGTATTGATGACACACAAAAATATATTTAATAAAACGATAAAAAGGTATCACTGATTAATTTACTCTAATTTTAAGTGTCGCGGCTATCGATGATTTCTTCTTATGTTCATTGTATTCTTCCATAGAGAGTGCTAACGCGTTCACCGAGATATATAAGACACTTGTGTGCTTCTCTCATGGCCCGGTATGGCCAGGTGGTAAAAGCAGTAGACTCGTAATCTGAGGATCCCATGCCGTGGGGAGTCATAAAGTGAGCGTCAAACCCACTATTCGTTGATAGCCCAAGAGTAGGCGGTGGGTGGTGATGACTAGCTGCCTTCTCTCTAGTCTTACACTGCTAAATTATGGACGGCTAGCGCAGATAGCTCTCGTGTAGCTGTGCACGAAATCCAAAAACAAACAAACAAAACAAGTTTCTTTCACATTGTGTTATATAACATTTAATACAGTTATTTCTTGATGTAAGAACGTGACACCACCTATAAAAGCAGCTAACGTTAACTTATATCTAAGATAATAAATATTCGATAACAGCAATAATGGAGTAGAGAGAGCTGTGGCCCTCAGGTAATATGCCCCTAGTTTGAAAGTAGCATCCCACAAAGTTTGGATGAAATTTGCCCAGCAACCAAGGAATGTGACAAGTGTGTGTGTGTGTTTTATTACAGCAAAGCCACATCGGGCTATTTGCCAGGTTTACCGAGGAGAATATGACGAGCCTCCACTTTAATACATATTGTATTACAATTTTGAATATCTTAAAACTGAGTTAAATGATAATTTAGATTGAGTAATTAAATAAATGTCGGTATATATACAATTTATGTCACTTGCCAACAAGATTGAGACAATTTCTTAATGCAAATATATTTTAGTATGCAAACAATAACACAATTTACAATAACAGTTTTGCAAATTATGAGCTATGTAAAAAAGGTTTACAAATAATATTGAGTTGTTTTTTTTTAATCTAGTCTGGAACTTCCTTGATATCTGATCGAAGTCTCACGATGGGCGAATTAATTTTGGAATGATGTAGATACAATACACTTAACAAAGAGCTAACTAATTGTGTGCTATTCACCGGTCAATCACTCAGTTATCCAAAGCTGAAGTTATATAATATTTTCATAAAACTACCGATGTTCGATATGAATCTGATAAAGTTAAATAGTTTGTACTACTCGAAACATATAAACGTTCCTGGTCAAATATCTGAAGTTTCCGATTAATAAGCGTTATAATATACCAACTATCGCAAACCAATAATACTTACTATTTCTTGGAGCATCGTGTTGGTTATATTTATACACGTGAGGAAAGTTTTTAGAACTTCCAGCATATGCAACAAGACAGATAATACATACATATATTGAGGATTTTTTACACTCGAGAATATTTTGTAATTTTGCAATAACATTTAACAGTATCAGTTAAACAAATATCGATATTAAATAGATATATGATAGTAAATCCGTCACAATATAGATAGATATTGTAAGTTTGGTTACGTATTATAATTTATCTCGGATAATCCTCCAATTTATTATGCCATGTATTACAATTTTAAACTGTCTAAAACTAAATTTAATTTTAATTCTAGTTTAGAAGTTAATTAAATGTCGATGTGTAATACATTTATGAGATTTGCCAATAAAATTTGATGTACACAGTTTTTTATAATACAAATATACTTTAAGATACAAAAATAATACGATGTATTATTTCAGTTGGTTCAACAATACATTGGTGCTTTCGTTTACCACACATTGTTGATTCTTACATTCGAGAATCTTTTACACATTTAGGGATTAGGTGGAAATTTTGCAATGTATTTCTAAATAAATATGTAACTGAAGCAAACATCGATATTTAGATGAATATACAATAGTAAATCCGTCACAGTTTATGACACTGGATGAAATGCATACTTTCTGATTTCTTTCTCAAACTTCACGTTCAGTGTAGAATATAGTTGTATCTAGCCCAGCGCTACATATGTATTACAGACTAGTCTCTGTGTACTCCTCTTTTCCTCACACTTTTTATGCTCTTAGTTTTTGAAGTATTTAATTTTTTTCAAAATAAGTGTAGTTTGGGGAGAAAATAATTTCACACAAATAAGTTTGAATTCCCTTATGATTACACAGTAACAATATAAAAGGAAAATCGTTTAAAATTTCTGCATGAATTGAAAATTTATCTCGTTGAAAATAAAACTAACACTTAACTTCAGAGAAAAAAGATTTATGAAGGAGTTGTTGGGCCGCTCGCGACTTATTCTAGACCGTGCCTTAGAACGGTTTATGTCTATCATTTCAAAGCACGAATTATTTACGACTGATGAACTTCACGAATCTTTAGAAAGGTAAAGAATTTAATAAATTTAAAACTAAAATCAAACAGATATTTTTCAGTACTGACATTTGTTCGATACTCTTCTCATGTAAACTGTTGTATATATATAAACACACACACCCACACTCACATATAGAAACAAAATAAAGATATCTTATCAGTATATATTGTTTGTTTGTTTTCAATTTCGCACAAAGTTACTCGAGGGCTATCTGTGCTAACCATCCCTAATTTAGCACCCACTATTCGTGGGTAAAAGAGTAGCCCAAGAGTTGGCGGTGGGTGGTGTTGACTATTTACCCACCCTCTAGCCTTACACTGCAAAATTATGGACGGCTGGGGCAGGTAGCGCGAAATTAAAAAACCAACAAACAATAATACTGTTCCGGATTAACGACTTCTAATATTTATGGGATTTGAAACGCAGTGCTGAGCATGTTATATTAATATTTAAACAAATTATCTTTCATTCGATCTTGTTTCGTGGAATTTCTTAATTTTATTATATTTTTAAAGAATAACTAAAAAAAAAAGTTGTTTTTTTCTGGAAGGTCTACATTTTTATAGTAATGTTATTATTCTGTGATTTCATTTCTTCTAAGTATACTATTCTAGTATTCTAATTTTCAATATAAATTCAGATTAAAATAAACATAAAATTCTTTTCTTCCAACAAACTTATTAGTTAGATATTCGAGTCAGTTTATGTTTTTTGTAAAAAAAATTCTGAATGACTCCTTCTTGAAGTTCCTAAATCTGCAGTATAGACAAATTTTATTTTTCTAAAAACATATAGGACAACAAGATGAAAAGAGAGTAACTATAAAAATCATCTTGAATGTGAGATAAAAATAAGATAGAGATAAGAATGGAATAAAAAGGCTTACTGTTTTGAGCAGAACATAATCTACTTCCTATGGACAATACAAACTAAATTAGATGTCCTTGAAGAATAAGTAGATACAATGTACTTTTTAAATATCGAAGCACATAAACACCCGAAACTCACTGATGTAAAGAAATACAACATAACTTTCAAGTAACAACATAACATTATAATGATATCTAGAAATACCTAAAAGTTTTGTCTTTTGAATAATTTAAAATGATATTTGATAGAGCTGAAGAATCACAGTTATATACAAAAACAAAGTGTACAGTTTTTATTTGTCGAGCTCCGGAAGTGTGTATGTTTTCTTATAGCGAAGCCACATCGGACTATTTGCTCTGCCAATCGAGGGTAATCGAAGCCCTTATTTTAGCATTGTAAATCCGTAGAAATATCTCTGTACTAGTGGTGGCGAACTTTGGAAGAAAAACAGATGTGACAAAAACAATTAGTTAGAATGCAAAGAAAAAACTAAGCCAAATTTCACTTGATACGTTACTTTATTTAACAACATGAAAACAAACTCGATTTAAGGTCCTTGAATTCAATAAGGTTATCAAAATGTCAAACACAAATTATCTTGTGATTAGACGCCTACAACGAACCATTGGATTCACAGTGTGGCAAGCAACCATTGGATCACGTTTTAACTAAGATTTATGAAGTGAATGATAATCTATTCGAATAAAAAGAAATCCTGTGTAAAACTAAGTTAGTCATACGAAAACTGAGGTGGCTGATACGAAAATTAAGGTGGATAATGCCAGGGGCGTAGCCACAAAGGGGGTTAAACCCCCATGGACCGAAACTTTTTAGACAAGTTCAGTTGCCATCTGTGAAGTTTCATAAAGATCCGTGATTGCATGGCAGATAATTTCACACACAACAAATGGTCAAATGCAAATTTCTGAATGAACACTCTTTTAATACAGCAAGTTTTTCCATAACTGGAGAAATACAATCGAATATCTATGAAAGGCTAAAACGCCTGTTCGTTCTTGCCAGGACATCTACAATACAGTTTGGTTCAACTTTAATATCACGGTGAATATATAATGAGGCTAGGCTATTCAATCAATCTTAAGTGGTGGTATTTCTAAAATACATTTTGAGTCTTATGAGAGTTAAAAACGAACGCTCCACTGAGCTCGTTGACACAGGCAGCGTGGAAAATACTTTCAACAGTCTAGAAATGACTGGGAACATTTCTGCATTGCACATTGCATATGCATCTATGAAATTTTATGGTCTGTTGTTCGCAAGTGATTTGTACCAAACCCTAAATTCACATACTGCAGCTAGTGAAGTGCTGTCAATGTCACTCTTGTATATATTGATCAACTCTTTAATTTGGTCACACTGTTGTGCTGTAGGTTCTGACCGTTCTGTGGTAAATCCTGATGGTAGTAGACACATGAAGTTTGTAAAGAGAGTTTTGTGACTGGACAGACGGTCACATATTTGTGAAAGAAAGTGATCAACAAATGGTACAAATACAATAATACGAAAGTACTCCTCAGGACTAGTGGTTTGTGGGTTAGCACGGTACACCCGATTTTTAGCCTGCCTTGGCATTATGATGTCCATTTGAAGCACACTGCTCAGAGTTTGAGCCTTACAGAAAATGTTGTTAAATTCATTAACAGTATTATTTCTGAGTGAACGAATTAAATCTTCCACTATTTCTGCGTGATGCCTCGCAGCACCTAAATCAATTTTTTGTTGCTGCAGTAAGTTACACAGAGGTAAACTAAAGGGAAACAATTTACCAATGGTAAGTAGAGTGATGATGAATTCTGGTTGCGTTATAGAACACAACAAATGATTGGATTGCGTGGCAGAATCTCTGTCTTGCTAACGTAATATGGTCTTAAGGGCATCTGCAACATCATGGATTAATTCTAGAAATACAATGACTGAGTCATACATCTCAACTCATCGGGTGGGGCAGAGACCTTTCAAACTTTTTTATTCGATTCAGGTGCTTTATTCTCCACCAAAAGAGCTAAAACGTGCTTTTGTTTAGGTGTTTTGAGAAATTTTTAATACTAGAAATTACTTCCATGCAATTTCCCACAGGTACTTCTTTACAAGCAACAGAAACTGCCAAGTTTAGGGAATGGGCACTGCAGTGTACATGGGGTGCAAGTGTGAATTTATCAGTTATGTGTTTCCGGACACTATTGAGTTTCCCACTCATAGAGGCAGCACCATCGTACCCTTGTCCTCGCAGGTAAGCCATGTCAACACCATATATTGTTAGATTGGTTATGATAACATCAGCGAAGTTTCTGTCTGTCACATCATAAATAGGTATAAATTAGAAAAAAATCTTCTCTAATTGCAACAGAGTTGTCACTGGCATCCAAATATCTAAAACAAAGCGAAAACTGTTCAGTTTAATGCCTGAAATATTTGTTGTTTCATCATCTAATATTGAGAAAAACTTTGCAGCATTAACCCTGTTGACCAAAGAATAAAGAACATGAGTATTGCAAGCATAGATGATTTCGTTTTGAATTTGAGGACTCAGATACGTAGCATTCCTGTTTGTACTCTTAAGACTTGCTGAAAGCTTGACATCAAAGCTGAAAGTTTTGTCCTGTAGCACGAAATTGCCCGAAAATTCCCATCATTATTGATGGGCTCCTCATCAGTTTTACCAATAAACATTGTTGGTGAGCTAAACCCTGTCTCCCACACAGCAATACAGTATCATTAATAGACATTAAATATTGCCAGTTCTGTTCACTTTCTTGCTTTTAAGTCGCATCAAGCTGCAAGTGCACAGATGAATTTGTGTTTACGACCTGTAGAAAATTGTTAGCTTTTTCTTTGCTGCTTGGTGGTACTGTTTCAATTCCTGTGCCTCGAAGTCTTCAACAGCCTTGAACAGCTTGTGTAAGGAAATTTCACTAGTTGTTACAATTTCTGGCTTTCAACACCAGAACCATTACGAGCAAAAAGACAGCAGTTCTTGCAGAAAGCACCCTTTACATGTTGAGTGTAGAGTAGCTATCTCCACTGTGAAAGCCAACGATGCTGAAAACGCAGTTTTCTTGGACCACACTGGGGGAAAGCATAATCACTCCCTAGCTTCCAGGCACTCTCAAGGAGCATTTTTGGATCCAACGTTTATCTAAAAGAGACATAAAAACATAGTTCTAAGTTATTTTGCGCGTAGGAAAGTTTGCTATGAGAGTACAATAACCTCGAAGAGAAAGGCTTAGAGCTGTACTTCACAGAGCAGGCCTAACATCCTGTTAGCAATGAATATTCAGTCTAAAACTCATCAGTGTTTGCATGATTTTTAATACAAAATTAATATAATGAGGAGTCGACTTACCTGTTTACCAATGCTGACATCATTAGAAATGTAATTTCCAATGTCCCAGACTGGACCTGAGGTGATAGTAGCAGCACTGGTAAAAGGCCACGGTGATGACTCTGACAATTCAGTTGACAATTCTGACTCAACCAGATTGGTCCAGCAGATTGATCAGATTTAGCCTCATGAATGGGTTTAAAGAATCCAGATTGATCAGATTTAGCCTCATGAATGGGTTTAAAGAACCCAGATTGATCAGATTTAGCCTCATGAATGGGTTTAAAGAACCCATGCAGTGTCTTTTGCTTTTTCAGGCTTGACATAGTGAATGATTGTTTACCGCAACTTCTGTTTGTCAAGGTCACATTTTCAGTACCATTAGCACCATCTATAGTGAATTCACTATAGATGGCGTCAGTGGTACTAGGTAGTGCCATGGTGCCACCCACTGTTTATTTGTGAAGTTAATTCTTGAAATCCAGGGAATCTAAACATACAATGTCCATGATATTTGAATTCAAATTATAGACACTATACTTTGCACTCTTGTTGATGAGAGGACTGTGGGCCTACTTTGCTGGGCCTGATTACTTTAAGTTATATATTATATTTATATAGGCCTGTATATTTATTTATGATTAAAAAAATAAGACAAACACCCCAGTGTGACATTTTGAAATTTGCCCAAAAGGTGTCTCAGAATGCATAATTGAGGCTTTTTTTTTATGCGTTTTTATTGAAAAATCGGACCCCCGGACCTCCCTAGGATGCATTTGCGCCTGCGGTGCTTGCATCAAGCACTCAAACTACCCCCCTCTCTCAAATGGTCATTTCTGGCTACGCCCCCGGATAATGCTCACACTGAGGTGGTTAATGCTGAAGTCGAAGTAAGTTACAGTTTACACGCAGCAGTCGGTAGGGCTGTGACGATTACACGATTAACTGGTTACGGTTTGGTTACTGCTCTTAACCGGTTACGGATTTCCTAACCGGTTAATCTTAGATTTTTTCCGAGAAAAATAAACGAGGGAAAACAATACGATTATCGAGATTTGCGTGTAAATATTCCATTATTTGACCTTGACATTGGTACGTTTGTCTATCGCGATTTTACGAACTGCTTGCCTTTTTTTTTGGTTGAATTTTTGTTGTTGTTGTTGTTGAAATCCTTTAGAGTTTTTATTAACGTTCGGTGCGGCCGTCATGCGCAAATTCCTAGGGCTGTGACGATTAACCCGTTACGGTTCGGTTACGAGGCACACTGTGACAAAAGTCCGTAATCGTCGCAGCCCTCACAGTGGGTACACGTAAAAGTTGCTCAATATCATAATTATATTGCTGCTTTCCCTCTTGTCTTATACCACTAAATTAGGGACAGCTCGCACAGATAACCCTAGTTCAGCTCTGCGCAAAATTAGAAAACAAACATAATTATATATTAGCAAAAGAACACAACTAATAAACTCTTTTTTTTTTACAGAGACAATCTTGTGACTTTCGACCTCTTAGTATCTTCTCTTAGATCCGTAAATTAGTTTTGGTTATACAATAAAACAAAATTAAAAACTAAAAACACAAATGTGTAATTCACAGCGTCCTTCTTACAGCCTTTCTGTCAACAGAAATCACATACATCGTTTCTCCACTAACTTTTATAAAGTATTTGGATATTACATGTGAAGGGATTTAATATCTCCAAGACTTGAAAGCTCGCAAAATTCTTCTTCAAATACCAGTGAAAAACTTACTTTTTCGCCCCTCCCTAAAAAGTCGGAAACGGTGGATCTACTTTTCTTTCTTCAGCAGAGAGAGATCTTTCAAAAGAAAACTAGTAAACACAACATTGACTGAGCCCACGATCCGTAATAAGAGGTTTACTAACCTCTTCATCATTGGTTTAAAACCTGTACAAAAAGAAAAATAAATAAACGAGAAAAAAAAAAACTTTACGTGCTGCCGTCAATAGTATTAATAAACCCTGAATGTACACTGAGAAAATTCTAACTAGAATAATTAATTCAAAGATGAAATACGGAATTTTAGATTATTATTAGTTTTGTTTCTTTAAAAACAACAACAGAGTATTACGATTTTATACAAAAACATTCTACTGAGATAAGTAATAAATGTGTTTAATTGTCCGTAGGGTAGGCTTGAGTCAGAATAGCACATTATGAACCAAAATGTTTTGTGTAATATCACTGAATGTAATTCATCATATCATCTGATTTACAACTTCAAAGGTTTTTAATTTGGTCATTTCTAAGATATTAATAAGTGTTATTCAGGATAATATCATTGGGTCAATGAATATAATAATATTGCACGGGGTTGCTACGGAGACGTACGTAAAATATGTAATAGAAATGAGGTTTCGATACCATGAGAAGCCAGAAGGAATTCTCAATATCCACGGCACTTAAAATTATTTCAGGTAAGATTAGATACAGTAAATTAATATGTGAGACCTTTCTTGCCTTTGTTTTAAATACATTTTTGTGCGCCAGCACACCAATCGTGGAGTGCGCATATACCCCATTCTATTTTATTACTCACCGGGATCTCTACCAGCCTAAAACTGAAAGTCTTTCAGGTATGATTAGAAAAATTACTCTATGAAATCTTGGGCATGGTTAAAGCCATCATTCAAAAGAGTTTGGCTTTCTGAGTTGAAAACTGTAACTAGATCTCAAACCAGTCAACAGTGCCCCCCGCTAGTAGTAATATGTCTACGGATTTACATCACTAAAATCAGGGGCTCGATTTCCCTGGATGTGCTCAGCAGATAGCCCTATGTGGCTTTACTATGATAAAACGCACACACAGTCAAGAGTAAAAAGTTTGTTCTTTAAAAGACAACGAAAACTGAAAATCGATGTATAAGACTTTATACCTCCGCTAAAAACACGTAATTTTAGAAATTGCAAAATTTTGAAAGCAACAGGCTAGCATTAAATATGAAAGGTACATGTATATTAATATGAATGTACGAAATTATTTGTTATTCTCTAACATAACTAAATAAGAAATTATTATTGTCACAGCGACGGTAGCTGAATACATAGTTGATGAAACACTATGCTCTTAGTATTGGAAATCCAAAATGGAGGACAAACAATTGTTTCTATTAAAATTACTATTTGCAGTATCACACATATTACTACCTAACGAACCAAAAAGACATTGTTTTAACAGTGTTTCAACAAATATATAAAACAATCAGATAACAATTCACATTACAGCTTGTTTTAGAGCTAAAAGAAAAATATCCATCAAAATGATTTACTGTTAAATCTTAAATTTCTTTAGGAAACGTATTGGGTAACTCTAATAATTCCCAACTTAATTTAAGTTTTTCAATGATATTTTCTTCTTGAAATCATGTTATTATCAGCATTTATTTCGTACAGTACTATGAAATCCACTAATCAGCAAATCGGTAACCAACAACAAAAGTACACATGCTGCAAGACTTAAATATTTTCAACTGCTAACATGAAAAGATGACTAAACCAATATTTAAGGCTCCAAAAGCCTATTTAATTAAATAGCCTCATTTTAAATTATTTAATATGATAAACGAATGCATGTCTTGTTTTGTTTTTTAATTTTGCGCAAGGCTACATGAGGGCTATCTACTCTAGCCGTTCCTAATTTAGCGGTGTAAGACTAGAAGGAAGGCAGCTAGTCATCATCTCTCACCGCCAACTCTTGGGCTTCTTTTACTAACGAATAGTGGGATTGACCGTTACATAATAACACCATCACGGTTGAAAGGGGGTTCATATTTGGTGTGATGGAGATTTGAACCCGAACCCCTCAGATTGATTCAAACGTCCTTACCACCTGGTCATGCTGGGCCTAAATTCATGCCATCAGACCTTGACACCTTAAGTCCTTCGTTGGGACAGCGATAGTTCTACCGATTTACAACGCTAAAATCAAGGGTTTATTCCTATTACTGGACATAATAAAAGCTTGATGTGATTTTTCTATAAGAAAAACATACACACCTTGACTTCTTAAATGAAAACGAAACTGTGTTACAACAAGTGGCATTATATTTGCTTAAACAATTCTGAAACGTTTTCTTCTTTAAAACTACACATGGACAAAAAGGTCCCTTCCTGAAAATGTTCTCAACTTTTATATCTTACATTGCATAACAGAGTTTTGTGTAAAAATATATGTTTTTATAACTTATTGTACGAGGTCTGTTTAATTATGATCTCAAATCCTATCTTTAACGCTAGCTTTTGTAAATACTTGAACCTTTCATGATTTTAGTCCCATTTTCTCATAAAAAAGTGTTGTGTATCTGCAGTAGTTTCTTATGAACCTGTGATAATTTCTTATGCACCTGTGGTAGTTTCTTATGTACCTGTGGTAGTTCCTTATGCACCTATGATAGTTTCTTATGCATCTGTGGTAGTTTCTTATGCACCTATGGTAGTTTCTTATGCATCTGTGGTAGTTTCTTATGCACCTGCGGTAGTTTCTTATGCACCTCTGGTAGTTTTTAGATCTTCTTATTCCAGTTAGTTTACAAAATGATCAAACAAGTTTTTCTACAATTGTGGAATCATTAAAAGGTATCTCAGAAATAACAGAATTGATGTTATGGGATGGCCAGATTAATCACCTGATATTAAGGTATCTCAGAAATAACAGAACTAATGTTATGGGATGGCCAGGTTAATCACCTGCTATTAAGGTATCTCAGAAATAACAGAACTGATGTTATGGGATGGCCAGGTTAATCACCTGATATCAATCCGATTGGAAATTTAGGTGCTGAATTACACCGATTACTGAAAGATCGCAAGCCAAACACAAAAGACGATTTTTTTTGTTTGAAGTACTCAAAGAAGGATGGCAGCCAGTCACTCAGGAATATCTGCACAAACTCATTAAAAGCATGTCGATGTGAAGCAGTACTGAAATCCAAGACAATGGCGACTACATATTAACCTGTGAAACTGGTTTCTGTTATAGTCAGTTTCATTTTACGTTCGATTATTGCAGAAAAACTTGGTTAGTCGTTTTTTAGGCTAACTGAAATAATAAGATCTAAGAAACAAAAGGAGGTGCACAACCCTTTTATGAGAAAATCATGAAAAGTTTAGGTATTTTCTAATGGTAGTGTTAAAATTAGGATTTAATATTATATTTGAGCAGATCCTGTAAGGTGCATATTAAAAACATAAACTTTTGCTTTTAACCCTGCTATTTAATAACAAAATATAACGTTTGTTTCTTTGAATTTCGCACAAAGCTACTCTGTCTGTGCTAGCTGTCCCTAATTTAGCAGTGTAAAACTAGAGGGAAGACAGCTAGTTATCACCACTCATCGCCAACTTTTGGGCTACTCTTCTACCAACAAATAGTGGGATTGACTGTAATTATAACGCCCCCACAGCTGAAAGGGAGAGCATGTTTAATGCAATGGGAATTTGAACCCGCGACCCTTAGCTTACAAGTCGAACGCCTTAACCCACCTGGCCATGCCGGGCTCAAAAACAAATTAACAACATTTTCAAGGAGGGTCACTTTTTGCCCACAGATTTTCACACATTTTCGTGCAGTGATGTTCAGTTAATATCAACAACGTAAGTTAATGACAATAAAAATACAACACCTGTTCATTTTTTAATCCATTTAAATAGTTTCATGTTAACATGAATTTTCGGGAATGCGAATATGTTTGGAAAGGAAAAGGAAAATAAATTTCACATGAAGTGGTGTTTCTAAAACACAATATGGTTACAGACTTCAGATAAATAACACTTCCAGCACCAATCATTTCGGCTTATTCTCTACTGATACAAAACCAATAACGTATAATAATACATTAATTTTGAATAACACAGCCATGAAAAAATATCACACGATAGTAAAAAATGAAAGAAGCATAATAATTACAAATAATAATTTTCTTATATATATATATAAGCTAAAATCTTAAAACTCGTGTAGGCATGATAATAAAAAGGCAATTTCATTGTAATGTACTGAATATCTTTATTTGAATTGTTTCTCTGTCTGTTCAAAACTATAAAACTAATTGTTTTCATTGGCGATAGCAATGTTCAATGATGTCCTTAAGATATTCATATAGTTTTGTTAAAGAAATGAGAGTTTAGTATATTAGTTTTTTTATTAGAACCTTCACACAGTTTTAACATAAAAACTGTAAATTTGATAGTATTATAAAAATTGTGGTGCTATTTAAAATGCTTAATTACATAAGTTTTATACAGTCACGTATTGTATTTGCTACAGATCTAAGTACATCTAATGTTTAAAATATGGCAGAAGAAGCCTCGTTTGCGAAATATAAGATGTCTTTAAAGTCCCGAACCTCAAAAATTTGCATTTTAATAAGTTTGATTATTTTAGTAGATCATATACTTGATTTGCATCGTCCTGTTATGTGTGTGAAAAACAACGAGTTTACTTTAAAAAGTAAAAAAACAAAACTTTGCCCATAAAAATCGTCAAATAAACCTATTGTAGGAACGACAGTGTAAGAAAGATCTAAAATTAAAATCACCAGAGTGATAAAAATACAACGGTTATCAGATTTAACCTCTATTCGCAAGCCTCACACGTGAAGATATAATTTTAACGCAAGAAGAACACATCAAATACACAGCACGTAACATCTGTAGCTATCATTTACCATCTGCAGCCAATTGCAAAAAGACTATTGTTCTTGATAATAAAGAAATAAAACTGGTTACTACATCCAGAACACTGGTAATTATTAGTCAGATTTCATCCCAGTGTTATCATTCTACTTCTCATGAAAAGCTTTCTTTATTTTTCAAAACCTACGATGCTCTGAACTGAACTGTATAATATTAATAATAAAAAAATTTAAAGTTTACTGCTTTTCAATATTAACCCGTCACTAAACCTATAATTGGTATGAGAAGTTAGCTTTGGTGTGAAGAGATAAGTAAATAAAGTTTTTTAAAACCTTCCATTTATCTCTCACTATTACTCGAGTAAAGTGCATGCTCTTCCATTTAGGGTACTTTTTGTGGAATACGACGT
Source organism: Carcinoscorpius rotundicauda (assembly GCA_011833715.1). Classification (NCBI taxonomy): domain Eukaryota; kingdom Metazoa; phylum Arthropoda; class Merostomata; order Xiphosura; family Limulidae; genus Carcinoscorpius; species Carcinoscorpius rotundicauda. The sequence continues at coordinate 47,061,770 of CM022395.1, read as the reverse complement.
CCTTTTTTATACAGTTTACTTGTTTTGGAGTTTTTTGTTCTAACACTGGAAATGTACACCATTATTGCTTAAACATGTATCAGAAGAAAGTTAAATATGGTGGAACTGTTAAGTAGATTTGTCATGTTACTGAATAAAGCGTCTCACTTCTATATTGTTGCTGCCTTGAGAGTAAGTTAAAATGTTGTTTTCTACAATTTAAACCAGCAAAGATTCATGAAGAAGTAAAGATATGACAAGAAGGCGTCAAAACAAAGACAAAATTTATTCGCAACATTACAAACTCTCAGAGACCATTCCTAAAATCAGATGTTACTTCAAAATATTTGTTAGTTTATTTGTTTTTGAAATTCGCGAAAGCTACATGAGGGTTATCTGCGTTAGCCGTCCCTAATTTAGCAGTGTAAGACTGTTGGGCTATTCTTTTACCGACGAACAGTTGGATTGACCGTCACATTATAACGCCCTTACTGCTGAAAGGCCCCTTCAAAATGTATCTGAATTTGTATATTTTCAAAAGATATTCCTAATGGATTCAAAGAGGTTAGCTAGTTTGCGATCATGAAAAGCCTGTATTAGAATCTAGTTAACCCAAAGTTGAAAACAGGATCATCGATATTTATATCAAGGCTCCACAGCATGAACAGACTTTGATGATCCTGGTTAAGCTTTTAATTTATAGATTGCTCCATTACAAAACTGTAGATTTTCCGGCAAAATTCTTTTACTATACACAGTGATAACACCCTGGACATTACTTGAAGTCATTATCGTTAAGGGATGGTATCATAGACATTTGTTTGTTTGTTTGTTTTTTAAATTTCGCGCAAAGCTATACGAGGGCTATCTGCGCTAGCCGTTCCTAATTTAGCAGTGTAAGACTAGAGAAAAGGTAGTAGTCATCACCACTCACCGCCAACTCTTGAGCTACTCTTTTACCAACGAATAGTGGGATTGACCGAAACATTATAACGCCCTAGGGCTGAAAGGCGAGCATGTTTGGCGCGAGACGGAGATGCGAACCTGCGACCCTCGAATTACGAATCGAGAGCCTTATCCACCTGCCCATATTGGGCCATCCTAGACATTTACGTAAAATCACTGGGAATATTTTTAACAATTTCATCTTGATAAATAATAACAGTTGTGTACATCTGAAGGTGGAGGAATTCCTTCATAGGAAGGTTACTATCTATATACAGCAGTCCACTCGATATCCATAAATGAACACAATTAATCATGCCTGAAAATCCCTTTAGTGTATGTTATTTTAACTTTTTTTCTTTCCCAAGCTAGAAGATTCCCTTATAGAGGGATAGGACTAGTTATTACTTACCATTATCCATAGGATCAGTTAAAGAGTACAGAGACGATGAGGCCTAGCATGGCCAAGCGCGTAAGGCGTGCGACTCGTAATCCGAGGGTCACGGGTTCGCGCCTGCGTCGCGCCAAACATGCTCGCCCTTCCAGCCATGGGGACGTTATAATGTTACGGTCAATCCCACTTTTCGTTGGTAAAAGAGTAGCCCAAAAGTTGGCGGTGGGTGGTGATGACTAGCTGCCTTTCCTCTAGTCTTACACTGCTAAATTATGGACGGTTAACACAGAGAGCCCTCGAGTAGCTTTGTGCGAAATTCCAAAACAAACAAACAGAGACGATGCAAGGCAAACCAATGGTTAGTGCTTGTAATTGGTGTACTTGCTACTGATTAGATTTGTTTTGTTATTTATTTTTCTGATCAAGTAAAAACTATGTGCATAGTTAAAACGTTTCTTTGGACGGCAGAATTTTCTTTCATGTGGAGTTGCCTAAAAACAGTTTGTTTTAGTGTTTTCAACATGTAAAAAAAAGCATTCAATTATCAGTTGATTTCATATCATTTATTACATGCTATTTTCATTTGTAAACTTGAGTTCTAGAGAACTTAGAGAAGTATAGACGACATAATTAACCAGTAGTTTGTTTCTTATAACTGAAGTGTCAAAGAATTTTAGTGAAGGATGCGAGGTAAGAGTGAAAAATTAACATTTTATAACATGGAAATTTCACATTTATACTGATTTTAACATTTGAAGAAAATAAGGTGAAATAACAACACTGTATCTTGATGACATTTTCCTTTAGATGTTTAAGTTTACAAATCAGTTGTGTAATCTTTATAATCATAGACTAGTTATATTTTATCAGATACGTCTCTTTATTAACATGTATGTTACCAGTTCTAAGTTCTGGTTCATAAATTAGTTTTATTTGTCAGTTTTTTACTTTCAATGTTCATTTTTTGCCTTTATTTTCTGAATTTTTTATATCAGTTTTTTTATTCTTTACGTGATAATATTAGTATAACTTTTAAAAAAATAAAAGTAACAATATATTTAACCGTGAATTATTAATTATAAAAATATTTAATTTTCTATTTACTTTTCCATCTCAGTGTCTACTATTTCACATTTGGGTTCCTTTGTCGCTATAAATATACGTAGTGTTTCTAATCTGCGTGTTATACCGCTTTCAAATATTTAATATTTTACCTCCTAGTGGCACTGCGGTAAGTCTGCGAGCTTATATTGCTATAACCCAGAAATTATATACCAGGGATAGGCAGAGCACAGATACCCCTTTGTGTAGCTTTGTACGTAATAACGAACAACAAATTTAATATTTTAACATTAAAAGTGTATCAGAGTTGGGTAAAAGTAGATAATTCTTTTAGTTATTATAATAAAAATACTAAACTTATAACTTTGATAAAATTTAGTAATACTAATATTAATGTCATTAACATGTTATACTCTCAGTAATACGAATATCTATATAAATATAATACTACTGTCTGTTGTATGTCCATGTAACTACTTCGCCATGTGTGGACTGGTCATCATCAAAACTGACATGAAGGTTCATTAGGTCCATGCGAGAGTACATACAAACTTTCATTTTTGAGGTTTTTATGGGTGTTTTTTAACGATTTCGACACTAATTCGCCCTGGTTGATGGACCTTCACCACATTTGGTAAGATGATTTTGGTCTAAGAGCTACATACAAATTTGCGATTTCACTTTTTGTGTTTAGTAGTTTTTATAGGCATTTGTGTGTGTTTTTACGATGACGTATAAGAGATGCAACTTCTCATGCCTTAAGGTAATCTTTCATTAATCATGGATTTACATAAGTTTCGTCTAAAGGACAGACACTACAGCTAGTAGTATCTATTATATTTGTATCATCAGTTTTAAACATTTCTTTTTATTAGTACCAAACAGTGCATCTTCAACGATGACGATTGAAAGATCTGGAAGTCAGTAAAGAGGTAAGTTTATTCGGCGTTATAACCTGTAACATATAATTAGTTATTTAGATTAAACAAGACAATGTAAACTTGTTAAAGTGAGAACAGAAGCGATTCGTTATTTTCAGTATTTCAGTATCTAAAACTTCAGGAGTTGTTGATAAATTAAGTGAAGAGGCATATAAGTTTGTATGACATACTATGGGGACAAAACAGCTTTTTAGGTAATCTGGAATTATGGGAAACTAAATATTCGGATGAAACATCACTGAGTAGCAGACACTTACTTCTCATTTTCTACGATTTATCAAAAGAAATATGATGTTGGAGTTAGAAAAGATCAATAGAGTCACTTCATATTGACCTAGTTTTTTGTAAGCATCAAAGCAAACATTACAAAGCTTTATTCAAATATATTTGTTCACGTCGCGAGCTAAAAGTTATTAAAATTTAACATAAAACATTCTTCAAAACTTGCTTGAAGCAGATTGATTTCAGTCTTAATGTAGACACGAATGTTTATTTACTGGAAGTAAAACTGATGTAAAAATGTCCAGTAGGTAGTGAAGCATGTAACGTTGCACTTGTCATAAAAGTCCCGCTTTCAACATCTTACACTCTACGTTATTTACATTGGGTTTTCGTAACTTTCCGTGAATATATTCAGGGTCTATGTTTCAGAAGTACCGAATGATTTAAATATACACAAAAAACAGAAAATGTTTTAAGGTTATATATCTTACATTGGGATACAATCACTCGAAAATGTATTTTTATTGATTTGCTTATATATTTGCTCATAACAAATGTAGTTGAAATAATACATGAAAATGGGGTTTCATGGATTCTGATAAACTCATGAAATTATTTACACAAAGGTACTTGTTTTTTCATTTATTAAATTGCTGACTTTTAATTCGTCCGTCTATCCTATTTTATTAAAGGTTTTAGTACATTTATAGATTGACTTAGGCTAAAACACAAAACTCAGTTATATCAGTAGTGATTTGAAATTGTATTAAATATCTTGATATTTAACAATACTGTTTTAGTCGAGTCTGACATCATACATTTTTTTCATATCTCTTGGTTGTTCGGAAGAGACAACTAGCAAGCTGTAGTAATTTAACATTATGAACCAAAGAGAACACCTTTATTTGGCGTTTATCCTTGATAATGCAGTTAATTTAATATATTTAGTATCGAGATATATTTTAAGGATATATATGGAAGGCTGAAATAGGGTATACTATGAATAAAAAAGAAATGTAACGGGAAAACACATTTTAGTGACTACTACAAATTACATACCCTCAGTTTTTAATCACCATTTTAAATATTTAAGCTCTTTTAGAATATGTCTGTTTATGTGTTTAGCGTTTCATAACTATGGAAGATGAAAGCAAACAGATAGACGGAAAACACAACTGATAATGCACCGAAGATATTAATTTCTTTGATGCTACATTGTAATTAAAGGGGAAAAAAGTTTCAACTCCTTTTGAAAGAGATTAAATATATTATCATTTTATCTCAAGAAGGACATAATAGAACCAATAAATTATATTAAAAACAAAAAACACAAAAGGGAATAATACGCGACAAACGCGATCTACATGTCGTGCCTTCTTCACGTTTTTGGCCATTTCTTTGGTAGGTCTCATTTGGACATTTAGATTGTCTTGAATAGTTTTTGGTCCCTGAAACAAGTAAGATGAAAAAGGTAAATAAAACTATTAGAAGAATTATAGTCTACACAACAAATTTCTAATGAGTTAAATAAACCCTAAAATACGTTATAAAGGTTGTATTTTTTTAATTAATTAAGCACAAGACCCGACATGGCCAGGTGGTTAAGGCACTCGACTCGTAATTTGAGGGTCGCCGGTTCGAATCCCTGTCACGCAAAACATGCTCGCCCTTTCAGCTGTGGGAGCGTTATAATGTGACAATCAATCCCATTATTCGTTGGCAAAAGAGTAGCCCAAGAGTTGGCGGTGGGGTGGTGATGACTAGCTGCCTTCCCTTTAGTCTTACACTGCTAAATTAGGGACGGCTTTTTTGCGCAAAATTCAAAACAAACCAACCCAAACCCAATTAAGCACAAAACTACAAGATGGCCTTTCTGTGCACTGTCCACCACAGATATTTAAACCTGGTTTCTGGCAGACATACCGCTGGAGAACTGTTATAAAGGCAAGAACACAGAGGTATATTAAGTACAGAATAAACAAATTTGTGGAAAATTGGTATTAATTAGATGTATTTATTACAAATATATGTTAATAACGTGTCTGTGCATATATTATGCTGAATATTAAATCCACGTAAAAACAGATATGAATATGTTATGAGCATTTATTGTATACAAATAGTAGTATCTTAAAAGTGATTGGTATTTTTGACTTGGATTCAGCAATAAGTTATTGGACTTTTAACGCTAAAATCAGGTTTCGATACTTTTGATGAGCATAGCTCGAATTATCCATTCCATTGTTTTGTGCATAACAACAAACAAAAAAACAGATCTGAATTAATTCATGTATTTTAGTGGATTTCAAAAGTTACTTACTGTGCTTCGAAAGACCTTGATAGTCTTCAAAATATCATCAGATCGAAACTTACTGCGGGAAAGAAAGTTCACGAGAGTAAATTCCAATAGGGCTCCAAAAACCATAACCGAGCATGCGCCGATCCATACGTCAATAGCTTTGACATACGAAACTGGGGGTAGATTAGTTCGGACTCCTGCTGCCACAGTGGTCAGTGTAAGTAGAGTGGTCACTCCTAGGGTCACTCTAGCAGGAACAGCGTCTACGTTCAGCCAGAAGGACACCCAGGAGATCATTACAATCATGAATGTAGGAAGATACGTCTCAATCAAATGGTACCCGTTCTGTCTTTTCAATGTGAAGGTGATTTTTAAAACACTGAAGTTTCCTTCGAAGAAATATCAAATTTCTTCATTCGTTTTGCTTTTGTAAAATTAAATATTTTTTTATTACGTACTTTTGGCTAAAGCCACTTGAATTATATAAGAATTGATGCTAATATTGTTCTTTCATAATTCCACAATCAATTTGGAATAAAACTTTGAAAGAAATGTTTGATTACCGTTCTTCTCATTACGAAATTTGTTAATATTTTCCAGTTTTAATTACTGAACTAATAAACTATTTTTAATAAAATTCACAAACATTTGTAAACAAAGATAACAAGACAGCATTTAGGTTGGAATGATTCACAGTATAAACAATGCACTAACACAAGTGAAAAAGAGAAAGAACACTTCTTAGCTTTAGTTTGATATGATATTTGAAGGTTATATACTTTAAGTTAGTGTTAAGGAAACACTATTAATTCGCTCAGGGTTAATTTAGGAACCGATAATTTTTTATTCTGAAGATATTTTTATTGAGGCTTTTTCAACACGGGACTTTCATTTGTTTTTTCTTGCACATGCGCATGTGTCTGGAACAATAGAACATAAGTCATTTACAAAACGGTATCTGTGAACATCAAATTCAGGTAACTGTAACGGATCTTCATCATTATTGAATTTTTGCCTTCCCAAGACATTTGAAATTGTTTTTGCATCTAAATATTCCGTAAAAAATAAACAAAGCATGATGATATATATAATGATCTGTCTCATTACGGTTACCCAAACAATGTATTGAACTGCGGACTAAAAGGAGAAATCTGTTGAGCCAAAAAGTCTTCCAAATTTGTGGACTGTAAATATTTAGGGCTAGGAAGTGTCCAGAACGCTGTAGGGTTTTATATGTCTAAAGGTTTGATATGTTTATCCTACGTTACTTACCTATGCCTCCATAGTGTGTATGGGAAGAACCGATATGAAAAGTATTAACGATGTCATACTCCGGGACCTTAAGTTTTGGATTTAGTTGAATTGGTTTTTTCGTCCACTTCAGAATAATTCTTTGGTCATTCAAGGCATCTAACATGAATTTTTTATTTTATATTAGTTAGTTGAAAATAAATATTTACAAAAAAATGTGTTCATTCGTAGGTTTATGTTTGTTTGTTTATTGCTTATTTGTCACAAAATTCTCATAATAAAAAGTATTTATTTACGATATTGGTATACAGTAAAAAGCATTGAATCGACTATTGAGTCAACCAGTCAGTATACCTTTTTAATTAATATTAAGTGGAAAGCTAAGGCTTATTATAATTTGTCTATAAGTTGCTATAGGAACAAGGAATGTTTCAAAAATAACAGCCCTCCTATGGGCTGAGATAAACTACCAGAAATTTCAGTTCATGAGCCATTTTGCTTATCAAAATTATCTGTGTTCACCTAATTTCACACGAAGCCTAATACCTTGTAACTTTAAAATGGCAAACGGTAATGCTACGGACTTAGAATTCTAGACACCTGCTTTCGATACCCGTGGTGGGCAGAGCACAGATAGCCCACTGTATAGCTTTGTGCTTCAATTCAAAAGAAAGAAACCGTCGTAAGCACTGAGAGAAGCGTACTTTTTCTCAAATAAAATATTTATATTTAATTGTTATTTATTAATTTCTTAACTAATTAATTAGTATTTGTTCATGTGTATGTGGCATCACTCACCCTTCAAGTACTGTATTACATATATCTACTAGCTTGATGGTACGCTATATAAAGTCGTTATATGTGTGTGGCTCGACAGATATTTGTGTGTGTTTACAGTCTTGTTTTCACACCATTCACTAGCAGTTGGGTTTACATCATACTGACTACTTTTATTTTTTGATTACTACAACACTCACTGTAAAACAAATACACATTCAAAAAGGTTTGATTATTGTAAGAAATGTCCAAAAAGAATTGGTTAGTAGAATACTCATTGTAAAGAAACGTTCGAAAAGGTTTGGTTACTACAACACCCACAGTGAAGAAACGTAAGTATTAATGGGATTAATTGCATATTACCGATATTTCTGTTATTTAATAACTCCAACCGACAAAGACATGAATCCCCGAAAAAACAATTAATTGTATAAATGTGTCAGGAAAACGTATTTAAAAAACCGATGGAGTCCATGTGATCCCAGCAGTAAATCTAAAAACAGTACTACGTAAAAGGGGATAAAAAGTGATTCTTCTCTATAAACTTCATTCTAAGTAGACAAAGCATTGTATGTCAGAACATAATCAGATTCTGAGCTGGTCTCTTACCAGTTTTCGTTAGAAGTTAAATGCTAACTAGTAGAGTAATTAATAAAACAAATTATCACTGTAAAAAGTAAATGGATACGTTATACCACGTATAAGTGATATATCTCTAAGCCAAACCATTCTAATTGTTTGAAATTGCTCAGCTAAAACGTACCAAACTCTTCTAAATCTTTTCAGTCGAATCAGTTGCATAAAGACGTCACACTACGAATCATTAATACAATTAAAACAGAGAACTATACAATAGTTTCTTTTCTATGAGACGCAAAATGAGCTGTCTCAGCTGCAACAACCACAGGTATCGAGCTGGTATTTTTAGCATTATAAATCCCATAGATTATCGATGATACATCGGTTGTACTATAAATGAGAGCTATCTGCATCATACAAACATTTCGCCACCAAACTTTGCTTATCAAATTCTATTTTGTTGCAGTTTTAAAACTATGTCCTTTCAGTCGCCACTAGAAACGATAACCCTAAGTAATAAAATAACGAGACAAGAAACAAACTAAAACAATACGACTAACATTATTAATATACACTGCATCCTAGAAACAATTACTAAATTAAAAACAAAAGGACAGTAGAACCTGTTACAAGTATCACATTACTTTAAGCAGGTATAAAGATCTTAATAAACATGGGCAATGCCAATACTTTGTCGAGTAGCCACTAGTTACTTTAAAAGAAAATTTTCTAATTAAATTATTTTATAAAAGAGCAAATACCAAGTTTTACACCTGCACCTAATCAGATGTTCATTATTTCCATGATTTAACTATTTTTACCTATAAGTCATTGAGAAGACGTGACCCCTATTCCGTTTAATGTCTTGTAAATAAAACTTAGCAGAGACATTTTCTCTTAATACACTATTAAAACTTGTGTAATATATAAACAGAATATTGAAGTCTATCATGATTGTAATACTTACATGGACTCATGAGGACGTGACAATGTTGAGTGTCCAGGGGATAATCATGGAAAACCATTTCACATGCCAGCCGTAATGTTAATCTGCGAATTGGTTAAACAAGGTAAATCGGGTAACACAACTTGAAAATGCTAATGTAACTGTGTGTTCGTATGTTGTTCTACAGTGCAAATACCTACTTATAATATCAACACTTGAAGAAGCCAATTGTCATCTTTAGGATAAAGTTTGTGTATGTTAAAATATTTATCGAACAACAGCTACAAATAGTCATTTAAGAAAAAACTGCTTCTAACAAAAAATTTAATCGTAATGCAAAAGTGCTATGTGCTAAGATACATCAATGTGATGATGTCATAGAGAAATTACCAGCATGGTAATAACACATCAGAAATATGTTGCTTATATACAATTTTAAATGTTATTAAATCATCCAGTTGCTCTTTTTCTTTGTTTTATCCATACATCTGAGTAATTGTTTGAGTTATATGTTAATAAATCTGTAAGTATAAACAATGGAATATTCTTACTTATCATTACAAATGTTGAAGTATAAAATAAATTCAGACAGTTTTTGAGTAATAAAGTTTAATATGATGCCAAATTGTGAACTGTAAAAATTGACCTATTTCTATTCTACTGGTGAGAAAATAACAGAGTTACTTGAGTTGGGATTTTTTTTACGTGACCTAAATATAAAAATGGATTTCGTGGATGCACTATCACCTGTATAATGATTATATAACATCACTAGTATTTCAAAATACACAGTCACAACACCATATTGTTTACAATGTGATTTTAACGTACGTCTTGAAAGTAGTCAAGAGAGCTCAAATACGGCATGAGAATATGATGACACAAGTATTTATTGAACAGGAAAAGTAACCTGTTTTAGAGTAGAGCTATTAACTGCAAAAACATATCATACGTAGAAGAAAACGAATAAATGTATTGAACAATACTGGACTTACTGAACAAAAAAAACATTTCTAACAGGATGTACAACAAAACAAGTAACTGTTAGCATCCTAAGAATTCTCCTATAATAACAAGTTAACTCAATGGAGAGATTTTATGTTATAGTCTGGCTAGCTAAACTTAAGAACTAGTGCCCGTAAGAAAATTATATTTATTTTTTTAACTGGTTAAATATTTTCATATTAAGTGACAAGATGTTAAAAGTTGATAGCAGTATATTGGCAATAAAGGTTATAAAACACATAGTTTATTAACAAATGTAGAAGAGATGAATGTGTCCAAGATGGTTTTATGAAACAAATAATAAAGAGAGTCTGTTATCAAAAGTACAAAAACAATTATTGCAGTAAAGTACAAAAACAATTATTACAATAAAGTACAAAAACAATTTTTAAATGACGGTTTTGTACTAAAGTGAACAGTACACTGTTACAAAAATATTATAAAAATATGTGTTTGTGTTTTTCTTATATCAAAGCTACACAGGATTATCTGTTGTGTCTACCAAGGTTAATCGAAACCCTGATCTTAGTATTGTAACTCCGTAGACATGCCACTGTCTCAGCAGGGGGACATTTTTAGAAGAGGTTCATAGACTCTCTGAAGAAACTTTTATATTTCATGTAAAAGTGAAATATTGGCAGTTGTGATCAAAACGTAACTAATCGCTAGTTCCATAAGAGCACCATGAATAATAACAATTGTTTTATCTAACAAAGTTTCAATCTACTCGACAAAATGTTAACTAGCCAAGACCTTCCATTTCATAACATTAAATAAATCAGGAACAACATCCGCACTAACAAGATACTATGAATATTAACTGCTGTATATTGTTGCAACAAGACGACATTTGTGTAGATCAGATTTTAATTAAGAGAACTTAAAAACTTCTTACATTGTGAAAGACTGATGTGAATTTGGAAAGCAAGAAAAGAAAGGAAAACAGAAACGGACAATATTTCTTCTTCATTATTTCTGCAGGTTTTGTATTTTAATAAATCAACTTTTGCAACTAATTAAATTTATTTTTAATAAATTTAAAGCTGTTATTAACAAAATCAAAAAGAAAAACAAATTGCTTAAAAACTCCCTAAATTATTTCTAACAGTGACCCTACATCAAGCTGTATTATGTCTTTTAACATTAAACAAAAAGTGAAATTATTGACAATTAAAATGTGACAAAATAACACTTATTTCTTAACATACCTCACACTATACAGGATATCACCCTCTGGCGAAATTTTTATCAACATGTTAGGAACAGTAACTAAGTGAAAATGAGCTTCTTTCACGTTTATAAAGAACAAATCAGGCTTCCAGATACGATTAATAAGTTCTTGAGCATTTAAAGTTACTGTCTTATTCAATCCGTAATCCGCTAGATGGAGCCTGTGGTCCTGCCAGGACTGACGAAAGTATATATCTAAGCCGTAGTCCTGTAAATTGTATATTATTGGAGAATCATAATTTCAGTTACAAACTGAATTTTATTTGTTTTCAGCATTGATAAACACAGTAGGAGTAAAAATGGGATATTGTTTATTACAATGTAATCTAGAAGTTAAAATTGGTATATTTTAGATGAGATATGTCTAATGATTATACCTTTTCTATTTTTCTGACTTTTGAATAACTCGTAAGTTTTCATTCAATTTGTTTGAATCAGAATTACAAATATCACATTAATCGATTTTTTTAAAGAAAGTTTTTTGTGATAAACAGTTAAAGAGACTTTACACACACTGTAAAGGTAGTAGATTTTCCGAAAGTGCTTTAACCAGTTATTTTAATACTAACTAAACTAGTGTTCTCAAACTTACACAATGGTTATTGATATTTACATAACACTTTGTTAAAGGAATAAAACACTTTATTGGTTTTAAGTTATTACATTTTGGACAGGAATAAATAAAATGATACGTCCTACAACTACTTATAAAAGACTAAATACTTTTAGTATTGGTATTTGCTTCAGGGTATAAAGTAGTAACACGTAAAACACTAATTTACCATTGATAACTGTCAAACTTTAGAAGCTTATCTGAAATTATCGTTTTCTTAATAATTTTCCAGTTTTTATTTATATTCATAAATACTTGTTATTCCTAACTTGTAGTTATGATTTTATGAGATTTTTGAGGCATCATAAAACTATAACAATTAATAGTATTGTATAAAAAAATAAACTTGTTTCGTGGTTAAATTCAAGATGCATTTTGAAATTGTTACTTACCATATTCGCTGCACTGACTGAGCTCAAACTGTTAATGTAAACATTTACTCTGATAGTTGTCGGTTTACCTGCGAAAAAAAACATACATCATAATTCTAATATGTTTACTAGCATTAGAATACATCATATATTATATCACTAAATTTATTTTAAACATAAATTCAGCTATTACACCAAACACTCAAATTAAAATTATTTTATTCTAATAAAGAAAGCTATACACAACTTATTTGGCACAGTTAATTTTTTTTCTTTAAATAACACAACATTTTAAAATAAAATTAAACTATTTAAGCCTGATAATGGCTTATAAGTTCATATCAATTTGATTTATTTACTTTATTTACATAAGATTATTTTAGAAAGAATTTTTGTTTTCATCACAAACTTTGGTTTCATGTATTATTTTCCTGTTTCATTAACATTGTTAAGTAATAGAAAGATTAATATTTTATTACCAAATGTTGTAAGTAATGAGGATTAAATAAAATCAAATGGTTATTTTTTGTTTACTTAATTAAATCTACATTCATATACTAATGACGTATAACGAGAACTTCAAATGTTTATTTTCAGTTAAATTTTGTTTAAAAAAATGATAATTTGGATTTTCTCTGCCCTAGATGAGCTATTAGTATAGAAAACCTGAACGATTAGGTCACAGACCTCCAGGGCTCAAATATAGCTACCATAATTTTGAGTTATTGAGCTGTTATGTATATGTGTAAATATTTTGTAAACGACAACATGTCGTGTTGTGTTTGAATTTTCATTTGTTTTATTCATTTTTCCATATTGATATTATTGTTTCGAAGTTTAAACTAATATTTTGTTATTCATTTAGGGTAACATTTTAGAATTTTCTTGAATTAAGTAGACCAATCATATGTTTGTAAATGAGTGCTGGTGACTTCGTGTCTAGACGTGTAGTCTCGTGCAAGAACGGACACGCGCGGATTGCTCTAGAGTTGTATGGAAATTGCAAGATTGTTCGAGAAATAGGTCTACCGGTATAAAAGACGGTGACGAGAGATAGATTCAGTCATCAGTTTTTATTCGAAAAAAGAAGATAGATTCAGTCATTAGTTTTATTCGAAGAATAAGAGTGAGATTCAGGCATCAGTTTTAGTTATTTGAGAAAGATTAAGTGTTTGCTGTGAATATTCAACTTGGATTTGTGATTGAAGTTAGATCTACGGAAGTTGTGATTTTATTTCGTCAATCTCTACGATACATCTGAATTACTGCTTGAGCTGAGAGACGGCGATTTTATTGAACTGTGAACTGTTTCGGAATTTCTTCGTGGGACCAAATTCACACCCTAGACTGGAATTTGAGACTTTAATTTTAGACCATTACATTAGATACAGGCCAGTACCGTTTTGTATTGTGATTTATTTTGAAGTTTGAAACTAATATTATTTTGTTTTGTAATTAATTTCGAATGTTGTAACTTAATATCTGTCACTGTTATTATATAATTTATGTTATATCTGTTATATTTGTTAATAGGTTAGTGTAATAAATTATACAAGCTGTTATCTGTGTTTTTCTGTTGCGTTTAATCTACGAAGAACTTAAAACATAAAAAATACGTAACAGAGCAAAGGATCAACAGCTAACCAACAGCACCTGCTACGCGGGGTATGTCCAGTTTTTTAAATGATGACATTGACAGCTACTTTTATAACGCGCCAACAACTGAAAGTGCGTAGTCTGTTCAACTGCATTTCCGCTCAAATCTTTGATATCTTGTACTAAAGCCGTAAGTGCTAACACTAGAGCACCAAATTTTGCAGATATAAAATACGTATACGGAGCCACAATTAAGTGTCTCCACAAATTACGAGAAAAACATTGAATTGAAGAGAGACAAAACAACATAATCAGATTTATCTTTCACATGAATACAAGATAAACAATTGGCTGTTTAAATGCACACTGTGACAGTCACAATACATATAGCACAACAGTAATATTAAACCAAATCCAGAATATATCTCAAGAAACATAAATACTATTATCATTTGCTAATGCACATCTCACCTATGCCGTAAGTAGGCCAAGCTCTCTTATCATATCCAAACAGAACCTTATCTATAAAAGACAAATGATGCATTTCCTCAGGATGTCGATCGATATGTATTGATCTTGAGTTCTTATTATGGGTGTTTTCATCGCTTCCACACCTATGAATGTGAACAGAAACTCGTATAAATTCCTTACATATCTCATAAAGGTCATCATTGCAAGATCTTATAACTAAAAGAAATAGACAAACAGTTTTTAAGACATTAACGTCTTAATAAAAACGTGTGATAAATTTCTAGTATATAACGAAAAAACCTACAAAAAAAGAATGAGAAGAAAAAGTTCTAAGTTTATACAACTTATCTTAACCAGAAGTATTGGTTATTATTAACTAATTGCTTGTTTTTGTACTGAAGACGAATTTAGTTCCGTGTTTGTAATAGTTTTATTGTTTCTTGTCTCCAAAATACCTAATTATGTCGAAGCCTAGAGCTCAAATGCACTAAAAATAAGTTTACAGGCTTCTCTGTGTACAAACGTCAGCAGATACACCAGTGTGGCTTTACTTTAAAAAAAAACCAAAAAAACACACGTGTACAAACGTTTGCAAACAATATTCAGCCATAGACTACACTGACAGAGTTTAATTCGCTTCTGAATTTCTATAATATATCATATTTATTTATACTTGGAGAATACCAGTAAAATAATTTATTGTACTCTTAATAAGTCGCACATTCAAAAATGTAAAGTTTTACGTAAACAATGAAGTAAGAAAAAGTATTTGTTTTTCATTAATATATATTATGAACGTTTATTTAAAAATGAAAAGGAACAATTTCAAGCAAAATTGTTTTCAGTTTATTACCAGTGTAACAAATAGTATAGAGAGGACGAATAGAAAAAGAACTACGGTTCTGTTGGTTGATATCTCGAATGCTCTGAATACCTCAATTTTCATAAAGTGTCATGAATGTAGTATTCGGTCCCTATCGTTTGAAAATTTTACTGTAAAGAAAACCATAATTAATTTTAAAATATTGAATTAATGTGTTCTCTATTTGGAAATAATATTATTTAGAATGCACAGTATTGTAAGTTAGTTGACATAAAAATAAAATTAGATTTATAGCTTCATCATGTAACTTTGTTACCATAATACATTCATTATAGTCGTGGTATTACCTGGTGATTAGGGCCTCCAATTTTAACCTGCTGCAATGGTTTCAAAATCCGCCACCGATCATGCGGTGGGGTGTTGTAATGTACAATCAATCTCACTATTTGTTGGTAACAGAGAAGACCAAGAGTTGTGATGGATGGTGATAACTAACTGGTTTCCGTCTAGTCTTACACTGCTGAATTATGGACAGCTAGCGCAGATAGCCCTCGTGTATCTTTCCGCGAAATTCAAAGCAAACGATATATTGTGCAACACTTAAGCCAAGTCAGAGACTTAAATTTAAAGGTATTTCTTAAAGTAGTTGAGGAAAAACGAATACAACAACATAATTGAAATCAATGTGTATATTTATACAAGACTACATTTTAATTTCGTAACCAAAAATTACTTATACAAATAATTTATTTTAACACCCAGTAACAAACACCTATTTAAAACTACCTTGGTATAAAGTTTAATTCATAATTTTCAAACTGTAACATTAATCTGCAACTCAATTGTTAAACTTTTTTTTTCAGAATAAACTATCAGGTGTAAAGTCTCATTTCAATAGCTGAAAATTACAAAACCTACAAGAAATTTTGAGTCGAGACAAATAAAACAGAGTTGTTTATAGTCTTTTCATCCATCAAATATCAGGTTGAAAATAACTTAAACAGTTTAACATGGACCTCAACAATCAAATAATGCTCTGTGATCGAACTGGTTATTGAACTGAATTTAACATAGACCTTCAACGATGAAACAATAATTTATGATTCAACGATCAAACAATGATTTATGATTCAACAATCAAACAATGAGTTATGATCGAACTAGTTATTAAAGTGAATTTAATATAGATCTTCAACTATCAGACAATGATATATGGTCAACTGATTATTAAACAGAATTTAACAAGAACCTTCAACAATCAGACAATGATATATGGTCGAACTGGTTGTTAATCTGAACTTGCATAGATCTCGACAATCAAACAATGATCTGTGATTAAACTCGTTACTAATCTGAGCTTAACATATACCTTAAACAATCAGACAATAATCTATAGTCGATCTCTCTCTTTCTGTATGGGTATTTGGGTATTGATGTTTATCTACCCAGGAGTGTCAGGTTTCGTTAACCTCTTCCTCCTTCCTTTAAATTTTAGTTGTATAACTGTTAAGTGTATCTGTATGTGGTACACGAGGGCCAGAGTAACCCGCACTTACTCAGGCCCTTTTTAGGGCAATGTCCAGGCACAATCTACACATATACTTGGTACAAATATAACATTTCTCTTATAGTTCCATAAATTATTTGCACTTTTATCAGTTAGATATTAACTATAAAACGTTTACATAAACAAATCCTTTCAATGTCTTGTAATTAATCCCCAGTCTAATGTGGAGTACAGTTAATAGGTGGTCTTTTATTTGTTTTTTAATTTATTTAGAAAATGTATATTCACTGCGGAAAGGTGCTTCAGTCTCTAATCATCATGTATACAACACCTGTCAAGTTCGCTTACTAGTACATTTTTTTCTCCAATATTTGTCAATATAGTTTATTATACTATGTAGGAGTCTATCTGCTATTGTTTCCACGTGTGCGTATTTATGCAAAAATTCAGATGATATTGTTCTGGATACTTTATAAGCTGTTGTGAGTAATATATTTTGTATTGTTTGTAGTTTTGTTAGAAGTAGTTTTTTCCTTACATTTATCCATGCAGGGGGTACATAATCAATGACGGGTCTAATGTATGTTTTATATATTTTTATCATGTTGTCTGCCGTAGCTCCACTGTTTTTGCCAGTTAGACCCCTATCGTAGTTTGTTCTTCGCCAAATTTTTGTTTTAATATTATTTATGTAGTTTATCCACGTAAGTTTTGAGTCAAACGCGAGTCCCAGGAATTTTGTTGATGTAGCAGTCTGGAGTAGTTCTTCATTCATGTAGATCTGTGGTTGTGTTTTTTATGCTCAGTTAACTTAGTGAATACTACTAGTTGTGTTTTATTTGCGTTTATTTTGATTCTGTATTTTTGGCAATATTCACTTATTCTTTTTAATTGTGGTTGTATGTTTATGGATGCTGTTGCTAGTGTTGGTACACTTTTCCAGATTGCTACATCGTCTGCAAACTGTGATGAGTATCTATTATTTGGATCTTTTAGAGACATATTATTCACGTACACAATGAATAGAATAGGGCTAACTACCCCTCCTTGAGACACCAGATTAAGAAATAAAACTCTCAGAAAAGGTCCCTTCAACATTAGCTCTGCATATTCTCTTTTCCAGAAAGTTTAATAGCCAGCGAATAGTTCTCCGTGGTAGTCCCATTTCTTGCATTCAGAACCGAAAAACGTTATGCCATACAGTGTCTAAAGCCTTCTCAATATCGAGAAAGTAAGCGACTGCATTCTCGTTTATTAAAACTATCTACAAT
The DNA here is from genome assembly GCA_011833715.1 of Carcinoscorpius rotundicauda. Taxonomy (NCBI): domain Eukaryota; kingdom Metazoa; phylum Arthropoda; class Merostomata; order Xiphosura; family Limulidae; genus Carcinoscorpius; species Carcinoscorpius rotundicauda. Next base: position 47,043,488 of record CM022395.1, on the reverse strand, counting down.
TGTTTCTGTTAATCTGACAAAGTGGTCTGTTGTTTGTCTGAATTTTCTGCAATCATTTTGGTCTTCTGGTAATTTTGATGTTGTTTCCAAGAACGTGGAGAGTCTGTTACTGATTATTCTCTCTTGAATTTTGCCTACACAGCTATTCAGGCTGATTGGTCGGTAGTTATTTGGGTTACTGGCTGGCATTTCTTCTTTATGGAACATTAATACACTTGCATGCTTCCAAGAAACTGGAGTATAACCAAAATATAATGATAGATTAAAAACTGCTGTGAGTTGTTCAAATAATTTCGGAGTTTCTTTTTAAGAAGATTGGCTTGTATATCATCTTCTCCTGGTGATTTATTTTTGGTGTTTGTTATTGTTTCTATGAGTTTTTCTGCTGAAATTGTGTTTGTAAACATTGTGTTTGTGTTGTTGATTTGATAGTTTTTTAAGTCTACAGGGAAGAATGGTTTGAATAGTTCACTATTGTTCATTATAAAGTTATTCGCTTTATTATAGAAGTATGTGTTTGTGTCTGGGCTGTTGTGTGTTTTAAACGTGTTTTCAAGTTGTTTGAATATTTCGGCTTTTTCTTTATTTATATTTATTGTGTTCTAGTGGCGGGTATTTTCTTGTTGTTGTATCTCCATTAGTTAGTCTTTTTAGGTGTGTCCAAAATTGTTTCGGATCTGTTTTTTCATTAAGTTTGGTGCAGAAATCGTTCCATTTTTTGTTTTAATAATTTAACGTTTTCTCTGATTTGTTTTTTTATTATATTTATTTGTGTATTTAATTTTCTGTTCCTTGTCTCCATGTATTGTCTTCTTAATTGTCGTCTGTGCTTGATTAGTGTTAACAGTTGTTTATGTGATTTCCAAGTGTTATGTATGGTTATACATTGTTATTTTGGTATTGTCTGATTTGCTGCGGTTTGTTGGCATTCCGTAATTTAATTACTTGACAATAGTTATCAATATTTGTTTTATTTTTAGCTGTTTGTTTAGTTTTGGTATTTGTGTGATAGCTTTTTTTAAGTGTTCGTGCATATGTTATTTTGTCTTGCTTCAGACTTGGTTTTGTTTGTTTTGTATTGTTATCTGTTGTTTCGTTATCTTTTAATGGTGTGTTTTTTATTTCGTAAATCCTTTGCTTTATTTGTTTATATTTTTCACAGCCTTTACAGTTTGCAGTGTGTTCTTTTCCACAATTACAAAATTTTGGTTTTTCTTCTGTTTTGCACTGTAATGTGTTACGTTCCCCACCACATCTACAATATCTCGGTGTTGCTTGACATGCTGCTGAAATATGTCCATATTTCTGACAATTGTAGCATTGTGTTACTACAATTTCTAGAGTTTTTGTTTGCTCTACTTGGTATTTTTGATACCAAAGTATAATTCCATTATTGATTAAGTTTAAAGTGTTGTAATTGTGTTCAGTGTTAACTCTTATGAGGTTTGTTGGTTTTTGCGTTATTTTAGATATAATGTGTTCTACGCGTGTGTGTGGAATATTTTGTACGTCAAACTCCTTGTTATGTCGTCAGTGGTGATTGAGTAATCGACCCCACGAATGACTACAGATTTTGGCTGTGGATATAGTCGAACTGGCACTTGCGCATATCTAGTTTTAAATCATATCAAATGACAACCAGTTACCGCCCATCGTATATGCGTCTCTGTTATACATACTTATCATAATAATAGCGATAACTACAGCTATCACTGTTCTCAAAGGGTTTCACATTACGCCTACTTCCGACGTTTTCACATTGCTTAAAAATTCAATACTCACAAAGGAAACAGGAAGTAAACCACTCACAAAAGAAATAGTTCATTACTGGCATTCTGGAATGTCCAATATGGGTCATAGTACTCTCTACACATACTTATTTATGTCCACATACAGTCTATGGCTGTTTTTATAAAAAAATCATTTGAAGATATAATCTACAGACATATATTTAAAATAGGTTGAGAAAAGAAAGAATTTTTGCTGTCCGGAATGTGTAACAAAATTCGCCTATCATCTTTGATACGAACAGTTGTGAATGCATATTTTCATGAACAGCCTTATACAAACCCATTGTTACAAATAACCACGATATTACTGTTTTAATTTGTGTATTTGTTCTTTCTTTTATCTGTTTTTCGATATCTAATCAAATATAATTTTGCCCTTGGGACAAATTTTACTAAAAACTAATATTAAACTCAGAGTCTATAAACTCATTTCTAAGTTCAAAAAATTAAATAAATTAACAAATCAGAATAATTATCGTAAGGATATAGAACATAACTAAACATTTATACCAATACAATGCGCATTTTTTGAACAAGGTAAACACAAAATCACTCTTATAAAACTCTAAAATTAAATTAGAATTGTCGTAAACAAATAAATTAAAATTAAGTATTTTTATTCGACTGTTACAATTTGTAATAAGAACGAGTGATATAAATTCATTATTGAAAAGATTTCAAAAAGTGAACGACTATAACATGGCACAAAATATAAATCGTTAGGATTTTATAAATTTTGTTTACTTTTTCATTATCCTTACTGTTGTTCACGTTATAGTTTTTATCAATATGTTTCACATTATCAGTTTTTACTGTTATTATTTACTTTTTAAATATTTGTCAGTATTGTTTACTTTCTACATTTTATTAATATTGCGTACTTCCTAGGTTTTATTAATGTAGTTTACCTTCTAAGTTTGTTAATTATGTTTACTTTTGGTTTTTGGTAATATTGTTTACATTCTAGGTTTTATCAATGTTTATTTTCTACATTTTCGTTATTATTGTTTACATTCTATGTTTTTATCGATATTGTTTACTTTACACATTTTTGTTAATATTGGGTACTCTCTAGGTTTGATAATTTTGTTTATTTATAAGTTCTGGTTGATATTATGTATTAAGCCACTTAATATTGTTAACGTTTCAAGACTACTGATTTCAAACGCACAGTTGTTGTTTTTCACAAGATTACAAGTTTATTATCCAGCTGTGTCTAATGTTGTTCGGCAGAACTGAGTACAAACACTGAAGCACAAACTTTCATCACGTATCCGCTATACATATATAGACATATCAGCGTGGTAATTAACGAGTATTATATTTTTGTCTCTCGCATATCCTCCTAAACGAATTAACTAATCCAAACTATGCTAACATAGTAGTAAAAAACAAACAAAACAAACAGCAAATTCATGTTAAACATATTAGAAACTTTCCCATGTACTGAAAAATTAAAATATATTATAGAATAAACTTTATATCATCACTGCAGTAGTTATTGTAAGTACGTGAGTTTGAACAAAACTTATCCCACAATAAAATTTAACAAGTCTAAAATTGTAAATAAAAATTTCTATATTTTAACTTCTTTATAATCAGCATATACAGTAATAAAATATCGAGCTAGAATGTAGAAAAAAAGTTTCCCGCTTTTTAAATTTATACTAGGGCTAGAATGAGAGCTTAAGCCTAACTTATTGAAGTATTACGTAATTAACATATTTTTAAAATTTTTCTTACTTCTTGATGAAGAATATAGTTTTTTGCATAAGCAAAATTCAATATAATGATTAAACTTAATACATTAAATGTACCAAATCAGACAGCAGAAATCTTAACCAACATATCTACTGTGAAATCAAGTGTTTTGAACAAGAAGTGACAAAACTACTTTGTTATTTCTGCCAAGTTTCCCAATTTAACTGTTACATTTCCTCATTTCCAACCCAATAACCGTCAATCTTTCAAGAATTTATTGTTGAATATGCACGCTATTCAAATCCTTAAAATAACCTGCAAAACGTTTAAGGTAAAGACATTTAAAGTGCATTTCAAGAGTTTAAAAAATAAAGCACATTATGCATTTAGAATTTACTTTGACTAGTAGACTTTTACCGGATCTGTCGAGATTTTGCCTCTCAAAATATTTAGTCAAATTACACATCCACGTAATTTATAGACCAACACCACACAGTGTAATAAGAAAGAATCCTTCGTATCACGATACCAGAGTTATTGTTATATAACTAACAATTTTATATTTTTCGCTGAACAATAAATATTAACCGCAAATCAATGGTGCACTTTTGAGACTGTGTACAGTAATAGATTACAAAATGAAAAGCCCTAAAATTTGTAAGTTGATTTCATTCCTTTACGTAAGCCTAGTTTTCTAAACCAGCTATGACAATAAAACGTTTCTCGTTTACAAATTTTAAATCTTTTGTAATTTCTCGAAATCTTACTCGATTGCTTCATTCTAACAGGATCTAAGAATATTATAAAGTCTAATAAGTTATTTTACTATACAAGTATTTGATATTTTTTGTGATCAACAAACAAACAAAAACATCACAAATCTATCAAGAGTTTGTTTGTTTGAATTAAGTAATAAGCTATAGAGTGTGTTATCTGCGCTCTGTCTACTACAGATATAAAAACTCGGTTTATAAAGTTTTAAGTCCGCAAACATATTGCTATCCCACTGGAGACGTTTTGAGAGAGGAATTTACAAACATGCACAATCTAAAAGTATATCCATCACGTAGATATAGAAATGCTCCATTCTGACAACTAGAAGTACTTCGTGCTGTAGAAATTTACCTAAGTTTATGGTCTGTGTTAACAGCTATTTTCTCAAGTTAACAAATTAGATTTTTGGATTAACGATTATTTTAAAACAATATAAAACTTTCGTTTATTTAATTATTTTTGCCGAAGAATATAAATTCTGGTTAATATCAGTAGAAACTTCATATCAAGTTGGTTACAGTGTTTAGAAGTTGTTTAGCCCAATTAATATGTCGACGTATATCCCTCTCTTCAATCATAAATAATTTTCTTATAACATTAAGATCAATTACTAAACTCAAAAAAATACAATAATTATTTTCAAACTAACAAACTTCAACATTTTCAAGAGAAGCACAGTTAAAGTGAGATATTCTCGAAATATTTTCAATGATAAGACTAGTGTTATTCTGTAAATGACATATGCATAACTTATCTAAAAATCAAAATGGCGTACGTTATGGATATTAATTATGCAATAGTGCAGTAAGGTAATATATATATATATTTACGAAAAAAATAAGAGTAGTACTGAAAATGGTATTAAAGTTATCTTCAATCAAAACAAATTACAACTAATGATTATCATTTATTAAACTTTTCAGCGTCTTAAACTTTCTTGCTAATAGGCGTAAATTGAAACTTCTAAATAAGTAAATTAAGTTATATCGGAAAGACATTCAACTGGAACAGAAATTATACCTTAATCTAATTAATTATTAGTATAGACTGCAGACTTAGCTTACTGATTACATCTTTAAAGTAAAATATTATACGAGTTACAAAAAAGAAATTTCTTAAAACCTAAAGTTTGTGAAACATTTTCGACTTGAAAGAAGTAGATTAAAGAAATACTTTCCGTGAACGTAAGTTAAACTTTACTTTTAAAAACTTTATTCTCATAATTACTTTTATCGGTGTTGTAATCGCCCCCCAGTGGCTCAGCGGTATGTCTGTGGACTTACACGCTAAAATCCGGGTTTCGATACCCGTGGTGGGCAGAGCACAGATAGCCCATTGTGTAGCTTTGTGCTTAATTAAAAAAAATCTGTTGTAATTACTCTTTTTTATACGAATAAATTATAGTTTTACATAAATGCCTGATCAAACATAATTATCTGACTGACTTTTTAAACCAACGTACCTTGCGCGTTTCTTGACAACAAATTTCCTTAAACATCGTCCCAAAATTCCCTTTACCTGACTTGTCATATTATGAGCTTTGAGACTTTAATATTCAAAATAACTTGATAAGAAATTTTAACTAGCAAACTGAACTGAGATTAATATCTGTACCTACATGCCTCTGTACAAAGAACATATTTAACTGTGTAGATCAAATATGACTACTCCTAATTTCATATCTCATGTATTAACATATATTTACATAAATAAAACAAAACACCATTTAAAAACTAGGGTCTTTGAACGCTGGGAACTATTAGTAGAACGGATCATCTGTTACTCAAACCCAGTCCAGTCACTCAGCTATAACAACTGTTTGTTTTTGTTTTGTTTTTTGGAATTTCGCACAAAGCTACTCGAGGGCTATCTGTGCTAGCCGTCCCTAATTTAGCAGTGTAAGACTAGAGGGAAGGCAGTTAGTCATCACCACCTACCTCCAGCTCTTGGGCTACTCTTATACCAACGAATAGTGGGATTGGCCGTCACCTTATATCGCCCTCCCATAGCTGGGAGGGCGATCATGTTTGGCGCGACTCGCGCGCAAACCCGCAACCTTCAGATTACGAAGCGCACGCCTTAACGCGCTAGGCCATACCTGCTATAACAAGCAGAAACCACAGGTTCTATCATTTCATATTTATCAAGTAACTATAAGACATTCAAACCTTCAACATTACATTGAAGAAAACTTGCTCATAGTAGCAATCCGGCCGAGTATTAATGACTTACAAACATCCTTATACCTTAGATGATTTCAAACAACTTTATACACGCCATTTTGTTCAAATATAATATATATTCACGAACTGATACTTTATTTAACACGGAGTTCTGCTACTCCCATTACATAATCCATAATATGAAAGTTATTCTTTTCCCCTTTTTGACAAAATGTTTCTATATCCTTGGTCGGGAATGTTATCATACTATAAATTAATGATGTTAAATAAAATGCTAATTTCGTTGAATGATATTAGATTTAGTTAGGGTATAATACTTTAGTTTTATTTAGATATTAAATACACAGTTTCATTGGAATTCTTTTCTACATTTAAAGATTTTCCTTTTTGGTTTGGATTTTTTTATTTATTAAATAGTAGGAATACTGTTAATTTTTCTGACATCATAGAAACGATGATAAAGAAAATTTTAATAAGTGAAGTTTTTGTGTTCTTTCGTAATTTAGCCCCTGGTTTACATTAAACTGTTGTAAGTTATCGTAGACACAAAATTATGAGTTATGAAACGGGCTTAATGAAAAATAACTATTAAATACATGTATTTTTAAAACAAACACCTTTGTGAACAATGTCCGTATACATCTACAACAATTTGTCAAGTAACGAAACGTTCTACGGAATCAATTAACTATCGTCTCTATTAACATCTTATAACTTTTGATTTTCCGTCTTCAAATCAAATATATTATATGTACTTCATATTAAAACATTAGTCAATTTTTTTATACTGGACTACTGTAGTAAATAGTTTTACGTGATAGTTTTACTTGAGTTTATGTAAAAACATCAAGGAATCAGTAATTTTGATGTCAGCGATATTTACTTCATAGTTGCAAGATACTTACTGTGCATTAGGTGTTTAGAAACGTGCGAATATTCAAAATACTTACTTTTTCTTATTTGTATTGTGTGGTTTCACGATCTGAAACAAACTGACTAAAAGTAGAAACCAGACGAAATAACACAACTCAAGTCTACTTTTAACCTTATGAAAAGACATCACTTCATCGTTTTCTTCTCACAGTACCCAACCTATCGTTTCTGCGGTTGTATCTAATTCCTACTTTCACCACACCACTGACAAGAAATATTTCACGAATGTATTTACCTGTCTTTCGTTCACAGTATCCCGGATGTTCCTTTTACCACTTTGTTTCCTGCGACGATCACCGGAAATGAGAAGATGATGGATTTATTTTGCCGTGTTTTACATACCGTTAACGCAGTGCATTCGAAATCGAGATAGAAATGCCAATGTAGAGGTATACGTCGTGTAGCAAGAGATGCTTTAAACACGTACAGGTCTCTCTGTGAAATTAGTCCAAGTTAGGGGTTTTATCATTTTGTTAAATCTTGCAAGACACGGGTCGAGATATTCTTGAAACTGTACAGAGGTTAATATTTATTTGTTTAAAACAAAAAATTAGGGATTTTCAAACTAAAAACACGGACGTATAGGTATTGTTTGCTTTTTTTAAATACTTACAAATTACTTATTAACTCCAATACTGAATTACAGACATTTAAGTTGTATTTTTTAAAGTTTAGTACAGTCTATAAATACTTTAAAGATTGCAAACAGATTAGTACAATGGGAAAACCAAATATACACGTACTACCAACGGCTTCGATATGGAATATACGATTCATCGAAGGTTGCTGAAAGTGATACAATAGAAGTATTATTAATCACCATGCAAAAAATACGTATATTCTTCTTTTTCCAAGTTTTCTAGTCGTTTGTTTAGGGTTAAAGCCTCACTTATTTGCTTTATCTACCTCGGGAATTGAATTTTGATTTTAACTTGTAGTCCATAGATTTATAATTTTTTTATTAAATCTACTATTATGAAACGTTAATTTTCCCATACAATTTTTATAAGAAAACGAAATACAAACTTTAATTCACAATTAAATACATTTAAAGCCGCAAGTATGTAATACTTTAACAAAATGTAGCAAGTGTAACAGACACACCAAATAAATTTGTTTATTTGTTCCAGAGCTTTCGAGTAAAACTATTGCGAAGGGCCAACTGTACATTGTTCTCCTCAGTTCTGGTCCTATGATCTACAGGGACGAAAACTCGTCGATAATACATCACAGTCAACTCTTTGTAAACCCCTATGTGGCCAAACAACAGGATTTGGTCACCACTCATTTGGTCTGCTCTTGTGGGGCCAAATAATTGAATTCAACCATCACTTCCTTGATGTAATCTTGTCCGGCTTAACAGTAGAATTTGACCTTCATTTCTTCGGTCTACTCAATCAGTGAGTATAATTATAATTATAATTATTATTTCGGATTATTTAATATGATTTGTTTCATCTCTGCTTTTGTAAAAACGAAAGGTCTTCGCTGAACTGTTTATGTGTGATCGAGTGTTAAATGGGTATTTGGTGTGTGTTTCTAATTTTCATATATTTGAAAACTGCATGCTTGGTGTTGCTTTCACACCTTCTACTTACGATACAAAATATAGTTTTTTTCGCGTCTACTCTTGATTGGCTGAACAGTAGAATTGACGATCACTTCTTTGGGCTACTCTTATCTGGCCGAACAGCGCGATTTGACCATCACTTTTTTTGTGTAACTTGTTTTGCTTAACAGTAGGATATGACCATCACTTCCTTGGCCTTCTCTTGTCTGACCGAACAATAGGATTTGATCATTACTCATAGCCTACCGTGTGGAGCACCTTTTTCTTTGCACCATGAACTCGCGCTTTCGCAGACTGAGCATACTTAAGAACCGCTGTGTCACTTTTGACACTCACTGCATCAGCATGTCCAGGTGGTTAAAACGCTCGACTCCCGATATGCAGGTTGTGGGATGGAATCGCCGTCACCCCAAACATGGTAAAAGAGTAGCCTAAGGGTTAGCGGTGGGGGATGACTATCTATCTTCCCTCTAGATTTACACCACTAAATTAGGAATGGCTCGTTAATTATCTCGATGATCTCCGACCATACTGTTGTTAGGGCTGTTTGTTTCTTTTGTTTTTGAATTTCGCGCAAAGCTTCACGATGGCTAACTGCGCTGGTTAGAGTTATTTAGCCTTACTAGTCTCTACATAAAGAAAGGCTATGATAATAGTAAATTAATGTTTTTTTTTTCCTTTGCTTTCAATTAATTATTTCGGATTATTTAATATGATAGTTGTTTCGTCTTTGCTTTTGTAAAAACGAAAGGTCTTCGCTGAACTGTTTATGTGTGATCGAGTGTTAAATGGGTATTTGGTGTGTGTTTCTAATTTTCATATATTTGAAAACTGTATGCTTAGTGTTGCTTTCACACCTTCTACTTACGATACAAAATATAGTTTTTTTTCGCGTTTATGAATGAAAAAAATGTGGCCTTCGTTAATTATAAGTAAAGTTACGTATATAGTTATTTCCATTAATACCTAACTAGGTGTTGAACAAGTCGCCTGTTATCACAAGCCTGTGTTGGCATTGAGAGGAACTATTTCCAATTAGATACTTGATGATCTTTTAAGATTCATGATCGATTAGATATGAGGACATAAAATCGTAAGATGTGCTTGAATACTTTTAGGTTCAGACATAACCAATTCTAATTATAACTGATAGGAGAAGGGAAAGCAAATAAACAGTAGCCCTCGTAGCCTAAGTGGTCACTCCTAACCAAATAGCGGAATCGATTGTTACAGTTATATTACTATAAATAAGTAACGTTCTAACTTCCGAGCGCAGATAGCCCTTGAGTAGCTTTGTGCGAAATTCAAAACAAACAATCTAACTTCCGTTATGACTTGTCACGAACGTACAGATTTGGTTGTAATGAGTGTACGGTTGCTGAAAGTAAGTAAAATTAGCGTTTTCAGATTTTTTGCCTTTTCTACACACACAGTTTATATATATATATATATATATAGAAGTATATACAGTCATGGTCAAAATGTTTGATGTTACTGTCTACATACATGTAGTAATTATTCGGTAATTGCCCGAATGATAATAGAAATGATATAGCATGATCGGAAAACATGTGCAAGTTATTATTCTGATCTGTGTAAGTTGTTTTGAGTATTTATTCATCAAAACACACATACATGAAAAGATGTGTTTTAAGTAAAATCTTTTCGGAAACAGACTAAGCTGTATTCGGACGATTTCCCTGTACAGGTGTCAGATAAAACTGTTTGTTGGTCTGATAAATCGTTCGTGATATCTACAAAACCTGTGTTATTATACAAATTATACAAATATATCTTCAATATAACATGTGTTTCACAGTTAGATAGTGCTGAATGATTCTGTATTTTATCTTAATAATAAAGATATTATTTTTTACAAATTATGTAAATATTTTGAACAAGACCATAAATATATGTACACATAAACAAATATATTCACTGGGTAAGGTTTAATAAAAACAGCAACTTTTTCTTGTCCTGGCACTATTCCAAAATTTCATCAGTGTCCAATAACATTAAAAAGTACATCGTACAAAGAAGTCTCAAGAGTTGAAAATTGTGAAAAAAACAACAAATTTAGGCCCTTAAAGACACCAAACTTATATAAAAAATGTCCTTTCCGAAAATACAGTTACTTGCCTTCCAATGAAATTGATTTAACATTTCACTTAGCCAGCTGCCCCTAATTTATGAGCAAAGATAACAAATTCAGACTGCTTAGAGCCATCTGTGAATGAAAAAAAAACGGATAAAAAATACTGTATAGCCAAAGTATCGAGGTCAGGGTTTGGACCAGTTCCAACATGGTGAATCCTTAACGGATGTCAAACCATTTAGTGTGATGTAAGATCTGCGTTCCTTGAAAATGAAATAAAGCATTACTAATGTCTTATTTCATATAGATCAGTAATGATACTGGTATAAAATCAGAAATGGTACAATCTGTTATACGATATGACTTAGGAAGTATATTCTTTATTTTCTATTATTGCTCGATACTCGTGTCAAACCCACAGGAATAAATCATTCAAATCATATAGCAAAGTGCATTTGATTAAATGAAGTTCATAATAGCCAAATGTACAAAAGGGTTTCAGAGAGTTGAAAATAAATATTGTTGCATACCTCCGAGATGGTTTAAGTACAAGATTCTAACGTTGCTAATGATGATAATTCAGCGCAAAATGAATATAATAGACGGATATATTTATTGTTGTTTTGAATTAAGCACAAAGCTACACAATGGGCTATTTGTGCTCTGCCCACCACGGGTATCAAAACCCGATTTTGAGTGTAAGTCCGCAAACATACCACTGAGCCACTGGGGGGGCCGGATATATTTAACTGGTAGTATAATTTAGATTCAACTAAGTTACTGAAAGTACTAAATTAAATTTCAAGAAAACTGCGTTAGCTACAGAACAAAGTGTTTTTGTAACAACTTTATTTTGAGCTAATGAAAAACAGTTTTGAAAAAAAACAAAAACTTTATTTTGAGAAATTGACAATTAAATAGAAAGTTTGTTAACTCTGAGAATAAACTGAAAGTTTTATGAAATAGCACATTTCTGCTAAATGTTTGAAATACTTTATAAAATTAATATGGGTAGAGGTAAATTAAACGTGGTTTGACGGTTCTATGGTTTCTTGAACAGAAGCTGTAACATACTTTCAAGTAAGTTATAAGTATCTGAAATACTTGTTGCAGCTGTACTTATACGACATGTCGATATTTTTCGACGTTCCAATACTTGCATACATATAAAACCGCATATTAAAATGTAATCAAATACTCTAGATTCGCATTAACTTTTAACCCATCATTACGCACCGATTGTTTGTTTTGACAAGTCCTTGAGGAGCTATGATAACGATAAACTTAACAACCTGATTTTGACTGCACAATATTTGTAACGTTACTCTTTGTATATTTATATATCTGTATATGTGGTCAGCACACTTTTTTTCTTACATATAAGAGCAGTAACTGCTCTAACAAAAGATTTTATAGGAAATGTATTACAGTGTAAAATACGTTTTGACGTCACTAAATTAAAGCAAAAACAGCGTAGCTATGAAATTTGAGACTGACAAGAAACGTTTAATTTTTTCATCTAAAAACAAAAAAAACAAACGTTTATCACATAGCACAAACATATCTTGGTAAATAAGAACATATGCACTATTTAATTTTAATGTTTACATCAACAGCAAGCATTCAATAACCAGTCTTTGAATAAAGGATTGTTTTATGGTGGAGTTTCGTAAAAGTCCTAAGTGCGTTTGGTTAGTCCAAATATCAGATATAATAGTAAACATTCAACTCCTCGTTTTAGTTCTTCTTCTATTTCTCAATGGTTTTAAGAAGAAGGGTTTAGGTTTCTTTGTTGTTTGAGTTATTGGCCATAAGAATCTATAAAACCAATTTCCACATAAAGGTTTTCTAAATTTTCAAGGATATCTTCCTAAAGTTAGGAGCTTTCTGTCAATCATTATTTATGTTCTATTGGATTTAATTTGCTCATTTTTTGTATTTATTACATAGTTGTTACTTGGGGCGTCGAAAAGACAAATTTTAATGAATGTTATTTTTCATTATGCAATGCGAGTTTATGGCGTTGCATATACATATATTTATATTTAGTATAATACTTTATGGTATAATACATCAGATTTAATCCTTTACAAAAATTATATGAACACATGGCATTGTCTACAAAGCACGCTCTGGAAAATCTCAAAGAGTATAAACACAGAGAAAAAACAAATAGTTAGATTACTAGTATTACATTATACTGAAGTATCCAACATCTTTTTAATTATAAAGATTTAAGCAAAGATGATTATAAGTTCTTTGTTCTATGGAAAATTGATACTTGGAAGTTTGATAGCATGGAAAAAAATGCTCAATGTGTCAGGAAACTGATAAAAAACACTTTAGATTATCCAGAAGAGCCACCAGACAATTCCAATGTTTGTATAAAAAAAACGATTTTATCATACGTACGTAGAATCCAGTACATACTCGGGTGAAGAAACACATTCTGCTGGATGCACGGAGTAAGCTTTCCTTCATTGAAGAAGGTTTTGGAAAGACGCAAATTGTACCTCAGAAATGTGTGTTAATGCTTTACTTACACCGGAAACTTAAATTTTGGTTTTGAAAATTGCATATAAATTTATGAAGTAATGAAAACATCTTCATCAAGTTTCGAATCAATAGCTGAATGTGAATCAGGAGGTAAGATGATTAACGGAAGCCACGATTTTGGTAAGATATGGAAGCTTGTGATGCAAGTTAACGGTTGAGGATGAAGCTACACAAAGGATATGAAAAGTCTACCTATTTTGTCAATATAAAGATATCAGTATAATTACGTTGAACGGCCCACGATGGAGTATTCGAATCAACAGATCAATCTGTTACATCAGCTAGATAACGTTCCCTACCACTAAACAAGTACGACTCATACCCGATTTCTAAACAATGGTACCAACGTCTTTAAATGTTTAAATAAGAACCAAATTTTTAGCCCAATATTATAGAACACATATGAAAATGGAGCACAACATTAGAAAAAATTGCACCAGACACCAGTTTAAGATCTTAATAAGTAGAAACGAAGCCGTTGTTTAGCCAAGAGTAAATTGCACTTTATTATTGTTTGTTGGTTTACCTAAACGACACTTTGTACTCCAATTATGCTAAACTGCCAGGTTCCCAAACCTCTATGCTTTAGACAGAGCTTTCATAGTAAACCATGGAGAAGACTACCAGTTGGCTACATTCGTCAACTGAAATGGCTACCCCTAATCGAATAAAGAGATTGACTATTACACATGCGATGCACTCACAGCTGAAAATGTGAGATATATTTATTTCGACCTTGAGCCCTTGCAATGGCTACTCTGATAACTAGAACAATGTTAAAACAATCATCAGTATAATAACTCCAAATCTTATAAATGTATAGTGTCTCAAATTTATGTCTGCGGGCAAATAATATTAAAAGTTTCGATGCTCGAAGAGGGCACAGCAACTATACTCTATTATACTTAACAATAAGACACTTCTATTTAGATAATGTGTATTATATATACACGTGTGAATATTTCATTATTATTATTATTTTGTAATTCGGTAAATATTTTAATTCATATTTTCTGCGAGTTTCACTCTTGCATCGTGTGTATTATAAGAAATCAAAAGCATTTTCATTCCTTCTTCAAAACAAATTTCATTTTGTCACAAAGTATGGAATAACTCTTAACCTCAGAAAGAACTAATAAACACCATTTATCAACTATCTTTACCAAACTTTTACATTTATTATACGGCGAAAATTAAAATTAATTTTCATACTTCCTTAGAATAGAAAGTATTTTGGCCTTATTACTCAGAGAGTAATGTTTATGAGTAAGCTTTGTTATCAGTATTTAGAATCTTCCATTTAAGATGAAATTTAATATGAAATAAAAAGTTTTATTAGTGGTCTGTAAACACAAAAATATAACAATAACTATGCACTTAAACTGTAAACCTTTTCAACTTATACCCCATATAAATATTTTATACGCTAAACGACCATTGGTGTGTTGAGTGGAAATTTAAAATAAACTACTCAAGAAAACCGCCGTAGATTTCATCAAATGCCAACACTAGAAACAGGAACCGTGACAGAAACTTTGCGTGGGACTTACAGCAGGCTCAGAAACGTTTCTTTCTCGCTTCAGTGACTCCTTCAAGAAGGTGGTAGTTTCTTGTCAACTCATTTTAGGGCCACGAGAATAGAAATTTTCCCCGTCAGTAGCTTAATAGAATTGGCATAGTTTTAAGACAATATTTGAACGAATGAATATTACTTACACTTACCTTCAACTGAACAAAGTTTAAGCATTTAAATTCAAAAATTTACACACACACACCTAGAATATTTCAAAGGTAGAGTAATGTAGCACTTGACGATATGTATTGAAAACACACAGGTTTAGCTGTTCCTGTTACTGGTGTATCGAAAAACTACACAGTGTATATGCTTACTATCAGTGATGTCGAGAAATCCACTTGTTGAGAAATTTATATGCAAAAACAGCTTGTTTGGGTTGAGAAGAGCGAACAACGTTTCGATCTTCTTCGGCCCCAGTAACCAGTTAGCAACCCTCATAGAATTAATTCACCACGATAAAGACAAACTTCATGTTCAACAACCAAAACTATATACAAACAAATGGCCTAAGCATGGGCAACCCAGTATCACCAGTTCTAGACAATATTTTTATGACACAAGTTGAAACACAAGCAATTAACACAGCATTACATCCACCACTATACTGGTACAGATATGTAATGACACGGTTGCGGGATTCAAATCTACAGAACATATACTTAATTTTTTCAATCACATTAACTTTACACATCCCAACATTAACTTCACATGTGAACAGGAAGAAAGCAATCAAATATCATTTCTTAACCTCAAAATTACAAGAACCGACACACAATTCAAAACAGAAATTCACCGAAAAATCACCCATACTGGACTATACATTCCTTGGGACTCAGCACATGAAACAAAACAAAAACTCAACATACTTAAAAACCAAATAAACGCAGCCATAAAACTATGCACGCCAGATAAAACAATACTTTATCAACATCAATAAGTTTCCTCCACAAACCGTAGAAAACATTATACGTACACACCTAGACAGAAAGCAAAATCAACCAACAAAAGTAAATATATCTCGTGAATCAAAAAATCACGAAACTATATATTGCTGCATACCATATATTCCTGACATCAGCAAACAAATAACCAACATTTGGCAAAAACTAGTAACAAAATATGACATTCCAGTTAATTCCAAATTTATTCAAAAACCAGGCACAAAACTGAAGTCTGCACTAACAAACACCACACCAACATTATTTATAAAATACAATGTGATAACTGCCACGACTTCTATATTGGAGAAACAAGTAGAAAAATGGAAACCAGATTCAAAGGATATAAAAAGTCACCTTCACACGTTTTTGAACACTGCAAGTCAAATAAACACAACATAACCATAGAAAAAACTCAAATACTAAGTAAAGAAACAAACATAAAAAAACGCAAAATTAAAGAAGCCATACTTATACAACAACTTAAACCCAAAATAAACCAATATAAAGGAATGCCTCTATACCTATATTAATATAATAAAATAAATAAAATTGTATATTCAAACATCTAACACCGCCCTCTACATACCGACATTCAGTTACACAACTCCTTTCAAACATATGGTCAGCTTCTGGTCAGTTACCTCTTTCTTTGTGAACCTGACGATGACCGAAGAAGGTCGAAACGTTGTTCGCTCTTCTATGTAAAATATTTTCTCAACCCAAACGAGCCGTTTTTGCATATAAATATATGCTCACTGTTTACCGCAGTGAATCGAACTTCAGAATTTAGCGTTGCATATTTCTACACTTAGTGCAGACCCACCGAAGGACTATAGAATTTAAAACGTCTCTGTACACAAAGTGACAATTTTTAAAAGTTTATCATATAATTGGAAAATCTCTTCTGCGCATGGAACATGAAAAGTAAAACATGTTTATGTCAGAACAATTCACGTTGATAATGATTTTTGATTTCTCGTAAATAAACGTTTCTGGGTTCTTTAGCCATACAGCAGTATCATTAAAATAAGATTATATTACGGAAGTGGAAAACCAAACTTCAGTTAAACTATTCTTCAGATGACGTTTTCATCGTAACGAGAATTAAAGTGGTTTATTATTTTCAAATAATTCATTCTACTTTATAATAACGGAAATAAAGTATGTATATGTAATACATAAAATTTCAAGTCACATTAAACAATGACTATCATATTCCATAATTTAATTATGACTTACCATCTTTCCTACGTTCATACCATTAACTAATGTTATTTGTTGTCCTAAATGTTCACGACAAAGAAATCTGAAGTGGGATATATTTCATAAGTTAAATTATAATGCTCTATGTTTATGAGTTCTTAAACTGCGGCATTTGCGTTTTGTTTTTATGTGCAGTTAAAGCCATTCTGAGTTTTTCTTTATTGCATAACTTTTTCTGCTATTTTTATTTATAATATTTCTAGAATAGCCAACTTTTCTAGTTCAGAAGAGATAAGCGTTTACCCTTACCGAAGCTAACGTGAAAAAATTACTGGACAAACGTGATCCTCAGTCTTCAAATCCATCGAGGAAAAAATTACTCAGTGACTAGAGGGGTCACGGGAGAGAGAAAAGATGAAAAAAAAATGTTATATAATTTTGCTGTTATGACATGTAGGCTAGTACCGCAGCTCAAACAACGGGAGCAAAAAAGACGTGGTCTGATTTAGAGAAGACCTGTGGTTGTTTAATTTCAAAGTTTGTTTATCATCTACTCTGCCAAGAATCCAAGACGTAGCAAAACAGTCAACTGTTGTGAACCTACTGTGTTCATTTCATGGATCATTCATATAGTTGGTTCAAAGTAAACTTTGAAATTTTGAAAACTGTTATACGTCAACATTATTAAAGACGCATACGATCTGTATTTAAAAAATTCCTTTGAAAACCCTATAAGTGCTAACAAGACATCGTGTTATATAAACTGAATTAACTTATTTTAGAAAGTCTGAACTTTTGGAAGGTTTTGATTCATCACATTTTAAATATATTTGCAGAAAATTTCTTTAATTTAAGAGAGCTTACTGAATAATCTGCATCTGTTTAAAGTTAAAGTAAAATAACTAGAAAGTTGACGTTCTAGTTGAAATAGAAGCAAACTAAAGCTTTCATGCATGATCTAAAAAAATAGCACAGAACAATCATTTATAGTGATTTTAGTTTCTAGGAAAATCAACGGTGTATTTGAGTTATACAATTATTGGTTTGTATTATTATTTAGTTGCCTTAATTATTTTATAATTCTTTTTTTATGTAAGAAAAATTTTATTTTGCTATAAACTAAAACAAAAGATCGTTTTATTTAAAACAACCACCCGGGATCGAGATGCATCTATATGATTCATTTTGGAAATAAAACATAAAAAACAATTGTATATAGATTCAAATATGTATGGTTAATCTTAATTGAAAAATTATGAAAAATTACATAAACACCAAAATCACATGAGCATGCTTTATGAAAAGGGCGGGAAATTTTGAAATTACATTAAATGTGCCGAGCTTTCAGCTCATCTCGATACTCCATATAAAATATCTTGAAAGAAGTTTTTATGTAATAGTTGTATCGGTTGAACTACGGTCTGTTTTTAAACATCTTTTTTGTGTTGAAATATGTACGAGTAAATTGCTTTTTAATTAGAATATTCAGTACCTGATAACTATGATTTCTATTGACGAGAGAGATGCATTTAAGTTTTATACATAAAATTGCAACGTAAAATTATAAAATTGATTTATTTAATATATTTATAGCCTTACAAAAGATAAGTAAACATTTATATATATGTGTGTATGTATATGTGTTTTCTTATAGCTAAGCTACATCGGGCTATCTGCTGTGTCTACCGAGGGGAATCGAACCTCTAATTTTAGCGTTGTAAAGCCGACGTTGGATGGTATTAGAAATGCGTTGTACATTAAATAAACTTAACGGGAACACCAATACCAATCGCCCTAGCTGTTCAACTCAATAAAACTATTTGTGGAAGAATGTCATGGACGCTATTTAAAAAAATAATATTTATACAAATCTTTAGCAAAATCGCTAACTTACGAAGCACAAAATGTCGGTTTTATTATAATAAACTTGCTCTCAATTTACAATGACATCACGGCAGATTTTTTTAAACATTTAACCCCCCTCCACGTAAATGAAGCTGGCGTTGTATTATAGATGTCTTAAAAATTGCAAACTAGTAACATCTATAGCATCTTTCTACAGTGTATGTTTGATGGAAAGTTCTTTAACCTGCATTTAAGCAAAGTTATGATGTTGATTTCCTAGTTCTTTCAGCACTGTTATACATTCATTATCTAATACATACCAATAATAGCAGTTATTTTCGTTATAAAACCACACTGAGCTTTTTAAATGAAAACAACATAAAAATAACCATAACTATGCAGTGAATTTTTGTTTTACTAGCCAACGTTAGGGCTTCTAGATTTCATTGACTATTATGACACACGAATGTTAAGAGATGTAAGTTTCGATAATGGCTATAAAACAAAACGTTAGCTAGTAATTAAAATAGAAAATTTTTTCATTGGGATTTGTTATGAGTCAATTTCTTCACTCAGCGCTTCATTCCCTAAGATAAAGCATTATTTCCTCAATCTTTTCGTTTGTGGCCCCCGCGAGTACAGCGGTATGTTTACGGTTTACAACGCTTAAATCAGTGGTTCGATTCACCTCGGTGGGCTCAGCAGATAGCCCAATGTGGCTTTGCTATAAGAAGACACACACTCTTATTTTTTTTTAATATTCGCAAAACCGTCCCGAATTTAGTGATGCAAGACTAGAGGGAAGGCAGCTAGTTATTACCTCCCACAGCCAATTCTTGGGCGACTCTTTTACCAACGAATCGTGGTAGTCATTATTAAATTGTCATGTCCCCCACGACTGAAATTCAGTTATTTGGTGTGACGGGCATTTGAACCGGCGACCCTTAATTTACGAGCCGAGCGCCAATTTAATCTCTTTAATGTTCCTTTTACGTGTGTAGTTGAACTACGAGATGTAAATGTGATGTAACCTATTTAACATTATTTAATACCTATAAATGTGGACAGTGTTACAGAAATGCTACAACCAAACGTATTTCGACCATAAGTAAAGGACCACAAATATAATGCTTTCCTTATTCTTTGCTCAGCAGACTTATGGTAGGCGTTTCTGACATTTATTTCATGAATATCATGAGATCGGAAGGCTAGAAGCTGTTGAATAGACCTTTTATCACACATTTCAACTATAAGTTCCAGCTTAGTAAGCTAACGAATAACTGAAAACAACTTTTTGCAGCAATGTTGACAGGCTGAAAGTTAAGCCTTGACAGCTCGCTGTATGTTTCGCAGCTGAAGATTTTGGTTTTCAAACCTCTCAACGGTGCTGTTCCATTTCACCAAATGTTCTGTGATCAAGCTATGGACACGTTCGTCTTCACGTCCTAGCAGATTAGTTTTATTATTATTATATAGTTTAGCAAAAGCAAGCTCCCCTTTACAAATCACCTTTAAAGAGTTATCATAAGGCGGGAGTGTTTGATTTTAGCTCGTGCCTTGAAATGTTACTTGTTGGTGGCAGAATAAATTAGAAACAGATCTCAGGTGTCTCCGTAGCAGACGTATTTCTCATACGCAAACTGCTGTTGCTGATATTATAGCAGTATGAGGAACATAATTTACACTTTTATTATATTCTGCAGCATATATATGTACACCAGCAGTTTTAATGAGGATAATTAATCTTCATTATGATCACTAAGCTAGATAAAGGAATTTCCTAATATTTATGTTACATACATAACATTCAAAGTAGAACTATCACTAACTAAAATACCTGAATAAATCGTGCACTTATGCTCCTTATCACATTAACTGTCCCGGCATGACCAAGTGTGTTAAGGCGTTCAACTCGTAATTCGAAGGTGGCGGG
Source organism: Carcinoscorpius rotundicauda (assembly GCA_011833715.1). Classification (NCBI taxonomy): domain Eukaryota; kingdom Metazoa; phylum Arthropoda; class Merostomata; order Xiphosura; family Limulidae; genus Carcinoscorpius; species Carcinoscorpius rotundicauda. The sequence continues at coordinate 47,022,388 of CM022395.1, read as the reverse complement.
TTCGAAACCCGGTCGCACCGAACATGCTAGCCCTTTCAGCCGGGGAAATGTTTCGGTCAATCCCACTATTTGTTGGTAAAAGAGTAGCCCAAGAGTTGGCGGTGGGTGGTGATTACTAGCTGTCTTCCCTCTAGTCTTACACTGCTAAATTAAGGACAGCTAGCGCAGATAGCCCTCGAGAAGCTTTGCGCGGAAATTCAAAACAAACAAACAATCACATTAACTAGTGTATGTTCCTTTAGGCACATCTTACAGATTAGAATGTATATTTATATATCATATGACTAATACTTGTTTTGAAACAACAAAGATCCTATACTGTGGGAATGGAGTTTGTTTGTTTTCGAATTTTTGACCGTTATATAACGCCTCCACTGCTGATACAGTGTTCCCTCGCCACTTCGCGGATCCTCTTTTGCGGCTTCACCACTTCGCGGGCTCGGCCGACCCCCACATATATATAAAATAATAAACATTAAATCTAAAATATAGCATTAAATACTATTAAAATATTAAAAATAAATATAATTAATAGTGTAAAGAAAAAAAACAGGTATATTTTGAGATATAAACATATATTTGAGTTTATAACAACGTAAAAATGGAAACAGAATCAACTGGAAAGGCTATAGATGTACGCATTGTGCGTCTGCGAAGGCTACGCGAGATCAGCTTCATGGCGTAGCGATGTGCAAGACGGGCTATGATTGGTGCAGAAATGAAAGACAGCCAATGACAGCTACCCATTTTGATTGCCTGTGATTGGTGCTGTCAATATTCATGTCTGGCCTGTGATTGATGATTTCATCCACGGCAGCATCTTTGAACTTTTGTGTGTGTTTAAAGCCCCTGCAATGGCTGCCAAACGTGCTAATACTTCTAAGGATGCTTCTACGCCTAAACGGTCACGGAAAATGATGACCATCGCCGAAAAGGTGAAGATATTAGATATGGTAAAAGAAGGAAACTCTTATGCGTCCATAGCCCGCCATTACGGAATGAACGAATCCACCATTCGCTACACCAAGAAGGACGAAGTTAATATTAGGAAGACTGCTGCTATTACTTTTAATACAACGGCTAAGAGGGTTGTAACATCTCGTAATAAGAGTATCGTTCGGATGGAAGCTGCTTTGGCCATATGGATAGCTGATTGCCGTAAGAAAGGTGTTCCCTTGGATACTAACATTATCACAACGAAGGCTAAGATGTTGTATGATAATTTCGCGGAAAAGGATGAAGATGAAGAAGATGTAGAAAACCCACATCCAGGAACGTCCAGTGATTCCCAGCCTAAGAAACCGTTTTCTGCAAGCAAAGGCTGGTTTCAGAAATTTCAGTAACGATACGGCCTGAAAAACGTATCGTTACATGGAAGGGCTGCTTCGGCTAACAAGGAGGCTGGTGAAGCTTACGTTCGGGATACTTTTAAAGAAATAATCGCTGAAGGGGAATATAGGCCTGAACAGGTATTCAACATGGACGAGACTGGCCTGTTTTGGAAGAGGATGCCTTCCCGAACGTTCCTGTTTAAAGATGAGAAAAAAGCCCCTGGTTTTAAAGCTCATAAAGACCGGTTCACTCTCTTAATGACTTGTAATGCTGCTGGTTTTATGTTGAAGCCGACATTAATTTGCAAGTCTAAAAACCCGAGAGCTTTAAAGAATCAGAACATGAACTTGCTACCGGTCCATTGGATGCACACTCCTACTGCCTGGATAACGAAGCCTCTGAGCTCTGATTATATATCTGTCATTAAAGAGTACTCAGACTCGTTAAACATTTTTACTGTGTGTGTTTCACAGAGTTTCATTCCTCAAGTAAAGCTTTATTTATTAGAGAAGGGCTTGCCATTCAATGTCCTTCTTCTTTTGGATAACGCCGGTGGCCACTCAAGAAATCTTTCGTATGAAGGCGTTAGGGTTGAATTCCTGCCAGCCAGCACTACGTCCCTTATACAACCGATGGACCAGGGAGTTATCAGGGCTTTTAAGGCCTTATACATAAGGAATACCGTGTCCAACCTCGTACGTAGCCTTTATAATGCCATCGAAGCCGAAAACGACACGTTCACCCTGAAGGAGTACTGGAAGTCTTTCACCATTGCTACATGTCTTCAAAATGTTCATAAGGCATTGCAAGAGATGAAGCCCTGCACCGTTAATGCAAGCTGGAAGAAGTTGTGGCCTGAGGTTGTGCACGACGACAAGGGATTCACGCCTGAAGAAATCCAACACTCGGCTGTTCAAAAAGCTGTGCAATTAGCTTCGTTAATCAAAGGTGAAGGATTTTCCGATATGACGAAGGAAGACGTAGATGAACTAATTGACTTAGAATCCGAACCACTAACGAGGAAGACGACGAAGAGGAAACACCGAAAGAAGCCGAGGAAATAATCGAGCAAAGTGCATGGTCGTTAGAGCGGTTAGGTAAACTAATGAAACTAATTAACGAAGTGAAGGAGTGCTCACAGGAATGGGACAACGATATGGTTCAATCAGTACAATTTTGCAATAAAATAGAAGAACTGATGACTCCTTATCAAATGATTTTCGATAGGCTAAAGAGGCAGAGAAAACAACTGCCAATAACAATGTTTTTCAGCCGAGCAAGAAAGAAAGGGTACCGGTGGCAAGTACTGTTCCTAAAGTTGTAACGACCGACGAAGAAATTGCCGATTCACCTTCCACAGAAGAGGAAGTGGTGTCCCCCGAAAAGACAACACCTGCTGAAAATATGTAATTTTTAATTTTAAGGCTTAATATCTTAATAATTGTTCTTATTATTTCAGCAATAATGAACAGTATTGTAATGGGAGGGTTAAATAGTTGTACAGGGAGGGTTTTAAAAGTCTAAATGCACATAAATATATACGTAAAAATCGGCGATCCCACTTCGCGGAAAATTTCCTTTCGCGGGGGGTTTCGGAACGCATCTATCGCGAGACACGAGGGAACACTGTATAGCAAACATGTTTGGTGGGACGGGGATTCGAACTCGCGACCCTCACAACACGAGTTAAACGCCCTAACCACCTGGCTATGCCAGGCAAGGGTATGAAGAACTGATATTGCAAATAAAATCGTAATTAATAGAGACAAGCATAAGGAAAGCAGTTCATCCATGTTTCTTTTTTATAACTTATTAGTATAACTGTGTATTAACGTTAACACATACAATTTACCCCAAATAAGATAAAATATAACTTTAATTCCGAACGTAGCAGGTTCGAATCCCCATCACTTCAAACATGCTTGAACTTTTAGCCGTGAGGTGTTATAATGTCACAGTCAATCACTCTATTCATTGGTAAAAGAGTAGCCCAAGAGATGGAGTGAATGGTGATGGCTAGCTACCCTTCGTCTAATCTTACACTGCTAAATTAGGGACAGCTAGCGCAGATAGTCCTGGAGTAGCTTTGCGCGAAATTCAAAACAAGTCAATATGAGGTAACATACAAGTAAGAAAGTAATAAAGAAAACTGTTCAGCTCATTAATTCGTCTGCATTACTAACTGTTTCTGTAGTCTACTCAGTAGTATTTCTAATCTTTACTAAAATATATTTCTCTATTTTATTACTGTAAATAGTATTTTAAAAATAAGTAGATATGTGTTGTTTTTACAGAAATTTAAGCATTTTGTACAAGCTAATTCTAATATTGTTATATTTCACCTGCATACTTATTTCTTTTTGCAAGGGCCCTTACAAGGCCTGGTGGTTATGATGCTCTTCTCGCAATCTGTGGTTTGAATGACTATCGTACTAAATGTGAAGTTGATAAAAAAGTATCCCAAGAGTCATTAGTGGATGGTGTTGACTAGCTTCTTTTTTTTAGTCTATCATTGCTAAATTTTGGACGGCTAGCACAGTTATCCCTCATTTGGCTCTGCGAGAAATTCTAAACTTGTGTAAGATTTATTAAACAACAATTGTACCTATGTTTGTGTTGAACAGTACTTTAGTTGTTAAGGAGCTAAATACGTTAGATAACATGCAATATCTATAAGTGAATTGTTTTAAATTAATTAATCACCCCCTCCAAAAAAAAGAAAAACATCTCTTTAACGTTATGACGTTTTACTAAAATAGTACCTCCTTATTACCAACACTCGGAGTTTGGATTCCTCACAAATAAGTAGGCTTCAAACAGTTTTTCACTGTCTTACTAATTTACTTTCGGTTGTAACCATCCAAGAAAACAACACGCAAAAGTGTTATTTATAGCAAACAGAAATAAATCATTCTCTTTGTGTAAGAACTTAAAATAATTTGTGTAGAAATTGTTTTGTGTAATAAATGCTCAGGAAATTGTGCTGTTATCAATAATTTATGAGACAATTATAGGTGAATTTACTTATACAAAAATGTAATATATATAGGACAATATGTGATGCTTCTTACATTTGTATTATCATATTTAAATATACATCTGTCATTAAAGAGTACTCAGACTCGTTATACAATTTTACTGTGTGTGTTCTTCTTATAGTAAAGCCACATCGGGCTATCTGCTCAGCCCACCGAGGGGAATCGAACTCCTGATTTTAGCGTTATAATCCGGAGACATACCGCTGTACTAGCGGGGGTTATACATTATAAACTTTACTTCGGTGGCTACACATTGTACGACCTCTTAGTGACACTGCGGTATATCTGCGAAATCACACGGCTAGAAACCGGGTTTCGATACCCGTGGTGAGCAGAGCACAGATAGCTCATTGTGTAGCTTTGTGCTCAATTCCATTCAAGCAAACACATTGTTGTCTGTAAATCATATGCATAGTCATTGAGGCAGTAAGACGACTTTCTTAAGACTGTATTTTAAATTTTTGTTTAAGAATGTGATCTTTTCTATGCCTTCTAGATCATATAATTCCCTCAGATATGTTAATGTTTGTAATACTTTTTGTTCCATCTAATAAAACATGTCACATATCATAATGTGACGTCACACGTTAGTGAATGACATATGCACTACAAATTACACATTGCATATTCGTAGTACGCAATACACAGAACTTAGCAGCATTAATAAACTGATGTATGAAAATTAATTTTGAAATATTTAACCAGTAAAATGAAAATAAAAGTTACAGTGATGTGTAAATACAAGATACCAAAACACGCGAGTCGACAACTCTCAGTGATAAAACGCTGAAAGAGTGAAACAACCACATGTTAAGATATGTAATTTTTTTCTTAAGTGTAGTTTAATGGCATCTTTTCTTTTTTAATTTAAATATCATGATACTGAAAATTAGGATTAGCTGTTTCTCAAAATATCACAGTAAACTTAAAAAAAAAACTATTTATAATTAGTTGAAAGAGTTAAATATATTTTTTACGTTAAAATAAAGATGTCAGAATGACATGAGAAATCTAGAGCATGTGTTGGAGTCTACCATGAGTTTTAACAGACCGAGTAAAGTCGTTACTACTACAGCCAGTTTTTACTGGAAGTTATTCACCGATCCCACCGGTTCTTGGGCGTGATGGCGGAGCAACATTTGGCATAGTTTCAACGTATAACTCGTTTTAGACAAGGGAAAAATTCTAGTTGAGTAAATGCTTATGAACCACCTATAATGGAGAATAAAGCGAATAATCATGTTCACTCTTTGCAACTAATTTACAGTTTATTCTAAATCATATCAGGAATTATCAAATAGTTTATTCCTCAGTAAAGAGCCTTCAGGTTATGGCTGAACTTGTTGAAGTGTCGTGTAACAAAGATTTGTTCCAATAAATGAGAAAAAAACAGGTTAAGTTTTATTATTTTTATATTTAGTACTTTACTTCTCTGTTTAATAGTATACTTTGAAATATTTAACTATCGTTATCTTTAAATGTTAAAACACTGTTTAATAGCACACTTAAAAATGTTTAAACGGCCGAGCATAATCAGGTGGATTAGGCACTAGACTCATAATCCGAGGATCGGGGGTTCGAACCTCGTCACGCTAAAATTGGTCGCCCTTTCAGCCATGGGGACGTTATAATTAACGGTCAATCCCACTATTCGTTGGTAAAAGAGTAGCCCAAGAGCTGACGGTGGGTAGTGATGACTAGTTGCCTTCCCTCTAGTCTTACACTGCTAAATTAGGGACTACCAACACAGATAACCCTGGAGTAGCTTTGTGTGAAATTTAAAACAAACAAACAAAAATGTTTAAACATCGTTATCTTTAAATGTTAAAACACTTCACAAGAAAAATCGTCAACGGAAGAGAAGATAATACTTTTATGCGTTACTTTTCTGATATGATTTGTGTAACCTTCACCAACAATAATTCTGTATTGAAATATTATATAACATAATACATAGATTTTTATTTTGACGTAGTTCATTTACATAATTTTTCTTTCACAAGGATTCATTTCAAAAACATAAAAGTATGATTAAAATCGAGAATAGTTAAAAAGGTAAAATACGAAGAGTCATTTTGTTTTCACTAGTTTGTCCATAACGTTTTACTGAGATCAGTTCAGTTAGTAAGTGGTGGTATGTGAACTATTAAAAACACACTAACGGTATGTGAAATATAACTTGTGTTAGAAGACACTTTAAGGTTATAAAATAGAAATGATTAGTTAACATAAACACTGTGGAGTAATAAATGGAAAAAATGAAGATATGAAATAGAAGTAATAATACCATAAACTAAGTTAGCTACTGTCTACAGCATTCATCTTCTGGGAGACAAAACTTTAATGAAAACATTTTGCAGTGTTCTTTCTTACATATATATTCTTCATCTGTTAATGTCATTAAGTAGAGACTTAAAATTAAGAGGGAGTTACTATGGATATTATAAAATGTGTGTATCGTTTTAGTTTTATTTATGCATAAACATATGTTATTCATAAACTCCTAATTATTTGAGGTAAATATATTCGTCAAAAAATTTGATTAGTGCATTGATAGATCTGAATTACAACTCTGGTGTATAAAGATAATAAAACCAGTAAACTAAATTAAATACAAAAAATACCAAAGGAAACAAAACTCTACACACTCGGTCGACCATGATAGCTTCCTTCAAGTTTGATGTGTTTTTAATAGACTTAGTTTCGTCTTCTTGTGGCGGTTTCGGATTAATTACGCTTGTTTTCGGATGCTGAAATATACGAAATAAGAACCTATCAGTCAAGTTTCAGTGTTAATGTAAGATGAAAGTGTTAAGATAATACAATTACTTAGCTCTTATTTTACATATGTCATACACTATGATTATCTGGTTCTATTTCATACAAACAATCTAACATACTTCACTGATTTTTAGTTTCAGACACACCATGTTATGTTTTCTTAGTTTTTTTTACTGTTATTTCAGTCATGTAATACATTTCGATAAGTCTCTCTTTTGTGCGCTTCACTCAATTCGTTTTATTGGGTCCGTATTTAAGGCATTTTATGTAATACGTTTCATTGATCATTATCTTAGACAATTCATGTACTACGTTTCATTGGATTGTTATTTTACACACGTCAAGCTACTCTCAAATCCCTCATTCGTTTTAGACACTTGATGTTATACGTTCCATGGTTTCTTTGTTTTAACACATTTTAAGTGTTATCACAAACATTTCGTGTAATGTTTCACAGGTTCTTGACTTCAAACACATTATATTAACTTTTCTTTCGTTGTTATTTCAGACATTTAATATAATATATTTCTGGTGCTTATAGTAAGCACGTTGTATAATAACTATCATAAAGCACTGCGAATGGAAAGAAATAAGCATAAACAACTCATTTGTAAGATACATAAACAAGCTAGATAAGATAAAGTACACATTGTTGCCATATGTTCTTCAAGTAAATCATAGATTATTGTGAAAGTAAAATCTGACACAAGTTGCATGTTCTTTAACGACTTTAAACATGTCACACCTCTTCCCGACATGCACATGTCAAAACATTCACAAATGTTGAATCCCAAAGCTCGTAGTTCGCATACTTTGTTACAAAATTGCACCTCCAAATTTGGGGTAGTTGGTGCTCATTACGAATGATGGTGAAATACCACTATTCATTCGAACAAGAGTAATCTAAGACTTGCCGGCGAATGCTATTTACCAGCTGCCTTCCGTCTAGTCTGTCAGTTCAGAATGGATCCTTTTGTATCTTTGTTCGAAAATTCTGACGCCCATTTCCCCTGCTAGAATGACTGGGCAGAAAAAGGAAGTGAGGAAATATATTAAACACCTTGCAGGGACTCATACAGGTTAAGAACTAGCGTTTTAAAGACGTATGGATGGAGTTAGTTTGGTTTGGTTTGAATTTCACGCAAAGCTACTCAAGGGCTATCTGCACTAGCCGTCTCTAATTTAGCAGTGTAAGACTAGAGAAAAGGTATTTAGTCATCATCATCCACCGCAAACTCTTGGGCTACTCTATCACTAACGAATAGTGGAATTGACTTTGTAACACCTCCACGGCTGAAAGGGCGAGGATGTTTGGTGTGACGGGGATTCAAACTCGCGACCCACAAATTACGAATCAAGTGCCTTAACCACCTGTCCATGGCGAGCCGATGCAGTTAATATTAGGTAAATAAAATCATCATGAAAACTATAATATCTGCTATATCTAAACCAGTGTATTGCTGCAGACACTCCGAAATTAGAAGGCATGAGAGGTCGGGGACATAAACAGTGAATATTAAAGAATAATTCCATGTGCAAATACTGATAAGTAATGATTTTTATTTAAGGAGCTAATCCATTTCATTTTCTTTTCTTTATAGTTTGCGAACAATAATTTAGTTACTTGCAAAATATATATCAAAATTATTTTTTATATCTTTTCGATTTATTTTCGTGTTTAATCCATTAAACAACTTGAACAGGCTTGTACATTTGAGAAACAATGTATTCTGACATTTTCAGAAACATATATTCAACTTACTTTGAATGTGCTCATTGGTTTCTTAAAAATTTCACTTGTTTTCTCTCGGCGAGAAAGGTAGTTGACGAGAGTAAATTCCAATAAGGCCCCAAAAACCATCACTGAGCATGAGCCAATCCAAATGTCAATAGCCTTGATATACGATACAGGGGGTAACTGGGTTCGTACTCCTGAAGCCACGGTGGTCAGTGTGAGTAGGGTTGTCACTCCTAGGGTCACTCTGGCAGGAACAGCATCTACGTTCAGCCAGAAGGACACCCAGGAAATCATTACAATCAGGAAGGTAGGAAGATACGTCTGAATCAAGTGGTACCCGTATTGGCGTTCCAAAACAAAACTTACGTTGAGAAAACTGAAAGCTCCTTTAAGGTGTAAAATATAAAGATCACAAAATAGAACATGAATAATAAGACTTAAAGTTATTTAAATTAAACTAAATAGTTTTAAAATAACACTGTGTTTTAGCATTTTATTTGTGTGTCAAAAACCAGCATGAATAACAAAATATGTGTCACTATAGGTATCTAAGTTCAATTTATTATAAAAAAAAATCGATGAGTGAATATTCATTTTCTAATTATATATCATAATTGTTATAAATTTAAACTCGATTTCACGTACGGGTATTACGTACTAAGTGAAAAACAAAGGTTTGGTTTGCTTGTTTTAAGTTTCACGCAAAGTTACACGAGGGCTTTCTGCGCTATCCATCCCTAATTAGCAGTTGAAGAATAGAGGGAAGGCAACTACTCATCACCACCCACCGCCAACTCTTGGGCTACTCTTTTACTAACGAATAGTGGGATTAACCGTTACATTACAAAGTACCATAGCTGAAAATACGACAATGTTTGGTGCAACGGGGATTCTAACTCGTTATCCTCGGATTGCCAGTCGAGTGCATTAACCACCTGGCCAGAGAACAAAGGTGTCATCTCTCTGTATAGTTATGTATGAAACCAACTATTTCACATAAAGATATTCTTGTTTTCTGACTGTAAAGCTATAATTAACTCTGTGCACTCTGTCCACCTTGAGGGGAATCAAACCTCTGACTCTTAGCGCTGTAAGTTCATAAACTTGCCGCGAGCCTATCAGGAGCGCATGGAGTCAAATTTATTATAAAGATAAGACGCTGAACAGCGGTAAACATTGAAAAGACAGATGTCATTTAATGCAATTAAAGTCAAAGTAAACCATATCAACTTGAATATTGAGCATTCAACATAAAACCATAGTTGGCCTTAGAAATATCACGTGATAGTTTGTTGCTAAGCGACAATATATGTTATTGAGCATTTCCAAAAGAAAAGAAGCATGAAAACATTTTTTGATAGAGTGACAAATAAAATAAACCTTTAATAACTAGTGATATGTAAATCCTGTAATGCAGACACGTGCATGGAAAAATCTGTTATATATATATATTTACATCTTATAATTTGAAACATTTGTAACTTCTTATCAAAATTCCATCATTTACATGCAATGTAATGAAATCTTCTACAAGTTATTGTCGTTCATTTATATGACTTTCTCAGTTTAATTTTTTTTCTCTTATTAAAACAACAACTACTAATTTAAGTAATCATCGAAATGACATTCACACTTCTCATCAATTACAATCTCTTATCACTGCTTCCAAGAGTGGTAAATACTTTGGTACAGACAAATAAATTCAACGTTAAGTTTGACTTGACAGGGTTATAAATTTTATATCATATATCTTTTAATAAAATCACGTTGATTTCGAGACATTTAAAAACATACGTTTTTTTACAATTCCTTTAACCATATAGAAAGAGCGTATACTTATTATAACAAACAAATATTAGAATAAAATATATCAAACTATGTTATTTAATATGTTTAGAAAATAAGCACACGTTCCATCATCCGACCAGAGCATGTTAACGCGTGTGCATAGTCAGTTAATATATTTGTAGATAATTTATATCCAACGATAGAGTGTAGTTTACAGGTATTCAGGAGTGTGTTTGTTTCAGATACAAATTATTCAGTCTAATAAAGCAATATATTAGATAAAATTTGTTCAACAGTCTCCCTCAGCCTTTTTGGAAAAAAATATTGCCTAACCAATGGAATTGTGTTAGACTTTTTTCTGTTAAAATATTATACTTAACCATTTTTAACAACGTTTGCTAGTTTTTAGGTAGAACATTTTGTTATGCTGTTTTTGATTTAAGTTATCAATGATATATTTATATAATAAATGAAACCAAAAGACTCGGTTGTTATTAGTTATATTTTTTTCTTTTAAAACTGTATCCGATGGTTCAGCGGTCATTCAGCTCGAGAGATTATAGCTCTAAAAATAACCCATTGCATTAGCTTTATGCTTGAAAGAGGGAAACAAAAATAAATTCAAACTGAAAATAAACTAAAATTATATCGATTTTATTACTTAATATAAAATGCATGAATTTATCATCATTAAATTTTGACACTTTATAATTTAACATCAGGGTCAAACCGGTGATTTAAAACACATTGATTGAATGTTAATAATATATCACAGATTTAAATGCAACCATTGATTAATAATAAGAAGCGAAATATAGACAAGGAATTCCAGCTGTTACTTTAGCATGCATTTGCATAGCGTTAGAACATTATAGAAGCTTGCACACTGACATAAGAAACACAACTTTACATTTGTTTGCACATTCATCTAATTAACACTTTTTAGAGCAACTTAGAAATTCTCACAAACAATTTATGTTAATAGCAGCACTTTATACAATATTGCACAATCATAGGAGTAATACACTTTATAAAAAATTGCACATTTACATAAATACATTTTACAGCAGCTTGAACATTCACATAAGTAATGTCCTATTTAGCACGGCTGTAAGTTTGCGGACTCAGAACGCTAGAAATGGGTTCCTTGGTCGATGGTATTTGGGTATTTTGCCCTGGAGGGTCAGGTTCACTTTGACCTCTTCCTCCTTCCTGAACATATTTTCCCTAACTGTTCGTATGTTAGGTCCTTTTCAGGGCAATGTCCATTTATAGTCTCTTATTCACAGTAGTCAAGCTTGCTGGTGGCAATTTTTTTTTTTTTAATCTTATTATTATTTTAAAATACATAAATATGTAAACTATAAATACAGGATTTAAAGTTCATATACATACATATTTTACTTTAATTTATTTTTCTTTATGTTTAATATATATGTTAATTGGGGAGAGGTATTTAGGATTTTCTTCATCATGTATAAGGTACCTATCTAGTTCGCATAACAAATCATTTTTCATCCAATTTTTATTAAAATACCTAATTGTAATGTTTAGGAGTCTATCTGATATTGTTGGTATATTCGAGTAATTGTGGATGAATTTAGATGATGTTGCTCTCGGAACTCTGTATGCTGTTGTCAGAAGTGTGTTTTGTATTGTTTGTAGTTTTAGAAATGGGTTTCGATAGTCTGTTTGTTTGTTTTGAATTTCGCGCAAAGCTACGGGAGGGCTATCTGCGCTAGCCGTCCCTAATTTAGCAGTGTAAGACTAGAGAAAAGGCAGCTAGTCATCACCATCCACCACCAACTCTTGGGCAACGCTTTTACCAACGAATAGTTGGATTGACTGTCACATTATAACTCCCCCACGGCTGAAATGGCGAGCATGTTTAGTGCAAATGGGATTCGAACCCGCCTAACTCGCTTGGCTATGCCGGGCCCGTTTTGATAGTCATGGTGGACAAAGTGCAAACAGTCCAAGTCCCTTTTGTAGCTTTGTGCTTGACTTCAAATAAACGATAAACACATATACTTCTCTTTCACAGTAGCTTGCAAAGTTACATAAGTAATACATTTTCACAGGAATTTGTACGTTCACAAAGATGATGCATTTTGACAGGAGATAAAATATACCTGTATCGATGACACGCAGGAACTGACCACAACTGTAGTCAACTAAGTCAAACTCATTCAGCTCCACTATCTCTTCAGTGAGAAGGGCGTTCTTCTCCTGCCACGTAACTCTAACTTGATCAGTTGTTTGTGCATCTATAAGAAAATGAAAATAGCTTATAATATACAACGTAAAATATAAATTAAACTTTATTAAAAAAGTTTCAGAATACCTAACTTTTCCGTATAAGCTTGCATTAAATCCCACGAGGGTCATAATAAAATGAATCCCAGGGATTAAGATGTCAGAGGTCACCTGTGGTACATTTCTATTTAGCGGTTATAAGAAAACAAGCCGTAAGGTTTAAGATAGCAGTAGAAATCACCTGCATAGAATCATGTAATGTAATTCTGTTTTTGGCTGCACAGCAGTACAAGAAAACAAGTCCAAAGTTTATAGTTGCAACAGAAGTCACATGATAAAGAATTCTGTTGCTGGTGTTTTTTGAACTATTAGTAATTAATACTAGGAAAAGCAAAACTATTCATGACATTTATCGATAAATCTAGCATGTTAGCTGTTGGTTGTGTAATGGATTTACTATTATATATTTATTTCAATATCGATGTTTATTTCAGTTAAATTTGTATATTTAGAAACATGTGCAACTTATACTGTTAAATGTGTGCTGCGAAATTCCTTCCTATTCACTAAATTTGGAAAAAAATCTCGAGGTTAAGAATCAACAATGTACTACGTGAGTATGTAAGTACTAGTGTCTGCCATTATTATTATTAGTACATGTTGTTGGTTTATTACAGCTGGTATGCTACGAACGTCGGAAGCTATAGCTGTGATTAACCCTTATTAATCAGGAACTTCAGATATTTGCCAGAAACGTTTATAAATTTCAAAAATTATAAACCATTTAACATTAGTGGATCTGCATCAGACATTAGTATTTTTACGAAAATATTATATAACTTTAGTGGTGAAAAACTCGTGTGTGATCGAGTGCGAACGAAGAGCTAGTTAGCTCCCAGTTAAGTGAACTGCACCTATATTAACTTAGAATTCATTTACTCATCAAGATCCTTGATAAGAAAGGAAGTTTCAGATAAAATAGAATTTTCAGTATTTGTTTTAAGTTTATAAAACTTTTCTACAGAAATTATTCTTTGTTACAGTCGTTATTATAAATCGTGTTGTTGTTTATATATTAAAATATATTTGTATTAAGAAAGAAAAGTGTGTTTATCAATACTGTTGGCAAATATTGTAAATTTAATACGTTTGCATTTACTTAACATCTAACTTAAATTAAAATTTAACTAAATTTTAGAGTATAAGAAATCCTAATACGTGACATAACAAACTGGAAGCTTGTGCGAGATATATTATAATAAGTAACAATTGATTTTACACCGCTGTTGAGGTTTATAAGTGTGAATTAAATCAGGGAAACATTGTGAAACAGAAAAAAAAAACATTATTTAGGCTTCAATTAACTAGCTTTATGTTTCTTGAATCAAAGGCTTTTCTTCAAAGTTTGCTTAAAGAGATCATCACGGTCAACATTCTCTGACACATCGGAATGTGTAATGTGGTACTTTTGTAAGCAATAAGGAATACCATGGGAGTCCGTCTGTAATAATTCATATTTTTACATTTAGATCCAAAGCAATGTACTGTGTGAAAAAACAATAACTTTATGCTACGTAGTTTAGAATGTTGTTTAATGAAACTTAACTCCAGAAGCCAGGCTTTTTCAAATGCGATGTTATTTCCAGTCTTGTGTGCTTTTTAAGTGCCATTAACTTAGAAAACTAAATATAGAAGAAGAAGGTATGTCGTTAGGTTGTTTTAATCTGTGTATAAATATAGAAAACATACAAATTAATAGGGAACTCTGAAGTATGATGTAAAATTCACAACAGGAAACAAAACCATGTAAAACTGTCTTCCAAAGAAAAATATGGTTAAAAATATTAGATTCTGTAGACCCTCTAGTGATGAAAAAACAATAAATTTTTCAGTAGAAAACATAGAATTAAATTAGGGAAGGGGCATTGTGGCATTCATTTTGTTACAAGTTTCCATTCCTGTTGGTTTTTATGTGAGAAATTCACCAATCATAAACTACTGGCTTTCCGAAGTGATTTAATTTACTAAAGAGTTTACACAGCCATATAGTTCGAGCACTTCCATCTTTACTTTAATATGTCCTCAAAGTGAATTGAAAGTGAAAAAGTTATTAGTTCTTCAAAAGAATTTAGTGGCCACTCAACAGATGTAAGAAGAAATAAAAAGCTTTTAGCCATTACAAAATATTCTCACACAAAACAAACAAGTTCAAACCGGCTTTTAGAAATCACCTTACAAAGAATATCGTTTCCTAATACTTTTATTGACATTTGAAAGTTACTGAAATTTGCTCTTAAACAGACGTAAATATACTTTTTAAATTTTAAGTAAATTACTTGGATTTGGCATGTTTACCTCGTTCAAATGTTTCTAACAAGCTAACAGCGCTGAATCAGAATTATTCAGATTCCTTTATGACACAAGGTTCAGTATTTTTTTCTATATTCTGTTTTTACAATTGAATTGTTGAATTTTCGAACTTTAATTTTTGTGGTTTCACTCTCAGTTCTAACGTACAGTAGAAATATGTCTAATAAAACAAACATTTTTATCAAGAGGGTATCGACAAATGAAGGTTTATACGTACGTAAATAATAAGCAAATTCAAAAGGATTTACTTAAGCTATGATTAACGCAATACGAACACGGAGGATCGAGGCTTGAAACCAGTAGTGAAGAAGGACCAACATGATAATAATGAAGCTAAAGACATTATCGTTGAATGGTGTGAACAGCCTCACAACTGAAAGATTAGTTACAACATTATTGGTGTATAAGTATCACATAGTAACAGAGAGATAGTGTCAATATCAGTGGTGAATATATAGTACATGGTAACTGAGAGGTATGTCAATATGGGTAATTGAGAACGTAATGAAAAACACTTGTAGTGGGTAATTAGAATGTGATAGCTGAGATGATGAAAACTGACAGGTTAAAAATTAGTTTCTATAGTGGCCCCCCAGTGGCTCAGCGGTATGTCTGCGGACTTACACGCTAAAATCCGGGTTTCGATACCCGTGGTGGGCAGAGCACAGATAGCCCATTGTGTAGCTTTGTGTTTAATTCAAAACAACAACAAAAGTTTCTATAGTGACAACATTTAAACGGTCAATATTAATAACTCCACCAATGGAAAACTAACTGTATTAAGACAACTTAAAATGAAACAGTGAATAAATGTAACAGAAGAAATGAGTGATGTATTTCGGTAATTTTTATAGATGATATACATCTGATTTTTTTTTAAAGTTAATGAACAGAAAATAATTCCTAAGTTAAAAACGAAACGAATATCTTCTCAGGACATTTATAATTTATAAAATTAAACGCTTCTTGTGAACTAACTAGTCATAGGTGTCTAACTTTTATACATTCAGTCGTACTTTCTATTTATGATAATTTAATTCCCAGTATCACTTTATATTTCATCGAATTAGTATTGCATTGCTGGTTTATCGCTGTAATTATCTTCTAGCAGCCAAATACTAAATAGCAACCAAATATTTTCACTATTTAAAACGTAAAAGGTAAGTTGCTCCAATATTCAAAAATAACACGATTATTTTGATATTACTTACAGCATTTAAATATACTTACAAGGGCCCACGATAACGTGACATCGCTGAGTATCAAGAGGATAGTGTCGGAAAGACATGTGACAAAATAACTTAAGAGTTAGTCTGTGAAAGAAACATCAAATATTAGCCCAAACATGCTCTAAAAACATTAAACTTTACAAACATTATCCCACATACAGCAATCGTTCATAGATAAAAACCTTACCAAATTACAAGGTTATATTTGCTTCTTTTGTTCTAGGTTAATGACAATAATGAACTATATTTCGCAATTATTTTTATTTTTTTGCAAATTCTAATGATATTCTTAAACAATATTTATCATTAAGAACATTTTGTAGAAAAACGGTACACATGAAAAATTCCTCAGCTTTCCTAAAAATGGTTTTAGTTTTTTCAACTCCTCGCAATATGTATCCTGTTCTCGAAAGGAAAGTTCTTATTTTTTTGTACGAAACCTGTACAATTTTATTTGTTTGTTAGCTTACAGAAAACTATTTGTACACAACGCTCTCTTTGAATGAGCAAGCATTCACTTTATGAAAAACAAATAAAGTTATTCTCTCATGTTGACGAACAATCGTTTGTACACAAGGTTTGAAGCATTGATATATTCAGCACATCATAAATGTTGTGTAGATAAAATGTTTATCAAAATCCACTCTAAATATACAGTTTCTAACCTAACCTCATACTGAATAAAATCGACCCGTCAGGAGATATTTTGATCAACATATTTGGTACTGTTACTCTATGAAAACGTGCTTCTTTCACATTTCTGAAAAAAAGATCAGGCTTCCATATCTTGTCGATCAAGTCATCACCATTCAAGGTCACTATCTGGTTTATTCCAAATGCTGATAACATCAGACGTTGATCTTTCCATAACTGTCGCAAGTAAATATCCAAACTGTAATCCTAAAATGTAAAGTAATAAAAGTCCAAAAAATGTTTAAAATATTGTAATATCAAGTTACATTGAGATAAGCTATCATTACTGCCATCTGTTGTCCATTATTGATTTAAATAAACTGTTGAGTTAAAATGTAATATCATGCCACTTAAAATATGCCAAAAATATGTATAACTATAATATGCATATAAATATTACGATATTTATCATTTTCGATAAAATACACATCGTGAGGCAACTCTAGTATAATTTTCAAAATATGCTGTTCTTTTCTTTAAAACATTTCTCTTCTGTTTCCTAAATTATCAGGGGCAAATTGATTTTTCAGGTTCGATATTTTAAGTTTGTTTTGTAAACTATATCATTTATATAAGATAAGTTTCTCACTATAATAATTTCCTATAAAAAGTTGTCCGAACAAGATATTTAAACAAATAAAAGTAATAAATATTATCAATATCGTTAGTGACATTTGGCCTTGTTCGTATACCCGTCACACCAAAAATGCTCGCCTTTAGAGCCATGACTAGTTCGTATACCCGTCACACCAAACATGCTCGCCTTTAGAGCCATGACTAGTTCGTATACCCGTCACACCAAACATGCTCGCCTTTTCAGCCATGCCTAGTTCGTATACCCGTCACACCAAATATGCCTGCTTTTTCAGCCATGCCTAGTTCGTATACCCGTCACACCAAACATGCTCGTCTTTTCAGGCATGGGGACATTACAATGTTACGTTCAATCCCACTGTTCGTTGGTAAAAGAGTAGTTCAAGAATTGGCTGTGAGTAGTGATAACTAGCTGCCTTCCCTCTAGTCTTACACTACTAAATTAGGGACGGCTAGCGCAGATAGCTCTCGTGTAGCTTTTCTCGAAATTCAAAAACAAGCAAAGACACCTACTTTTATATCTTAAGAAAAAAAAAGGAAAATTATTAGCTCTCTTTACTTATCAATGTGTAATTCATATCCAGTTCATATGCATTAATTAGTGCCGTGCATATAACTGAACCAAACTCATGTCGAAGCTGTTAAAACTTAATAAAGAAAAATAAGTTTCCCAGAAAAATATGTATTATCTTCATTTCGGAGTTTCCTTTGCCGTTGTGAAATATATTTACCGTTATACGTTTATTAAAATACATACACCTGTTTCTGTGTTGTTTTCTTTTTTGTCTGTGAAGTAGATTCTTAACTGTGTATTGCGCAAGTCCTGCCTGTTCTCGAAACTTGTAGATAACTCTTGAAAATGAGAAGCAACAATATTTATTTACAAAAACGGGTTAGATCATTGTTGCCAAGTGAACTTTGGTGAAAGATCTAGAGACTCGCATGATTTGTATGAAAGTAATGCGCCAAGAAAAGAATATTGTTCGACAGCTACAGTCGGTACGCTACAGGCCTAGGAAGCTATAACTGTAATTAACAACTATTAATCGGCAAACTATGGAAGTTGACCAGGAACGTTTATAAATTTCGAACATTATAATCCATTAAACTTCAATGAAGTACGTCGGACTTTATTATTTCTATCAGGACATTAAATATCTTTGCGGGGAGCCGGCATGGACAGGTGGGTTAAGGCGTTTGCTTCGTAATCTGAGGGTCGCGGGTTCGAATCCCCGTTGCACCAAACATGCTCACCCTTTCAGCCGTGGGAGCGTTATAATGTGACGGTCAGTCCCACTATTCGTTGGTGAAAGACTAGTCCAAGAGTTGGCGGTGGGTGGTGATGGCTAGCTGCCTTCCCTCTAGTCTCACACTGCTAAATTAGGGACGGTTAATGCAGATAGCCCTCCAGTAACTTTGGCCGAAATTAAAAAAAAACAAAGAAACAAACGTATTTGCTGGAAGGAGTGAACTTCTAACCAATGTGAGGCTTGCCAAGAAAGACATTGTTAGGTTATTTTGAGCGAGGTACAACAGTATCAACTCAGAATTAATTTTGTCGTCATGGGCCTAGATCGTCGACAAAATATTTTGTTTAAGATCAGATGTGAGACTCAGTATATTGTCTGTAAGTTTGTAAAACTGTTGTAGATAAACCATCATTTGTAATAACTATTAGTAATAACCGTTGTTATAAATTGTATCATTTTTATGTTTATATATTAATATATACTTATGTTAAAAATAAATAAATTGTGTGCATCAATCTTGTTGGCAAAAAATATAGATTTGGTACATATTAACTAAGCTAAAATTCAAATTTCCGGTTGCTTGAAATAGTAATATGTTAATATTCCTAATATAATAAATCAGAGACTCGTCCGAAATAAATGATACTACGTAGTAGTTGATAATGACGTAAACGCTTTAAATGGAAATTAGAATTAAATATATCAATAATCACTATTTTCTTTTTGTGACCTTGAAATATAAATAAGACATTTTTTTATCATAACCATGAGATGATTAGGATAACTAGTATTGATATAAAATATGAATAAGGAATTGCGTTTGCTTTTTATTATTCGTTTTAACTATTATATATCGTGCAGTATTATATTAGTTTATTGTTAACTTCCGCACATAGTTGATCGAGAAAACGTTTCTCACCATATTAGCTGCATTCACTGAACCAAGATCGTTGATGTGGATATTTACTTTTACTTCGGTTGGCATTCCTGGAATGAAGATGTCACACATTTGTATCAAAAATAAAGTTATTTTTAAACAACTTAAAATGGAACAATTTATAATCCTAACAAAAGAAGTTTGTTTTCCTTCGTACCTTCTAACAGTTAATACAATGGGTATTCTAGTGTTCATAATATTCTTTTTTTCTCTTTAGGTAAAATGTCAAGTCGTTGAGACGAGCAATAGAAGTATTGTGGACTTATTGTGCAGTTTTCCAAACTGAATATCACAACTACTACAAAATATTATTTTTTATTAAGTGATAATCTAATATTCCCAAGGGTTTCAACCTATAAGAGTGCATTTTGTGTATTTTATAAAATCTGAAATTCGTGCATTCACGCTGAGGTAGTACTCAAACAGGACGTGTTTTAGTAAATGTATGTTTAACTCTTGATAGGGTATTGTAAATAATATATGTTTACTATCAAGTATTGCCAACAACTTTTCAATCTGATTTGTTTTTAATAGCATTTATATGAGCCTAGTATTATTAATAATATTGTCTCATTACAGATAATTACTTTCTTGTTTGTAACACCATGTTAACAGTATGAATAGAAATAAACAACATCATCTTTGTCAAATGGCTACAAATTTGAAAATTTTCACCTTCAACATACTTAAGTAACGGAAAATATTATGCTAATATAATATACTGTTAAACAACGACTTATAAGCAAAATGAAGTGATCTATTTTTGTGGAACATGCTACTTGTTTCAACATAATATTGGTCTGTCTTATTCAGATATCTTAATAGGACAGACCAATGTTCTATGGAAATGTTTAGTACGTCTCCCCAAAAATAAATCACTTGATTATGCTTATAAGTCGTTGTTTGTCAATTTATTAGTAATATCTTGAATATATTAATAATTAAAAACTGCTAAATGCTCCAAAACAACGACACAAAAGGGTTTTAAGTTGCGGTGTACATGTGACATACGTTCTGACTATTGTGAAAATCAAGGTCTTTAAAGGTTCTTAAACGAAATCTCGTTCACTTTAACTTTAATCTGAAAAAAACAAGAGCAAATCTGTGATAGTTTTTCTTGAAGAAGTGTTAACGTGTTAGTTCTGCCTCATAAAGTTTGGTTAAATAAGTACAGGTATGAGCAATCTACAAGAAAAACTAACATTCTTATTCACGATAAAATATACAAACTCTCATTGAAATTATAAATTTGTTTTATTTGAATTAGACGTTAGTGGTCTTACCTATCATTGTCATGTGCCTCTGATGCTAAATTAATATCTATAAATTTGGAATAATGTTACAATGATTTGTTTAATTAAAGAATTTTATCCTTACACATTTAAATGTTGGGGACATTTTAACCTAACATATGACTATTAATTCATATCGAATATTCAGTGGAATAAGTAATTCACTAAGTTATACAATTGCTGATTGTTGGATGAATTGCTTTCTCTCGTGGGTTTTGATATTTCTGCTTAGTTATCACTCAGAAATAAAACAAAGATTTTAGTTGCATGCGTTGTCAAACAATCGATAGCCGTTACTTACTTTTTTTCTAAGCATTTAATTTAAGTAAGAGTTTCATGTAGAAATAAAAAAAAACATTAAAAATATTGTCTATGTATTGGAAGATGCATTTCCTTGGGAAAAGTAAGGAAAATACATACATCTTAGTCAAGGTACAATTTCATCAACACAAAATGTAAGAGAAGCACAAAGTTCAAAGAGATAAATTTCTTAACAACTTACCCTTTCCATATGTTGGCCAAGCTCGCTTGTCGTACTCCTCTAAAATGTCATCTAGAAACGCCAATCGATGGGTATAATATTGGGACGCTGCGTCAGATAAGGTTGACGGTACATTGGTATTGTTTATAGCAGGAGATAACAATTCACTGAAACATAAAGTTAGTAATTCACTCGTGGTATTCAATAAGTGATAACATATCCATATTTACTATATTTGTGTTTTAAATTGTTTGTTAATAGTAAAATACAACCCGTAAAGTTCTTTATTTACGCTACAGTGTACAAGTGTTCTAATGGATGAAAGAATATTCTTGAATGATGTATATTTGACGCGACAAAATAATTGTAATTCAATGTTTATTTTTGTCTTTTACATATTACAACTTTTATTCTAGAATCATAGAACAGATTTGTGGCTACCTTATTTTATCTGCATTTCATTCTTATCTCTAATGACAAAAATGTGCCTTTTTACACCTCTGATAACTTCAATCTGCAATTGTATTAATCCAAAGCTGCAATCAATTTCAGTAAATTACACTTACATGTTTATTAACGGTGTGTTTTTGAAGTATTTTATGAAATATATTCTGCACTCAGACTTCTGTATGAATTAACTTAATCCTATAATTTTCATTGATTTTTTGTTAAGTGTGACGCTACATAGTGGGTTATCTGTGTTGTTTTTCTGTTTTTGAATTAAGCACAAAGCTACACAATGAGCTATTTGTGCTCTGCCCACCACGGGTATCGAAACCTGGATTTTAGCGTGTAAGTCCGCAGACATACCGCTGAGCCACTGGGGGCGGTTATTTGTGTACATGTATCTATCTATCGATCGATCGATAACATGGGTATTGAAACCCGGTTGTATGAACTATAAATCTTCACATTTGTTGCTGAACCACTGAAAGACTTTCTATTGCACTGTACTGCTTATGAAATGTAGTGTATTTTAATAAAGTAGGTTGAATATTTGATAAGATTCACTGACGGTTAGACCTCCTTATCATGCCTTACAATGTAATCCCTAGATAATTAGTCACATTCAGTTCTGTGTATATTCCATTATCTTCTACGAACAAACATTCTCCATAATTTATTGTAATCTCTAAATAGCGTGGAGTTTTCCATTTACACACTCTACTCCAAAGGAAAAATTTTAGTACTTTAATGAAGTCATAATTTATAAAAGTGTGTAAGAGGCTTTGTGACTCATTAAGGACCGCGTGACAAGTGAAGAAATTGATGGTATTAGATACGTTGTGTACTAATCTGTGATGTAAGAATTTCTAGCCGATTTCTTGTACAGGATTGTCGTTATGAAGTTAGCTTTTAAATTATTTTGATTCTGATTTAAATATTCCACTTCCCTTCGTTTGGAAGTTATGAATGGACAATAAATCTTTCTTATGCAATTACCATGTCAGAGTAACTTACAGTGAGATAGATAATTTCATCAGTTTATAATTTTGAGACACAAACAGCTAGAGACCAAAGGAGCTTCAAACAGTTAGAAGTCTGTGTAAATGTAACAGTACTGTCTGTTGTATGTGTGTGCATCTACTTCGCAGGAAGTAAATGGATCTTAACCATGGAGGTTCATCGAGTCCACAGGTAGATATATATAACACACATAAATTTTCAGTTTAGTATTTTGGGCTTTGCGGTTTCTATAAAAGTTTTGCAAGTTTACCCCTACTTCCCCCCCCGTTGATAGCTTTGATATAATTTTTTTTTTGGTTTATGCGGAGATACTTGTAAATTTACAGGTTTAAAATTTGTGTTTTACAGTTTTTTGGTTGTTTCAGCGGTTTTTTTTAATTACATATAAGGGAAGCTACTTTTCGTATCCGATGATAAGTTTTCGTTTGTCATGAATTTGCCTAACTTTATGGGAATAAATCTTAAATCTGGTTCTGAATGTTAATATCAAAATTATATATGCATCCGATAATTTCTTGTTAAAACATAGATACTGACAACTGTAAAAAAAACTGTTAGTTTTGTAATAGGGCATATCATAGATACAGTATGTTGCTTGATGCAACACTTTTTAGTAAAATTTAATAACTTTATTCAAATTTTTGAGAGGGATATACACATTATTATTTACATATGTTTTGTTCATAGTCTTGTGGGCATTTCGTCAATTATCACAAGAGTCAAACATGGAGCAATGTTTTTGTGGATAAATATTTGTTGACAACTATAATGAACAAACAAGCAGACATAGCAGTACATATACTTGACCAATGTTTTTTTTATAGGTGTTTTTAACGGCTTTAATGAACCAACAAGCAGATATACTAGTAGAACGATTTAATCAAAGTGTTTGCGGAGAGTTATGTGATCTACCAACAAGCAGATATAGTAGGACACCGACTTGACCAAAGAGTTTTCGAATAACCATTTGTTGGCTCCTATTTAAATAACCAACAAGCAGACATAGCAATACACAGACTTGACCAACTTGTTTGTTCATAAAAAAATTTTGATAGCAATATAATTAACCAACAAGCAGATATAGTTGCACACATACTTGACTAACGTGTTTGTTAACAGCTACAATTAATCAATAAACAGATATAGCGCACATACTTGACCAACGTGTTTGTTGACAGCTACAATGAATCAATAAACAGATATAGCGCACATACTTGACCAACTTGTTTGTGGATGTAAATAAATGTTTGTTGACAGCTATACAATTAACCAACAAGCAGATACAATTGCACACACACTTGACCGATCAATGTTTTTGTTGACAGCTAAAATGAACCAATAAGCAGATTTCGTACACAAACTCGACCAACGTGCTTGTTGATAAACATTTGTTGAAAACTGTGTAAAAACAACAACAAATAGACATAACAGTACATAAAATGATTGACTAAAATGATTTTGGATAAAGATTTTTGACAGCTATACAATTAACCAACAAGTTGATACAACAGTACACAGATGACTAAAAGGTGTGTGGATAAACATTTGTTGACAGCTATAAAATGAGCCAACAAGCAGTTATAGTGATACAAAGATTTGACCAGTGTTTGTAGATAAACACTTGTTGACAGCTATTTTATTAACCAACAAACAGATATAACACACAGACTTGACCAACGTGTTTGTTGACAGCAATGTAATTAAATAATGAAACAAGTATATTTAACCAAAACATTTGTTGACAGCTTTAAAATGAACCGATAATATTATATCTGTTCAGATATAGTAGAACACAAACTTCACCAAAATGCTTGTAGATAATCCTTTGTTGACAGTTACAATAAATCAACAAACAGATATAGCAATACACAAACTTGAACAAATACAAGTAAAAATATGATTAAACTTCTTTCTCTTTGTAAGGTTGTTACACGATTACATATTTTTTTAAATAAAATACTTTCCTCAAAGGCATCAGTAAATACTTTGGACATAAGCATCTTATGATAGTGTGAGATTACAGTCTAGAATACGAACGAGGGTTTTCAATGAAAAATCGTAGAGTTGAATCACAAAACACACGATACTTTGTAAGAACCAACATCACGTCATTGATTAATGTAATAAATGCTGTTAGCCATAAAATGTTATAGTTTAGAAGAAAACTTTTACTGCTAAACACTTGTCATAATATATTGGTGTACGTCAAACAAAGCAAGGCAAACTTACTCATGTTTTGTTTATTTGTTTTTGAAGTTCGCGTAAAGCTACACGAGGGCTATCTGCGCTAGGTTTCCCTAATTTAGCAGTGTAAGACTAGAAGAAAGGCAACTAGTAATCACCACCAACTCTTGAACCAAAGAATAGTGGGATTGATAGTCACATTATAATGCCCCCACGGCTGAAAGATCGGACATGTTTGGTGTGACAGGGATTCAAACCCTGAACCCTGAGACTATGAGTCGAACACTCTAATCACCTGGCCATGCAGGGCGTTACTCATGTTTTAGTTCAAATCTCAATAGAGCCAGTGCAGTGTTTTCTTAAACATTGTTTCTCACTGTAGTTAAAGTACATTGTATGTTGAAGGGTAGATTGTTTAAGTTGGTAAAGCCATTAATATGGCTATATATGTATATATAACTAATTTTAAAAGAAAGTTAGTTCAGTGTTTGACAAACGTAACAAGAAATAATTAAGATACGTTGAAAGGTACAGAGTTTATCAGTTGTTAATATCACTAAGTTAGATTTTTAACCAAGCATCGAAATCAGTAGCTTAATATGTTATTTGTTAACACCACATCATGTTTTTGTAAGTTAGATTGCTATATCGGACATCAATCGTAATGAATTAAAAAGCAAGCGCACGAGAAACATTTGTAGATATAAAATCAAATCATATTTCGCATAGGAATTTCTTCAATTTAATCGTAAAATTACAAAATAATTCTTGACCGTGTGTATGTTTGTACGAAAGAAATAATAATATTTTAACAACATAAAATAGTCCGTTTTATTGGTGCATTTGAAAAATGCGCTAGCAAGGTCATTAATGGTCCATCATTTTTGAATCCCAGTAGCGCGACAGCAGTTATTACTACCTAATGATGAAATCATTTTTCTTGAAACTGAAACATGCATTCCAAAACACTAATTTCTGATTTGTTATTGTTGTAGTTATGGCTTTTATGTTGTTTATTCAAGCTGCTTAAGAAAGTATAATAATAGATTACGTCGTTAAACGTACTTTCATTTTGGTGATATATTTCTTGTCTCAAGATAATTTGAGTGTGATGTATATGTAACGCTGATCCTCTTTTCCTTTAAGCTAAAGATCATCGTACAAGACTAACTGTTATCCTATTATTTAAAACTACTTTAATATCTGTAGTTAAGTAAAATAATTTCTTCATTTTCATATTAACGGCTCTTAAAGATATCTACAGAATCTGAATATTTTAAGAATTAACAAGACTTGTATTTTTAACATATTTAACTTAAGAGTCCTCATATATTTAGTCTGCAAACTACGGTAAGCGTTAATTATCTCCCTAACCTTTTACTCGTTTGTGTATAAACTGTTATACGTTATTTCATGAATTACATGCTACTAAAACCAAATATACTATGATATGTTTTGTTGATATATCATAGTGCTATAGACCAGCATAGCCAGGTGGCGAGGGTACTCGACTCGTAATCTGAAGGTCGTGGATTCGAATCCCTGTCGCACCAAACGTGCTCGCTCTTTCAATCGTGGGGACGTTATAAAGTGACGGTCAATCTCAGCATTCGTTGGTAAAAGTATAATACAAGAGTTGGGAGTAGGTGTAATGACGGGCTACCTTCACTCTAGTGTTACACTGCTAAATTAGGGATGGCTAGAGCAGGTAGTTCTCGTGTAGCTTTGGGCGAAATTCGAACACAAACAAATATTAAGAGTGTTGAGTAAGAATCTCGTGATGTTATTTGAATTAAAGTGACACATATACATTTATCTGAGGGGCTTTTAAAATGTTTTCAGAATATCTAAATAAACATCGTCTAATATGAACTTTTACCTGGCGTACCTTTCAAAACTGATATAAAGTAAATAAATGTTGAATCCCCCCCAGTGGATTAGCGGTATATCTGAGGAGTTACAATGCTAAAATCCGGGTTTTGATACCTGTGGTGGGCAGAGCACAGATAGCCCATTGTGTAGCTTTGTGCTTGATTTAAAACACAATAAATGTTGAAATTTCACTTGAAACAAATGCTTAATTTTGTGTAAAATAGGGAAGAGGATTTGACCTTATAAATAAAAACATTATCTTAACTGGGTTATATCTACCTCAGGATGCTTATTAGTTTCGGATAATTTAATATGATAACTATAATACGGTATGTAAATGATTTAATATCTACTTTCAAAATCGTTAGAAAATGGACATATGCATATTTTACTACATCATTTTTGAATTTATGTTCAAACTTTATTTTTAACAATTATTATTTTCCCATATGTATTACCTTGAATACTTCGCCATCCAAACCAGTAAGCATTTTAACGGCAACCTTAATCTAAGTAGCATAATCTTGCGAGATGACTTGCTACTTTCTAAATACAACGGATTTGAAATTTCATCACTCATTTAATATTGATATTCCAAAATAGTTGACAGAAGAAAGCCTGACCTTTCTGATTATCAAATTTACTGTTGTTGTTGTTGAAATAATTTAACAATGATTTGTATCTCCCAGTATTCAAATAAAGATACATTCTTTGTAGCATGTGTAATATGATTATTTTTATTGTTGTGAAGTGATATTGTACTTTTATCATTATTTCTTTATACTCTCCTATACTTTATAACCGGCCAAAAGAGAAGATTCCCATTGTAATGCGTTTATCAGTGCAGTTAGCTTTTTCGAAATTTGAACAGAGTGGAACCAAGGGACGACAAACACCTTTCTTTTTCAGTATTTAAATGTGGTCAGTCTTTATAATTCAACATATTTTAATGTAAATAATATAATGGTGTTACGCCTGCTTCATTATCATATATCATACAACGGATTATCTGTTTGATTATTCTATATGTATACTACAAATTTCTTTTCTTTTTCACTAAGGGTAAACTAGTTTTTTGTTTTTTGAATTTTGCACACGAGGGCTATTTGTGCTAGCAGTCCCTAATTTTGCAGTGTAAGACTAGAAAGAAGGCAGTTATTCATCATCACCAACCGCCAACTCTTGGGATACTCTTTTACCAACGAATAGTAGGATTGGCCGTCACTTAATAACGTTCCCACGGCTTAAAGAGCGAAAATGTTTGGTGTGGCGGGGATTCAAGCCTGCAATCCTCAAGTTACCAGTTGAGTGCTTTAACCATCTGCCCATGCCGCGGAAAAATATGAAAATATAACCTGTGGCACAAAGGTCAGATACATTCCTTGATTCGCCTTAACCTCTGCTGGTTACGGCCAGTCGAGAAATACTTAAGCCTCTACGACACAGAAAATAACTCTGTAACATACACATAGAGTTTTCCGTTATTATTATTAATATCGTATGTTAATTTTCAATATCAAAATTATCTTATTTTTAATAGCAGAGAGAAAAAAAAAATAATACTATTTCTTCCACTACTGTTTTACAGTTGAGGAATTTGACAAACATCTTGGCACAGGTTTACTCCCTTCAGTAATCTGCCATAGGTTCTGCCAGAAAATAATGTCCATTTTACTTTGATTTAACTTCTTTCTGGGTTGCATTTTCATGTGACGTTGCTCAGTATAGGGTCATATTAAAGATTTATTACGTCATATTTCTTGATTTAAAGGGAAGTTGCACGTGTATTATGTATGTGGTATTACTTCGATGTTGAAGTTATATTATGTTACTTGATTTTAAGGGTCGTTACACCTCTATTATATGATGTTACTTCATGTAAACTGATAATGAAGATGTAATGCGCTATGCTAATTGAATTAAATCGGAATCCATGTGTACATTATGCGGTATTAATTCATGTAGATTATGTTGAAAGTGCACTACGTAACGCTACTTAGTGTTACACGTGTATAATGTGCGTTACTTTGTGTAAAGCGATATCGAAAGTATGGTGTATGGCGTTACATGTGTATTACTGGTGTTATTTAATGAAGGTTAGGTTTAACATATATCATTGTGTATAAAAACTACCGTAGTTATTTCCGACTTGCCGTTAAGTTATTCCCACTGGGGTAGAGTCATGCACAAGAAGTGGAGCAGGGGATGATGTTTTTGTTTTGTTTTTTAATCAAAATATCACATATCCTTGTTGAGTTCTATACATTGTTTAAGTTAGAGCAAATAATTATAAAATCCAATACCCGTAAATAAATAAACCTACATAACTGTGATCATTTGAATTTAAAAATAAATGAATACTTTTATTTTTTATTTTATTTACATGTTTACACGAAACATGTAAACCCCCTGAATTCGCTTTACATAGGTCACGCGATATTTACGACTAGACGAACAATAAATGAATTTCTAAATGAGAAAAAATGTTTGACTCAACTAACTGATATATCATTTCACCTAATACTGGATGTTCGACTCAACTATATGAGATATCATTTCATCTAATACCAAATGTTTGACACAACTGCATGATATATCATTTCACCTAATACCGAATGTTCGGCTCAACTACATGATATATTATTTCACCTAATACTGAACGTTCGGCTCAACTACATGATATATCATTTCACCTAATACTGGATGTTCGACTCAATTATATGAGATATCATTTCATCTAATACCAAATGTTTGACACAACTGCATGATATATCATTTCACCTAATACCGAATGTTCGACTCAACTACATGATATATCATTTCACCTAATACTGATGGATTTCTTGCTTTAATAAAAGCCACATTAATTTTAATCTTGCTTTCACAATTCACGACATATTTTTCACTGCTGATAGTCACGCATTCAATTTTATAAATCTATTTTTTTATAATTTCGAACATAACAAATAGATTTTACTTTGTATTTGAGAGAAGCATAAATAGTTCCATAAAACTAATATTCTTGAAACTCATTAAGTCAATCTTAAGAAATAGCAGCCGAAGAAGTTTATGTTCTTAATTTATGCTGAAAAAGTTAACGATAATTTTAAGGGTTTGGAAATTGCAGCAGTCCGTCTGACTGAGACTTGCACTTTATAAAAAAGCATTTGAGTTTTGAATAGTAAAGGCCCGACTGACTGAATAATTTTAACTGGTAATTGGTAAGTTAAACTCAATTTTGGGAAACTGCAATAATGTAATTGTTTCTTCAACACGGACGCTGTTGTTGCTTCTCTGTTACCTTCATTAATAAAATCGTAAAAAAAAACATTGGTAAAACTATAGACAGTCATTCAGTTATGTCAAATATTTTCATGTTACCTGTAATACTTGTGACACCAAAATTAAAGATGGTGTGGTACTTGTGCTATCAACAATTGTTGTTGGTGTGATTGATGCTTATGCTATTAATAATTACAGTTGATAAGATTGATTCTTATGCTATTAATAATTACAGTTGGTATGACTGATACTTATGCTATTACTAATTACAGCTGGTAAGATTGATACTTATGCTATTAATAATTACAGTTTGTATGATTGATACTTATGCTATTACTAATTACAGTTGATAAGATTGATACTTATTCTATTAATAATTACAGTTGATAAGATTGATACTTATGCTATTAATAATTACAGTTGATAAGATTGATACTTATGCTATCAATAATTTCAGTCGGTGTGATTGATACGTATGCCATCAATAATTGCAGTTGGTGTGATACTTGTGTTAAACTATACGTACAGGAAAATTTCTCATAATTTCGAAGACTTTGTGTGTGTGTATGGATTTTCTTATGGCAAAGTCACATCGGACAATTTGCTGAGCCCACCAAGAGGAATCGAGCTCCTGATTTTAGCGTTGTAAATCCGTAGACTTACAGCTGTATTAATGGGAGGGGGGGTAAACACTTTTATTTCATGTAAAAACACAAGGAATTAAACCTTTTTTCATGATCAAGTAAAGGGAGATTACTATTATAGAACCTATATAAAGTTATTATTTTTTTATTTATCCACGGAACATCACATATTACACTTCTTTCAATATTATAAATATAAGAAAAATAGTTACATAAACTGGATGTTACAATACACAGTCATGTGAAAAAGTTAGGACACCCTGTGAATTTGTGTTACATTTTTGGATATATAGATATTTAATATCAATTTCAACAATACTGAGAGATTATAGGTATATAACTAAACAATTAAAACTGAAGAAAATACTTTCTTTTCAAGATCTCCTGCAAATATAATTCTATAAAAAATGCAGATTCTAGCTGAGAAAAAAGTTAGGACACCCTACCCCTTAATAGCTAGTGTTACCCCATTTGGCTGAAATACCTGCAGTGAGACGCTTCTTGTAGCCATCTATCAGTCTCTGACATCAGTTTGAAGAAAGTTTGCCCCACTTCTCAATGCAGAATTATTTCAGCTGTGAGATGTTTGAGGTGTTTCTTGAATATACAGCCCGTTTCAAGTCACCCCACAACATGTCATTGGAATTAAGATCTGGGCTTTCACTCGGCCATTCCAGGATTCTCCATTTCTTAGTTTTCAGCCAGTCCTTTATAGATCTACTGGTATGTTTTGGGTCATTGTCGTGTTGAAGGGTCCAGTTCCGCTTCAGCTTTAATTTTCTTACAGATGGTCTCACATGATCCTCAAGCACCCTCTGATACACAGTAGAATTCTTGGTGGATTCTATGATTGTGAGCTGTCCAGGTTCTGCTGCAGCCCCAAACCATGACACTTCCACCTCCATGCTTCACAGTTGGTATGAGGGTCTTTTCCTAAAATGCTGTATTTGTTTTACGCCAAATATGTCCACTGTTCTGGTGTCCAAATAATTCAATTTTGGACTCATCTGTCCAAAGAACATTATTCCAGAAGTCCTGGTCTTTGTCTACATTCTCTCTGGCTAACTTCAGTCAAGGCTTGATGTTTTTCTTAGAGAGCAAAGGTTTCCTCCTTGCACACCTCCCATGCAAGTTAAACTTGTGCAGTCTCTTCTTGATTGTAGAGGCATGCACTTTCACATCAACAGTAGCCAGAGCCTACTGTAGATCCTGTGATGACATGTTAGGGTGTTTGGAGACCTCTTGTACCATCTTGCGGTATGCTCTCGGGGTGAACTTGCTTGGACGACCAGACTTGGGCATGTTGGCAGTTGATTTGAAAGCTCTCCATTTGTTGATTATTTTCCAGACAGTGGAAATCTTTTGGGATCTCTTACCAGACTCCTAAGCTGCTACAATCTTCTCTCTGAAGGCATCAGACAGCTCTTTTGCTCTCACCATGATGCTCACTCTCACTTCAACAGTCAGGAGTGCACCAAACTAAATGTCTGAGGTTTAAATAGGGAAAGCCTCATTCAAATTTCTGAGTAACGATCTTCTAAACATGTGCATCTGGTGTGATACACCTGTTTGTGAGTTGAGCCATCTTAAGTGGGAATAATTGGGGGATGTCCCATCTTTTCCTCAGTCAGAATATGCATTTTTATAGAATTACATTCACAAAAGATATTGAAAAGTCTTTTCTTCAGTTTTAATTGTTTAGTTATATTCCTATTATCTCTCAGTATTGTTAAAATTGAGATTAAATATCTAAATATCCAAAAATGTTACACAAAAACATAGGTTTTCATAGGGTGTCCTAACTTTTTCACATGACTGTAGATGTATTACAATTAGTCATTACGAAGTTTTTACAACAGTACTTAGACTCACTATACTATTACATTTTCAAACAGGATAAATATATTACAATACTCAATCTAAAGCAGAGTTACAGTAAAATAATTTCACTTTAAAAGTTGTATTAGCTCAATTTATTTCGACTTCAATAACTGTTCACTCAAAATACAGAAATTCCTTTGAAAAAAGGATAACATAGTAAGTCCTTTCCCTTTATACAGTTAAGCAGTTCTGACAGTTTTTCTTAATCATTTAGTACACAAGACTCATTCCTTATGTACTAATTAACTGTATAACACTATTCAACTACTTTATTGAAACTTTACACTACTCTCTACTGACTCACACTATTGCATTACTATTGCATTTCCTTCTTTATTGATACTTTACATTGTTATCCATTGATTTATTTCATGGCAGTACTCTTTCGTTCCTTAACTGATATTTTCCATTGCAATCTACTGAATCATAGGTTGTTATAATAAGATTTAAAGAACTCGTTAAATAAGAACAGAAAATTTCCAACGACGAAAAAGTTCAAAGTTCGTACAATTCTCTGAAGTACCTTAACACTAAACGGAAAATAAAAGAAAGTAACTCTTCCTATGTCTCTATATTTTTAACATCGTAGATTTGCGTTTCTATGGAAACATTTGTTAAATGTTATAAATCATTATCTATGTTATGGCTGTTAATCAAATCTTTAGGCAGAATTTTCCAAGCACTATAAAGTCTTAATGATTAAGAACAGTACTTATTCTTGTGAAAAATGGTATATCTTTTCAAAATCGATATTATTAACGTGTGGTAAACTGCAGGCAGCATACTGCTAGTCTTAGCTCTGCAAACATTTCAGGTATTTCTTTTATGCTTACTATTATTATGCAAAAGAATTAGTAATTCAGTTGCTAGAGTTTGTACTGAATACATGTATTATATGTGTCCTTCTTGTTTTACTGTCACAAGATAATCAGAATGTGTGTTTTCCTGTGTTATGACCACTATAAAATCTATTGTCCAGTAACCATTTTCAAATCTCTTGAATAGAAACCTTAGAGAATCAAGTACGAAACAGTAATTTGGGTTATTTTGGTCATAAAATATGCCTGCGGTCACATTCATGTTACTTATCTTACATATTTGCCAATAAAAGTGTCTAATAGAGTAGAAATGTCGTATCGTATGGTAGACATAAATGGTAACCATATTCAAAGTTGCTTTCTATGTAATTCTTCATTTTACAGAAAACTTAGAGCTCACTTTCTGTAACAAGAACATTACACACATTGTTACGTCATCTCTAGCAGATTGTACTGTGAAACAAACATGGTAAAGTGTCTCTTGTTGTGATTTTATAAACTTACTGTAAATACAGAAAACGATAAGGCACAAATCATCAGACCACGCCACACCCATCCACCCATCTAGAGTGAACAGGATAGCTCTAAACACAAATAAAACTATTTACGTGTAAACTAAATCAGTTAACTTGTTGTCTGCTACGTTATGGCAGTTTATATGTCCTTCATAAAGGAGAAAGTTTAATCAAATAATGTTGAAAAAAATTGGTTAATTAAAACAGATCATGACAGATATTGCACTAAATAAGGATGTTCAGTTGACATTTTCTGTCTTGTCATCCACAATATGTACAGCATGCTTATATAGAAATTGTATTATTATAAAAAAATCACAAGTTCAAAATTATTGCGTCTTAGAACCGTTTATTGTGGTGGAACTAAACCTCAACAGAGATACACTAATACTCATGATTTTACTGTGGTGATACGATATCTTTGGGTCGACATAAGAACTTTAAATGTGGTTTGAAAGAGCTTTTACGCTCTATAAGAAGTGGCCTCAGTGAGTGTGTATGGTAGTAAACAATACATGTCTGGAGTTTATTGCTTTTCTTCTGCCATCTCGTTATATCTATTAGATTATGAGGTCAAACTGGTCTGTCTTGAGTTTATCGCCTTTCTTCAGCCATTTCGTTACATCTATTAGATTATGAGGTCAAATAGGTCTGTCGAGAGTTTATCGCCTTTCTTCGGCCTTATTGTTACATCTCTTTGAATATGAGGTCAGTTACAACACTAGAAACAAGAATTTGGCTCATACTTAAAACAAAAGCACTGAGACCAGTGATCCCTTGAAATATTTGAGCACTATAGGTAAACTTATTTAGAGGTTATTATAATGAATTATAATAAAAAATGACTTATTGAAAGTTCATGGAATAGTAGTTCTGTATTAAATGAACGTAACTTAATGTTTATGTGCAAATATCTTTAAAGTATTTAATTTTGGTTGGCCTGTGAGATGAATATATTTGAAGTAAATAAATGTTATTAGGGGTGGATATAAAAAAGAAACTTCTTGAATTAAGTAGAAGATGGGATCGTGTCCATAGAAATTACTGATCGTCTGTAAACGATGGTTTAATGGTCTCTTCATGTTCAGTTTCATGAGGAAACAAAACTATATTGCATTAACTGAATTTGAAGATGAGCAGATGTTTTCTATCTGCTTTTTTTCATTCCAGTAGCAGTTCTCACCGAATAAAAACAGTTCTGTGCCAGAAGTTTGCAACTGTGTTTTAGTCGCAATAACCAATACGTAAAAAAAAAACATTAAAAAGTACGCTACATATTAGACTAACAGTAACTTCTGGTACTACAAGCGAGTTCTTAAGTGATACCGTTCTTACAACATTAGACTGGTATGTTTCAGATATTTCTGTCTACAATGCCTTTCTTCTCTAGGTATTATTTGTTTACAGCTCTAAGATGGATGGCACCAACAGTTGACGTTTTGTCACAATAATGAGATTCGCCAAGTCAGCCTAATTCGACCCCTAGTGTATTTTTTTAGAACAGGCAGAACTATTTCTTTAATTCTTATAATGATGTCTTTACCATATCGCACTTTAAAGAAATTCGAAATATATGATAAGATAATCGTTAAATTATCTATACTGTACTTTTGAATCGCGGCACAAAGGCTCCTAGAACAGTTCTGAATTTTTGTGAATTTTTTTTTCCAAGAACAATCTTTTAGTTCATGACTGATTTGAAATGTAATTATAGTTTTGAATTCAGGACGTTAAAACCTGTCATGTGATTATGTGGCCACGCCCAATGTCTCATAGATTAATTTATTTTAATCCTGCCTAAAACAATTTCAATTTGAGGATAGGCTGATGGAGATTTTAATAGATTTGTTTGTTTTTGAATTTCGCACAAAGTTACACTAGCCGTCCCTAATTTTGTAGTGTAAGACTAGACGGCAGGCAGCTAGTCATCATCACCACCGCCAACTCTTGGGCTACTCGATTACCAAAGAATAGCGGGATAGCTCGTCACATTACAGAGACCTAACGTCAGAAATGACAAGCATGTTTGGTGTGACGAGGATTCGAACCTGCGCCTTTAGATTACAAGTCGAGTACCTCAACCACCTATCACACAAAAATGTATCTAATAAAAGAATAAACGGTCTCATAAATTAATTTACTCTAATTCTTCCTAAAATTATTTCAAATGCAACGACTATTGAGCATTCCTTCTTCAACTTCGTATATTATATCGTGTCCTTTAATAGGATATTTTGTTGTGAATATTTTCATTTCCAAAATTGCATTTTTTTTCTTTAACTTAATATTTCAGCTATTCTCAAGAACAAAAAATAGACTAAGAGTTCTTTTAGTTAGATCATTGTCTCCAGGCGATCTCGTTACCTACTAAGTTTACCAGATAACAAATCACCAAATGTAACAAAAATAGAGTACTTGCACCACGAGGACTCTTTTAAGGCTTGACGTTTTACATCGTGAGCCAAAGACGTTACTAACTGATGAAGAAAACCTACAAGTCACCACGGAAATAGCGTCGATAGTTTTTGTTCCACACAATCAAAAATTAGTAGCAGTCTCTAGTATTTAAATAACAGTGACTGACTTGGTTAGTTTTATTTAAAGTTTGTTTCTGTTATTCAATGTTAAGAAAGAGCACCTTACATTAATTACTGACTGCTATTATTTGATCGCATTGATTTCCCCTGATCATTGTTGTGAATTCGTAATAAAACGGATCAGGTCCGGTATTTAAGGCACTCGACTCGTAATCCAAGGGTCACGGGTTCGAATCTCCGTCACACCAA
This sequence comes from Carcinoscorpius rotundicauda, assembly GCA_011833715.1. Classification (NCBI taxonomy): domain Eukaryota; kingdom Metazoa; phylum Arthropoda; class Merostomata; order Xiphosura; family Limulidae; genus Carcinoscorpius; species Carcinoscorpius rotundicauda. The sequence continues at coordinate 46,985,160 of CM022395.1, read as the reverse complement.
ACATGCTCGCCCTTCCAGCCGTGGGGGCTTTGTAACGTGACGGTCAATCTCACTTTTCGTTGGAAAAAGAGTAGCCTTAGAGTTGGCAGTGGGTGGTGATGAGTAGCTGCCTTCTCTCTACTCTTACACTTCTAAATTAGGGACGGCTAGAGTAGATAGCTCTCGTGTAGCTCTGCGCAAAATTCAAAACAAATTAAACCAAGATAGAACAAAGGATTTTTGACACTCAACTTTCCATATACAAATGATAATTGTAGTATTTTAGTAACACATTTCTTGTGGTTGTAATGTACTACCCGAGATAAACATATATGACCAATGACTCGGAAACTCTAGAATCATTATGTAATATTTGTATTAGATAAATCCGCAACACTTCACTTCACCCAATTTTATATCATTCAAAAGTAAGAAATTATATCTAAAATCTATGATATTAAGGAAAAATTAAATATCAATCTCGAAATGGTGTGAATTTCTTGTAGAGTCACACGAGGGCTATCTGCACAAGCTGTCCCTAATTTAGCAGTGTAAGACTAAAGAGAAGGCAGTTAGTCATTCCCACACTACAGCCCACTGTTGGGCTACTCTTTTACCAACGAATAGTAGGATTGACCGTCACATTATAACGCCCCCACGGCTGAATGGGCGAGCATATTTGGTGTAACAGGATTCGAACCCACTACCCTTAGATTACGAGTCGAGTGCTTTAACCACCTGGTCATGCCAGACCCGATCTCGAAGTGAAAGAGCTGAGTAATTTTAGAAAAAAAATCCAGATATACTTTAGTATCCAGATTCTAACATGATGATTTTTGTCTCTTGCTTTATTGAATTCTAAGTTTAACTTCTTAAAAAAAAAGAAAAAAAAAGCCAACTATAATGACGGGCAACAAAACTACTTTTTGGAACAATTGATGTTTCTTTAAATTTCGCTAAAAGCTTGTTTGTTTGTAGCTAAGCACAAAGCTACAGATTGGGCTGTCTCTGGTTTACCCATCAAAAGTATCGAAACCTAATTTGTAGCATTGTAATTACGGAAACATGCGTCTGTGCCACTAGGAGACACCATGGAAAGCTACTCTAAAGTAATATAATAGATAGCTATTCCTAAGTTTTGTAGCAACAGACTAGAGGAAACGGCGCCAAACACCATCTATCGTCACGAAACCATCTACGTGGTGTTCTCAATCTGTTCTCAAACTGAACAGTGGGAAATGACTGTTTCCCTTATAACGTACCTAGAGCCCCAAAAGCGTAGTGCAACTATTTTTTTCTTGTTTCATTCTGATAACAGGACGCTAGCAAGTGAATTTCAACTCCAAAGTCTGGTACTTTAACCACAAGATATCATTCAACCCATAATATATTCAGAAACAATTTAAATAGTAGAAACCTAGAATAACTTTATACTTTTATGTTGTTGTTGTTGTTTTTCAAGTGCTCCGACTGCACTAATTTTAATATTAAATACTTTTGTTTTCAAAACATATAATGACGTATCTATACATTACATGGTTTTTGCCACCTGTTCAAAATATTGTTTCTCAAGTTTGAAAACTGGAAGATGCATTTTGGAACAGAGACATATCAGTAACAAACTATCAGATATTCTGTTAAACTGCTATAAAAACTTCTAAACTTTTATTTCTTCGTACATGTTGTTGGTTTTTTTTTTTTACGTAGTCAACTATAAATATACAAAGTTTCCCCTCCTCGTTTATTTTTTCTTTTCACTTTTTATCTTATAATCATCAATTTTTATTTTGAGGTGAAACAATGAAATTCTGTTTGATGCTGTGTATAGATCAAATGATGTCCTTTTTACATTTCCGTTCCAGAGTGGAGTACAAAAATAGCAAAGCTGGAATGTTCTTTTGGAAGAAACTGAAGGATTTCACAAAGGTTTACCGAGTAGACGAGGCGATGTATGAAACGAGTCTGTTTTGTTTTGTAAAAGTTAATCCGTCTCCTCCACAAAAAACAAAAACAATAAAATAAGATGAAAAATAACACGTGGGTTAATTTCTCTACAACTCACATATCACGTATGGGAAAGAAACTTTACAATGAACTACGTTTTCCTTTGTTTGTTTCCAGAGATTCTGTCGTAAAATTTAAACTAATCTTACTGGCAATTTAATTATTAAAATACGAGGTCTGTTCAAAAAATACGCGGACTGTTTTAATTGCGCGACTCCAGTTGGTTCCAGGGTAATTTGCTAGGTATCGCTAGGTTTGCACAGATTAGCTGATTACGACGCCATTTCCCGATTGCAGATATCTTCATTTGTGTATTAGCTACACGGTTTTAAGTGAAGTGCGATTTTTTCGTTTGGCGTATTTCAAAAAGAATGATCTGAAGAAGCAACGACTTGCTGTGAAATTTTGTGTTAAACTTGGAAAATCTGCAACTAAAACTTTTGCTATGCTTAACACGGCTTACGGTGATGTTGCAATGAAGCGTACGGCATGTTTCAAGTGGCATGAACGATTTAAGGATGGATGACAGTCCATTGAAGATGATGAGCGTCCTGGACGTCCTTACACGTCAACTGACGACCCACAGGTCCACAAAATCAACACCATGGTGCGGGCAAATCGATATCTGACTGTCATGGAGCTTGCTGAAGAGTGTGGGATATCAGTTGGATCTCATTACGAGATTTTGACCGATAATTGAAGATGCACTGCGTTGTTGCAAAATTTGTGCCTCAGAACTCGTGAGTTTTTGGCCAAACACTCGATCATTGTTCTTCCCCACCCCACCCCCTACTCACCTGACCTTGCTGTTTGAGATTTATTTTTGTTCCCCAAACTCAAAAGATCCTTGAAAGGAAGAAGATTTGAGACGATTCCCGAGATTAAGGCAAATGCAACGAAGGAGCTGGAGGACATCACAAAAGAAGCGTACCAGGACTGTTTCAACAAGTGGAAACACCGTTGGGATAAGTGTGTGCGTTGGGGAGGAAAGTACTTTGGAGGGGTCCCTGACCTGTAACTTCTAAATAAAGTACATTTTGTTTTATGACGTCAGTCCGCGTATTTTTTGAACAGCCCTCGTATAATTTTGGTCAGCACTGTATTAATATGGTTGTTGTTTATACAATTATCCTATAATGGTAGCTGTGTGAAAATATTCACACCTCAATAATCGAATAATGTGCCTTATCTTTATCTCTTTAAAGTTTAAAAAGAAAAATAATCGACCTCAAGTTTATAATAATACCAATAAATATAAAAGAACCATAACTGATTTGTTGAGCACTGTACGTATCGTAGATCAAAGTGATGCTTGATTTATTACTTGTGAGCAATACATCAGTCTATCAGTCTAAAAGTAACAATAAATTGTGGTTCTTAAAATGATAATTCTCACTGGCATATAGTTGGAAAATATAAAACTAAAAATGAGTTATTTTTAAATGTAAACTTTCAACCAATATGAAAGCACTTGGTATGGTATAATAAAAAATTTCAAGAAAAAGGCATTTCAGATCATTCATAAAGTTGTGTGTTTAATTTCAGAAACCTACAATTATTTAATGTTTCAGACCGCACAAGGCTAACTCTTGTGGTACTCTTTTGCCAACGAATAGTGGAATTGACACTAAAACTGTAGCGTCCCTACGGCTGAAAGGGCAAGCATGTTTGATATAACGGAGATACGAACCTGCAGATTGCCTAATGTTACAGTTATTCTGTAGCATTAATAAAAGTTACACATGTGGCATTGCTACTGAAGTTAAACTGTTAGTTTTGTTTTTGTCTTGTTTCAATCGGCAGGGTATAAAATTGTCCCGATAATGTTTTACGTTGAATAGAAATGTAAATGTTTTCCATGAAACTATATTTTTAATATGTTTGTGTTTAAATTACGTGAACTGTGTGAAAAATTGCACGAAAAAAGAATTGCAGCCGTGGAAGCGTTATAATGTTACGGTCAATCCCACAGTTAATTGGTAAAATGGTAGCCGTCCAGCTGGCGATAGGTGGTAATAACTACCTGTCTTCCATCTAGTCTTACACTACTAAATTAGGGACAACTAGCGCATATAGCCCTCGTAAAGCTTTGCGTGAAATTCAAACACAAGCAAACAAACGCAACTAATTTGTGATGTGTTAGTAGATGAATATGAGGAAACATAATATATCTGTGCTATATCCGCTTCATGATAAACACTTTTTTATTTTGAATAATTTAACAAAAACAAAAGAAAACTATTTTACACAGAAATCAGACCTTCACCGAATTGCCAAGCTACTGCACCACCAGTTGCTTAGCAACGTAAAGACCTTAGAAATGGTAACAAACGGATATATTGTCATGTACCAGCGGCATTGTTTACGTTAATTATAAAATACCAAGGCACCCTATGGAAGTTAAAATGTATTATGTGCGTGTTAGTATATATATAAATATACATATACTCATATATAATATTAAAACTTAACATTTCTCAAGTCCCTTATATGTTTTTAACCTTCCAGTCTGTATAGTAATTTAATTTACGCTAATGTCGACTGTTCATACGATCAATAAGTGACCTGGAATAAAACAACAGGAAAAGAAGGCTTACATTTATTGGTTTATACTGTTAATTATAATCAAAATAAGCAAAAATTCCGGGATTACATTGAAATATTTCCATACAATATTTCATTTGATTTCAGTCACTCTTTATTAGATTATTAACATAAAGCTATAAAGTAATAAATACTTATCTTATTACTGTAAAGCCTTTAACGCCAACTTTTAATTAATAAAACACAGGAATTTTCCAATGTATATTACTCTTACACATGACAGTGCATTGTTCAACAATTCGTATTTAATAATATTGTGTATGATACATTATACTCAGTATGTAGCTAATTTTAAACATAATAATGCTTCATAGAACAATTTATACCGGGTAATTATTTGATAGTAGTTAAGCACAAACTAGTTATATGATGGGCTGTCTAGCGCTGTGAGTCCATAGGGATGTCACTGTACCACAAGTGGGGGGCTACTAAATAATACTTTGTATCATAATTTATACTCAGTGATACTCTGTACTCCTTTTTAAACATGATAATACCTTGTACAACAAATTCTGTGAATAATATTTTATATTACAACTTATACTCAGTAGTTTTTTGTATCCCATTCTGAATATGACTGTGCTTTCTAGAATGTATATCAATTATTACTTTGCATTATAACTTATACTCAGTTTTTTTTGTATCCCATTTTGAACATGACAGTATTTTCTACAATGTGTATTAAGTAATACTTTGTATGATAATTTATACTTAAACGTATGTTATACCTTATTTTACTTATGTCAATAGTTTCTCTTGTAAGATTCACGATTTACAAATGCTAAAAGAATGTATATCGATACTCTCATTACGCACAATGTAGATAGTCCATTAGTGTATCTATAAACTTAATAACATATAGTGTTTTGTACAAATACATTTAATAGTACCACAACATAATGTATATATCACAACAACGTAATTTTAAGTAAATGTGTGTTATTTAGAGCTATTAACTGACATCATACTTGCCCTGTAACTCCTCTATTATCTGTTAACTGATATCATACTTGCCCTGCAACTCCTCTATTATCTGTTAACTGATATCATACTTGCCCTGCAACTCCTCTATCATCTATTAACTGATATCATACTTGCCCTATAACGCCTCTTGCCATCCTTAAACACATTTTTGGATAGCTATACACTTTCTATATGAAGAAAACGTAAGGTACATAATCGAGGGACGGAAGCAATAGATGGCAAACGTTAATATCTGTAAAAAAGTTAATTATAACTTAATAGCCTTTTCTCATTTAAATCTTTACACAAAATAACAATTAATTTCTAATATTTACATGTACTTTTAATTTCATTACGTGTGGAAAGTTTTAAAACTCCCGGGAACTTGACATAGTTTATTTCGAACCAGTTAAATCTCATCTTTTCTTACATTACATATAAATAAGCGAACTTACAGTTAGGTAGCGTGTTTGTGTGTTTTCTTATAGCAAAGCCACATCGGGCTATCTGCTGGGCCCATCGAGGGGACTCGAACCGCTGATTTCAGCGTTGTAAATGCAGAGACATAACACGGTACTAGCGGGGAAGGAGTCAGGTAGTATTAGAAGACTACGTATTCAGAGTCAACCAAATACAAACGTCTAACTATCAGCTACTTACACTACTCGTGTTGAAAAATAAGTCGAAACTATCATTAACTAAATTTATTGTGTTCAAGTTATAAGCGCAGATAAAATAAGTTACAAATGGAATCCACCCATAATCGCTTTAGTAAATAAAAGCCATATTTCTGCTACAGCTCAAACAGTAGACGATATCTCAAAAACATAGCAGAAGATATCATTTTGACATTGCACATATTTCAACATTTTGTTTATGGGCTGTACAATTTATTTACATTACGTTTGACTCCTAATTCATCTAAGAATAATTATTAAGTTAAACTCAATATTATGGAATGAATTAAAAGTTACGCTGAATATAAAATCAGTTTTACACCACATAAATAAAAATTGTATAATATGTATCAAGTTGCGTTATTTTGCTGTGGCTAAGCAAAAACCGAATCTTACTGTTGTTGTTGTTGTTTTGAATTAAGCACAAAGCTACGTAATGGGCTAATCGTTCTCTGCCCACCACGGGTATCGAAAGCCGGATTTTAGCGTTGTAAATCTGCAGACATACCGTAGAGCCACTGGGGGAGGGGCTTTTTCTTAGATTTGACGCATTTTTGTGTTACACCAACTTAATGCACTCACAATGTAATGATTATTGTTTAACTGGAGATTTAAAGAGAAGCAACACATACAGTAAAGTACTAGAAAGGTCCTGATGTTCTCAATATTACATATGTTTAAATGTATCGAAAATGAGACTCATCCTTAAGAATGATTGTGATAATGAATCGGAAGTGGCAGTGACACTGGATAACACTCTTGCTCTCAGATGAGTCTTGCAAAACGAAGTTTGGAAACAAGAGGGACAAGGTAAAGAAGAAGAGAGTATTCTTTATTTTTATTAATCGATATTATTCCTCAATCATCATTCGTGTGCTTTACTTTCAAGAATAAATACTTATTTACAAATAAAAAGTACCTGAGGTAAATAAACGCAGATTTAATTCATTGCTTCACGCAGAGAGTAATCATTCTTATTTGTAATAGTTTCCTCCATTTCCTTTTTTCCCTCTCCCTTCTGATGACTCACTTCCCTACCTGCCTGTTGTTCAATCCTAACTTTGTTCGTCCTGCTTTTTTACATATTTCGTTCTTCTCGCCTCAATTGCATCCGTCCTCTGCTGGGACAGAGGTAAGTCTTTGAATTTGCAACGCTGAAATCACGGGTTCGATTCGCCTTGATGGACACAGCAGATAGCCTGATGTGGCTTTACCAAAAGAAAGACACACACGCGCGCGCAATTACACCCAGTAATATTTTTTATTGTTATTTCTTTCTTTTGACGCACTGACATCTACATACACTTTATCATTTACTGTTGATTTTTTCAGTCATTCATTCTTACTGATGATAACTTTCCTCAACAGGTTTAAACAAGCACCCCAGCTTCTTCACCCTGAGATTTTTGAGAAACTATCCTATTCGTTTTGTCTAGTTATCCTTTTTCCTACAGACAATCATTTCTATTGTTGTTATCTTCCTTTGAACAATAAAACTGTCTACTGTTTGCTTCCTCCTAACAATAATTTCTCTTTTTATTAGAATCGCCTGGACAATTATTTTTACTACTGTCTGCTCTTTCAAACAATAATTCCCTTTATTGTTACCTTTATTAAAACATTTTATCTCAACTGCGAGAGTCAGTGTTTTCAACAAGAGTCAATGAATGTAATTAAATGTTTGTATCTTGTATTTATAGATTAAACTGTATCTGAAACATATCTTTCATGTTTTAACTTTTAGCTAAAATAAACCATCCTTACAATTATATTGTGACCACATAAGTTGTTACGAAAGGCTGATTTAAAGTACTTATAAATTTATATTTCAATGAAAAATTCAATATTTTCTTAATTGATGAGATTATTACAGAAATCGTAGTTAAAAGCTCTTACATAAAATCTTATTCTTTGTGTGTGACCACTTCTAATAATATTTTGGTTGAAAATGTAAACGTTACTATGAAGGGCAAAGAAACTAAAAAACACAAATGACTCTGATAATTTAAGAACTTACAATCCCTCTGCTCGCAAAAGTTTCACAGTTTATTTTCAGCATTTCAAATATACGATTCATATAAACAAATGTCAACATTAACAGCAAAAAAATAGCGACTAGAAAACGCCAAATAAATAGGTTCAAGAACGAATTAATAATTAAGTTAAATAGGTCATATTATTGTGCTTTAGCTAAGTAGTCACGCATTCATCAGAACAAATTATTTTATATTTCTTTCACCAATATAGGTTATGTTCTTTTTAAACGATACTCAAGAAATGCGGTTACAACATCGACTCTGCACTTTACAAACGTAACCAGGTTAACTGTCAAAGCTCACGATGTCATCACTGATCATGATACTGAACCAACATTTTAACATGTTCATTAGACTACCAGGTTTTATATTAAACAATATCCGTTATCTAAGAAATTAAGCTAGCTATACATATGGAGTACATGATTTCACCCCAGTATCTGTTATGCACCATACAGCATAATAAACAGAGCATGATTATCTAGTTCGAGGATAAACTGTCTGGTTAATTTTTTTTTTCAACTACTGATTGACAGACAGTTAGATAATTAGCCGTAAACCTTTATATTGATATGTTTTATTGTTATAATCCATATTAGAAAGAGAAACAAGAACCTCACGGAAGCAGAATTAATTGTTACAATCCACTCCTGAGGAGTTATAATAACCTCAAGGAAGCAAGGTTTTATTGTTATAATTTACACTTGAAGAAAGACAATAAACTCACGGACACAGGTTTTATTGTGATAATCTACGCCTGAAGAGAGATATTAACCTCATGAAAACGTGATTTATTATTATAATCTACACCTCACGAAGCAACAAGACGAAGAAACTGTGAAAGTTTTACTAAAACATTTAAAACAAACACTAGTTTAAAGTCGCGTTTTTTTGCTTAAGAGAGAACTTTCATTCGAAGCCTCCAGATTTGCACAAATCCAAACCGGCTTTTTATGAGGACTCAAAACATTAAACATTGATGGAGAAAAGTATGATAAAACTAATTTAAATACTGAAATAAAGAAAAAATAATATTATTCAAATTGCATTATATCAATGGAAGCACTTGTGAAGCACATTTCATATCATCAGGTCAGTTCACTTGACTTCTAATTATTCTAACACTGCGATTACTTTAACCACAATATAAAAATGTATTTGTTTCACGCTGTAGGTACTTATATTTAATATTATTAATTAATACTATTATACATCGAAGTGGTCAAACAAGCTGGTATGATGCTAGTTTATACCTTGGAATTAGCACACCTGATACTGGAACAAAATGGTAAAACTAGTTCACTTTTGATATGGGTTAAAAACGTAGAACATCTTATTGGATACTTTAGGTACTTACCTGAATGTTGATACTACACCCTGAGATATGAAAAGAACAATTGTCACTGAATCAAACAAAAAGTTCATTTGAAAAATAATTCCCATTATAAATTTATGAAAGTTGTTGTACAGTTTGTGTTATTTTGCACGAAACTGGTTAATGTAAGTTACCGTGTAAAGCCTAACTTTACTTTTACACCGATGATAAGATGCCAAAAACTATTTCTCTTGTCAGCGACTGTCTACATTGGTATCAGACCACCAGATATAGCTAATTTAAGGGAACTGTTACTTGTGTCGTGCTGCTCCCATGGTCTACTCCTGACGTCAGAGGCTGGCGACGTTAAAATGACTTTTAATTTGAAAGCTTCGTATTTCACAAATCTATTTACTTGCAAGTTGATTTGTTGTTTATTAAACTTTAATTTGTTCAAGTTTTTGCTCTAAAAATAAATGCATAAGGTAAAATATTAAAATTTGATAATAGCGTTAAAATCGCAAAATGTGTAGTAATAATTTTTATTTAAATCCTGGTTTGACCAATTTAAGGATAAAAAATAACGAAACCGTTTGTAATAGCAACTGGTATTTCGACTTTCTATTTTGAACAAATATATAGAGCGTTACTTTTACTATATATTATTTAGTGTGTTATCTAAGCTGTTGGCAAATAAATATTACTTCTAATGGTACTCTTTTATACTTACTAACATGTAAAATTATTTCACAAGATGCATTATAAGTACTTTGTACGGATAAAATATAGTGGACTTTTTTCGTCCGAACTTTTATTTGAGAGGAAGCTTTTCTTCATATTTATATATATAGAAAGATATTTTATGAGTTGTGAACTCCACAATTTAAGACACAATCTCAACTTACCTACGATTCAGGTTCTGCACAAAACAAGAGTACAGAGTGACATTTGCCTTTGTAAACTTTTTAAACTAAACTTTAAATGAAACGACTTATGAATGTATAAACAGATTCATCTGCTTGTTTCATTTAACTTCTTTACAATAGAACTTGTCCAAATGCTTCTTTCATCATAGAAACTCAAGAGAGCTTTACACTATTATTCAGTTTGGTTGTAATTTCTTTTTTAATACAGAACTTTTTATGTCGTAATTTTAACAACACTTGTGGTTCGTGAATGACAGACGTTGTAACTCGCTTTGATTGTTTCTTGTCTATCCTAGGCTCAATTTAAAAACTTCTTAGATATATTTATTATAATTCTGTACAATTCTTAAAACGAGAATTAGAAATTATGTCATAAATAGCACTTATATTTATTATGTTCACATAAATAATATATAAAAATATTACTTTGATATCGAACAGTTTCATTCTAAATGTGAAATACCAACCAAACACTGACGTATTTATCTGTGAAATGTTCTGTAATCATAGACGCAGCAACAGCCTACGTGCACTCAAAATAAGAACTAGTCAAGGCGATGACATTTGAATAGTAAATCAGGTAGTCAAGCAATGCCAAAAATGACTCTTCAAATAGTTTCTAAAATCAATGACTACCTAATATGACTATTAAAGATTAGTCATTTTTACTATTGTGTATTCGGAAAATAGTCAGGTGATGGTGGCAGGGATACCTGGCAGGTAATAAATTTGACTGCTTTATGATAGTCGTTATGACTTTCGTTACGTAGTCATTCTGACCAATGATAACTACCTAACAATAGTCTCATTGCCTACCTGCAAACCACTACAGAGTAGTCATGACATAGTCAGTGTGACCCTGTTTGTCCAAGGAGCGGTTGTTATTATGACCATCCATTAACAACAGACTGTTGTCATTATCATTATCCCACGACTATGGAAGATAAATCATGTTGACCAGGTCAGAACTACTTCTGAAATGTCACTGCTAGGCAAAGAGACCATTTTCAGTCAGTTGTGGTCAGCAGAACCGTCACTGAGCAGTCAACCCTGCAGCCATCTAATGATTCAACCTAAGTCTCAGTAACCTGACACCATACTAAAAAATATAAAATGCATTTTAGCAGCACCATTTTTATTCTAAACTGAACACAAGTGTACAGCAATGTACATGCACCAAAATAAAATTCAAAATTCAGCAACAATTTGAAAATAAACAACTAAACTTTACACTTGGTTCAAGGCACTTCAGGGTTCGGTGGATTCTGGTCAAAAATACATTTTAACGGGTCTAAGTTTGTAATAAAAAATTAACAACCGTAATTGTGCTATGTTGAATAGTGTATATTGAACATTTTTTCTTCTTTTTTCGGAATAAAGTTTTCGCAAATTGATTTCCAATGACTACATAAATGACTATAATCACTCAAACTTAAAAGAGTTGCACATTTTTATAAGTGACTCAACACAACAGCTCCGTCAGAGGCCCCAGCATTAGAAACCAGAGAAACGCGCAACTTTGCTCGTGGGTTTGGAATGTTAGACCATTTAACATCCACCCAGTTTTGCCAGTCTTCCATGTACACTTGAGCTGACAAGTTGGTAGCATCTACATCCAGATTTAGTTTGTCAGAAATCTTACTGGGCAACAATCCCAAATCATCCACTGACATAATTATTTTCATTGTAGGTAATGTGGTAGGATAAAACCATCTTTCTGGAATCTAAAAGCACTGAACTGAACAAAAATTATTTATACGTATGCACATGCAGAAAAGTTGTCATTGAAAAACAATTACAAAACATCAGAAAGATATGTTAAATTTCCGTAAATCTAACATCAGCAGGACTGGTACAAATCAACTAAAGCCTGGCATGGCCGAGCGCGTTAAGGCATGCGCTCGTAATCTGAGGGTCGCGGGTTCGCATCCGAGTCGAGCTAAATATGCTCGCCCTCCTAGCCGTGGGGGCGTTATAATGTGACGGTCAATCCCACTTTTCGTTGGTAAAAGAGTAGCCCAAAAGTTGGCGGTGGATTGTGATGACTAGCTGCCTTCCCTCTATTCTTACACTACTAAATTAGGGACGGCTAGCACAGATAGCCATCGAATAGCTTTGTGCGAAATTCAAAAACAACAACAACAACATAAATCAGCTAAATAAGTAATTTTGTTTTCCTTCATAAATAGTAGTTTTTGAAAGGTGAAGCAAATATAAGTAGTCTGATCTCAATAGATGGTGACGATAGTGGTGATTTTGGTGCAAATATGCCTGATACACATTGATATGACACAAGTTCTCTCTGCTTGAAAATCTTGATGAAATTTGTCACAAAAAGACAGAAACAAATTTACATAAAATATGTCAAATCATTTGATTCAATTTGTCATTGGAAGGTACACACCAAGTTACATAAAGTAGGTTAAAATTTACCACTGATTACCGAATTCTGTTTAAAATTTTTCATCATTCAGTCGCCACGAATGTAGTGATGTAGAGTGATCATATTTTCACCTTTGTTCACATAACAAGGCAATAAGTAATGATCATAAAGATCTAGAATGCTCAGAAGTTTATAGCTTCTCATTGGCTTTACAACGAAAGCATGAAGATGCCTGTGATAATCAACAGTTTGGTATCTTTGACAATACAAGAAAGGTTTTCCCAAAAGAACAAAGCAACAGATCACTAAAGAAAATTGAAGACTGTCGAATTGGTAGCTGCTGACAACCATTGTCCCTGTGTTGTATGTGAGGCAGTTGACTGTACAACCTAATGTTTTAGTGACAAAATCGCCTTTCCCAATAAATGCACTGACAATGTTTTACTCTTCTCCGAGTGAATTCACAGGCAATCTGACAGGATTAATCAGGTCAAAGGCTTCTATTACAAAAAATCCATTGATTTCCAAATGTGAACATAGTTTATTCTGGTGTCTCATTGCCATTATTTTGGCTAGATTCCTCCTGTTTTTGGTGTGTCTTGCAACATCAACAAAAAACTACATTTGGCCTTTAATCTCATGGTCCACACATTCCTCAGTGGACCAAATCTGCGTGTTATCTTTGGGTAATGCAAAGTAAAATGTCCATTTGGCTTAAGAGTTCCATTTGGAAATTTATTTTCAGAAAGAGAATGGAGCTGTTGTATCATGTCATTTAAGAATTCAATGCTTGCATATGACATTGTTGAACACATTATCAACTCTACCATATCCAGCAGAGCCAACAGAACTTCCCATTTTTTGTTGCCTTCTGGCACTGAATTACCCACCAGTAATAGAAATAACCTTAAGAGACACCAAACTTGCACAGCTTTTTTGCTTAATGTGTACAGACCCTCTCAAAATAACAAGGTCAGGTCTATTGATTTTATCAGTTCATGTGTAATGAAACTCCTTCACTCTGCCTGCAAGGTACTGAAGGCTGAAGTATCCAGACAAGGCATACTAATCTATGCGTAAGACTAAAATTTCTGACACAAAGCCAGATTCAGAAAGGTCATGTAATATATCAGATGGTAGACGATTTGTCACGTGAAATTGCTACAGAACGTTTAGGGGCGATCTTTTTTTAACCCCATATGTTCTTAACAAAGTTGGTTTAGTTTCGACCATTGCAACTTGGTAATTATAAGATGCAATAGATCTTTCTAGACATTTTGAAATATCAGTCAACTTTCTTAAATCATACTGAGTTACCATGTAGAATCTACATGATCTGAGAGCAGAAAATAATTCAAGAAACCCTCCAGTAGCATGGCTTCCCAAATTATCTGCAACAACAAGAGGTGCAGCTCTAAATTTGAATGTTCCCTCTGGTTTGACAATGTCAATACCAATGTTTTCAAAAACAGATAGTTCTTCAATCAAAGGCCTCATCACATTATTCAGCCCATGGTTTTTTTACATTTTGGCTCTTCACCAAGATTGCTAAGAATATACAATGAAGCTGAGATCTCAAAGCAGGTTCAGTATTGCCTAACTGATAGAAGAAAGCAGCATATTTGTAAGCAGAAGCTCGTATTCCAGCCTGGTTCACACCTGTAAACTCATCAAAATAGAGAATAATTTGAAGAGCAAGGAAAGTTTCTTGCCAGAATGGATGGTTTTTGAAATGTTCACCATCAACGACATCTTTAAGACAATCATCAACTGACTGGCGAGGATAAACAACCTGGCTAAAAATATCATCATGTTTAAGCAAACACTTCAGAGTGCCTAATAAAGAAACATACTGCATTGTGTCATGTTTCACATCACCAGCAATTCCCAGGTCATACTCAACAGGTTTTACAAATGTCAAATTATCTTCAAAATAAGACTAGAAATTATTGTGGTCAGTGAACTTTTCAATCATGGAATGAAAGTCAAGACTTTTTTCTTGCAAGCTTCCATCACTGTAACTACACTATTTCTAGGAACCCCCTCACTGATCAATGTTCTTTTTATGGTTTGGAATAAATGTTCATCTTTGGCAGCCATAAAAAACAGGACAAATTTGAAAAAAATTACTTGTAGATTTGTAAGTATTTTTTTTCATTTTCACGCAGCTGCAGAATTGTTTCAGCTAAGGTTCTTCGCGTGTCTGTGATGACCATCTCATGAAATGCCTCATCACTGTCAGAGTTTTTATACCTCTGTTCCATAAAGTACTCGGCACATTCACCACCAGCTTCACTGTCATGTATACTGGTAGTAGCAAACCATCCATGCTTTTTATTTGTGTCTTTTCAAACATCTGATGCTCTTAAATGGTCTTTCACATCCATTAACCCCACATGGGACAACAAATCCAGGCTCATGCTCATGAACCAAAGAAAAATGTGAAAGAAGTTTGCTAAAATGCCTAACCTTATAATAACATTTAATGCAAGGGAAAATATTGAAAACGTCTGACTGTTCTGCCATTTTTAAAGTCTGAGAAAGTTCCCTGGAAGCAAAGAAGGGAGACGGGTTAAGGGAATATTTTGCAGGATCACAGGCCTTCTATTCATAGTGTATGGCCTGACGCTGGCTTCTATCTCTCACTATTTGATTTCAAAGTATAGAGTTTAAAAATTTAAATAGCTTTTGTACCTAAAGAGATTTTAGATAGTTTGTTATATTAAATTAAAGAAACACACATTAAACACAATATATGTTTCACTTTTTCGCTGTTTTCAAATGATTTGTCTTGTCGCCCCATTTGTAACTTCATTGTTGGCTGTGTCAGTGGATCCCGCCATAATACACACGTCGCATAAAGTGTGTACGCTTTAGCATTTGTAGCTTTGCTGATGTATTAAAAATAAGGATTTATTATTCACGTATTATCATATGTCATCTTTCATTATCAAAGATATATAAAATAATAACAGACGAGGTACCTTTTAATGAGTACACAACTTTCATTTGTGTAGCGGTGGCCGTAACAAATCGTTTTAGCAGCGGTGTAATTGATAATAAATTTAACAGAGCAGCAAGATGGATCATTGTGGACTTTTGATTCAACCACAGGATATACATTCAAGATACCAAATATGTGTATTTGTGATGTCAAGACTGTAGAATGTTTTCGATTTCATACTTGTTTCAAAGCATCACCTAAATATAAATATTCCAACTGTACTACTACTGGACTATAGTAGTACAGACCTACACAATGTAACGGGCAACCATCCTTGTTTACACATAACGAGTTTGTACAAAACATACGGATGGATTCACTTCAGCTAATCTAGAAAGTTAAACATTCGTATTCTTATATTGTTTTATTGAAACAAAGTATAGGAAAAGAAGACATAAACGATTAATATGTATCTGGATTTCTTCTTTCCGTCATCTGGGAGGTTGCATGACAATTGTGCAATGTCAGTACAAGTTTCGGTCATTATAAATTCTATAAACGTCATATGTAATTCTCCAATGTGCGACAAAATATTGCTGTGTGTGATTTTTCCCTCCCCGTCCCCTTTGGGTTTATAGTGTCATCCTTATCTTCGGCTGCTGCTGAGGAGTGGACCGTGCCGTCTTCACTCTCCCCCTGTGTAAGTATTGTTGTATGTGAGCCCCTAAATCCCCACTCAACCACCTTGAGGAATGATCAACCTCTCTCCACAAATAACACCTACAGCCCTCCTTGCTCAAGGAACTCCCGCCTTCAGATAAACTAGACCTGATGCACCCCTCTGGGAAAGAGACAGTCTCGCACGCGCCTAATCTAGCTGCTTTCCATTTGTACTCGATTTGAGATGCGGATCACTAGATAAATCGGATGCATTTCCCGGACGTGTAGTGTCAGCGAGTGTGTTAACCACGTGGGGAAAGCTTATTTCAGTCATAGCTTAGATCGTTGGGGATTGTAATAATAAATGTATTGATTATTGGATTTCATATTCGAATATTCCAACACACGCACCCAACAATATAAAAACATAATTGTCAAATAAAACAGTGAAGAAATAGTAGTGGTCGATAAATAAGATTTATTTAGGTAGGATTTACTTTGTGTGAAAGAAATTTATTCCCACCCACCCCCAAAAAAGTAAATAAATAAATTCTTGCAAAGTTTAGCCCTGGTCAATTTTCAATTGTTGCATTTATGGAACAGATGTATACAGTCATTTGTTTGAACTGCCCCTTAATGCTATAAGAAACATAAAAAGTGTCAGTTCATGATTTAATGCTGACTATGTTGTTGTTCTTCCTGACCACAAAGTAGTCACTAAGACTAGCATAGCAGTGCTGCTATGAAGTAATCAAGGTGGCTGGAAAGTGGTCAAACAGACTAGGATATGGTAATTCTGACTGGAAAGTAGTCAAACTGACTAAGTGCTTAAATTGACTAAGAGTCAGTCATACGGACTAGAAATAGATCATTGTTACTACTCAATAATCAATTTCATATCCACGACTACAAAATTATAGTCATCTTGCTTATTGATACATTTAAGATAGTCAATTTGACAGCGACCACGATATCTCTGGTAGTCGAAATGAACAATTTTTATTTAGAGTGTGACGTTAAGTACGCCGATGATAATCTAAAATTAACTGATTAATATACTTGTATATGTTTTATAGCAAATCCACATTGGGCTATCTGCTATGTTCACCGAACGGAATCGAACCTCTAATTTTAGCGTTGTAAATTCGTTAACCTATCGCTAACCCATAGGTGGATAGTATATTTACCAAACCAACGTACACATTATTACATACACATTGTTTCCTTTCCTTCTTGACATTTTGACCCAAATGCCACTAAAAATGACCGGGAATTACCTTGTCGATTTTTAATTTAAACGGTTTTGTTTCATTTTTTTTATATAAACATAAATTAACGATTATTGTATTTTTCATCAAGACTTTTTAAAGCTTTTTCAATTAAATATACACTAAAGGGCGATACATGTCTCTAACTTGGGATATTGTTCTTACTATTTTAATGACATAGTTGAGTCCATGAAACTTTCTAAAAACAAAAGTCATTTTAGCTAACAACTACATTAACTTGTTTATAAATATAAATTACAAAATTTGAGTTGAATATGTATTTAAAAAATCAATGGGAAAGAATTTGAAATCAAGCCATCTTCCAAACAGTATATGTTGCGATACAACTGTCAAATGTAGTTATTTATAACATATCTTTATACAGGCGAAACTAAACAGAAATGTTTTAAATTTTGAAATCAAATTTTAATAGCATACAGTGTTCCACAATTGTCTTATATTGTACTTTGACCCTTTTGCATTTTCGCTTTAAAATCGCCACTTGAAAATATAAAATAATTTCTGTATGAACGTTAACAAATTTAATTGTTGAGTGTTTTTCTTACAGCATAGTCACATCGGGCTATCTGATGAGGGCACCAAGGGGATTTGGAAGCACTTATTGTAGAAACATTGTAAACTCAAAGACTTAACCGCTGTCCCAGCCAGGAAGACTTAAGGTGTTGAATAAGTAACCTGCTGGAGTACAAGCAGATAATGAAGATTAATTTGAATATTAAAAGATTTAATAGATAATAAAATATTAACTTGGGCAAATAAAAAAGGACTTTAACTTGAACTTTAACATATTTAATAAATGAATAAGATATTCACTAGAGCCTACCAGCAAATAATGTCTGTTTGAGAAGTAATAAACGAAAAATACAACACACCCATAATGATGTCATATACTTGAATAACGCATTCTAGAATATGTTTACAAATTCAAGAAGAGCGTTGTAAAATTAGTCCTACTAGAAAATACTGAAAACAAGTTAGTGATATCGGGATGACGAAAAACCCATTTGTAAAAATTTATCTCAAGACCGCTGGTTCATATCAGTAGAGAACAACGGTGTTGTTGTTTTTGTTGTTTTGAATTAAGCACAAAGCTACACAATGGGCTATCTGTGCTCTGCCCACCACGGGTATCGAAACCCGGATTTTAGAGTGTAAGTCCGCAGACATACCGCTGAGCCACTGGGGGACCGAAAACAACGTTTCGACCTTCTTAGGTCATCTTCAGGTTAACGAAGTCAGAGATTGCAACTCTGAGGGACGAGAGTATATACGTATACGGGATTGTAGCTGGTGTTGCAGTTAGATATTATGTTATTAATTAGTATAGGTATAAATGTGCTCCTTTATATTGGTTTCATTTTGGTTTTAGTTGTTGTATAGGTAGGACTTCTTTGATTTTGCATTTGTTTATATTTGTTTCTCCACTTAATATCTGGGTGTTTTCTGTGGTTATATTGCGTTTATTTGATTTACAGCGTTCGAAAACGCGTAAAGGTGTTTTGTGTTTTTTTTTGTTCTTTAAGTCTAGTTTCCTTTTTTCTGCTTGTTGCCCCCAGTAACTCAGCGGTATGTCTGCGGACTTCCAGCGCTAAAATCCGGATTTCGCTATCCGTGGTGGCCAGAGCACAGATAGTCCATTGTGTAGCTTTCTACTCAATTCAAAACACCATCTTAAAATCAGATATGCCTTACTCACTGTTACGCAACAGAAAAAATCATCATGCATAAACAAGAAAAAAAAATCAAAATGCTAGTACAGCGGTATGTCTCCGGATTACAACGCTAAAATCAGGGGTTCGATTGCCGGCTGTGGGCTGAGCAGATATCCCGATATGGCTTTGTTATAAGAAAAATACACTTTCTACTCGTTTCTCTAATATGGAAATCGTAGCGGTTGTTGCATTGTATTTTATAATTTATGTTGGTGTTGTTTGCCAGTGTAGGTTTGACATAGTATGAACTTTAGTTTTGTATCTGGTTTTTCAACAAATTTGGTGTTTACTGAAATGTTATGTTTTGTTGTAAGTTTTTCCAAATGTTGATTATTTTTTTTGCTAATGTCGGAAACATATGGTATGTAGCAGTGTAAGGTTTTGTAGTTTGTTGTATCTTGGGATTTATTGTTTGTTTGTTGTTGTGCATACGAATTTTTCAACGGTGTTTTTGAGGAAATTTATTGATGTTAATGAAGTGTTGTTTTATTTTGTTTATTTCATCGTTAATTTTATCAGGTGAGCAAAGTTTTGTGGCTGTGTTTAGTTGGTTTCTTGATATATTGAGTTTATGTTTTGTTCCATGTGCTGAGCCCGAGGAAATGTATGATCCAATATGAGTGATTTTGTTTTAGGATTCCTATTTAGAATTGTATATCAGTTTTTGTGATCTTAAGGTTTGAAAAATGCTATTTGGTTTGTTATTCTGTTCATAAGTACACTTAATGTTGGGGTGTATAGAGTTAGCGTTGTTGAAAAACTAAGTGTGTGTTCTGTAGATGTGAATCCAGCAATTGTATCATCAACATGCCTGTACCACTATAGTGGTGGTTGTAAGGCTGAATTGATTGCTTGTGATTCAATCTGTGTCATAAAAATAGTGGATACAACTGGTGACACAGAATTCCCCATACTTAGACCATTTATTTGTAGGTAGCTTTGGTCGTTGATCATAAAGTTAGTTTTGGTGGTAGTGAATTTTTATAATGGGTTGGGATCTTGGATATAAAGTTCTAAAGCTATCTTGCAGGCTTCAGTGGTTGGTACTCAACACATTAAGAAACTAAATAAACAGAGCCGTAAAATTATGTTCACCTGATAAAATTAACGAGGAAATCAACAAAATAGAACAACACTGCATGAACATCAACACATTTTCTCCAAACGGTCAGTTGTAAACTCTCTCTTTGTTAACCTTTAGATGAACTAAAAAGGTCGAAACATTGTTCTCTACTTTATTTTGATAAAAGTCTCAATACTCATACTAGTTGTCTTGAGACATGAGATGGCGATTTGGAAATCAAAGAAACTGTTACTAATGATCAGTTAATTGTCTGACAAAGTTTGATTGGTTTATGAATTTATAATCAAAGTTTATTTTTTATTGGAGTTCAGTCTTAGTAATGGGACATAAGTGAAATAATTAATAAATGTTATTAGTATTATAAAGAAAGTATGATTGTAAACACAAATCTACACAATGGACTATCTGTACTATGTCCAGTACAGGTATTGAAATCCCGTTTGTAGCGTTATAAGCCTTCAAACTTACCCATAGGTAATGAGCCACTATGGGACGAATAGTATGAAAGACATAGAAGTATCTGCAAGCAATGGACACTGAAAAACTAGATATAAGTTCTGGTAGACAAAGGTAGTGACAGGTGGTACGATCAAAATAATGGTACTTCTGGTTCTAACAGGCCACTTAATAATATTAGCTTCTTGTTTTACTGTCCTTCTCACATAAATATTAGCCTGCTGTTACAACTGCCTTATGTATGTAAGAAAAAAAGGCAGAATCACCTTAAATAGTTTGTTGACCTTAAGTGATAAAATATTTTTGTAAAACTTACGAGTATTTGTGAAAGATATAATTAAGATCAGTTGAGCTTTCACTGTTTTGGGCGACATTTTACGAAGTGTGACAAAAGATACAATGAAAGTTAATTATCTAAGCAAGGGTTATTAGGAATAAGCTGTTTATATTCATTGTTCAGTTTCAAAAGTGAATTTGTCTCTGTTAAAGACCCGAATTACAAACTAAATAAAAATTAGTGTATTCTGTAATACACTTAATGCATGGAAATAAAAATTGTCAGCAGTAACGTTGGTCAAATGAACTGCGACTGACCACGAACTAATCTGGTAAAAATTCATAAGTTATGTGGTTCATATGTCTCACAAATCATAAAAGCCTGTAAGACGCCTATGAAAAATAAGTAAAAAAATAGCGCAAATATATGCTTGGAAATCATTAAGAAAATCCTTTGTTCAAACAATTTGAAAATACCAATTATCTGTAAGAAACATGACAAATTGTTTTACAGAAGAAGAACAGGTGTATATGTAATCGCATGGTCATGGTACATTTTAATTTTTTACCCAAAGGCCTAATATTTAGCATGTTTGTTTAGTTATATGTAATGTATTCAGTGGTGTGTTCCTTTATATGTGGCATTAACGTGAAATAAAGGTGTGGAAATTTGAAGTTATTTGTTGTTAATTATGAGAACCAAGGAAAATCGTTGAATGTTATTCGGTTTTTAATAGAACTATTGCAATAATAATTTAATGTGATACGAGAAAGAATATTTACACCAAGGATTTACTTAGCACCAAGTAAAATTAATTCTCTATTTGTTAAGAAGAGAGATATTTGAACCAGTACTTACAAGAAACGTGGTTTTAAGATAACACTGGGGAACACTCATTTTGTTGCATTTAAAAAAGACCTTTCTATAGTCAATTTGAGTGTGTTAATTTCAAATCTGAAGTCGGTTTTTGTCTGCAAGCTACAGATTTTATGCAATTTGACATTTTTATATCATTTTTTAATTTTTCGTTATTATAGGAAATTATAGGAATAGTTTATCAATTTGTTTGTGTATTTTATTCAGGTAGGAATTTGCGTTTGTACACTTCATCTGGACAATCTCGTTTAATGCTCCAGCAGTAGTCAGCCATCATACTTTTGTCCCAGCGCCCTTGGTAGCGTTCTTCCATGACCTTTAGGTCTTGGCGGAATCGTTCTCCTTGTTCGTCACTCACAGCCCCCAGGTTGTCAGGGAACTTATCAAGGTGGCTGTTCAAAAAATAAAGCTTGATGCTCATGTTGCACCAGAGATCACGAAAAGCGAGGAGCATTCTGTTCACACGTTCACTGTAGTTCTCCGCCTTATTGTTTCCAAGGAAGTTCTGAACGACTGCCACAAAGGACAACCATGCTGCCTTTTCTAAAGCGGTCATCTTAGCAACAAACTAATCATCACGAATTAGGGTTCGAATCTGTGGGCCATTAAACACGCCTGCTTTGATCTTCTCAAATGATAACCCTGGTAAAGCTGTGATGATGTGTTGGAAACATTCACCTTCGGTTTCCAGTGCCTTGACAAATTGCTTCATCAAACCTAATTTGATGTGAAGAGGAGAAAAGATTATCTTATCTCTGCTTACAATTGGGTCTTGTATGATATTTGGCATGCCTGCTTTAAGGGTGTCACGAATAGGCCAGTCCTTCTGGACCCAATGTCTGTCTCGTGCTCGGCTGTCCCACATACAGAGGAAACATGGAAACTTGGTGAAACCTTTCTGTTGTCCAAGAAGAAAGTTGACCATCTTTAAGTCTACACAAATGATCCAATTGTGCTCATGATATTTTAATAGGTCCATGACCATTCTCATATCATCATAGTCTTCCCGCAAATGCACTGAGTGACCGACAGGTACTGCTCCATAAACATTCCCATTATGTAAAAGAACACACTTTAGACTGCGTTTTGAACTGTCTAAAAAGAGTCTCCATTCAGCAGGACTATAGTAAGGTACACCCAGTTCTTTGAGAAGCCCTCGGATGTCATGGTAGTAAACAAACTGTCTGTCTTCTGGTCACGCTTTCTGAAATATGATACTTTAACAGAGTGATCAACAAGATTTCTGCCTTGTAATCTTGATGCGAAAAGCTCTGCTGCTTTCTTTGAAAGACCTAAATCCCGAACTAAATCATTCAGTTCAGCCTGGGGAAGAGGCTTGGGAACGGGGAAAGGTTCAGTGTCTGAAGAACAGTTCTCCGATTGTGTACACTTTTCTGACAATTCACTGTCACAACTGTCTTGTTCGCTTGTATCATGTCCAATGTCTTTATTGTCCAATGAAGGCAAGCCTTTGAAAACTGGAACAGGAACTTCTTCAGAGTGCGCAGCAGGCCGAATAGTTGAGGGAATGTTCGAATACGTAATCTTATGTCGGTTTTTCTTCCCAACACCCGTTGTATTTACCATGTAGAAATAACAGTCAGTTACATGGTTGGTGGGTTCGCGCCAAATCATTGGAACACCAAAAGGCAGACCATTGCGTTTTCCTTTGGTCCAATTTCGAAGCATTTCCTCACAATTGTGGCACACAACATGAGGAGCCCATTGTTTGTCTTGATCACCAAGATGAACTTCAAAATATGCCTTGTAGGCACGCTTGACGAACGATGATATGTTACGTCTCTGACGATTGAGTGTGTAGCATCCACATATGTAGCAGAAGGCATCAGGCTTGTTTCTGCAATGATATATATTTTTGGAAGCCATGTTTGATCTGAAACAAAAGAAGAATGATCAAAATATTAGAAGCTATCTATATATATGGACGTGAAAATGCTTATGTTTACGCAAGTTCACATTTGTACAATTTCATTAACCTCAAATTGCATACAAACTAGAGCTTGTAGAGAAAAGCTAATTTCAGATTTGAAATCAGCGCCTAAAACTCCTTTAGAATCAGATAAAATATCCAATGCAACTCAAGGTTACTGAAAATGTGTTCCCCAAAGTAATTATTGTAATAAAGCAGTTGATGTGACAAAAAATAACTGTGATCAATGAACGCCTGAACAATAATCGATACTGTGAAGAGACACACTTTAGATGAAACAAATGTCGCTTATGATCGGCTTTGGTTTCTCGAAGGTAGAAGGCCTGTATTTTTCTTATGTTTGTTTATGGGCACCAAACTTGCATATGTATATTGGAAAGTTCGAACTATGTAGGTTTTATATTTATACCTTAATAAAAGAGTGCAGCGAAAAACATCCATTACTCTATTTAGTTACCTCAATCTGAACTAGTTAATGATTGCTGAGCTCCTTATTGTAATAGACCAAAACACCAAAGAAAACACAAAGACAGTTTATAATTGTAACGAACAAGCAGTGACATTCCTAAGGTACTGATTATTGGCAAACAACGGAAGTCTATAAACATAGTTAATGTTTAAGCGTTACAGAAGTAAAGATATAGAAGATAGGATTAAAACATAATGAATAGAATGTTTGTATTAAGACATTCGTAAATATCCTGACAGTCAATCAACAGCTTCTTTGAACTTATTTCAAATGTTTTTATTTATTTAACAATAATAAATTCATATTTTATTACGAAATATTTTATGAATAAAAATAACCACAAAGATAATCAATCAATTTAATTGTCATTATTTGTAGGACAGCAGTCCAGTGTTCAAATAATATATATTAGTATAGCATTTATTGAACAGACAGTCGTGTGTTTGTTTGGTTTTTAGAACTTTTGGGAAAGCTACTCAGCATCTATCTAGACTGAAGGGAAGGCAGCTAATTAACTACACTAATCACAAATTCTTGTAATCTTTTTGTCTGATCGAAAAGTTCAATTTGGCCGTAACTCTTACCCATGATGCTAAAGTCGAAACCCCTTTTAGTAGCAACTGTATAAAATCACAAACCTTCGGGTTTATAGTCCGAGCAAGCTTACAACCAAACCACGCATTTTACAGATGATCAAAATCCGACTGTAGAAAATGTGTTTACGCTGTTTTTGGTTTTAGGCGCGATATTTGAATTGTGTTTACGCAAGGTACTGAATCATTGAATGATCCAAAACATTGAAAAGAACTAATATATAAACTACTGTGTTACTCAGCATTTAGTATATTAACGGATTCCAGATATATGTTACCCTTCATGGCAAGTGATAAGAAAAGTATGTCATCGGATGCGTAATATGAGCTCATTTACACACAGACACCATCTTAATAAAGTAAGAACAGCAATCAATAATGGCAAAGAATCAGTCATCACATTTAGACAGAACTTCGAATACGACTACTAACTGTTTGCTACTACTTTGAAGTTTGACTTACTTACGTCATCTGCAATGATGCCTTTAACTATTGATGGTATGAAGCAATTTTGGTAATTTTTGCTTTAAAAAATTGCATCTGTTATTGTCTACGTTTATTTCAATTTAAATGTTTGCTGTAAAATGCATATTAATAGAAGTTTCGAAAGATATGATCATGAAGACGTCCTTGAATGATTTCATTGACATTGTCAAAGAATGACACTAACACGTCATTTCATACCAATAACAACTATTTTATATATATCTCTACTTTAACTTTTTCCTTGCAAATAATCTTTTTAATAATTTGGTATTCGCTCTCCAGTGGCATAGCAATATTTTTGCGGAAGTTTGTATATAGAAACTGGGTTTCGATACACGTGGTGGGCGGACCACAGATAGCCCATTGTGTAGCAGTGTGCTTAATTCCAAACAAACAATTCAGTATTTATAGCAAACCAATAGATGAGTTGCATGTTTCTAGTATTTATAATTATCTTATTGTAAACTAGTGACTATAAAGTAATTTTTAATATTATTTAAATTCTGAAGACCTACATCCGTTTTTTGTGAGATTTCTCAGTTACAATTTATTTTTGCCGAACGAGTGTTTCTATAATTCAAAAACTAGCATAGTTACGATTTTACGTACTAGATGTCACTGTTGTGTTGTTGAATTATTTAATCAAGAACCAAATCTATAATTGTATTAATTTCTTATTCGGTTACAAATTAAATTTTGTGATATAACTAAACTAAGTATTTTGTACGCTTTAGACAAATACTGAAAAGATTTTCATGAAAGAAATACAATGTTTTGTTGTGTTTTTTTTGCATGTCGTGAAAGACTCGATATGGGATTTCAACTCCATCCAACATCAGTATAGATTTCAGAGGTAGTGTTGATGATTGCATAACAACTTAACATCGAAGATCTAAGTTGAGAACGTCTGGAGTAATACTACTGACTACATAACAACTTAACACCAATACAGCCAAGTGGAGTTTCAGCACTGATTTTGCTGCTTGTAGAAGTAACTGATTCCTTTAAGTTGATCGAATATAACTGCTGTTTCTACAAAGAAAGTACAGGCTTCTACCTTTTTCCAACATTATTGATTTTAAGGTATATCACAGTCGAAAAGCTATCTTGAACTTTCTTTCCTTCCATGTATTCTGGAACAGATGTATCGAATTCACACTCACCAACCGCCCTCCTATATATTCAGTCTATTGGCTGAAGCAAAAGTATTTCAAGTATCTAATAAACTACGAGCAAAAAAAGTGTAAATTTAAAATATAATATTTTTAGGTTAACATGCACATTGTAATTTTTTATATTAATGACATAAGAAAAGTGTTTTAAGAAACGTGGACACATTATACTAATCGCATATTCTAACTACAAAATTCACGAAATTGATAGTCAGTATAGTAAAATAAAATACATTTCTATTTAAAATAATTAATAAAGACGTAAATGTATCAGACTCCTTTTTATTTTAGTATCTGTATGAGCCATGATTTCAAATAATTTAAATTTGTATGTTTATTTCAGACCTAAGCCACATTGGTCAATATTATTTGTCACCGCAGTGAATTTATCGTTACATGTTCGTAAACTTATAACTGTCTCATTGCATGATAATTAAATATAGTACATTGTTTTATGCACAAGAAACTGAATTTTCGAATTTTTTTTTAATATTGTTAAATATCACTGTTTCTCTGTTGTGATACGACTTCAAATAATTCAAACCAAAGGATTGTAGACGAACGCAGCAATACATTTTGTAAATATCAAATGTAACATACAACATTTCTTCCAGTTAAGGCTTGTTTTTAAACAAATAATGAATGTTACTAATAAAATATGCATCTTAGTAACTAAAGAATTCTAGGAAACGGTTTAAATTGCTATGCCTAACATCGACGTATCAAGCTCAGTAAATAATAATTCTTCCGTGTAATAATTTTCCTCTCTTATAATTTCTCACAAATGGTGTGCGTGTTTTTCTTATAACAAAGCCACATGAGACTATCTGCTGAGACCACCGCGGGGAATCGAACCGCTGATTGTAGTGTTGTAAGTCCATCGGCTTACGGCTGTACCAGCGGGGAGCTTCTTATAACGAATTCACACTTTATATCTAGTAGTTACGTTTATGACTAGGTAAATGACGTGGCAATAAGGTCCTGAACTTCCCCTAGTTTAGTAAATTCATAAGATATCATGAAATGCAATGCTTGAGTAACTATCCAGTCGCTTCATTATACCATGTGATGTACCATTAATCTTGTGTCACAATGATGAACAAACCTCTCATTTGATAACCGACACCAGTATATGAAATTTACTGTGGAATTTCAAAATGAATTTAAACTTTCATTTAAATGTATTTCTGTTGATTAAAGTTCAGCTTGTTTTTACTTTAATTGCTTTCATAGAAAGACTTATACAGGTCTTTAACACAAATGTGAAAGTTTTATACCTGAATCTATTAAATTCAGTTTCGTTCTTGTTCTGATAAGACGAGAAAAACGTATGTGTAATAAGCTTTTCTTCATTCAAACAAAAAATATCTAACATTAAACGTGTTTTAAAAACGTGGAGTCAATTAATTCTGTAGAAACTAATGTACACATGTCAATAGAAACCATTTCTAATACTGCTAAGTGTTTTCTTGTTCCTGTGGTTGATAAGTTTTCTATCGTCCTTAAACTACTTTATCTGAGTGATGAGTGTTTGTAGTTAACTTCCTCAATTCTCATATTACTAAGCATACTTAGTCTCAATACACGTCATATGTGTTTTAGGAGTACTTAGCCTCAATACACGTCATATGTGTTTTTAGTTCTCTGCGTCTCTAAAGCTTCTTATAATTTAAAGGCAACGTTCAAAAATTACAAAAATGTTTATCCGTGGGACAGTGGTAGGTTTACACACTTATAACTCCACAACCTTGGGTTCGATTCCTCGCAGTAGACACAGTGAATAACATAGTGCGACTTTGATCTGAAACAAACAAATTAATTCCAAAAAATCTTTAGTTGTCAACAAATATACCTGTTCTTCAAACTTTATAACCTGTATTGTTATGATGACGAAAAACCCACTTAAATAAAAAATGTATCTCAGAATGACTGGTATTAACACTTTTATTGGTAAACAGAGAACATTGTTTAAACTTTCCTATCAGCTTATTAATAAAAGTGTTAGTACCCATACCAACTATTCTGAGATACAAAGACTATATTGGTTAAGCGACCAGGTGTTTCCAACAAATCATTCTAAACTCGTGTCTTTCTCTAATTGGAACAATTCACGTGTATTCATGGATGCTCAACATGTACGTGATTCGGTTGTTCTGAGACACCAATATTCTTTTTTAAGCTTCTGACTTAAGGAGTCTAGAAGTTACAGTCAATGAGCCAGGATTAAATTTAATGTATAGTTTCGTTATTCCTCTCCTCAGAATTTAGTAAATAATTAATATTTCCGTATTACTTCGTAAACAAATCCTTCATCTCAGAAAGATTTATAAAGGTTTTCTCCGTTCTTGATGTTGCCACAGTTTGCATTGCTGAATGAAAGACATGAATACCAACTTGAGGTAT
This sequence comes from Carcinoscorpius rotundicauda, assembly GCA_011833715.1. NCBI lineage: Eukaryota > Metazoa > Arthropoda > Merostomata > Xiphosura > Limulidae > Carcinoscorpius > Carcinoscorpius rotundicauda. The sequence goes on along the minus strand of CM022395.1, from coordinate 46,955,901 downwards.
TTTTTATCACATGATATCTTAAGCCAGAATTTTAATGAAGTATATTTTAAGACGATAAACAGCTTTCAAACAACTGTTTAAACGTCGTACACTGGCATGCTAATATAATCCCAAAAGTCGATGAGTTATACTTTTTCTGGTTGCTCATTTTTCTGTCGTTAAGTTGAAAATTAACATGGAAAACTTTTCTAACCACACGTTAAATCTCTAGGATCAATAAAATACAATACATGTTAACTGAAGTTGGAAGTTAAAGAAGAACTAACTATTTCACCACCGAAAATTTTGTTTTTAGTTAACTTTATTGTTATGGGCTTATCAATGCTGTGACCGTCACAGATAAAGAAACCTGATTTCTAGCGTAATAAATCTGCAGACTTGCCGCTGTGCTACTAGAAGGGATGTCACTAAAAGGAATGGACAATCTTATGACGGTTCAGGTTAGACAATAGGCTGATGGTTCTGACAAAGACAAAATAAAATTATGTCATATACTACTCCACTTGAAAGATGAAAGCACTCTTGTCTAGACGTTACAAAAAATCAAACACCGAAAGTTTGCATATCTTATCTCAGCTCCTATTAGTATTATTACAATTTGTCTGTCAGCTTAACAAGTCTAGTCTCTCTGGTATTTAGGTATATTTATGTGTATACCCGGGTGGATCAGGTACACTCGACCTCTTCCTCCTTCCGCAACTTTGTTGGAGTGACCAGATTAATATATATTTCGATTTAAATATAGAATGGCTGGAGTGATATCATAAATTTAGTCAGGTCCTTTTCAGGACAATGTCCATTTATATTCTTCTTGATTTTTTTATTATTATTACTTAATAAGTCTAGAACGTAGGTGGCCTGTTTCATTTTATCTATATTATAATACTACTATTATTATTTTAAATGATTTTGTCTTAAAGATCTAATGTATAGATTTAACGGGGAAAGGTGTTTATGTCTCTCTTTATCACATATGCAATACCTGTCTAGTTCTCATAACAACTCACTTTTTCGCCAATTTTTATGAAAATATTATATTGCACTCTGTAAAAGTCTGTCTGGTATTGTTTGTGTATTTGAGTAATTATGCATGAATTTTGATGAAATTTGGTTAAGACTATTTTTATTGGTGACTGGTGCTGTCGATTGGCTGACTTTTCTAAATGAAAATGCTGTGTATGAACCTTAGGAATCTCTGGTCCTGCTCTTCAGTTTAAACATACCTAATCCACATAAAAAAGGCATAACTAAGTTTTCTGATTAAATGTATTTTACTTTATTACTATTTTTTAACGTACAGTGTAAAAATTTGAGTTTGAAACTTTGAAGTTATAATATTTCTAAATAATTTTTACTAAACATAAAATATTTCACGAACAAGGTACTAAAGTTTTGTGAACGCGAGAGAATGTTTCGTAAACTTTGAATAAAAATTATAATTACAGCTACTCATACACTTCTCAAGAATACAGCACAATACACAAAAACAACATAGATAAATTGTACATTCTTACTAAAAAACGGGTTTTCTAAGTTTCAGAATGGTTTAACGAAGTAACCTATTTCTAAAAATAACTTAATTTCAAATTGCACTTACATACCTTTATCATATTTGTCAACTTAGCTTAACCGGTAACTTTTAGAATTTTTTTATTATTTAAGTTCAAGTTTCAAACAATTTTAATTTTCCTAAAACAAATTAGCTTCATCTAAAATATACTTTGAAGAATAAATATCAAGATACTTTCCAAGAGATGGCGTAACTATAGCATCTAGGGCGACAGTTAATAAAATTATACAAACAAAGTAGATAAAACGAATTCAACTATAATATAATATTGTAAATTGTTAGACTCTGATACAGTATATATGCTAATTAGATCTTTTAAGAGAAATATGACAAGACATAGACTTTCGATGCGTTTATATTTTCGTTTGTTTTACTTATATTTTGTTACTTCTCTGTTGGTGTTTGGAGAGAAAAACTGTGCTTATGATCGTTTCTTTGTGCCACTGGGAGGCGTACTTTATTACGTTGAAAAATACATTTTTCTAAATTACCTCCAAAAACTAAAGTTTCGAATAATGCCAAACAAATAAAAAACAACAACTTAGATTGCTCAAAATGTTTGTATCGCCAAATCAGTCATTAAAACTAAATCCTATTTAAATGTTTCTTCCTGACGAAACCATGGTAAAAATCAATAAACCACTTCCGTCTTCCTGACGTTACTTGACAATTCAAAACAAAAATTATAATTTACTATCCTTCTACACATTAAAACGCAAATTTTCCTCATGGAATTTTTTTACGACATAACGTTAATAATATTTTCTGATAAAATTGTAAGTGTATTAAAACACAATATTTTATATAATTAAAAAGTTCATATATATAAATGTAATGTAAACGCAAACATTACGTTAACAGTTAAGGACTGGTGATTGTTTTCGTCGTGCAGCGTTTTGTTTAAGAATAGTTTTGTGTTACAAAGAGATATAAACGAATATAACAGTGTTCTTATTTGTTCCGTTGAGGATATCTCAGTACAAATTTTCTTTCAAACAGTTTTCTAACTTTTTCTTTTGTAAACAGTATTTTACTCTGTCGAATTAATTCACAAACATAATTACAAAATTTGTGTAACTGTACTTTAATATATTATTTTAAAATTTTGTTTTATTAGTTCAAAGATTTTGAAAAATCTAAGCTTTATTAAAACTAACTGTTTTAAATTCATTGTTGTCAACTTGTGTATATCTAATACCACAATTTACACATTATATTTTATTATTTTATATACTTCCATAGCTTTTCCCCTTTCTCATAGTCATACCTTTTATTCTGTTTATACGTCTGGTACAAACAAGTTGTTATTAATTCTGAATAATTCCATTTCACGTTCTTTTGTGGAAACCATAATCTGGGCCATCGAGAGTCTAAGCTTATCTCATATATCCATGACAACCGCACGATTTTAGTAAAATAAATAACACAAGAACTAAAGCTGACGTTTGGTGAATGCTTACCTTTTCCTTCTAATCTTTGATTCCTGCTGTCATGTGTATTTGTTTTTCTGAAAATATTAAACTTCAGGGGGAAACGTTTTCATGTTAAATCGCAAAACAAGTTCCTTTATTTGTACAGATGTAGCTCTGGTGTCTTCGTGACTTGAGATCTACGGCTGATGATCTGCATGTTTGACTGGTTGAATCGATATCTGTGTCTCACAAAAATAACATCTTATATTATTACTTCTCTACATAATGCAGCACACATTGGGAATGTTAAATTTGGCATGCATTTGTAAACAATGAACATGTTTTTGTAACACGAAGAAACACATAGAAGTTGGTAATGAATTAAGAACTGAGCCTCAGTATCTTGTACGTTACAAGAGTTCGTTACCATGAAGGACTTGGTAGTCAACAACATATGAATCAATTAACGATTCCAGCATTCCAGGTAGAACGAAGCACAAAAGTAAAATTCTACTCGTATTCACAGGGACTCGATTCCTGTTATTTTTCGAATCCCAAACAGAATACTTCTTTCTATTCTAGATTCCAGTTCCGGTTCCCTTTTTATATGTTTGTGCTTTTAAACCATTTTCTTTAAATAATACATCAAGGCTTTCCGTTAACTTGAAAACAATTGAACACTTCTTATATTTTAAGGACGTGCAAAGATGGCTACTTTTTTCACGAATCTCCAGAATTGAAAACGAACTTTATCATTGATAAAATGTCGCAATACAATTCCTACAGTTATTATCTTATCATTCTTAACTATACCAAGTAAGTTAATTTAACAAGAGAGCGAATTTGTAACATTTCAATATCATTCACTTAAAAAAGTTTGAAATCAACCCTTTAATACTTAATGTAAAACAAGCAATAGATACACATCAAACATAACAGCTTCACTTCTATATTGACTAATCCAGTGCATACTCGGCATAACGCCATAAAATCCATTTTTTTTTTCCTATTCTGTTTGGTTTAGAATATTTTGTAGTGTATTAGTTTTTAAAAAAAATTATCTTAGACTCAAGTTAGCTGCTATATAGCCGCCATCTCTTATACATAAAATGTACTATTCAATAATTGATTTTTAAATAGTTATTAACTTTCATTAATACAGCATGCCAAAATAAGTTAAGTAACTGTTTAAATATCATTAGCAATTAACTAGTAGGTTATTTATTATGTGCTAAACAAAACTTTTTCTCGCTTTCTTCTTCATATTTGCCCTAAGGATAACCGATTACAAAATAAGCAAATCATTTTTTGAAAAAAAGGAAACTATTAGGATGACCATACAAAACTTCCATTTTTTTATTACTTTTGATGTAAAGGTTAATAACTGTTAAACGCCAGGGAAATACTGTAATAATAAAAAAATAATGCTAAATAAATACTCAAAACAGTGAATCATGATTGTCAAGGGAAACTCTCACATTTATTACATGCTGTTCGTTTCAAACGAAAACTAAAACACGTGGTAAATTTAATAAAACGTTACAATTTATCTGAGTGTGCAACAGTGAACTATTTCTGGTAAGTAGATTTATTTATTAGTAGTTATAGAGTCTGGTGTTGGTATTTCATTAATACACAATAAGCCATCGTGTAATCAAATGTAACTTTCACCTCCAAATATTATTTGTAAAAACATTAGACTTAAAGCCAAGTGATTTAACTTGTTTTATTTTTTTAAATACGCGACCAGATACTTAACATGTTTATGTTGTCGATGCGCATTTATGGTAATAAATTTTCACAGTTTGTCAGTTCAGTGATTTTAGTTTTATTGAAAGTAATTAATGTTTTCATATTAACTGAATTTAAAACTTTACTTTAGTTATTGCGATCAGTCCGGATATTTCACGGCAAGGTAGTAACTTTAAAGGTTTGGTTTACCTTGAATTCCGCGAAAAGCTCCCTAATTTAACAATGGAAAACTAAAAAGGAGGCAACTAATTATCATCACCCACCGCTAACTCTAAGGTTACAATTTTATCAACTAATAGTAAGGTTAACCTGAAAACGCCACTACAACACTGTCTCTCAGCATCATTGAACAACATGAATTAATTTCATACAGGTACAGAGATATATAACTACGAGATTTTGTATATATTTATTTTGAAAACATATTATAATTTATATTTTCGCTACGACGCTTAACACATGTATTTAATTTCTATTCCATTCGCCAGTAAGGATCGTATTTAGCTGCTTAACAGTGTGTCAACCTATTTTCATCTCTTTCAGTTTGTTTGTTTGTTTTTGAATTTCGACCAAAGCTACTCGAGGGCTATCTGTGCTAGCCGTCCCTAATTTAGCAGTGTAAGACTAGAGGGAAGGCAGCTAGTCATCACCACCCACCGCCAACTCTTGGGCTACTCTTTTACTAACGAATAATGGGAATGACCGTCACATTATAACGCTCCCACGGTTGATAGGGCGAGCATGTTTGGCGCGACCGGGATGCGAACCCGCGACCCTCAGATTACGAGTCGCACGCCTTAACACGTTTGGCCATGCCGGGCCATCTCTTTCAGTCCACCAAGTAATAAAATATACTAATACCAGTTACCATGTTTACTGTAGTATTTTGCACTCCGAGGGATTAATGTTTCCTAACTGTAACAAGTAAAGGTTTTAAGAATAAACGGTGTTTCAGTCTAAATCAGGTATGTGAAACTCCTGCTTAAAAATATATATATGTATTCATTTCCTTTTCATTTTAGAAATACTAAATTAATGATGGAAATAAATTTTCATTTATAGCATTTAATCAGATTCAGATATAAACACTTTTAATTGTATATTGAAATTAACATGAAAATAACCATATTTGAATAATACTATTTTCAATGTCGTAGCATGTGAAGTTTGCTTATATGAAAATTCTGAAGATATAATAACCACTTAAAGAAAACAATTATATTTAAATGTTATTTTGTACAATTATATTATGTCTAACAATAACAAAATAAGACAAAAGACACATGCGAAACGCGTACAGAATGGCATCATTATGATTTTCTGCTATAAGGAAATCAAAAGTGTATCTTTTAATTTCTTGTAAAAAGGAGACTATCAGAAAATTATTTAATTTTTCAATCAAACCAATCTTTTCTTGTTCATGAATTAAGGTGTAATGTTTTTTGTATTTAATTATCAAGTGTAATCAAATGTCGAAGGGGAAATCTAAAACCTCTATTGTGTTTGACGCTTCGCTGAGCGAAATGTGACGTTATTATGAAGTTTACTTGTGTTTTTTAATTTTACCAGAAGGTGCTCGAAAAATATGTGATATCCAACCTTAATATTGAAACAACAGACTAGAAAAAAAGTTATTTAACACCATCCACCACCAACTCTTTATCTACCCTTTCTCCAACTAATAGTGGGAAAAACTGGTACATTATAATGCTCTTACGGCTGAAAGGTTTGCGACCCGCAGATTGCGAATCGAGCGGCGCCGTGGTAGATATACGTTGCAGTTTCTGTTAAAGTCAAGCATATATTAACTTTTCAACCATCTGTGATGGCTGTACGTTTATACGTGTTTAAGTTAAATATATTTGTTTGTTTTGAAATTTCTTGCTAAGTTACGCAAGGAATGTATATGCATAACCATTTCCAATTCTGAATGATATACTGAAGAAAATGAACTAAATTAACAGTACCCACTGTCAAGTTCTGGGCTGCTTTTGGCCCATCTCGTGGTCCATTCGATCGTCATTCACAGTGCAATTGTGGTAAAATAGCGAGAAAAGTGTTGTTGTTGTAGCGGATTGAGATCTATAAATCTAAACATTCATAGTCCTGCCATAATAACCATTAAATGACACCCAACACTTACATTGAAATTCATACAAGAAATGCAAAACTATAAAGTGTGTATATTTTTATATGAATATGGGAAAATGTAAAGTATGGAGCGTATATTCAAAAAATTTAGTGCTTTTTATAACATTTTGATACTTTAGTCAAATAAAACAACTACTATAATCACGCATATTGCACTTGACAATATAATATAAATCCATTATAACATATATTTCGAAACTACTTTGAAAATAATTACTTTATTATCAAAACTGGAATCAACAAGTGCCATCAGTACAGATTTCCTAAGAGATAAGAAATATAGAAAGGATGTGACGTGAAAGAAAACATATAAGTTAAGTGTAAGATAATACATTAACACAAATAGAAATCTGGGTACATAACCTAAATCCCACAATGTCGCGAATAATAATCAATTTGTTTAATTATATTATTTACTCTTTGTAAATATGGTAGAAATTATAATTAATCCTCACTTACCTCTCCTCTCTCCTACAATATAGTAGTAATAATGATTAATTCTGAATCACCTCTCATAACCTCCACAATAAAGTAATGGTAATAATTAATTCTGAATAACCTCTTCTAGCTCCTAGAATAGAATAATAATGATAATTAATCCTGACCCACCTCTCTGAACTCCAACCATATAGTGGTAATGATAATTAAACCTGACACACCTCCCCTAACTCCAACAGTATAATAATAATGGTAATTAATCCTATGTGATCTATCCTAACTTTCAGAAGGATTCAAATGGTTAATCATAACTAGATTTTGCCAAAGAACATACTCAAACTGTAACATAACAGACTCCTAAAATGCCGGATTAAGGCTCCATACTATTGAACACGTCATATTAAGATTTTAGTTATGTATTAATAATTCTATTCGCGTATGTGTCCTTTCTCTTACACATTTATTGTTCATTTTCTTTTTTTTTCTTCACAGCCATTTTTGTTTTTTCTCCGTTAGGGCTGTGGTATTGATTTCTAATGGATTTTTGACGTGATGCATTCAATAACAAGATTTCTTCTAACAGAGAAAAATACGTTAGAAATGCGCCTAATAATTATAATTGATCAGTGCTTACATTTTTAACCGATGGTCATTTGATTTCGACTTCTTTATTTGTTTAGGTATTATAACTGGTCACGTTTGACCCTTGATATGAACATAGATAAAGCTCTAATCTAAAAAAATATTGCATCACAATCAAAAACAAAGAACTGTACTAAAGTTATCTTATTAGCTGCCCCCCAGTGGCTAAGCGGTATGTCTGCGGACTCACACGCTAAAATCCGGGTTTCGATACCCGTGGTGAGCAGAGCACAGATAGCCCATTATGCAGCTTTGTGCTTAATTCTAAACAACCAAATCTTATTAGCTAAAATGTAATTATCGGTAGTATTTTATAGGGCCCGGTATCGCCAGGTGGGTTAAGGCGTTCGACTTGTAACCTGAAGGTCGCGCGTTCGAATCCCTTTCGCACTAAATATGCTCTCCCTTTCAGCCGTGGGGGCGTTATAATGTGACAATCAATCCCACTCTGCGCTGGTAAAAAAGTAGCCCAAGAGTTGGCGGTGGGGGTGATGACTAGCTGCCTTACCTCTAATTAGAAACTGCTAAATTAGTTATGGTTAGCGTAGGTAGCCCTTGTGTAGCTTTGTGCGAAGTTAAAAAAAAATGTTCTATGACCACATTAAAGTTATATTATTAATTAGAGTTCAATGTTCAGTGGTATTTTAAGGACTGTACTAAAGTTGTCTTTTATCGAACAGTAATGTTCAGTGGTATTTTGTAATAAGCATGTCAATGTAGGCTTTCAGGCCATAACAGGAAATTTTGAAACTCTTGCTTTTGAAGGTTTAATTTTAACCATATATATTATATGATAAGTCATTTATCTGAAGAATGTTGTGTGTCCTTACTAAATATTATCGTGTGTTTCTACCGAAATCTATTGTGTGTTCTCGAATGTTTAATGCTATCCACGATAACAGTGGTAGTACATATATTTCTATTGCAATGCTAGTTTTGATTTCTCAATTCAAAATGTGTAATGTTCGTACAGAGACGAAGGTATAATAATATTACAATGATAGAAAGAAAGAATGTCACAAACAAACGGTCGCCTTCCTTTTCACGTAGTTTGTGTACTTTTCTTTTGTAGTGGGACAAGTCTCGCGCATGTTTTGTTAGGCCTGCTTTTGATCACTGTTTTCTTTCAATTTTCTTAGAATTTGTGTTGTACAGTTTGATCTTGTGTACACTACATAAGTTATCTACAAGTTTTACCTGTAATTTACTGAGAACACAAGTACGTATCCACGTATTCTGCACGTGCCACTCGCCCTCGCAAAAAATACTCTCATTTTGTCTTCAAATTCAATCACTTACTGGTTTGGTGACCCTTTTGTTTTGGTTGTTTCTTTCACCTACTTTTATGACAGTGTTATACGTTGATGGAATAGAGGTGTTATGGCGAATTACAAATTTCAAAGTTATTCATATTCAATTACGTATAAAAATACGTAATATAAACAATAATAAAATGATCAGTTTTACATCATTAAAAAACAATATTCTGACATAAAAATCCATCAGACGAGCAAACACGAGCTGATCAAACTTTCAACATGCCTTTCACGTTTCAATTTTCATCTGTTCAGCATGGTCTACAGTTTGTAATGCGTACAAGTGTGTAAGTTCCCATAATTTTTCACAATTTGTTTAGTTGTAGGTTTAAGACAACCTTTTTACTCATTTTTTGTGTAGCATGATGTTTCCACTTCTTTTTTTCTAAATATTGGTGTAATGCAGTATTAAGCTTAAACAAAGGTACTCGTTTTGTGATTAGTTTAATTTTCAGTCTTAACAGTAAACGACTTTTTCATCCCTTTTTTACTTCTTATGCTTAAGGTATAATGTTTAAAAGTTGCTCAAGTATTTATAAAATATGCATTCGAAACTATCGTATTATACAAGAAAAGCTAAGATGTGTGTTCTATCATCGAGTTGTGTAAAATGCGTGGGTTGATGCTATGCTAAATATCCAAAAATCCGAACATTCAATTTATTTATAATGTAACATATTATTACAGTAGTCATAATTACTTCTCAAAAAGTTTTGTATATGGTTTAAGAACTCACCATGTATATACTTAAAACATATGTAATAGTAAGGGTGATTGTAGGAAGAGGTATCGGCGAAAATAGTGTCGTTAGGGTTGCTTCCTGTTGTATGCTTTCAACATCCACTTCTAAATGTTCTTCCACGCTATTTGACGTTATTAATTAATGAATACTCTCCAATGAAAGGTCTTATGGGATGAAGTAGGAAATGAGTATAAGTAAGAAACAGTTCTTCATATCTGTGTTATGGTGACTGTTGTTGTATCAACTTCAAACGAGTTTATGTTTTATTGCAATAATGGCGGCCATTTGTTTTCATTGCATTTCTCCTAAAAGATTACTAACACACTCTCCGAAATATATAAGACGTTTATGTACCCTTCTCCACACTATTTGTATATTGCGTTATAGAAAATTTAATGTGTTTTCTTATAGTAAAACCACATAGGGCTATAAATTGTGTCCACTGAAGGTAATCGAACCCCTGATTTTAGCGTTGTAAATTCGAAGGCTTACCGCTGTCCTACCGAGAGACAAAAAATTTAATATAGTTTTTTGTTTGGTGTAAAGACGTACTGCTACCTACAAAGCTACACAAGGGCTATCTGCGTTAACCGTCCCTAAGTTAGCAGTGTAAAACTAGAGGGAAGGCAGCTAGTCATCACCACCCACCGTCAACTCCTGCACTACTCTTTTACCATCGAATGGGATTCACCGTAACATTATAACGCCCCCAGGGCTGAAAGGGCGAACATGTTTGGTACTTTTGCTTTTACTTGAGTTAAAATTGTTTTTATCGTTTCACTGTGATTATCATTTTAACAAAACAAAAATGTTATAACTTAACATATTATGCACAAAGTATTAAAACACCTACAGTAAAAATTCTTCAAACGTTCTGGATGACCTGAAAAAGTATAGTTGCTACTGAAATGTTCCCCACTTGGACAGCGGTAAATCTTTGGATTCACAACGCTAAAATCAGGGGTTTGCTTCCACTCGGCAAACACAGCAGATAATCCGATGTGACTTTGCTATAAGAAAAAGTACACAAACTCTACTGAAATAGTTTATGTTTAATCGTAGGTAATAATGTACTTGAATAAGCCAGGACATTTGCTTCTAAAATTCCTTTACTTTGCAATATCCTCCCACAATAACGTTAATCTGTTAGAAATCGCATCAAATCTTTAAATTAATGCGATCGTTTTTTTTGTTTAAACGCAAATTTTCACAGTGGTTACGTACGCTGTGCTCATCACAAAAACACCAACCCTGTATTTTTGTACTATTCGGTAAAGAGTTTATCCCTGCCCCACCTGTCTACAAAATCATGCGAAGAAGTCCATGGTCAGTTTCATAGTTTTCGCACAAACCTGCACAAAGGATAACAGCGTGTAGCCACCTCTAATTTTCAACTAATAAACAAAAGAAAGGAAGACATCAAACAAATAACGCCCCTACAACTTTGGGGCTACTACTGTTTGATTAAATGGCAAGATTTTAACGTATCTTTTATCTCACCCACACTTTTTAAAGTGCAAAGTGCAGATTTGTGATAACATTTCCTAAACCATTAGCCGTCAGATTCACAATCTAAGCAAGATAAAGAAAGATTGTGCTAATTGAAAGAATACGACAACCTAAATTGTGTTGTTTTGAAAGACATTACCACTTAAAACAACATAATTTTGAAAATATGCAATATTAATTACCCAATTGGCCAACTTTAACTAATAATGCACAAAGATATTACCATTATATGTATTTGTTTTGTAATGCCAGATTATACTGTAATCTTAACGTTCAAAATATATTTCTGTCTTACCGCTTTTCTTCAAATTTTCAAAGTAGATCTTATAAGAGGCATAGCAGTTTTTTATTTTTCAATATGTTTACTTGAACTTAATTTTTTCTTCAGATATCTATTCCTCCTCTAAACGTTCACAGTCAGAAGACAGAACTTTAAGTTGCTAATTATCTTGTAACAGTGAAAAGCTTTTTAAATGGATAATGATATTTTTGAACAAAAATTATGTTTACTACCTCAGGCAGTTGAAATGTGGTGGTTTATTTTAGACTTACGAAGAAAGTAAAGTATAGATGTCTCTACAGTGTAGAACAGTTTCTTACCTCAGGCATCTTTTGTTTCTGCGGTAACTTTCACAAAAATCGAACTAGCTAAGGTTTATAGATTGTGGATCTTGGTGAATCCGTATATGTGTATGTGTGTGTACTTTTATAGCAAAGCCACATTGGGCTATCTGTGAGTCCACCGAGAGGAATATCGAATCATCCAAGACGAGATAAACCCATCATTAACTGTTTAATCTTAAACGATCTGTTTTATACGAGACAAATTTCAGTAGGTCACAGTTCAATTTGAAATTTCAATCGAATAGATAAATGTATATTTATATATATCTTAAAAAGATTCTGTCCTGAAGTTTCAAATAGCAAAGACATGGCCTACCATGCAAAAATACATAATTCAAATTATGGTTTTTGTCAACATTAAAATTATGAAAAATGTACACATGTTAATGTTTTATTTTGAATCCTTCGTGAAAATATATTTTTTGCAATACATGCCATCTCAAAATAACCTAAAATTTAATTAATTTTATATAAATTTTTAGGTCGGTGAGATTTGGAAGGAATTAAAGAACAACAAGTGAGGTTAACGTCACATGAACATGTTTCAAAATATTCATTCGTTAATGGTTAATGGTTTGTTTCAGATAAAAACCACATTAGGTTATGTGCTGTGTACACCACGGGGAATCTAACGCAGAATTTTAGGGTGGTAAGCCTGTGAACTTAGATGTGTCCCACCTGGCATAACTAATCAAGGTAATGAGCACAATTCTCCCATTTTATCTAGTTACGTCAACTACAGTTATGGTAAAGCTACGACCGCTTACAACAGGATACAAGCCCTCTGTCAAATTGTTATGGTCCTGACATGGATTTTGACTACCCTTGACATGCTGGCAAGGTGTGTTGTCAGTGTGTATGTTCAATGACGGGATTCGTACCTACAACCTGCAGATTACGAGTCGATTCCCATAACTACCATGGCGTGGCGTAACAATTAAAGTATAATTCACATTATGTAGCTTTAAAACCCAGACTGTACCGATCACGTAATGAGACGTTAATATAAATTTACATGTTATTGACATCTGTATTTTCAACTAGACAATACGTTATAATATTCCCAAACATTTCATAAACAGCACAGCCAAAAGTGCTCAAGCAATTTAGAAACAGTGTTGGCCACAATGTTATTAGTAGCTGCAGACTACGCTTTTATACGACACTTGGACTCCTAATAACTTCGTAAAGATTCATTAAGAACTGAGCAACATCTCTTCCTATCTATACTAAAAACGTCTAATGAAAGCTGAAAAAAAATTAACATCGGTTCTTTAAACAAAATTCTTGCCATCTTTATATATGTTTCATTAAAACTTGAACATAAATTACAGAAAACTAGTCCTTTAAAAGTGCTATATCTTTAATGGGTGATAGTTCAGTAGAATTAAACTGAAAAGATGATGCTCTTCCACGTTTATTAATACTTTATCATGGTATTATAATGTCGGCACTAACATGCTTGTCTTTATGTCTTAACTTTTCTTCTTACGAGTTGCGAAAAGAAATAGAATTTTGTAAAATTCATGATTTATAAATTTATGTAGTATCTAAGCCTGAACCTAAACATTTGTTTTTATTTTGTTCCATGAAAGTCTCGAAAAAAACCTTAATTTATTTAGAGTATTGAAAAAATTGCTTCACGGGGTAATGTAAAACTCTTAAGAGAAAAAAGAATATGAAAAAACATTAGTTTTGGTAAAGGTTAGATAGCTAGCAGTTTGTAAATCACGGATTTATTTCTGCATCGTTGGTGATGTTTAAGATCAATTTTAATCATTAAGTTTAAATTTAAATAACAATACAATATTTTTATTGCTTTTGTAATTTCAATTAAGGAGTTAGATAATTTTTAAGGCACAGTAATTACTTACAACATTTCTTTATTTTTAACCACGAACATACACATATGTGCTCATATTGTTAGCGTGTTTTTATGCTAAATATCACCAAAAAGAAGAACCCGTTGGCGTGCATAAGCTAACACCTTGAACATGGACACCATGTTAAAATACACAGGTTCGTTCACTCTATGGGAGTCACCTGATGAATTCTGCCAGTATTCAAGAAATGAACGACAAGTGTTCCTGTCAAGGTATATCTATTGGTTTACAAGAGTTCAAGTCCATTTCTCTGACTTAACCAATGCTGGAGTAGAAACATACTGCAATTAATGTAACCATGCAGTAGTATTATAATCATCAGGGTACTTACAGGTAAACAACTATGGTCAATGTCCAACTTAACCCTGTTTCTTTCATAAACATCAACTTACTTTACTAATTTTACCTGCATGAAATTCTGGTTATTTCCTAAACTATACAAAGAAGTTAATTAAGACAATCACCGAATGTATTAACATTTAATGTGTGCACATAACCACATCTGTATCACCCAAAGGGCATCGTACACTACAGAGTGTGTGCCATCACATGTATAGCACACACACAATCATGATGCGTACAAGAAGAGAATGCATACCACGTAGACATACATATGCTCACATTCATAATTATTTGCACAAATCGTAATATTACGGTACATACCTACACTGATCATATAGATACAGGATATCAACAAATGTAGACATCCCTTCTAATTAGTGGGTTCAGCTATTTCAGCCACGCCCATTGCTAACAGTTGCACAAATTCAAGCATGCAGTCATGCAATCTCCATAGACAAATATTGGCCGTAGAATGGATTGTAATAAAGAGATCAGTGACTTTCAACATGGCACTGCCATAGGATGCCATCTTTCCAACAAGTCACAACATTTCTGCCCTGCCAGAGCTGTCATGTTCAACTGTAAGTGCTGCTATTGTGAAGGGGATAAGTCTAGGAGCAACAGCTCAACCACAAAGCAGTAGAGCGCACAAGCTCACAAAATGGGACCGTCTAGAGCTGAAGCGCGTAAAATTCGTCTGTTCACAGTTGCAACACTCATTACCGAGTTCCAAACTGCCACTGGAAGCAACGTTTGCTGAAGAACTGTTCGTCGGGAGCTTCATGAAATGGGTTTCCATGACCCATCAGCCACACACAAGCCTAAGATCACCATGCACAATATCAGGTGTCTGCTGGAGTGGTGCAAAGCAAACCGACATTGGATTCTGTAGCAGTGAAACATGTTATCTGAAGAAGAGATGACTCACGCTTCACTATCTGGCAGTCTGACGGACGAATCAGGGCTTGGCAGATGTCAGGAGAACGCTACCTGCTTGAATGTGTACTGCCAACTGTAAAGTTTTGTGGAGGAAGAATAATAGTCTATGGCTGTTTTTCATGGCTTGGGCTCTTTAGTTCCAGTGAAAGAGAATCTTAATGTTACAGCATACAATGACATCATATAGAATTCTGTGCTTCCAGCTTTGTGGCGACAGTTTAGGGAAGGTCCTTTTTGTTTCAGCATGACAATGTCCTCGTGCACAAAGCGAGGTCCATAAAGACATGGTTTGCCGAGGTTGGTGTGGATGAACTTTACTAGCTTGCAAAAAATCCTGACCTCAACTCCATTGAATACCTTTGGGATGAATTGGAACGCCGACTGTGAGCCAGATCTTCTCACCTGACATCGGTGCTCAACCTCGGTAATGCTTTTGTTGCTGAACAGAAGCGAATCCTCACAGCCATGCTCCAAAATCTAGTGAAAAACCTTTCCAGAAGAGTGGAGGCAGTTATAACTGCAAAGAGGGAGCCAACTCCTTATTAATGCCCATGGTTTTGGAATGAGATGTTCAACAAGCACATATGAGTGTGGTGGTTATTCCTATTCCTACCTTTTTTTCTCACTTTTTTAGGTGCACCAATTCCTGAACCTTAATATTTTTTTAATATTTTTCCACTTTTTAATGTAATAAAACTTGCTCTGGTGGGATATGTTCAATGTTCTATCTATGATATCATACATACAAAAGTATGTTTATGTTTGTTTTCCTTTTGTGTAGGTAGTTAATTAATCCATGATTTCGATACACAAAAGCCTTTTAGGATTGTATTCTTTTGTATTTTAATTCACCTATATAGCTAATGAACGAAACCCTATTGTCTTCTCATGCAATTGTAGAATGAGGGACCAGTTGAGTAAAGAAAAAAGCATACACGTTATAGGTCCATATTGATATCTGATTCCTCTGGTGTCATATAAGCAGACTTTACAGTACCTATATTGCCTACAATAATTCAATTCACAAAAGTATCTAGATATTTTATGGTAAGCGTAACTAAGTTTGATAAATTTGCTCTACCTGACTTGTTGTATAAACAACAGAAAGAATAAACCAACTACACATGAATCAATGTTGGACACGCCCGTAGTTAAATTGTACAGAGAAAGGTTTATTGGAGCATGCTCATTCCTACCTTGTTTCCTCACTTTTTGGTGCACCCATTTCTACACTTTAAATGTTTAAGATATCTTTTCTACTTGCATAAGACAGAGGTTTTAAGAATAATGTGAATATTAGTATTTTGATATTTTTACGTTAATATTATGAAAGTATTATGTTGACAGTAATACATGTTTATTTATTCAAGGTCAAAGCTATAAAATGGTCTAATCAGCTCTGCGCCCGTTGTTTGATAAACCTTCAAAATTACGACTGAGCCACAGGGTGACATAAAAACGTAAATGTCCATGAATGTAACAGACATAAACTTCGTTTAACAGATTAAAATCTGATATTATCACTGGACAAAGTTCTGCTTTTAATCAAGCAGTAAAATAATTACATATGAAAATGAGAATCTTTCAATTACAGGATTTTTCATAATAATTAATTTTGTTGATATTTACATTGAAGTATGTGTAAACCTGGAGGTATGGATAAAGATTTTTTAAAATTATTATTAATGCACGTGATGACATAATAATGGTTTACATTTACTACCGTCATTTGGAAAGCTATGTTATTATCAACTCTTTGCCACGTTATTAATTTTGTCATGCGATAATTGTTGGAAGAAGAACTAAGGTCATCAACAAGTATTTTGAAACATAATGAGCAATATAAACTGTGGCCTGGATCTGTAATCAACTTACTAAAGAATGTTACACACTTTTAATGAGGCTACATGTTTGGAAAAGAAGCTATTAACAAGCAAATATTGCTTTTGTTGTATAATAATCAGGTCAATGTGATAAGAGGATTTTATTTTAGAAACTATGAACAACTTGGATAAAAGTAAAACATTTTGTATATCCTAGAGAAACATTAGTTCTAGACATATAGAATGCATCTACTGGGTTCTATTTAGCGCTTGGAGGCGCAGAATTTATAGCTTCATAATTTTCATACGTAATTTTATGCTATTCTACGAATGATGAAGCACGGTGTTAATAAAATAAATAGAAACGACTGTTGCAGCGAATTGTGATTAATAGTTTTAAATTAGTTTCAAAAGTAAATGTATTAAATTTGTTTGACTAAAGTATAGAAACTTTACCATTCAGCTAATAAGAAAAAGTAGCACTAATCTTGAATGTGTGTGTGTGTTTTTCTTATAGCAAAGCCACATCGAACTACCTGCTGAGCCCACCAAGGGGAATCCAACACATGATTTTATAGTTGTAAATCCGTAGACTTACTGCTGAACTAGCAGGGGGCTACTCTTGAATTACATATTTTGTTATTTCAACAATTGATGTGGTGCTTCGTAATAAAAAATAAGATATAAAGAGACCTGAGGTTTCCACATTACGTTAAAAAACACCTTTTGTTAAATAATTTATTGTTTAGAATACAAATGACAATTATAACAAAACAATATCAAAATAGATATAGAATACTGTAATAATGAATGAAGCAAACTGTGGTAGTTTATTACACACAAGAAAATGATCATGCTGACAGAATCAGTAATATAAAGCGTTGAATGAAACAAAATTGTGGTGGGTTATTGCACGCAAGACAAGGATCACACTAATAGAACAGGTGATAAAGAACGATGCATGAAAAAACTTTGGTGGGTTATTATATATAAGAAAATCGTTTAATTATCAGAATGAATGAATTATTTAAGTGAATGCTGCAAACTGTGTAGAATATTCTTCCACACAAGAGATTGACACTAACAGAATAAAAAAAAATTAGACTATCGAGTGAAGCAAGCTGTGGTGGAATATTAACGACAGGAATCTGATCGTGAGAAGTAATAACGTGATTACAAAATGAAGTAAACTGTGTTGAGACATTACTCGCAAAGCAAGAGTCTGACATTAACAAGATAAAAAATTTAGACCATCGAGTGAAGCAAGCTGTGGTGGAATATTAACCACAAGAATCTGATCGTGAGAAGCAATAATGTGATTACGAAGTGGGTTGAGACATCACTCACAAAGCAAGAGTCTGACATTAACAAGAAAAAAAAATTAGATCATCGAGTGAAGCAAGCTGTGGTGGAAATTTAACCACAAGAATCTGATCGTGAGAAGCAATAATGTGATTACAAAATGAAGCAAACTATGTTAAGACATTACCCGCAAGGCAAGAGTCTGACACTAACAGAATCAATATAAATTGAATAAATGGGAAGGTTTTGTCGATCGCGTTCATTCAGCATGTTTCTTAACAACTGTCAGAACGTCGAGCAACAAATATACACACATTGATTTACACACATAAGAAGCAGAGTCATTCTTCCAAATTATTAGGGCCTTTGGGAGGTTGATGTCAAATAAGTTCCCAGAACAGAAGTCATTTCTAGAGATGTTGTGTTCAGAACAAGATGACGTCTCCTAGGGTTTCTACCTCATTCACTTGATTACCAAGTGTATAAAGACTTCTTCACAACCCGTGGGATTTGGAATTAATTCGTTCCGTAAGTTAGTACCTGAGACTCAATTTACCAAAAAGAGAAGAAATCGAAGGTAAAGGAAATGAAAATAAAAGAATTAAAAGTATTCCTGCATCAGCCATTGATGAAAAAAACACAACTGTAACGAATTTTGATTTACTTTGATTGGAGCTAATTACATTACAAACGTGTGTAGTGCCTCATAGAATACTCTCATCATCAGAAGCTCAAATTTACACTAAATTTATTTGAATATGGCAGTCAAAGATTTTACCTTAAAGTGCATTTTAACAAGATAATGCCAGGTATGACACTACCGTAGAGCGTTTCTGTGCAACTGACACTGTTACAGGAATTATATTATTAAATGCAATCTCTATCTGATGCTAGAGTTTTTTTCAAACAAAAAAAATCTACTCTTAATTTCAAACGTTAAATAGTAAATTCAGCTGTCTTAACTCTAGCATCAGTTGATATATGTATACATATACGTATGATTATTTGTAAAAGCTGTAAAGAAAAATTGTTTGCCTAATCTTGTCAAAAGGAAGTTTTGTATTTTTTTTTTAATTTTTGCACAGCTAATATGAATGAAAGCATGTGGTATCTTTTCAGAGCTTGATCAATAAAGTTTAAGCTAATCTCAGATTTGTCATTGTCTACCAATCTAACTGCGTGAAAGACTGGTGTTAGGGTGGGAATAAGGAGAATGTTTTCTGTGCTGTAGTTAGACAGATTCATTATTCAACGTATCTCATTTTAACCCATGCCCTGGTAGCTATCCAACGAAGAAAAGTTCCACATCAATGGGAAATGTCCACGCTTGCATCGTTCATCTTTTCTACTTAACCATATAATAATGGATGTTGCTTACACGGTCTAGCACAGAGTTTTCTTCAGTCTCCTGCCGTAACAGATTTTAACTTGAAGTGAACTCACAAAGAACGAGTTTTCTGTGCCTTGTAAAGTGCTTGTTAATGTTTATACTGTCCTCATTAAAACGGATGAATTATCGATATTTCTATTTTTCTCTATTAATGTAAGATTGAAAAAAAAAATAATTGGTAATCGTGGTAGGGGAGGGTAACAAAGTTGATTATCTGTAACTATTCAATATTTCTTCAGGAATATAATTCATGTTATTAGATATGACATTAGACTTTGGAAGGAACATTTCGCTCAACGTCGTGTTTTATTTCGGCACTGAGACTGATTTTACCGTGAAGAGATAAATATCGTGCAATATCTTGTATGATCAACGAGTTTTATTGGATGCTTTGTCACTGACGTCAACAAAAGACCATCATGGGCTAGAAATGTGTAAAATCTCTCTAAAATCAGCAAAATAAAAAAAATGGAACTTTTAAAATGCAAAATGCTCAAAGAAACCGTTAAAATTTATATGTGTGTGTGTGTATGTAAAATTTACGTCTTTATTTGTAAACGCATTTCGATTTGTATAATTTCGGAAATATGTTTTAGTTTTGATAACCATACAAATGTTTTAGATTTTAGAAATGACCAGTAGGATTCGAATACGAACGATGTTACAAAATATTTCCCGCACTTTAAACTGTGTGTGCGTTATAAGTGTGACAGTCAATTTTCTAGCATGAATAGTAAAAGATAGGATGCTGCTGACTGGCTACTTCCGTTCCGATCAATATTTCAAAATGAGGGACAGTTCCAGATAGCTTTATTAACTGTCATAAAAACAAAAATACATAATACATTACACATAAATATTAAGTAAGTGGGCCTGGCATGCCCGAGCGCGTTAAGGCGTGCACTCGTAATCCGAGGGTCTCGGGTTCGCGCTAAACGTGCTTGCCCTCCCAGCCGTGGGGGTGTATAATGTGACGGTTAATTCGTTGGTAAAAGAGTAGCCCAAGAGTTGGCGGTGGGTGGTGATGACTAGCTGCCTTCCCTCTAGTCTTACACTGCTAAATTAGGGACGGCTAGCACAGATAGCCCTCGAGTAGCTTTGTGCGAAATTCCAAAACAAACAAATTAAGTAAGTGTATTTACGCCCGTATGAATTCTACATTCATGTTTTATTTTTATAAATTATGTTTCCTAAGATTCACAATTTGTATTTTGCATTGATCCGTATGAAGTTTCAGTGCTTTTCATTGCAACGCATCTTCACTCTGAACTTTAGCAAGAACAACCATTATTTTTGTTTCATTTAAGCCTTTTTTAACACACTTCATGTTCTCTGTTATCATTAACAGTTTTGTACAAGATAAGAAACACGAGTGGAACACTAATAAAAGTACTGTTTCAAGTAAAGAACTGTTTTTGCTCTCTATACTAAGTCTATTCCATATTTTCCTACAGGTGTTCTCTCTCTCTGGATTTGAGTAATGTTATACACCCTGGAGGATCAGGTACACTTTGATCTCTCCCTCCTTCCTTCATGTTCATGATCATGCAACATGAATAATTATAGTCACCACTTTAGTCAAAAAAACACCATGACCTTTTCATGTACAGTATCGCCATCGACTACATAGCGCCTGAAACTAGACTCTTACAACACTACACAGAAATATAAACAATACCTGGAAAGTCCGATGACTTCTATGGCGTTACTAAACTAAATTTTTATACCTCACTCTTTCAATTATACTGGGCATTACCCAGCTTGCCCCTGAAGAAAAAAGTCCACTTTTCGAAAGTGCCTGGATTATAAGGGTTTATATTTCAGTTTTATCAAGACTTTTTGGACCTACGTGTTTTTAGCATACCATGAATTCTACTTTAGGGTTTGAGTTCACTCCACTCATTTTCAGGGCAATGCCATGTACTATTCTCGTACATTTATCAACATGAGTTTGCCCTATCAGTGGAAGGTCCAGTTTCATGATGGCCTTTTTCTCTCCCTTTTTAGTATTATTTTATTTAGTTTTTTAAATTTATTTTTGTGCTTAATATATATATTGATCGGGGAGAGGTGTTTAGGACTATCTTCATCATGTATGACGTACCTGTCTAGTTCGCATAATAACTCCTTTTTCATCCAACTTTTATCGAAGTACGTTATTGTACTATGCAGAAGTCTATTTACTATCTTTGGTATGTTTGAATATTTGTGTATGAAAGATGATGTGGTTCTGGGAACTTTGTATGCTGTTGTGAGTAATGTGCTTCGTATTGTTTGTAGCTTGGTTTTGATTATTTTGTCGCTACATTAATCCAAGCTGGAGCTCCATAGTCAGTTACTGGTCTGATGTATGTTTTGTAAATTTTTTGTCTGTTGATGCTCCACTGTTCTTCCAAGTTAGACTCCTAGCACAGTTGGTTCTTTGCCAAACTTTACTTTTACTTTCATTTCCATGGCTAATACATGTTAATATTGAGTCATAGGTTAGACCGAGAAATATTGCCAAAGTGATAGTCTGAAGTAACGTTCCATTCATATGTATCTCCGTCTGTACTTTTGTGTGCTTTGTCAGTTTGGTATATACAGCTAGTTGTGTTTTTGCTGTATTTATTTTAATTATATAGGCCCGGCGTAGCCAAGCGCGTTAAGGCGTGCGACTAGTAATCTCAGGGTCGCGGGTTCCCATTCGCGTCGCGCTAAACATGCTCGCCCTTCAAGCCATGGCGACGTTATAATGTGAAGTTTAATCCCAGTATTCGTTGGTAAAAGAGTAGCCCAAGAGTTGGTGGTGGGTGGTGATGACTAGCTGCCTTCCCTCTAGTCTTACACTGCTAAATTAGGGACGGCTAGCACAGATAGCCTTCGAGTAGCTTTGTGCGAAATTCAAAAACATTTAATTCTATAGTTTTGGCAGTATTCACTTATTCTATTTAACTGTGACTGTATGTTTGTGGCTACTATTGCTGGTATTGAGACACTTTTCCAGACTGTCACATCATCAGCGAACCGTAAAGAAAATTCATGATAAGGAGTCTTCAGTGGCATATTGTTTACATATATGATGAAGAGTATAGGGCTAACCACTCCTCCCTGAAAAACGCCAGCTTCTGAAGTAAAGTACTTAGAAAAGGTTCCCTCTACATCTACTCTGCATTTTCTGTTTTCCAAAAAGTTTGATAACCAGCTAAGAATTCCACTCCGTAGTCCCATTTCATGTATACGGAACAGTGCCATACAGTGTCGAATGGTTTCTTAATGTCAAGAAAGCAGGCGACACTACACTGTTATTTGTTGAAGGTATCTATTAATTCTTCAGTTAGTCTGACTAAGTGGTCAGTTGTTTGTTTAAACTTTCTGAAGCCATTTTGTTCTTCAGGCAATTTAGAGGCTATTTCCAAGTATGTGGAGAGTATACTACTAATTATTGGCTGGCTCTCCTTCTTTATGTAATATTAATATATTAGCATACTTCCAAGAAACTGGCATGTATGCAGAGGATAATGATAAGTTGAGAAGTGCTTTTAGGCGGTCAAATAATTTTGGAGAGCCCTTTTTGAGGAGGATGGCGTGTATCCCATCATCATCCAGGTATTTGTTTTTGTGTTTCGTATTTCTTCATGAAGTTCATGTATCCATATTTATTTTGTGTCTTCGTAGTTGGTTATGGGTTTTGTACTTGTTTCATATATACTTGCTTGGAAAATTCGTTCAAATTGTTCTTCATTGTTTATTATATAAGTTGTGGCTATGTTGTAAATATAAGTATTCATATCTGAATCAGCATTGTTTTAAATGTATTCTGTAGTTGGTATTTGAAAGTTTTGGCTTTTTCTTTATTATTATAAGCTATTGTATTATTATAATCAAGTGTGCGATATTTTCTGTGGCTGAATTGTCATTGGAAGTCGTCTAAGGTATGTCCAGAATTTTCTAAGGCAGTTTTATCGTTTAATTTTGAAAAGTTGTTTCATTTATCGTGTTTTACTAGTTTTATTTGTGCTTTTATGTGATTTCTTGTATTGTGTATGTTTTGGTTTCTTTGTCTCTTGTTATCATGAACTCTCTTTGATTTTTGATTAGAGTTATAATTTGGGTGTTTGGTTTTCATGTGTTATTTGTTGTTTTATGGTTTTGTTTCGTTACTGTTTTATTTGCCGGTTTTTGAAGGCACTGCATTATTGTTTGACAGTAGTTATCCAATTCTACATGGCATTTACTCATTCTAAAACGTTATTAGGTAATTGATTCTCCAATTCCTTTTAATAGTCTTGCCAATTTGTTTTATTGTGATCGTTTTTTTTCTTTTCCACAGGTTGCATGTTTATGGGGGGCAAGATTGAAGACGCAACAAATTGGTAGATGGTCATTATCCACAAATTTTCCCACCTGAAATTTAATTAGTTTATGGCTCCTATTGTATATGCTAAGACATAAATCTAGTATGTCACTGGTGTTAATGGCATACGCTGTATGTGTAGGGGCATTATTATTCAGTAGGGCTATATTATTATTGTCCATAAACTGTAATATGTTTCTTCCATTGTTGTTTGTATAGTTATAGCCAAAATTAACATTTTTGCTCTTTAGGTCTCCAATGACTATGGAGTTTTGGTTGTGGGAAAAGATGTTGTTGAGTAAAGTTAAGCCTAGTTGTTTATTTGGTGAGCAGTAAATTCCTGATATTGCCACTTTTGTTTTATTTATTAGCAGAATATCTACAGTAACATGTTCGTTGTTACTGCTCATTCTGACTTCTGTGGCTGAGAGGTCTGTTTTGTATCGCATCATTATGACTCTATTTTCATCATTTTCATTTATTCTGTCTTTCCTTATTGTTGTGTAATTTAATATCTTAAATCTTTTGTTGTTGTATATTAATGTTTCGCTTGATATCATAACGTGGAGGTTATGTAACGTTTCTTGTGTAACGTCTTCGATCTCGTATTTCTTGAAAGCTATTGCATCTTGAATGTTGATATATACCACTGAATTTTACATTGGCAATAGGTATTTTGGAAGTCCTGTTATTGTGTGGTATATGAGGTATAATTTTTTTTCAAGATGGTAATTAATATATCATTGCAGTTGTTTGGTTTGGTTTTGTGTAATATGTTATAAATTCTGTGATGATGTTTTTTTATTATACAGGGTGGTCGCTAGAAAAGCGGAAAATTTGTCAAACAGCTATTTATTTTTACAAAGAATAACTTTTAGAAAGTTTTTTAAAGACATATGTTATATTACACTCATAGATGCTCAAAATTATTAAAATCATGCATTTTAATCATGATATAAAGAAATCAAAATAGAAATGAGTGAGCATGCATTTTTCTTGATCTCATCTGATCCTCAAATTTTCCGCTTTTCTAGCGACCACCCTGTAGTAGTAAATTGGCTTGTTTCGTCACTGTGTTAGTGCTTATTTCTGAAAGTTTGGTATTGTTTACTTGTGATTATTGTGTATGTATTGAGGTGTTATATTCCTGTGTGATATTACTTTATTCTTACTATTTTTGTGTCTTGTTTCCTTTCAGCATTTGTGCATAACTTGTTTTAGATGTTTTACTAACTTCTGTTGTTGTGTCTTTGTTTGTTGCGAGTTTGTGTTGGGTTGTTCCTTTTCAGTCGTTGTTGTTTTTATATCATATATGCGTTGTTTTATTTGTTTGTATTTGTTGTATCCTTTGTAGGTGCTTGTGTGTGTTTGTCCCCAATTACAGCATTTAGGTGTTTCTTGTTCCTTTTTACATTGTGAAATATGGTGTTCCCCGCCACAACCGCGGCACATCGGTGTTGCTAGGGGTGCTGTGGAAACGTTCTCATATCTTTGACAACTGTAGCATTAAGTTACTAAAGCTGCGCAAATTTTTAATTGTTCGACTTGGTATTTTTGGCACCAGAGCATTATTACATTATTTATAAGATTTGTGTATGTTGTAGTTGTCATCTAAGTCAACTCGTATTACATTTGTTGGTGCTTGTAGTTTGTTTGCTTTTTGGAAATTATTCGTTGTATTATTCTTTTTGGTGTGTTATCAGAGTTTGTACCTCTCTTACGACTATAGATTTAAGTTACAAAGTGCTTCCTGGTAAATAAATTTCAATTTTAACAAGTTTAAACAAGTCTTCCAGCCTTCCTTCACTAGCTTTTTAAGGTCAGCGGGCTATTGCTGTCGAAGAAGGACTTTACCCCTAGGCAGACGTTTTATACAAACAATAGATGCTAGCGGTTCTGGTGTGTAATTATGCATTGTTTATTTTGGATGCTACACGAGGGGTATCTACGTTATCCGTTCCTAATTCAGCAGTGTAACAATAGAGGGTTTGTTTTTCATTATAACAAAACCACATTGGGCTATCGGCTGTGTTCACCGAGAGGAATCAAACCCCTGATTTTAGCGTTTTAAATGCGTATAATTATTTCTGTCCCAACGGGATACAAGACTAAAGGGAATGCAAATAATCATCACAACCCGCCGCCAATTCGTGGGCTACTCTTTTACCGCCGACTAGCGGGATTGATGATTACATTACAACGGGTGAAAAGGGTAAGCTTGTTTGGTGTGATATGGATTCGAGCCCACAACCCTCAGATTACGATTCGAGCGCTTTAACCACCTAGGTATGCCGGGTCACGCAAGTGAAAACAACATTTCTTTTCACAAATGAATATATTTCTAAAATTATTTCACTAAAGAAAAATAACCCATTTTTGGACGAGATAGAGTTTCTGGATTCGTATGTAATTTTTTCCAAAAGTTTTAGTTACTTTCAGGTTAAATAAAAAATAACAATTTACACGAAATGTTGTTTTTCATTACTTAAAAAATAATACAACACTTTTCCTTTTAAGTAGTTGTAACTTTTAAAAACAAGAAAACTATCTAAAATGAACATAGGAATAAATACTTCTTTTAAACACAAATAAGTTTTACAACTCTAATGTTCGCATTTCGTTGGGTTAACAACAATGAAACGTGAACCACATTTTTAGGCGTGGTAAAGCGGTTAATAGTGCAGCTCTGAGTTTTTCTTTTCGAGTTAAAAATAGTTAGCTCATGGCATCATCATCTCATGACCGATTTGAGATCTAATTACAGTTTTGTACTCAGGAAGTCTAACCCGTTTGATTTATGTAGTTTAACACGCCCAAGGTCTCATAAATTACTTTATTTCAATTCTGGCTCAAAGAATTCCAATTTTAAGATGAGCTGGTAGAAGTCATCATAGAGTAATAAAATCGAATAGCATATACTTGTGTCAACCACTTGGTATTGCTGATGCGCTAAAGTGTAGCTAATAAAGAGGGAAATAAAGGTATTATAGATTAATTTATTCTATTTCTGTCTGAAGGAATTTCAAGTGCCGCGGATATTGAGGCTTTCATCATGTTTTTTATATGTGCGTTTAACAA
Source organism: Carcinoscorpius rotundicauda (assembly GCA_011833715.1). Lineage (NCBI taxonomy): Eukaryota > Metazoa > Arthropoda > Merostomata > Xiphosura > Limulidae > Carcinoscorpius > Carcinoscorpius rotundicauda. Next base: position 46,928,652 of record CM022395.1, on the reverse strand, counting down.
TGTGTCATTTGTACTTGTTTTTCACGTAATGTTTTATAGCGTTTGATTTATTTACATACACAACCTTTTTGTCAAATGAAAAACGAGATTGTGGTTACATACCTTTTAGTTTGATTTATTACTACGATTCCTGAATACTGGTTCTGACGTAGGTCAAAATCTACAACTTAAAACTACTTGCTTACACAGATTACTAAAGCTGGCTAGTATTTTCATCAGTCGAAAACCGTAATGTACACTAGTTATATAGAGCCCTGATCGACCTATCAGTGATATAGATGTAAAATTCTTTTTCAGCTAATAATAATATAATGTGACTTTTCTTTTTAATACGAATAAAAATAATTTTTATTTCAATCTTACTAGATTATTCTAATAGTTAAAGAAAAAAAAAACAATGTAAACGTGTACATGTAAATATATATTCACGGTTCGGTATAGCCAGGTCTTTAGAACTCTCGAATCGTAACCTGATGGTTGCGTGTTCAAATCCTCGTCATACAAACCACTATCGTCTTTTCAGCAGTTATAATGTGACCGTCAATCCCGTTTTTCAGGATAGTTATGACCACTTGCCTTTCATAACTCTTACACTGCTAAATTAAGGATGACTATCGCAGATAACCCCCTTGTAACTTTGAGCAAAAATTAAAACAAACAAACAATTGCGTACGCATCTGATCTTGTCACCAAATGACTACATATTTTGTAGCGCATTTCACATTATCAGGTATTTAAGTATAGCCTGTGGTTTTATCAACCAATATCTATTATCCACATCTATATCTGTCGCAATAAACTTTTACAAAGGAAATGTCATTCTCTAAGCCACACGTAAAAGATGAGTGACCATACACTGAATTTTAGTGCATAGTTGCTGAGTGGATAGCTCTATCGATGAGCGACAGGCCTTTATTAACGGACGGTTCCGGATTTTAAGCTAGACCCTTGAGAAGAGTGGTTATATAGGTTCCGAGGTGATCAGTCAAACGGGTCTGTACCCACTAGTTAGGACTACCTGATGAAAGAACGTTTTTTGTTTTTTTTATGTTCACTCTTGCGCACAATTGAACGTCCGCACACAGAACGCAACGGAAATAGACCCTGTGGAGTAACGGTTTCCAATATGAACTTCTTTCTTGAAAGGTTTTCATGATGAATGGGTTTTGAACATAGACCTAGATATGGTGTTTGGTTTACTTCCGCCTAAATCATCCCACAGTTGGTAAATGTTTCGAAAAGAAACAAATAACTCTGCTATTTAGAAACAGACATACTAAAAGAGAGGCATAAGGCGATTTAGATCCTAACCGATTCTAGAATTTCATTTTGTGTTTCATGTAAAAAGAAAGCATAGTTGCATTCTTACTAGTGTAACATTATGAAACTTTGTAAAAGAGACACCAAATTAAATGTAAATTAGATAATATTATCAAGTGATAATATTGTGAAATAATATTAGTGTGTGCTTTCTTATAGCAAAGCCACATCGGGATATCCGCTAAGCCCACCAAGGGGAATCAAACCTCTGATTTTAGCGTTGTAAATACGTAGACTTACTCCCATATTAGTGGGGGGGGCAATAATATTAGTAGAAAAATAAAATATTTGTAACTGTGAAAATGTTTTCTACAAAATTTATTGAAAGGTGTATTAAATATATATAAATTATCGTACTTATAAAAGCAAAATGATCATCAAACCACGTTTCATTGGGGTGATATAGAAAATATCCTGCTCATTATTTGCGTTACGAAACATTATTGGAACATGTTTCTATTGTTTCTGTTCTTCGTTTTCGTTCTAATTTTATTTTTGTGCTAAATAACGAAATTTTTCAGATAAATTATTTCTTTTTTGGAAGTAAAAGAAACAGGTTTCTTTTCATATAAAAGCGGATTGAAAATTGTACAAGTAATTCGTTCCAGACCGAGGAATAGAAATGTTTCATTGTAAACGCATATTCTAAATTTAGCTTCTTGAAGACTTAAAACTTGTTTACATATGGATCTAGTTTATTTGTAGGCATGTACAAGAATAACATTTAAAATCTGTCGTTTCCTCTTGAGAGAAAAAAGAAAGGAGTGTATTACAATTACGCAATGACTTAATGACAATATTGAGACACTTTCTTAATAAGGTTAACTTCAGTAAAATGTTTTTCCTTTAATAATCTTATGGTTTTTCTCCGTATGCTGCCATTTATTACATATTTTTCGTTATTTTAAATTCTTTTGAAGTTACGATGAAATTAAACCTTTCAGTTAAACATTTGCAACAACAACAAAAACCATATTGCCTTACACTTAAGTGTAGTTATTATAGAGGACAAAAGTTTTGCCCACTTATCCCTAAGCTCTTTCCGTAACAATTCTAACACTGTAATATAACTAGCTTATTCCACATGTTTCAAGACACGTGGCAAACACTTGACAGTGTGATTGCTTTACGCAAGAGGAACAGAACGAAGTCTTCCTTGAAGTAAACTCTTTTGGAAAAGCAAAATATAAAAGCATAGGATATGAAACCAAAGTACAAGATATTTGGAAATCAGAGAAGCACACTTTCGATACTATTAATCTATCTTTTTATAATATGTGAATATAAACCTTCATAATTTACATAAGTCAAGCAAATAACAAAATTACAAGATCTAAACAACATTGTTATAAATTTGCTATTGGATCTTCCATCTTCGGTATACATATATTCAAATATTGCACTGTTAAGTTGAGAGAATTTAGGGATCTTTATTCTTTTAAACTGTATTCGGGTTGGACATTTCTCAGCTACTATATGCAAACTGTAACACAAATGTGGAAAAAAATTTTCATAAATATTTTCTTAAAAATGTTGAAAACGTCGTGGAAAAAAAATGTGATCCAAATAGCAATCTCTACCTGTCTACTACGCAATGTGATTTGAAGCTTCATTTCTCTCCGTTGTAAAATAGAATATGTAGCAGGTGACTTGGATCTTCATTTCTCTCCGTTATAATATTGAATACGTAACAGGTTATTTGAGCTTCATTTCTCTTCGTTGTAATATGGAATATGTAGCAGGTGACTTGGAGCTTCATTTCTCTCCGTTGTAATGTTGAATACGTAACAGGTTATTTGAGCTTCATTTCTCTTCGTTGTAAAATGAAATGCGTTTCAGGTGACTTGGAACTTCATTTCTCTCTGTTGTAATATTGAATAGGTAGCAGGTCACTTGAGCTTCATTTCTCTTCGTTGTAATATGGAATGGGTGGTGACTTGAGCTTCATTTCTCTCCGTTGTAAAATAGAATATGTAGCAGGTGACTTGGATCTTCATTTCTCTCCGTTATAATATTGAATACGTAACAGGTTATTTGAGCTTCATTTCTCTCCGTTGTAAAATGAAATATGTAGCAGGTGACTTGAGCTTCATTTCTCTCCGTTGTAAAATAGAATATGTAGCAGGTGACTTGGATCTTCATTTCTTTCCGTTATAATATTGAATACGTAACAGGTTATTTGAGCTTTATTTATCTTCGTTGTAATATGGATTAGGTAGCAGATGACTTGAGCTTCATTTCTCTCCGTTGTAAAATGGAATATGTAGTAGGTGACTTGGATATTCATTTCTCTCCGTTATAATATTGAATACGTAACAGGTTATTTAAGCTTCAGTTCTCTTTGTTGTTATATGGAATAGGTAGCAGGTGACTTGAGCTTCATTTTTCTTTGTTGTAAAATGAAATACGTTACAGGTGACTTGGAACTTCATTTCTCTCTGTTGTAAAATGAAATACGTTACAGGTGACTTGGAACTTCATTTCTCTCTGTTGTAATATTGAATACGTAGCAGGTCGCTTGGAGCTTCAAATGGAATATGTAGTAGGTGACTTGGATCTTCATTTCTCTTCGTTATAATATTGAATACGTAACAGGTTATTTGAGTTTCATTTCTCTTTGTTGTAAAATAGAATATGTAGCAGGTGACTTGGATCTTCATTTTTCTTCGTTGTAAAATGAAACACGTTACAAGGCTCTCTGAACGTCATTTCTCTTCGCTGTGATATCAAGAAGGGCCCTACGTTAAGCTTTAGCCCCTTACGAAACTCTTCTACATAAATTATTTTTCAAACAGCGTTTTTTATTGAAGTTTCTTTCTACATTTTTCAGATAACCTGAGAGTTCCAGTAGTTTAGTTTCGAATCGTACAAATCGTTAGTACATTTAGGCATGTTTTGTTCCATGTTTTTGTTTTGTTTTTCTCAACTAACTAACAAGGAAGCTGGTGTACAAATAATGTAATTTCGTTTCCCATTAACAGTAAGTGAACGAGCAATCGTGTGTGCCATTTGTATTTGATCGATAACATATTATCATAGAATCTCTCATAAAGGGTCTCATTTTCTGTTTATCTTGCTCATTTCGACTTTCTTTGTAAATGACATGTTCAGCAACGTAACATTTGATTTTCTTTTTTTTCAAACTGGTAGTTTGAATTTTAAATGCGCCCATACAGATACGATTTCACTTTTATGTTCTTCATATTTTATTAACTCGTTATCGTCTTTTTACTTTATTTCCAAGTTTCTTATGCTGTTTATTTCCGAGTTTCCTATGCTGTTGTAAGTGTATATATTTTAAACAACAGTTTCATTTTATTTCCCATTTCTCATCAACTGTTTGTTTCAAGTTTGGCCCGGCATGATCAGGTTGTTAAGATGCTTGATCTGTAATTTGAGGGCCCGGCATGGTCAAACATGTTAAGGCGTGCGACTCGTAATCTTAGTGTCGCTAGTTCGCATCCCGGTCGCGCCAAATATGCTCGCCCTCCCAGCCGTGGGGCTTTGTAATGAGACGGTCAATCGTTGGTAAAAGAGTAGCCCAAGAGCTGGTGGTGGGTAGTGAGGACTAGCTGCCTTCCCTCTAGTCTTATACTGCAAAATTAGGAACGGCTAACGCATATAACTCTCACGTAACTCTGGTTGAAATTCAAACCAAATATTTTTAGCAGACTTATCGCAGGGTCGTGCGAAGTGGTCCCCCGCCAGTACAGCGGTAAGTCTACGGATTTAGAACGCTAAAATCAGGGGTTCAATTCTCCTTGGTAGCCTCAGCAGGTAGCCTAATGTGGCTTTGCTATAAGAAAAACACAAACACACACACTTGAGTAAAGTGAGATTTGTGAAATTTCGTACTATTATGCAAGTAGGTGTATTTGTATGTGTTATAGCAACTTCTGTATATCTTAAACTCACAAACTGTTTTATAACGTTTTTACTTAAATTCTATACCGCATACAACTAAATTGTTTTATAATTATTTGACTTACATTTTACTCCGTATACGACAGAACTAAATTGTTGTTCTATTATGGTTTTACTTAATTTTCTCACTGTATACAACAGAATTAAATTGAACAATATATTCCAATATTTCACCTTTTCACCAACCTCATTTATTCAGTACACTATCTCCTCTTTATGCAACTCTAACAGTTAAATTCGCAACCAAAAGAACATTTAGTTATCAAATAAATGTTATGATGATTACGCCGCTATGGTAGACGTGGACATATCAATGGGTGATGAGCCTTCTAAGTTATATTAAGATTTCAAATTTTAGAATTGAGTCTTGAATGTATTATCAACATAACGTAGAAACAGGGAAAGTTTGCTACGCTACATTCATACTCACCGTTTCAGACTGACATGACTGCATTTCCGTATTCCTGTTTAGCTCTATGGTTCAGAGAAGACAGAATAATAATATCACGTTTTGCATGAACAGCTAGTTAATTCTAATATCCATTAAGCCATAATGACGTAGTGGGCCTTCCTTTGTTACCCCCTGTATATAATAACGGTTTTGCTGTTCCTGATGTAGCTACAGTTGACGACGTCTAGCGACTTCATAACAATAAGTGAATATTTAAAGGATCTCAACAAGCTCTAACAATTACAAGTAACATAAAGAGATATCCAAATCATGTATGCCTCTAAAATCGCCGTTGCCGACAACAAAGAAACATTATATGTGCATCTATCTTTTAGTATTGGTAACAACATCCTGTTTGCAGGTTACTCAGTAGAAATGGACGAAACGATATCTTCGCACTTAGGAAGTAGAGAACAAAGAATTACATTAAATACTGCTTAAGTTCAAGTAGGAGCCGATATTAAATGGTGCTTTATATGCACAGGGGCTAAATATGCAGGTCAGTACATCTACTGTTCTTATTTAAGATGCTGTCCAGACGGAATAAAGTTGTAATCAGTGATCAGAATCGATAGAACTGTTAATATTAACTCCTGGTTAAAACAAGCTACATATGTGTATCGTAGTTAATGTTCAACACTGTAATACGTATAGTTAATTTAGAATATTGCTCTAATGTTTGCTTATAAATATTAGAATTCATTGATTAAGGGTTGGCTATCCTCCCTGATAGTGATCTTTTTGGACGTAATCTAAATAATCTATCACGAAATTCGGCCAGTTTAGAACATTTAAGTCAGTCCTAACTCCATCTACTGAGCTAACATTTCAAAATATTTTTATAATAAAATATAATAACAATTAATTAAGAATAGTACAAATAGGCGTATTAAAGACTAACTAATACTGTTAATTTAATTAACATTAAAATAAGAATGGAGTTTACTATACTTTCAGAGTACATAAACACGACGACATTTCTAATCCTGTATGATCAGTATAGAACGTTAATATTGGAAATACAGAACATTTATTTATTTCTTTGTTAGGTAACTTTGACAAGAAACAGCAATTGATTTTACCGTTATTTATTTGCAACTATATTCTCAAAATCCCATGTGCTCGTGCATGATGGATTATGTTATTTTTTATATCAAGCTTTACCCCTAGAAAATATTTTCAAACATAATATTTATTTGTTTCACATTAGACTATATGCTGTTTCTGTCGCGGAGAATTGAACCTTTAATTTTAGGGTAGTAAGTCTGTAATAATGCTGTAAGTGGATGGTTGTGTTGGCGCTCCTTTCAGTTAAATTTGTTAGCGTAAAATAATTACCTTAAAACTTAAAATAACATTCACAGAATGAAAGTTAATAAATTTATTGTTTATGTATTTTAGAATTATCAAGCAAAATCCAATTAAAATAATCATTAAATCATAAGTCACTTGATATCCTAGCATACCAATTTCTGAAAAAAATATAAAGTGAATACAGGCATTGTTTATTTATTTTATTTAATAAACATCATCATTTTTATTGTTGTTGTTTTTTGCATATTTAAGCACACTTGGTGGGAAACGGATATCCTACCTGTCTTATTGGTACATATTTTTCTTACGTTATCAAATCTACTGGTACCCACTGAAGCATTTCCCATGTTGCTAGATGCACGTCTTCTCTCTAGGCGTTCAAACTGTTCTCTATAAATAATCGAGTTTCTGTACTGTATGTTCTTTAGGTACGAGAGTTATAGAAGTGATGGGAAACAGGTGAACCCCAGAGAGTTCGCATGCCATTGAAAGCAGGTCAAGGAAATCCTTGCAAAATGTCATCTAATACAGAAAGCTGCTAGTTTCTGTCATTTATAAATGCTAAGATCTTTCTTTAGCCATAAAAATAACTGTATCGTTTCTCACAAAATGGGTTTATCCGTAAACCAATCACGATGGTTACAAGTATCCTTTTAACTCCCACCTGAATAAGGTGTAGTTTCTCTAACATAAAGTTCCAGGATTTAAAATTATATTTTATGTAAAAGCATAAGAGCATTTTCTGTACGTTAGAAAATGGCCAGAAATTCAATTTAAATTGAGGAAAAGTAATTAGTGCAATCACTCCAAGGATCTTTTAAACACAGGGTATCAGTATTGCACAATTTCTATAGTACGAGTAGTTATATAAAAAGCAATAGAACACAGATATATATTACTGTTTATGTATTTTAGAATTATTAAGTAACACCCAATTAAAATAATCATTAAATCATAAGTCACTTGATTTTCTAGCATACACAAGATAACAGTGGCAATTTATTGGACACCAGAACCGAAGAAAATGAAATAAAAAATAAGAGAAATATAAACCTGTTGATATTTAGGAGAGTAGGATTTTCGATGATAATATAGTGCTAGTTTTAGGTTTCGAATCTCCTGATGAATCAAGCTGATAAAGTGGTTAATTGTTCATTTGTGTTTAAGTACAATGAGCTACCCACACCAACGTCGAACACCAAATTTTCAATATTGTGAACTGAACAGCTCGCAGAGTCAACGAGAGGCAAATAATGTGAGATGAAAGTGTTGAATATAAACAGAAAATAGTACTAACTAGAAACCGACATCAGAAGAGAAAGTAAGTCAATATTATTATTGGTTTGCACTATAAGCAGCTGTCGAACAGTATAATGTTCAGGAAGAATGATAGCACAATTGTTAATGGTAATAGGAACACGTCTCTGGAGTAAGTCAACGCTGCTTTTGGTTGTCACCAGGAACAGCTATCAGGCGGTATAGTTTAGTGAAATTATTTTGATATTTCGACTATTTCACTTCATTTAATTTAATATAGCAAATAGATTACAAATACTAAAACTGTTTTAAACAACATTACACCCTAAGTTATTCTATGCAACACAGAGAGTCATTCAAGATTTCATGTTGTTGGTCTGGAGTATTTTTTTCCAGATGACATGTGGCGCTCTCAGAATGGTATCTCGTAGAGTGTCATGAGATTTAGAGCATTTGCTGGCTTGACAGGCAAAGAGAAGCTCGATTTTTGTAACCTATGAATTTCACTTACATAAATTTAATGATGCGACAATGATTCCTAAGATGTTATCAGATATATATAACACTTTTTAGAACGTACCTTGTTCGATAGAAGAGGAAGAATGTTATAAAGCAACAAAATAGTTATGTAAGGCAACTGGTCTTTAAAGCTACAATAAAACACACGTTAAATAGCTGAAGCAACATTTGTTTGGTTGTTTAAAGCACAAAGCTATGCAGTAGATTATCTGTGCTGTACTCACCACGGGTATCAAAACCTGGGTTTTAGCAGCATGTTTAATTAGAGAAGACTTTAACTGTATACATGTATGAATGCTTTTGTACCCTTCTTGATGACGAGAAACCCCCTTGAAATAAAAATTTATCTCAGAACAGCTGATACGAGTACTAACACTTTTATTTTTGTACCCTATATCATAATAATCATGAAATTCTAAAGTCAGAATATAGACCGACAATATAGTAAATGTATATATGCAAAAACGACTCGTTTGGGTTGAAAAAATATTTTACATAGAAAAGCGAACATATTTTCTCAACCCAAACGAGCCATTTTTGCATATATATTTCTTTACAAGTGAGTTTTCTCGACATCACTGGTTAATATTGTAAGTGTATCGTAAAATAATGTCATGGATTGTTCTCTATTTTATGACACTTAATAAAATGATTTGCGTTAAAAGTAATTTCGATTTATTGTGAATGTTTTCCAACATTTTCGCAATAATACGGTAAAAAGTTGGTAAAAGCCGTGTAGGCGTATTGAGTTTCTTGTTACTGTTGTTTGCGGTTTCAATTGACTTTCAGGTATTTAAAGCTCACGTAAGATTGTTTTTAAAAGTAAGATTGATATAACATTATTTTCTGTATATATATATATATACATAATATATATATTATCTAAATGAGGAAAATGCAAAACTCAAATTTATCGTGGGTTAAAATTTCTGTGGATAAAAAGACCTCTAGAAAGTATTTTTTTGTCTCACTCAACACAGTATTATGAGATTAATATGTTGAAATACTTTTTATATGATAAAAGTATTGTTTCTTGAGGATATGAAATTTAGATTTTGGATTTACTCAATTTTCTTTTTTTTTTTAGTTTATTTCGTTCCTGATGTGTTTTAGTTCAATATATTTAAAATTATTTTAGAAAAACAAAACCTATTTAATAATTATAAAAGGCTGTGATAGAGAGAACACTTATTAAAGATACGTTTCATTTCTCGGTTTATAAATAATTTTTGAAAGCTAACGTGTGTACAAAGAATAAACAAATGATGATACAGAAGTATTTTGAATAAGCCTTGAACGAAAATCTGTAAACATTTGAAACTCTTGTCGTTGGGTAAAACAATAATAAAATGAGAAATTAAAAACAAGGAGACGTACAAGACCTCTTTATTTGTATACCAGCATATAAGAGAATAGGTCTTTCTAGCTGTGAGAGCCACAGGTTCGATTGGTGAAGAACGCATCTTATCAACAATGCATTATGGGTAGCTCAGCGCTCTTGCGCTATGACACTGCACGTGCAAGGTACTAGCTGTGAGCTAAAGTAGATACCTGGGCTGCTGTGTGCATACTTGAGCTCTGCTCTACAAAACTAACACTTGCCATGCGCATCTTCTTTGTACACAGCTTAGTTCAACGCTAACCAAGGTGAGGCAAGACTTAATGAAGTGTTTCCACGTAGCTCGTAGCTGGGCTTTAAGATGTAAACATAAATTTATCAACCCTGCAACTTCCTCAGTCGTATTCCAAACTAGCCAACGTTCATAGGCAGTCTCTCTATCACCTGGTAAGTTCACTACGCACATTTACTTTTTTATACATTTTACCATTGTATTTCTGTAATCTATTCAAAATTATTTTTTTTATGTTGAAACTTTAATAACGCGAACTTCCAAGCGTTTTATTTTACTTTAAAGTAACAATCTAAATGTTGTTAAGTGTTGAAGAAAGATCTTTTACATATACACCATCAACTCAGAGAAACAACATAAGCATGCCATCTGGTGCCTGATGGGTAAAGTTACTGTTTGCATTAAGTTATGCTAGACGTTTCTCATTTAATGAAAATAAAAAAGGAAAATTAAGATGAAAACTGTAATAATTCGTCTTATGTTAAACTTTACAGTCTATTAACAAAAACATTTTTACATATTTTTCAAAGTTTTACATTTTTTAATAAATAATAAATTATTGTTATACTCCAAATAAGCTTTAAAATGCAATTAAACAAATACAGGATATTTATGCGTAGAAATGTACTAATTATTTCGTTGAAGATCTTTAACAAATTCACAAAAATCTCATATGATACAGAAATGATAACTTTACTTGTTAATTAATTATATTAATAGCAGCATAATATGCTCCAAATAAATCTTAGATTTCAAAGTATCACTTCCTCCATGTCTACTAAACTGTAGCAACGTTTATAAATTATTCATTAATTTTCACTAGCCTTCAGTCACTCTGACTTTTCTTATTACACTACTTTCTTAACTCTTTTACTGCCTTTCTTTGGAACACAACCAAACCTACAAACAACCCAATTTATTTTATTATATTTTGTGATTTTCTTAAATTTTTCTTGACGAGGAGTTCTACGATTAATTATCTCAAGTTTATACGTTGTCTTGCATTCTATAGTGTTAACATAATGTAGTTAAATAGTTCACAAAGTTATTACCAACACACTAATTATTTAAAAGGAAGAGTATATTAGAATAACATTCCTGCATTCATAATTAACAGAGAGATTTCTGAACCTTTTTTATGCAATATCACATTCGAGTGTTTACACTTGTAAATTGGGTAACCATCGTTCAGAAACATCTACACGTTTTACTACTGTTTTACCTGTTGGTTTGAAAGAATTTCACCCTCTTTTGTACTGAATGTAATAAAACGTTCTTATAACGAAACTGACATCGTCTTCTCATACTACATGTCATAAAGTCACTACATAATTTTTGAAACATAAAATGTAAAACGTAAAATGCAAGTTGGAGTTATTCATGATAATTAGGGTTAACAATTATAGTAAACAGATCGAAATTCCCAGGTTCTGTTTCATGAAAACATGACGGGGTCGATTTAAAGCTATGTATTCTGTAATATATTTATTTTAACATACAGATAATTATAATTTTTGTACTGGTTAAATTTTTGCATTATTTGCTTTGTCATTGCTTGGGATGAGAGTATAAAACTGAGAAAACGAAAAAAACAGGATGCAGTAAAACACTAAAAACTCGTGGAAATTATCTAAAATGTATTATTTAGAAGTAAAGTGTGTGAAACTCTTTAAACAGTATGTCTTGTTAGATATGGAAAACATTTTCCTTCAGTTCATGGAATCAAAGCCTTACTTCAATTTTAAATTGTTTTGCGAAGATAACATTTTATTAAAAATATAAGGTTAGTATGTTCTTAGCGTTTTACTTCCTTTTTACCTCCAAGATTAATATGAAGTGACTTTATCCATTTGTTAACATTTAATTGATTAATTAAGTTATACACAGCTCAGTTGAATGTACGCAAGACTTAATATTTAATTATAAAAGTAATTGTAATCGAGAACAAAAATAAAACTTAGACTTATTATAAAGACCAAAATTACTTTTTTTTGCATTTTATCATCGTCTGTAGATAAAATGGAGGTCGCAACAAGAAAAGAAAATTTCACGGAGTGATTAAACTTTATAACATCTTATGAAATATAAAACAAGGAAGAAAATATAAAAAAATAATCCTATTGAGTTATAAACATGATTTGCATTTATTCATTCTCTTAAAATCAATACATTTATATAACATTTCAAATACTTTAGCTGATTAATCTAAGAGCATGTTTACTTTCTGATGTAGCAGTTTCGTAAAGACTTAAAACTGCAATCTAAACATTTCCAGAAGCTTTATCAAATAGTGCGGATCTAATTCAAACTAACTTTTCTTCATTATAAGTTCAAAAATGTTGATCTGAAAGGAATAATAATTTATTCTTAGTTAACAAAAACAGAAGAAAAGCAGAAGAGCTTACTCTACTTTTAAAACACTCCTGGTTAGTTATCTCTTATTTCTTTATCAGAGGTATACAGAATTTTATCTCAGAGTTTTAACACATAAAGTCATCACGCTGTCACAAAAAAGCTGTAATAGAGTTTCATAAAAATATATTGTTCTTTTTCTAAATTTTAAAAATAACTGGATTTATCACTGGTTACACGTACATAAAGCTCAACAAACGTTACAATAAACTGAATCGAACTGTTTAGTTACAAACCAGAGTATTCTTTTATCATTGGCAGGTGATGATAAATAACTTTGTGTTTAATGCGTTCGATTTTCAACCCAGTCATCTAACTCATTTGATGTGAAAAAGAAAACTATTTATAAAGAAACTGCAACGAAAATTTAAAAGAAGGTTGTCATGGTTACTTGATGTTACTTCGTAGTTTCTTTGTTGTTTTTTATACAGTGTAGCAAAAATTTCTTTATGGTAGCTGGATAACTTTTAAAGATTTTATATATAAATAAAGTGTAGACATAATATTTTCTATGGTATCTTGATGTCGTTTTAGAATTTTTATACAGTATAACTTTTTAAGTGGTAGCTGGACAACTTTTCAAGGTTTTAGTGTAGACATAACTTTCTCTATGGCAGCTTGATGTTTCAGGGTTTTTAATACAGTATAACTTTCTAAATGGTAGCTGGATAACCTTTCAAGGTTTTATATATAAAGTGTAGACGTGACCTTCTCTAAGGTGGCTCAACGTTGTTTTAAGGGGTTTTTTATATAATTTACACATAACTTTGAAAATAGTGGCTTGCTATCCTTATATAATTTACACATAACCTTCTCTGTCGAAGTTTCATTTTGTTTCAGGGTTTTGTTTTATTTAATACAGTAGATATACCTCCTCCATAAAGGCGAGATATTATTCCAAGGTGTTTTTTAAGCAGTGTTGACATAACTCTTCTATGATGTTTTGATATTGCTTCAAAGGTTGTAATTAAATGTATGCGGAACTCTTCTGTGATGTTTTGATATTGCTTCAAAGGTTGTAATAACAATGCATACAGAACTCTTCTATGATGGCTGGATACGATATATAATCTTCTTTCTTAAGAAATTATTGGATTAAAGCTCATCATTTAGACAATAAGGAACTGTATTGTTTAAAAAGATGGTATACATATACATATATAATATGCAATACCATTTCGAAGATTAACAACAATGAGCTGTATTGTTTAATAAGAAGTAAATAATATATGTGTGTGTGTAACACTACTTTAATGTAGCTTACAATAATTAAAAAAACAATTTTTCAGGCTTAGTAATTTATATTTAAATCGATTTCCTCTTGTTTATACCTAAAGGAACTACTAAATGTGTAAGTTAGTACATAAAAGTACAAATAAATTGAGGAATTTAAACTTTATAGTTACATCTCAAATTGTCTTTAACTAAATACTTACAGTTGAATGCTTAGGATAGTTTTCGTTTGCTGTGGCAAACAACGAATATGGTTATTTGAAACTGTTGTTGAAAACGAAAATGATATTTTTACTTTACGACTCATGACTAGCAATTTGTAACGCATCGCAATTCCACGGACATACCAAAAAATATGTCATCATTCGTTATGCCGTCTCTCACTTGATATCAATGAATAATAGATATCCAATAGACAATTCAAATATATATTATTATAAATAAAGCTGCTTATTGAAAACTGAAAACTATCATGAACCTGCCTTAAAATTACCTTCTTCAACAACACTGTAAATATTTACAAAATTAACGTAATTCACTTAGATTAAATATACTGTCAGAACACTTGTATTTGTACTTTTACTGACAAGAGTGTGTGTTGTTATATGGTATAATTTATCTCGGACGAGTCTCCGATTTAATATGTTACGATTTAAATTTCCGGAAATTTGAATTAAGAAGTTAATTGAACAAGTGAATTATTGACACCTTTCGCTTAAGCTAGCAAGCTGTAATATTCTTGACTGGCCTCACGCCTATTATAAACTGCCTTTCTGCCAACGAATATATTTAATGTTCTCGAAAAAAAACAACACTAACGCTCGAAGTTAATTCACGAAGCAATGCTCGAAATCTACAAACATTTGTTTTCAAATATCTGTTGTTTTCCGATTAATAAGTGTTTATTACAATTATAGCTCACTAGGCTTATAATATACTGACTGAAACAACCTAACAATAATATTAAACTGTCTACTGGCACGTCGAATTATAAATCTTTAGGGCAAACAATATTTGAAGATAGGCTAGTGCTTTTTTTTCCGTTTTACCTAGGCTAAACAAAATTAATGTCTAAAATATGCTTATGGGTTACTTTTTTAATTTCGTACAAAGCTACACGAGTGCTATCTGCTCTAGCCGTCCCTAATTTAACAGTGTAAGAGTAGAGGGAAGGCAGGCAGTCATCACCACCCACGGCCAACTCTTGGACGACTCTTTTACCAACGAATAGCGAGATCGACCGTCACATTATAACGCCCGCACGGCTGAAAGGGCGAGCGTATTTGATGCTACGGGGATTCGAATCCGCGTCCTTCAGGTTACGTTTCGAACGTCTTAACACGCTTGGCCATGCCGGACTATGCTTGATAAGCTATACTTGGTAAGTAATTTGGTATAGCATTTCGATTTTACATGTTCCAGTGATGATTAGGATCTAGGTTATGCTTAGGATTATTAGATCGGTATACCTTTTTTACTTCAACTAGACAGAATTAAAGACTAGGTTATGCTTATAATACATAGTTCAAAATAATGCTTCCGTTTTACTTGGTCGAGATAGGATTGTTCTAGGTCATATTTACAGTGAGTAGATCTGTATTGTGTTTTCATTTTACATGGTCTAGACAGGATTAAGGGTTAGGTTGTATTTAGTTTGAGTTGATCAGTATATTATTACAGTTCTACTTGGTCAAGACAGAATTAAATGTTAGGTTATGTTTAGGATGTGTAGAAGGCTAGCTTTTCTTTAGGCTACGTAAATCTGTATATTATGTCAGTGTTACTTGGTCCAGATAGAATTTAAGGCTAAGTTGTGTTTAGTGTAGGTAGGTTGGTATATCGTTTCCGTTTTAATTGGTATAGATTATGCTTTAAGTGTGAGTAAGGCTGTAAAACGTTTACAGTTTTGTATATCTAAATAAGATTTACAGCAATCTTAAATTAGTTTTAAAAGTGGTGAAGGAATATGTTTGGGGAAGATATGGCTGGTGACGAAAAGTTTAAGGTTGAAAAGCCTGTCTGAAATGACCCTGGTTCAAATATCTCATACACCATGTGAATGTTTACAATATTTTCTTTAGTTTTTTATTTGTTTTTGTTTTTGAATTTCACACAAAGCTACTCGAGGGCTATCTGTGCTAGCCGTCCCTAATTTAGCAGTGCAAGACTAGAGGGAAGGCAGCTAGTCATCACCACCCACCGCCAACTCTTGGGCTACTCTTTTACCAACGAAAAGTGGGATTGACCGTCACATTATAACGCTCCCACGGCTGGGAGGACGAGCATGTTTAGCGCGACGCGAACCCGCGACCCATTTTCTTAAAAAAAGTGTAGCTAGAAAATAATATCACATATAATCATTAAATATGTAAGCAAAGTACGACGTTCAATACTACAGATACGACTTGCCCTATAACTCAATGGTTTGATATGTTATTTTACTTAAGATTCGTGTCACCACTTTCTTTCTACAAAATACTCCATCTTACGCATATTAAATAGGATCTAATCTTTCAAACTAATCTGATTACTTTAGACGCAATTTCTAGTATTTATTCTTCAAGAACTCGAACTATCAGAATATTTATGAAATCACAATTTTAACGTATTAGTTAATCAATGTCTGTAGTGTTTTACTTTTTATCTTACTTTACTTTCATATATTGTTTTCTTTTAAAATATAATGCATCGACTAATTTCTTTATTATGACGTTAGAATAGGTTTGTGATTAAGGTACACCACATCTTTCCACAAACAAAATAAACATAGGATTGGGTGAGTTAAAATAATTGTGAATACGCAAGTCCCATTTCTCTCATTCATGTGTGTGTGTGTGTGTGTTTATATTCTCGTCTGGTTCAGCGATAAATTTGGGGAGTTGTAACGCTAGAATCTAGGGTCTGCACACTGGGAAAATAAGCAACAAATTTAGCTTACTTTTGCTTTACGCAAAACAAAAACATTTTTCTGCGTTTACGACGCAGGTAAAATAGGAGAAACCCTAAGCGCCATTTAATCTGTTCTGTGTTCTTCGCTGAAGGTGTTCTGAGTAACGTTGGGGGTGGAAGCCGGATCTCTTGTCTTATACCCATCTCAAAGTCAGGGTTTCCATCCTCATAGACAAGGAGACTTTCCAGACATTGATCCAACAGTAGTCATGTTCTTAATGTTCAAATTTTATCAGTAAAATATAACAGCAATGAATTATTTTATCTTTTCTTTGCATATCATAATCAGTCACCAATCTGATTTTTGGATGAGCTTAATATCACATTCGCCATTTCAATCCTCAGCTGTCGTCTGTAGACCACTTTCACACAATATGACTCAAAGCTACGATCAAACGAAACGCCTTATGCCATCTTATGGAATCTATGCAGCAAAGATCAGGCTATAATCACAAGGAGTGACGATTGAACTGACAACTAAGTTGATGTTCTAATAAAGTGGTCAGTTAATGTATTACCTTCTTATGGAGAATGAGGAAATTCAGAAATTTCTTAATAGAACAAAAAATGCCCTGACCTTAAACATACAAGATAGAGTTATTGATAAAAACCGTACAAACCCGGACGCTTTTGAAAGCTATATTTTTCTTCTTCAGAAGAAAACCCGGTTCCCTGTTTGTTCGAGATATAGGGGTTTTATTAATTTCCATCAAGATTTCTTGCACCTACTTGTTTTTCATAACATCATAAAAATGAAGTGATTAACATTGTTTTCGAGGTCAAGCTCTAGCATGGTGTTTCAAACTGAATTGAAACTTTCAACTTTAATATTCATCTGCATTTTACATAAACTCATTGTAGATTAGAGTGTAGAAAATATATTCCTTATTCTATAAAAAAGCAAAAGAAACGTATTTTATTATATAGGTTTGAAATAGTTACAAATAATAAACATTCGAGCTGGTAATTTAACATACAAATCAAAATCGTGCTACGTAATGTGAAACCAACGTGGAAATGTCTCACATAAGACCCGAACTGGTAGTGTATAAAACATCTTTCTCCAGCTCTATGTGAATGTTTACATTCACGAACAGTTCACCAGTAAACGTGTGGGCTTATGTTGTTGAAATTTAGGATTTGATTCCTGTATGAGGGAAAAGAAATTAATGTAACAAAACTTTACATTGAGAAAAATTCTCTCTTTATTTTCTTTTACTAAAGGTGGAGTTAAAGTATTGAGAAACTATAAGTAGCATGCGACCTTGTCTGTGTTATTTGTTAGAGGCCTTGCATGGCCAAGTGGTTAAGGCACTCGACTCGTAATCTGAGGGTCGCGGATTCGAATCGCACCAAACATGCTCGCCCTTTAAACCGTGGGGTCGTCATAATGTTTCGGTTAATCTCATTATTCATTGGTAAAAGAGCAGCCCAAGAGTTTGACGATGGTTGATGATAAGTAACTGCCTTCCCTCTAACTTTACACCGCTAAATTAGAGATGGCTAGTGCAGATAGCCCTCGTGTAGCTTTGTGCGAAATTCCAAACAAACAATCTTTGTTAGAGGTGCGATACATATCGCTAGAGGAGCTGACAGAACTTCCTGGTAAGTACTTGTTTATCACAATTTACAGCTTCTTTTCAAATTTTACAACGCTTGTGACTTGTCTCAAACACTGAATTTAGAATACACTTCGTTACCTCGTGCAGATAAGACAAATTGTATTTTAACTGTGATCTTATACTTTAGATACAAATTATAGTTTTCAGGTAGATTGCTTGCTTTAATTATGTATAATAAGAATTCTGACTAATAACTTATTACGAAAACCAAAATCGTAGTTTAAAGCAAAAGCGTCAATTTTCTAATAAAACTAATTTGATAACCTATAATCAGTTTGGTAACATGTTTTTCTTTTTAATGAACCGTTGATATATCCTCTTGAAATAATAAATTATACGCTTTCATTTCTATGATACTGTAAATGATCTAAAGTCTTCTATTACTGTTCATTGCGACTACACACCTTAAATTAGAAAAAAATCCAAAATCTGCCAGAATAAAATTCAATTGTTTTGTGTTCTAATTGCAAAAACATTCGTCTCAAATACTCTGAATATCGAAGACAAGAGAGATTCCAAAGTACGGTTATTAATTCGTACACATGAGACAGCTTGTAGCTTAACTGTGATCTCATACCCGAGGGAGAAATGATTATTTCTTTCCTCATCATGCAACGTTACTTTCTTTTTTTTAATATTCTTTTAACGCCCGGGAAGGAAACTTGTAATCAATTTTGCAGAAGTCTATATATATGACATGAAGGTGTGATGTATGTCGCTAGAGAAACTGACAAAAACTTCTGGTTACTAGTTGTTTATCACTTTCTATAGTTTCTTCTCAAATACTTAAGTCTTTATTTCACTTGTAGATCACTAACTTAAGAAAACAACAACAAAAGCTTAATTCTGGTCTCCTAAAATATTCTATTATAGAAATAATATGTGATTTTGTCTCGGTGTTAAAAATGTGACTGTTTTAGTAGAGTTCATTTTTCTATTAACATTCGGATAAAATATATATTAATCGATCTGTTTTGAATTTCGCGCAAAGCTACACGAGGGCTATTTACGCTAGCCGTCCGTAATTTAGCAGTGTAAGACTAAATAGAGGGCAACTAGTCATCATCGCTCATCGCCAACTCTTGAGCTACTCTTTTGTTAACGAATAGTAGGATTGACCGTAACATCATTAAGGCCCCCTCGGCGGGTAGGGCGAGCTGAAATTCAAAACACTTCAAACGAAACTAACTAAAATCCCTCATGCTCCTCCAGACTTTTTTGAAAAAAGTTATATTTGATTATTTTCTTTACAACTTAAAAACCTACCTGTAAAATGTCAAGTCAATTTTTCAAGAAACCTAGTAGTTCAACAAAATCGGAATACAGATACATGTATATATATATATATATAGACTATATATACATACATACCTTAAAAACATAATCATTTCTTTTTTCCCACCATTAAGATGAGCAATACATCTGGGATTTTATTTACATTCCAGTACCATTTTGATTGACGCGTTTGTTCAACAAGATAATCTTAGCTGAGACGTCAGTCAGAACCACATAAATGGAAACTAATGCCATTTCTAAACGCATTATTTACCTGCAGCGTTTATTTCCCGTAATCCAGTAGTATTTAGAGTGTCAACCTTAAATAGAATCTAACTGAATATTTCGTTGCATTTCGATCAAATGAAATGTTTTATTCTTTTAAGTATTTTTTTTCAGTTTTCTCAAAATTATCTGCATTTGCTTCAGGCAACTAAAATAGGATGAAATCCATGGAGTAGATGTCACCACGGAATTGGTTTACATCATTTCTGGTTACATATGCAATACACCTAACCTTACCTATATGTGTATTCAGGCTCGGCTGTGGTGATCTTGTAAAAATGACTAAATGTTTATAATTTTATTTAAATGTACCAAAAGCGTAAAACAGGTTTGTGTAAGACAAAATGGATATTGGTTTTGTATATAAACATTTTTGGAAATAACTATGTTAGCACTAAATAAGATCGATATAAATTGTAAATAATGCATAAAAACGAATTTGATTTGAATATCATCGTACGTTGAGATTTACACTGGTATTGTCTGTCATCCAGCCAATTAGATAATGCTATGTTAATCATTTTTACTAATTACTATACTCAACTGTAGTTTGGTGAATGCATCCGTGATTTTCAGGGCGAACATCATACATCACAAAGGTGTAGAAGTCTACTTTCTCCCTGATAAAGGCTACTTACCACATGCTACAAATTTTAGCAAAATTTAATGTTCACTCAAACTTCACACAATGTGATGAAAAAAGGAAGAAAGAATGTTCTATACAGATGAAGTAATTTTGTTAATAATCAGTATGGTTGATGACAGAGAGGGGAACAGTATCACAAATATCCATGTACATTGAAGCATGCTGGTGCACCAATACAACTGTGGACTGTATATCAACCACTGTTAACACTTTGACTGCTCACAAGCAAATTATCATTAATGATGTTATTCATTTTGGAACAAGTTCAACTGAGCAGAGGATTCGTATTCCAGTAAGATACTGAAGCAGAAGGAACACACTCACAATCATGACTCGAATTTCATTAATTCATTAATTATGGGGAGTAAAACAGAAAGTTTGGAACAATATTTCGCAGTCATGCTTTGATAAACTCATGGAAGCATAAAACATGGTGTACTTATCTGTTTAAGACAAACCATAAAATACTAGTATATTGTACAACAATAGCCCGTCTTTTGTTTTTTATTGTAACAATCTGTTGCTACAGTCATTAACCGTTTATGACTTCCATGTTTATATCAACTGTACATAATTATTTCTAACATTATATGTATATATATATATATATGTATGCATAACACATGCAGTATTTCAAACATTTAAAAAAATATTGAAATATAATGTGTAATTATGTCTTCTGAGACAATTTTAAGACCACGAAGCTGCGGTAATCGAAATAACACACAATGATATATCTTTCTGAATCATATCTTATAAGATAAAAATTGCGAGTATATCACGTAAGCCACAACAACATAAATCTAATCCAAACTTTAAAGATGAACAATAGTGAGAAAACGAAAAACATAACTTTCAACAATATACATCTTAAACCTGCTTATAAGGCTTAAAATTAAAACAAAACCAATCATTACAAACCTGAACCTTGTTGTTTTAAAAACTAAGACATGATGAAATCCTTTGTAACTCACATAATAATACTTGAAATAGTTCGAATATTATAATTCAAACATACTTACTTTTTTATTTATTTATGAGTACACCGAATAATCCCGTAATCGTAATGGATACAAAAAGTGTATTTGGAGATACTGATTACAGGGTTGCTGCAACTTAAATAAAATGAATGGGAAATTTTAAGACTAAGCAACTATTGCGGATAACGTATCATATGTCAAAGTTTTCGACAATGCTATAAAAATGGCGGTAGGCAGACACGTATTCTAATAGAGTTTACTAATGAAATTCGAAGTTTACTGCATTGCTGTTCTAAGGTCTCCAAGAATAGTTTTGTACTTATAATGTTTTAGTCTTATTTTAATGCGTATTATACATATATATATCATTCAAAGATAATTATGTATATATATTAATGCGTATATCTATATATACATACACACATATATTTATATATGTACACATACATACAGAAGTACTGTCTGAACATTCATTCTAAATCTGTAAAGATACGTGATAGTTGAACCTAAATTTTAGGAGTAGTTTAATGCTAACTTTAAGAAGATGAAGCAATTAAAAGAGCAACTGGGAAATTAAGTGTTACGCACATAGTAAATTTTACTGTATTTCCAAAAAAAATATTTGATGTGCAAGTCTATACGAATAAGGATAATGGCGAAATTAAGAACGCAAATATATCTACATAAAACTCATGCTAGATATCCTCTAACTATTCCATTGTCTCAGTCATCATTAACAAAAAAAATGTTGAAGATAGATTTGTAGTTTAGTGGAATTTTTTTTTAAAGTATATCAATTTTCTTCTTATAATAATACATTTCCAAGATCTCCCAAGAAAGGTTCTTAAAATGAAAGTTTACACATCTAAAGATTGGTTTGGTTTGTTTTGAATTTCGCGCAAAGCTACACGAGAGCTATTTATGCTAGCCGTCGCTAATTTTGCAGTGTAAGACTAGAGGGAAGGCAGCTAGTCATCACCACCTACCGCCAACTCTTGAGCTAGTCTTTTACCATAGAATAATGGGATTGATCGTAACTTTATTACGTCCCCACGGCTGAAAGGGGGATCATGCGATGGGGATTCGAACTCGCGACCCTCAGACTACGAGTTGAGCTCCCTAATCACCTGGCCATGCTGAACCCAAAAGAAGCCTCGCGATTGTTAAGTGGTCAGGGTTGACAACTTAAAGTACAGTTTATACGTCGTTTTTCTTTTCAGTTTTAAATTCGTCTTTCTTGTTTGTATTTATATTAAATTATATATTATATATTTGTTTAGTATTTACTTTTGCCCCCCGCTAGTTCAGCGGTATGTCTCCGAACCTACAACGTTAAAATTAGGGGTTCGATTCCCCTCGGTGGACTAAGCAGATAGCCCGATGAGACTTTCCTATGAAACAAACACACACAGTATTTACTTTTTATTAATTTTTAAGATAAATATTAAGAAAGCATCTACATTCTTTTCCAATTTAGGCCCCGAGTACCATGGGACCAAAAGTTAATCCTATAGCTTAACTTTCAGTTGTGCTAAAACTCTTCCTTCTTAGAGAATATTGACTTAATCTCTTTTCTGATTACTACTCTATTGAAATGTACTAAAATGATTTCTTCTCTGACTGTTGGTAACCAATCAAAAACAAAATGTAAAAGCCATCACTTATCATGACAGTAACTTTTGTTTCTCATAATACTTCAAACGTTATTGACGAAATCAGTCAACCACTAATTATGCTTGTGATACTTTTATATTCTTTTCAAGTTATTCTTATAAAATACAAATAGCTGTTGCTGGCTCGATCTTTAAAGAAAAATCATTCTTATTGTGGACGATGTAGAATTTCATAAGTTGACAAGTTGGGATTTCCCACTGGAAGTCAATTTAATTTATGTTGATAAGAAACATAACGTTCAGGGGCAACATGGGACCTATTGATCCACTTCGGCTGTTACATCAGCTAAACTAAACTAAAACTGTTAAACAAATTATTTTTTTAATCTTAAAACCAGTCCTTATCATTGATATAGTTATCAAACTTTATTATAAACTCACTTAAACTTTCTGCTTCCATATCTCGTCGTTAAGTATAAAAAGATAAAATGAATTAGCACTATCAATTCCTCTACAATGTTCAAGAGAAAAAATATGAGAGATCTCAATATCTCCTCATACACTGCTGGCCAAAATCTTAAGGCCAATGAACATAAAGAAAAAAATTTGCATTTTGCGTTGTTAGATTTAACTACTTAATTGAGTAGAGCTTCGAAAGATGAAAAGATAAAAAACGTTTTTAGCATTTAATATGGAAAACGTGAACACTATGAAATTAGCCTTTATGCTCATTGGCCTTAAGATTTTGGCCAATAGTGTATGACAACCTCTCCATCCCAGGCACCATTCTATTAGCCCTCTTCTAAACTCTTTCTAACGATTCATTATCTTTCCTTAGGTAAGGAGCTCAAGTCTGAACACAATACTGCAAATAACCAGCGGCTTATGTAATGAAATTATAACCTCTTCAGACTCATATTTAATACGCCTGTAGATACAACTTCAGATCTTATTTGTCCTACCAACATAAACAGTACACTGCTTGAATAGCTCAAGAAATTGATCATTCATTACACAAAGATTCCATTTTTTATAATACTGTTCACATCTAAATTGTACTTATAATTCAAATTATGAGAATCAATATTTTGCATTTATTATGACTAAAACCCATTTTCCATTTATTAACCTAGCTCACTAAATTATATAAATCATTTTGTAAATCAGAAGCAACCTCCTTACAGCCAGCAACAACCAAGACCTTAATATTATCAACAAATGTATGTAATTTATTTACCATTTTTTCTTCTAGCAAAGGTCCTAAAACTGAGCCCTGAGGTGTACTGCTTATGAAATTAATTCAGTTTAACTGAACTGTATTTACAACAATCCTCTGCTTTAATACACTCAGCCACTCTTCTGTCTAATTAGCCAGCTTATCCTCTACATCTATGGAAATATTTTAACAAGGGCTTTATATGAAACCTTCTCAAATGCTTTCTGAAAATTAAGATACACCAAATCAAAATCCTTATCCTCATTTACATGAGCAGTAGTCCTTTTAAAGAAGGGCACGATATTTGTAAGGCAAGAGGTTTCCTTAGTGAAACCTAGTTAACTAGCCAGTAAAATGTTAAACTTTGTTGAATGAATTTTGAAAGCATCTTTTATCAGAATTTCCAAAATTTTTCCTACAGTGATATGTCTAACCACCGTAAACTTTTCCAATTGAATGCTTTGAGTTTTCATGCTTATGATCTGGCACTAAAGTGGTGGCCCGGCATAGCCAAGTGGGTTAAGGCACTCGACTCGTAATCTGAAGGTCGCGGGTTCGAATCCCCGTCGCACCAAACATGCTTACTCATTGAGCCGTGTGGAGCGTTATAATGTCACGGTCAATTTCACTATTCGTTGGTAAAAGAGTAACCCAAGAGTTGGCGGTGGGTGGTGATTACAAACTGCCTTCCCTCTAGTCTTACACTGCTAAATTAGGGACGGCTAGCGCAGATAGCCCTCGAGTAGCTTTGTGCCAAATTCTAAAACAAACAAACAAAACAAACTAAAGTGGTACGAAAGATTCTTAAGCTTTTTCCTTAACCATCACATTTTGTGTAACTTACATAAAGCCTTATAGTATACATGGTTATACTTTTTATGATTTTATCTTACTTTTAGTGAACAAGGTGAACTAATTTCATCTTCATAGGGATATTTGTTTGTTTTGCTTGTTAGTGTTATAAATGTCATTGAGAGTTGACAGATTAATACTCTGTTGAATTGTTAGACGTTCATCCTCGTTGTGTGGCTTATTAATGATGTGCCTGCATAGGGACTTCACTGCTCATCACTCACTGTGGAAATCTTTATCTGTAGACTCGAACAGACACGTGGTAGAATTTTACTTTCATGACTGTCACCTTGTTCTTCTAAATTGTTATTTTTCATGTTGGATATATTTTAGATGTGAAAAATTTAGTTATTTAGGTTTGATAATTATCTCTAGTGATCAACCATTTCTGAACCAGATGGTTTCATCGTTATCTCTTGATCTTTCCTTCTCACTGTGAAAATAGTGAAGTAAATTGCAAAAAACATAGAACTAGCTTACAAAACAATATCTAGTATCGACTTTAACAAAACAATATGATTTGATTTATACTTCTGTTATATGTGAAACTTCCATACTTTTATTATTAACACAGTTTAATAGTCTTTCATCTGGAATTATTATTCTTAGTGTTGACCGAAATCTTCTATTTTATAAATCTGCTCATAATTATCTTGGTTGATATTCGCTAACGTATGTCTTTACATACTTCGTTTTTTACACTTGCAATATTTATCATCTATCATTAAAAATATGATAAACACTTTAATATTTATTAGTAATCGAAAATCTGACCTCTCAAAATAGATCGCCATTATCTGTATCAGGCTAGTATTGGGGTTTTTGCTAACAATATTGCTCACGACACCACAATAGCTTAGTGTTAAGCCTTTAGGCCTACGAAGCTTAAAATCGAGTTTCTATATCCGTGGCGTGTTGCTTTGTACTTAAGAACAAACCGTCAAAGCTAACAATATTTTAATTGACATTAATCAATATTTAAAAAAATAGTTTAGTATCAAAATATAATAAGCTCTTTTATTTCGTGAACATTGTTTGAATACGATAAATTTAATCATAATGTTCAAGAAATTTTTCTTATCTTTATGTTTTGTAAAAGTTATGGAACACATGACCAGCTGTCAGATCTAATGGTCTTTGAACATAATGATTGCTTACCTTTACAGAAAGCTGGTTTGTGCAAACGAAAACTACCATTCATAGTTTGGGTTCATCTTCATTAGTCAGTTTTACTAGCCTTAGTCGTGATTATGTCGTAGCTGTGTTCTTAAACTTAAAAGGCTTAAAAGCAGCCTTTCATTTGTTCAACATGATTTTAAAGCTTTAGAATGGACTAGTGTGAATGTATTAAGATGTTTATTAAGAAATTATACGACTTAAAACATTACAAGTGAAACTCTGGTTTAAAGTCCAATGGTTATTGTGCTTTACTATTGATCTTTGATTATCCTTCAAATCCCATTACAGCTTAAAACGCTATTTCTATTTTGTAGCTAAACATTCATTACATGTATGACACACACGTTACATTATTCATTTAAGAAATAATGTCTCCCTCTAGTCTAAATGTTCCAAGTTAAGAATGATTATTGCAGATGATTTCTGAGTATATGTGCACAAAATTCTAAAAACGAACAAACTCTCTAGTTTATAACTTTTATTTTTAGTGATTCTTCTTTATCAGCTTGAACTTTATGTCGTGTGTTCTACTTTTCGGCTCATTCAAGATATTTTTATGGCTTCCCACTTTCTGAAATTCCTCATAGCATGTTCTGTCTGCCCCATTGTTAGAGCTGCAAAGACAACTTTAAAGATTCTTACAATAATGGGTCTTATAAATCCAAGTGTTAACAGAATGGATTGTGTTTTACGTGTATTTCTTTTGATTCTCTTGATTTGAAAACATTCTTATCACCTTGTTCAGTACTGTTAGTTTCGCTAATTGTTTAAGCGACGTTTTAGTTAAAAACGCACACACACACAACACTTAAACTCTGGTATGCCATGGAAATATCGTTTGCAAAATAGTTTGAGGCTTTTGCCCTTTCTTTCTATTTATTGTGCTTTCTTTTCTCTCCATTTTGATCTTGGATCTCATATTTCTAACTATAACAGAGCCCTTAAACAATCCTGTTACACCAGTATTTTTGTTCTCAGCCTAAATTACAACCTGCCAATAGGACACTTTTCGTAGTAAGTATTTAATCTTTTAGTTTATATTTGTATAATGACAAGTGTTTAATTAACAGTTGTTACCCAAGGCATTGATTTCTGTTGTTAAACCTTGTAAAATAGCTTATCAGTTCCTGTCACATCATCCTATTTCTATTGGTAAAAAAAAAATGTCTCAATGATTAGTGTGCAACTGTGAATCTGTTTGCGAGCTATTAACAACAAAAAATCAAAACAATCAAGTTATGTTTTTTGGGGCTGTAAGTGCCTTATCAGGGCGAAATTAAAATTTCATTATCCAATCAGAGATAAGTACCTTAAAAGTTGGTTGTGGGTGTTGTTAACTGTCTGCTTTCCTCTGGTCTATTAGTTGAAAATTAAGAATGGCCAGTGCAAACAGTTCTTGGATACCTTGGTACACATATCTTAAAATAAACAACTTAATAAACTTATTTTTATCACTTTGTATTATTAATGCTAAGGAACAAATAACTATAATTTATCTTTTATCTGTTCAATTTCATGTCCATATCTTTCCAAAACAAGCTTTATTTCATTATTTTAAAATTAAAATTAACTGTCTAAAAAAACAGCTTAAAGAATCTTAAATAAGCTTTTTTTGCTCAACATGAAGCTAACTGTTTTTACAAACATTGGAGCTGCCTTTAACAATGTTTATATCGATAAACTACTTCATAAAAATTACCTTCTTGGTTCCTGAAAAATGGTGTTTTACTGCTTCAAACAAGGATCCATGGACATTCTTTCTTTTATCAATATTCGCGTTTTTACAAAAGTTCTCTATCTCAAGGATATTACCAGATATCTAAACTTACCTCTACCTTTCTTTAATTTTATAATAATACGATCTGAGAAACACTTGGAGAGGGGTGACACTTACTGTATTTTTGCTAATGATGTACCCTTTTTGCACTACTGTAAAAATTTTGGATTTTAATGTCACATATTTATATGACTTTGAACATTTTTAATATTTGAATGCTTTTAGCATGGCTGTCTCTTTTGTGGAAGATTCTCGTTAATTCTTTGGTTACTGAGATGAATGCTGGATTTCTTTTAAGGTAATTTCTAAAATTCTTCATGAGTTGATCATCACACCCTTGCTTAACTTCTTTTCAACCCACTCATGATTTTCAGAGCTTTGTTTATTCAGATTGCTCAAGTTGTTTTTTGTAGTTTTCTGAGTCTAGATTGAAATAGACAAATTACTCCTCCAGTTTTTTCTTCGAATGTGAATTGATTCGTTACCACTTTGTCTGTAACATTCGACAATTAGTTTGTATTAGGATTCCTGGAACTATAGGAAACTCAAGTAATGAACTGGCTGAAAAAACTGATAAAATAACTTAACATTTCTCTTCTTACTCTGTAATAAGCAGTTTAGGTAATGTTTTTTTATTTTAATGTATTGATCAGAATCTTAAACTTATGTAGGTGAAGTTGGTGAGTTAGTCGTTTTACCAGTTGTCTTTTCCCTCTTTATTTATCCGGTCTGTATGGTACTTGAAGAATTGACGACATGATGATGATGCTGTCAAGTCTCGATTACATATTGTTAATGTGTTAATTTTATCCTACACAAAAACTGGACATGCTCACTCCCCTTGAAGATTTTTGAAAGGCCTTGCTAGAAATATTTGAACATATTTTTGTTTGTTGCTCAAATCAAAGTTACCTTTGGTTATTTATTCTCTACCACATGAGGTCCAGAAAATTTCTTAATTTATATTTAGGGCTACTTAGATGTGGTTTAGTTCCCATTCTCCTTCAACGCCTGTGATTGTTTTTTATAATAAGTACTTTCAGCTGTTTTTCGCAACTGTCTCTCGGTATTCATAAATCCATTAGAATTTGGTATACATCATTATTCTCGAAAGAAAATTAGATTTGTTTTTCAATTATGTTGTTCTTATGCTTCATAGATTTGCTCTAAAGATTATTCGAAGGTTCAAAGCTGCTAAGAAATATTTACGTTTTAAGATGAGCTTTATTTACTGCTAATTTCCGAGAAATTCAAAAATATTACCAGTTCATAAGGTAGTGACAAAGCAACGAAATCTCCCAGCTAAAAGTACGTACTACAAAATGTTTCCAGATAAATCTGTATTGCCGTTACACTCTGTTGAATAACTATTAAAAATCTATCTCTTTGCTCATATTAACTCGTATAGCTATATAAGTTCTCACTGGTATTCATATAAATAAAATGTGTCTTCATTTCAAAGTTTAATTTTGTTTTGTTTTTTGTAATTTACCTCCTAACTGACGGTTTATCTTGTTTCAATTAGCACTTCTCTAGATAATTAAGCTAAAGTTTCTATTACAATAACGAACACAAGTAAATTTCCTTGGAGTTAAAATAGATACATTAGCTTTATCAGGTATAACTGAAATGAGCTAAAAACCTATTTCTTCTCTTTATAAAAGCTTATATAATTTGTTATAAACAAAAACAAGCACAAATAAAAACAAAAACACTGTACTAATCGAAAGCTTCCCCAGGGTACAGGCTATGATGTGGGATACAAAATGTACCCTGGGGATCCTTTTGATTACTTCAGAGTTTTTTTTTATCATTTCTGTTTGGCCTTGTTTTTTACAAATTATTATTAGTCAGAGATTTGGATCTGCTGTTTTTAATGTAGTTCTTCTTTTTGCTCTTATTTTATTTTACTTAACTGTTCAACATTAATATTCTCTCTCTATATATATATATATACATAAATAGAGTAGTTCCTTGATTGTTTGGAATTAAGCACAGAGTTACAGAATGGACTATTTCTGCTCTGCTTACAACGGATATCAAAACCCAGTTTCCAGCGGTGTAAATCCTCAGACATACAGTTGTACCACTTGTAAATAATGAGGAAGAAATGTTGTGTATTTATATTAAACATATTTAATATCAAATCAGCAAGTCTTATGACATTCGCAGCCGATATAAAGTCGCTGTGAGACTGCACGTATCACAGCTACATCTTGTTATGTGTTTAAGTCAGAAATTTAAAACCTCCAAGAAGGGGATATTACGAGTACTTTATGGCATTGCAAAAGAAAGAAATATAGATTAACTTCTAGCACAGGGACAATCAAGAAGGAGACCTGCAACAAGTCGTATACAAATCGTGGAAAGAAAAATGGCTTCTTACAACAGGTAAAAATCCACGAACATAAAAATCAGTTACAAAAGCGTCCAGTGCTCCAAGCAACAGTGAGCTACGTAATTAAGAAAAAGGTATATACGTCAACTGACAAGGTTTCCAGTCATATCAAATGCCTCATACCTCAAGTAAATGGAGACTGAAACATGTATTGTGCTATTCCACACAAAGATATACAGGTTAAGCCGTAGTGCCTACAAACTTCTGTGCAATCGAACTTTTAAAACGTGCATCGAAAAACCGTAGAGAGGAATAATTTGTTTTTATCTTATCAGCCTAATGAGGAATCTTTCACAAAGGACACTGGGATGCAGAACTCTTATCAAGATGCACCTTTGCCAGATACGATATGACAGGACGTGACGCCATAAGCTGTAATAACGTGGCGAAGCTAAAAATTATTTTAATGTAAAGCTCTCAATCCCTACACATACTTGCATATATACACAATTTATTGTTTTATATGCTGAAAAGACAGATGAAGCAAGTACATTTCTTGATATTTTCTGTGTTTAAGTAAATCGGATATTATACCTAGGTTTGTTGTATATTACCATACTTTTGACATTACAATAAAAACATTTTTTTTATTTTTTGTTTATGTCTCCAAAGCTATCAAACTCATATAATACTAATACGGTTGTTTGAAATATTTTAACATATCACTCTAAAAATTAATATTACGACTGCTTAACAAATAAATATGGTAAGTAAAAGCTGAAACGTCAATACAAAAGCCCCTGCTTTAAATAAATAACTTTCAAGTATTAAGTGAAACTTCATCAAAAGAACAGGAAACACAGAAAATTCTATTTGCCGTATTTCTTGAAAACCCAAAGAATTTTCAGTAGCTCGGAAATAATAATGAGTAAACTGTCTTTAAAATCTTCGGATATCAGACCTCGCGGAAATTATTATTAATAATCAGAAACTAAAACTTATATCAGTTCTTGGATATATTTTTTACTATACGCAACTCCGTTATAAGAGTTAGCATTTTAAATACCCGCGAGTTGATTATGCGTGTTGTTAATCACAGGAAACAAAACAAAATTAAAAGACTGGTTTAACTCGTGCTTTGTCTATACAATTCACAATTTACCTTCACAAAATGTACCAAAACTTCCACTCTTAGTATTGTAAATCGATAGTTTCACAGGAAGTTTCTAAGTCCTAGTTTCCCACTGGAGCGAAGTTCATAAACACGAAATATTTACCTCGTTACCAAAAACTCCTTTTGAAGATTTATGTGTTATGCAAGAATGTTAAAATTATATTTATAAGATTATCTACATAATTTAATATCTGTTCCAAGTATATTAATATGCAATTTCAATAGTTTTGATAGGCGAGCAATTGACGCAAATAAATTTTTACATTATAGCAACAATTTTGGACGAATGCAAAACCTTGGAACAGCGCGTGACAATAACTTTCCTGTGAACAACACATTATAAATTCTGAAGTATACTGAATATGCGCATACTCTTGGTTCTATTCGTCTACACACACACACGACATACTTTCTTATAAGCTCTTTTTTCGCTTTAGACAACCTGTAGCCGCTTTACATAATATAACCAAACAGCGGACATTGCTGAAGATTACACGGCAAGCAAAATAAAGTGTTTAGTTTAACAAAAACTGTTCTGCGTTAGCGAAAGAAATAAAGATAAAAATGTATAAAAATAAACATCTTAAAAGTTTGGTTTACCCCCTTACTCACCTTGGATTGTTTGGAATTAAGCGCAAACTTACACAATGGGCTGGCTACCTGTGCTATCCCCACCACGGGTATGGAAAGCCGGTTCTAAACTCTGTGAGTCCGCAGACATGCTGCTGTGCCATTGGGTGGCTTACTCAGCTTGTAAAGGAACGTACATGACCATCATTTCTTTTTTGCAGAGTTCTGGTTTAAACCATTATCAATCATTGCATCACTAAGGTGTCCAGAATACGATCTTTTTTTAAACGTACTCTTGTAATTCTTATAATTCGCATACACGCGATGAAAAAAAAATTATCCTAAACAACTTTTGTAACAAATAATTAATCGAAGTTTTCTGAATTAAATTATTTGTTAAATACAAAATTCTATGTGTTTTACCGGTAAGTACGATATATCTTCAGCATGAGTTACTTTCATCTGTGGTTCTTTAATCAACCCAACTCATCTGTTTAGAAAGTAAATGTATCTCTAAGTGTATCAAAGCTCTCTCTAGCTAGATTATTAATGATAAACGCATGGGGTTTCTTCAGCACGAAAAGATAATATAAGTATGGCTGTAATGCGTTGCATTCGTTTAATCAAAATATGCTCATTAAAGATTATTATGTTTGTGTTTTTCTCTAAAAAGATGTGCAAATTCATTATCCTTCATATTTTCAAGCTATGTGTGTTTGCGTGTGTTTCTCTTATAGCAAAGCCACATCGGGCTATCTGCTTAGCCCACTGAGGGGAATCGAACCCCTTATTTTAGCATTGTAAATCCGGAGACATACCGCTGTACTAGCGGGGGGAGGGCATTTTCAAGCTGTGTTTCAAGTACAGTCTCTAAGTATGCTTGTTTGTTTGTTTGTTTTGGAATTTCGCACAAAGCTACTCGAGGGCTATCTGTGCTAGCCGTCCCTAATTTAGCAGTGTAAGACTAGAGGGAAGGCAGCTAGTCATCACCACCCACCGCCAACTCTTGGGCTACTCTTTTACCAACGAATAGTGGGATTGACCGTCACATTATACACCCCCACGGCTGGGAGGGCGAGCATGTTTAGCGCGACATGGGCGCGAACCCGCGACCCTCGGATTGCGAGTCGCACGCCTTACGCGCTTGGCCATGCCAGGCCCTCTAAGTATGCAAGTACATGAGATTTTTTAAAAAATCAAGATTACATTTAATAATAATAGTATAATATCTTCATATCTGGATTAAGTTTCATCTATAACTTTTCTCCCTTACTGATGTTTTCTTTGAGGAGAGATCATAGTTAGCATTTTAATAGAACTTCACTCCATTATTGTCTATGTCAGCGGAAACTACCGTGATATACACTAAATAGTATTCAGGTATTTTAGCATCTTTTACAGACTACTGTTCATATTATCTTATTGTAACTTTAACATGAAGATATAAGTTAATTATGATAAACAATTTTAAACGTTACGCTTCGATGGTTCCCTTCCACCGTTATAGCTAGCAGCAGACGCCCAAGGTTGGCTAATCGTTTTCTACCATCTTTTTTAAATAAATATATTGCTTCACTTAACTAATACATCACTGCAATACACAGCGATACAGAAATTAAAGATATGTAAAGAAAGTAACGCAGAAGCCTTGTAACTTTAATGAATTTCAGTAAAATTAGATGTTATTTCTGAAATCGCAAGTTACTTCCTAGCTTGTAAAATCTTTCCAAACCTGTAAAGCAGAAATTATATTACATAAATACAACAAAAGTAATAGTAAATTGTTTCTACTTGTCAGCAGTAAGACTGAAAACTGTTTATAAGTGTATTTACATAAATTATAAATTACTGGAAAGTCAGAAATAATTTTTGGTGGTTAAATTTGAATATAATTTTCAATTTGTTGCGCTTAGTTGTCTTAGCGACTTTTCGGTATTTCAGAAGGAATTTTTGTTTCCCTATAAAGTAATTTCATATAACATGTCAACGTTACTTTTTCACCTTATTTTATTCTCATACAAATATATGATCTTATATTATTTTAAAGCTGCCTGTAAACGGTCCTTGCCAGGCTGAAATATGTGTACTACATCCTAGCTTCATTGAGACAATTTCTACTTTTACGGCCCCCCAGTGGCTCAGCGGTATGTCTGCGGACTTACACGCTAAAATCCGGGTTTCGATACCCGTGGTGGGCAGAGCACAGATAGCCCATTGTGTAGCTTTGTGCTTAATTCAGAACAACAACAACAAATCTACTTTTACGTACTCTTGGATATTTGACTGACCTCCACGTCCTAACCTCGTTCATAACTACTTTTAAGGGAGGGCCTGGCATGGCCAAGCGCGTAAGGCGTGCGACTCGTAATCTGAGGGTCGCGAGTTCGCGCCCGCGTAGTGCTAAACATGCTCGCCCTCACAGCCCTGAGGGCGTATAATGTGACGGTCAATCCCACTATTCGTTGGTAAAAGAGTAGCCCAAGAGTTGGCGGTGGGTGGTGATGACTAGCTGCCTTCTTACGCTGCTGAATTAGGGATGGCTAACGCAGATATCCCTCGTGCAGCTTTGTGCGAAATTCCAAAACAAACAAACTTTTAAGTGTAGTTATAGTTTTTATTAATGTATTCTAATTTTTGAGAATTGAATAATGTTGAAACATCTTTGTTGTGATGTCTTATTTGCAGATGAGGGAAATCGTTTAAGAAGAAATAATTTTCCCGTACATATCAGCGTTAGTGAGCAACAAATAGACATGTCAACATCAGTTTTACACGTGATAACTGTCGTTCTTCTGTTTGAATACGGTAAGGAATTATTTATAACTTCAAAGAAGTTTGTGTGCTAATATTAATTACGTAAAAATACAAAATTTTACTCCACTAAAATAATGTAAGTGAGCTATTAATACTATTAGAAATATTAACATACTTTGGAAGTTGTATAAACTTTATTACAAACATTTTAGGTTAATATTACAACAGTTAAATATCTAAATTTTGATGCTCTAACTGCATCATACCTTCATTCTTAATTGAACTTGAATATTACAACAACTTTTAACAATGAAAAATAATTCACTTGTTTTTTTTTGTTATATATACCCTGTAACTGTTACGTGGCTTCTATATACACGGATAATTATATCGATAAATGTTAAATTCTGAAATGTGTAAGTGATATTAAACTATTCGATTAAACTGATGAGTTTAACTTAATGTGCCTTCTTTCTCTGCCAATATTCCGAATTGAAGATTTGATTTAATTTGAAGCAGAATTCTGGAAAAAAAAATACTCATGTCTGCTAGTTCTGTCTAATAACAACCAAGTTATTCTAATAATTTACTTGTCGGAGCAAACTACGCTTTGAGTTGCGTTCAGTTTGACTGTTTGTTTACTTATACGTGATAACAAACTGAATAGGATTTATTTAGAGCGGGTAGAGGGTGTGTGTTTCTTATAGTAAAGCCACATAGGGCTATCTGCTCAGTCCACCGAGGGGAATCGAACCCATGATTTTAGCGTTGTAAATCCGGAGACATACCGCTGTGCTAGCGGTGGGAGTTGGTAGAGACTAATATTACCAAATATCCTTGAAAAGATTGTTTGATTTCTTGAATTTAATGATAGTTTTTATGTTCCTATGAAATGAAAATATATAAGAAATTAATTTTAGCAAGGACAAATATTTAAATACTTCTGTGTATTATGAACAGTTTGTATATTAAAGGATGTGTCAAAACGGACAAGGTAAGAATTATAACCGACAAATAAAGTGAAGTATTATAAAATTAATTTTTTTTTGTTGAGTAAAAACTGTATTGGGTAAAGTTTAGTTTTTGCTAACTAATAAATCACACACAATGTTCGTGTATACGGTGTTCTTTTAAGAGTACTGCTTAAAACATAGTTCATGATGTTTTAACAAAGCCCGTATGTGTCACTAAATATTTCTATCAACGTCCTGAATTTTCCAAAGTTAAAAGGGAGAAGGAATTAGAATTGTCAGATTAGATAAGTGTCCTTGAATGATTTGGCATTATTGAAGTTCATGTCAAAAATTCTATTAGTTACTACTAACGGGAGCATGGCAAATTGATTTGCTTAACGTGTTCTGTCAAACATAACTTCAATATTTATAAATTTTATATTGTGTTATTTATAATATAAACTATGACGTAAGCATATTTTATTTTCTGTATTCCAGATTGGTCAAATTTCTCGCGCTTTCGGATCCTTTTCACACCAAACATGCTCGTCCTTTCAGCCGTGCGGGCGTTATAAGTGATGATCAATCCCACTATTCATTGATAAAAGAGTAGCCTAAGAGTTGGTGGTGGGTGGTAATGATTAGCTGCCTTCCCTCTAGTCTTACCCTGCTAAATTAGGGACAGATAGTGCAGATAGTCCTTGTGTAGCTTTCCTCGAAAATGTAAACAAACCATTAAAATTTCCATCTGTCTTATTCATCAATTTTTTTTCTACATAATTTCACTGGACTTATGATAAGATTATACCAATGTTCCAGATATTTATTAACATCTTTTACAACAAGGAAAATATTTTAATGTCATCGTTCTTGAACCGAAAAAGTTTTGTTCGTTTAATTTAAGACCAATTAAACTCATGTAAAAATAAACCAAAACCAAAAAGTATAAGGTGATCACTTTTATAAGTGATGGGGAAAAAAGTTCATATTTTGGAGAATTTATTCATAAAAAGAATAAAACATTTTTTCTCCACATGTATTTAGTTTTAGTTATGTCTTAATTCGTTGCTGTAAGCCTAAATTTAAATATAATTTACTTAATTTATTCATGATGTCACGTTATGAGTGACGTTAAACGAATTTCTTCGTCGGGGTGGTAGTTTTGTCGTTGAACCCGAGGTCTGCGTACTATGGATTAATACTGAAAGCTGAAATGTAACTTTTAGAGATTACAGAACATTAAGTCAACTACAGATTCTTATGTAGGTATAAGAATATATCGTGCAAATGCATATATACGTATATATATATATATATACTATCATAGGCTCGTAAATCACTTGCAGTCAACTTAATACCTTTATTGTAACAGAACTTATCTTAAGTACAGAATTTCTAGTTATTGTTGTTGTTTTAAATTAAGCACAAAGCTACTCAATGGGCCATCTATGCTATGCCCACCACGGATATCGAAACCCAGTTTTTAGTGTTGCATGTCCGCTGATATATCGCTGAGCCACTGGGAGCCCAGAATTTCTAGTATAATACAAGATAATTGTTATGGCAGACACCGAAATCTGGCCCGACATAGCCAGGTGGTTAAGGCACTCGACTCGTAGTCGGAGGATCGCGGGGTCGAATCCCCACCACACCAAATATGCTCGCCATTTCAGCCGTATGGACGTTATAATGTTTCGGTCAATCCACTATTCGTTGGTCAAATAGTAGCTCAAGAGTGGCGGTGGGTTGTTATGACTAGCTGCCTTCCCTCCAGTCTTACAATGCAAAATTAGGGATGGATAGCGCAAATAGCCCTCGTGTAACTATACGTGAAATTCAAAACAAACCAAACACCGAAATCTATTCAACTTGTCTTAAGCTTTTATCAAGTACGATCTACACTCGATAAATGGATAAATTAAAACTGTAACTTGTGTACGTTTTTGCTTTAGTTTAGATAAGGCTAAATTTACCGTACTTAATACTATCAATAAATAAACTTGTAATATTATTCTACAACATAACGCGAGACATCTTTGAAATATTTTATGAGTTTTTGATATGTTGTTGTACAAAGTGTCTCCTAAAGTGTATTTACAAACACCTGTCGTTTACATGCTTATTTCCATAGTAAGGTGCAAGTGCATTTTTAGTACACAAAAAAACTGCGTATTATCGTTATAAGAGATAAACTGCTGTATGAAGTATTATCATATTTAAAATATAATACAAAGTGCTACTGAGTATAAACTATAAAACAAAATATTTCTCACTCCGTATAAACTGTTGTATAAAGTACTGTCATGCGCATTTACATAGTAAGATGCACGCCGATTTTCAGGACAGAGAAAACTAAATACTATTAAAATACCTACAGTTTTTACAACATAACCGTTTCCATACTTTGGAACGTGTACACAGGCTGTCTTTAGTGATCCTACGCTTTAGCCTTTTAGGTTTCACATATTAATTCAGTAATCGATTGAAGAAAACATGCATTTCTATATATTATACACACAAACACGCACAATGTTTTAATCATGTAAGTTTTAAAAAGTTTAATATGTGTCCTTATATATACTTCGCAAATATTAGATTTGCATTGGGTATTTTGGCGTGCAAGTTTGTAGTAGTTCTTTTGTAGTTTTTACTTACTTTAAAAGTGGACCCGGTAAATAAACCTTTTACGCATTCATAATTTGAAGATGAGAAGGACATGATTTTATTATAACAACAGAAAAGGTGTTGAATATCAAACAGCAGTGCTGTTAGTGAGAAAGGCACATTTTTATAAAATAATGTTTTCACATGCAGCTGTAATGAAACATTTCGTAAAAATCACATAAGCAGTTTATGTTGACATTTAGAATATATTAATCTGCAAACAAGTACATCAGGGCTTCAGTAACCATGTTTTTTTTTCTTGCCAGTCTTTTGAATTGGAATTAAAAGTAAGGTGATAATTCAAAATAAAAGATAAAGTAATTTCTGTCGGTCCCTTATAATGGAAAACTTATTGCTGTATAATGGAAAACATACATAAATAACATTAAAACTTATTTTCCTACCTTTGTTCATTCCACAGAAATTTTTCAAGAATTTTGGTCAGTCTATTTAGATAGGAAAGGAAACATAAGATATAAGTAATCTTTTGATTACTTTTGTCGGAAGAACATTTAAATAACTATCTTTAACAACAAAAAAGGTACTTCATGCTTGTATAGAGTCACGCAACTATGGTAAAACTGATTTGAAAATACATAAAACGCACTTTATGGCCACCGCTCTTTAAACAAAAACATTTTACTACATACCAAAGCTCCGGTTTATGTTGGTCCAGCAATAAATTAATACGTGGTTATTAGACACTAGCGTGAAGAAATATTGCAAACAAACAATTTAGTAAGTTTAAATCAAAATGTTTTCATTTTCCACTAACTCTTTCCGTTCTTTATTAATAATATTTTCATTTTTGTAACTCAAAAGTTGCCCACTGCTACGGTGATAAGTCTACGGATTTACAACGTTAAAATCAGGGGTTCGGTTCCTCTCGGTAGTCTTAGCAGATAGCCCAATGTGACTTTACAATAAGAAAACAGACAGTAACTCAAATAATACTTAAACCCATGTTATCTTCATCCAGATCACTTGTTTCCTTTTCCAACTTCTGAGAAACTTATAAGCTCGTTTTTCAGACAGTTAATTTATGTGTACGCTTTTTTGTTGGATGTATTTATAATTTTTAATAAATCTGAAAATATGCAGTTATTATATACAAAGATATGACTTATCGAATATTGCGTATAGATATACTTTTTAAAAAATCAAGTAAGTCCTGTTTAGCCTGAGAACAAAAAAATGAATAACTTATGTTTTCTGAGAAGCCACCTCAAATGTTACCAAGTTAACTCTATTTCTTTAGAGAAGCCTCCAGAAATCTTACCTAATTAACTCTATTTGTTCTGAAAAGATACCTCAAATGTCACCTAATTGACTCTATTTGTTCGAAGAAGCCACTTCAAATATTATCTAATTAACTCTATTTGTTCTGAGAAAACACCTCAAATATTACTCAATTAACTCTATTTGTTCGGAGAAGCCACATCATATGTTACTTAACTAACTCTATTTGTTCTGAGAAGCTACCTCAAATATTACATAATTAACTCGATTTGTTTTGGTCTTTATAACAGTTAATCAGACCGTTGCAGATGAACAAGAATATCGACTCACGCGGTATCTGATGTCCAACTATGACTTGGCTGTCCGTCCTTCCCATAATTCCTCACTTCCACTTCGTTTGACCTTTGATCTTTCTTTGCATCAAGTAATTGATTTGGTAAGTTCGCTCTGTTGCGTTCAGAATTCCTTCATATTTTGACTTTTACCTTTGCAGCGGTGCTTGTCTTGAATGAAGAGAAATCCTTTCATGCCTGAGTTATATTTATGTTCTCACTTACAGGTGTAGATTTTGAAAATCATATGAAAATATTTTACATTTATGGTAATATTTTCGATTTTTCTTAGCTTATTCAATTTTCTCAGCAGCCGCAAATGTTTGCAAATAATGCTTGTTTATCATAACGCTTAGCTGGGCCTTTCTTAGCCTAATCTGTAGCAGATTTGAAATGAAATTGTCCATTTCTGTGGCTCATACCCTGTATTCTAATAAATTTGTGTCTAGACTAGAATGTCTTTTGATTTAGTTTAACATTAATTAGTTGCATCTGCAATGCTTCAGTATTTTGCTTTGAATGCAGTTCATCTACACAAAATATATATCTACAAAGTAATTACTTACGCAATTTCTTAATTAATCAAGTTGCCCATTTTTATTATTACTTTTTTATGGAGGGGTGATAATTCTTAGAATAAGGCTAGGTGGTTTTGATTGTTATAGAAAAAGAACTTTAATTATACATAATATATTTTGAATTAAGAATATTATTTATGGTAGTTTTAATTATTTCGTAGAGAACTTTTAACTCAAAGAATTCTCAGTGGCTCTATCTTATTTTTAACCCTGCTTCTTTGTTTCACGTTTTTTCCTAACACCTATGCTGTACTTAAGCCTATTTCCTCTTAAATTAAGATAACACACTATAAAAGCTGAAAAATTGTACATTTTTCAACATCATTAATTAGTTATGTATACGTACACCTGTTTCTAAATCTACATAGTTCAAAAGTGTCACAAAATAATTATTTCTAACAACTAGAAAAATATTCAACTCTACGAAAAGCGACATTAACAACTAAAATAATTTTTAATTTACCTACATTAAGCTGTATTATGGAGGTTTTGATAAATTATAGATATTCCTAAATTGCATAAGAACGTGTACAATAATTTCAAAAAATATTTTTTCTTGTTAAAATAACAACTTGAGAAAAACTGAAAGCCATAAGCTATTTAAAAAAGATATCTTTGAAAGTAACTGTGTAAAAGTTTTAATACATAAACTACCAGGATCACGTATTTGCTGTTGAAGGTAACTCTGTCATTCTTCTACTAGTTTGAAAATAAAGATTTTTTTTTCTTTTTCTCGTTCCTACGGTTTTCAGTTGTTTTTTTTTTAAATTGTGAATTACCTTCAAACATCTTCTAGAAAAACACACTTGCGAAACTTCTGTAGAAAGCAAACTTAGAAATATATAAGATAATAAAATAAGATGATATAGATACTGGATAAATAAAAAACGCTTTTTTGAAAATTGTAGTAGTAACCAGTAGTATAAAATTAGAAGTCCTAGCCTGACACTCTGTGCTTTTGTATAATTACCAATAGAACGTGTCGAAATTCGACAAAATGTATAATGTTGTGGTATTTCAAGCCACGGTTTAAACTAAGGAATATAGAATTCATATAGAAAATACTGCTAATAAAATTTCTTTTGATATTTACGACTTCATAAAGGTAAATTTGTAATCGACCACACTCTAAGTAGATAAAGCTACGAGAAAATAAATTGGCTCGGATAAGTGCAATTCCGACGGAAAAACATCCATTTTCTCAAATTATATTAGTGTAAGGCTTAATCTGAATTTACGAAAGAAAACTTTGTTTTCATTATCATCACGCTGTTGCTGTTTTTTCCTTTTAATTTTTGCTGATCCCAAACTTTAAGTTAAAGTATGATGGAAAACTTTTTTTTCTTAATATTCGCGATGACTGAAGAAATTAATGAACATAGCTTTCATGCTTTTTATTCTTTTTTTTTCCAGTTAAGGTATAATGATGAATATTAAGATTTGTTGTATTTCTACCTGTGATCACAGAAAATAAGTTCATACTAAAGTATGCAGAAATGGAAGTTTGAAT
Organism: Carcinoscorpius rotundicauda; assembly: GCA_011833715.1. Classification (NCBI taxonomy): domain Eukaryota; kingdom Metazoa; phylum Arthropoda; class Merostomata; order Xiphosura; family Limulidae; genus Carcinoscorpius; species Carcinoscorpius rotundicauda. The sequence goes on along the minus strand of CM022395.1, from coordinate 46,886,085 downwards.
TATATCAATAAATAATTCTGGAAATATATATTATAGTTTAATTAAAACATACATGACATTCTTTGCATTACACTTTAACTTATATCTGATGTACAAAAGAGTAGCTTTAACACACTCAGTACAGCTCATTTCATAACTACTAGGCCAGGCATGGCCCAGTAGTTAAGGCACTCGACTCGTAATCCGAGGGTCGCGAGTTCGAATCCCCGTCACATTAAACGTGCTCCCCCTTTCAGCCGTGGGAGCGTTATAATGTGACGGTTAATTTCGCTGTTCGTTGGTAAAAGAGTAGTCCAAGAGTAGGCGGTGGATGATGATGATTAGCTGCCTTCTTACACAGCTAAATTAGGGACGGCTAGTGCAGACAGTCCTCGTGTAGCTTTCTGTGAAATTCAAACCAAACCAAACCATAGTTACTAATAACATATAAAACATTTCTTCACCTACATGAGGTGTTAGGAATCAACCTTCTATATTAATATGTACATCGGTTGGTTTTATGCCTGAAAATTTGACTCTTAAATCTATATACATTAGTTAATGGTAAAGATGTATAAAGTAATCGACAATTGCATATAATCAAGTAACTCTCTTATATTTTTTTTATTTTCCTTTCTTCGTATTTTAAATCTAACCTTAGTCGAATCAGTTTTAATTTTACAATTAAAGACTTACTGGTTTAATCTCCCTAAATAAAAAATAATATATAATATTGTATGTTTCTGGATCATACATTGAAAACACCAGCTACAATTGCTAAAATTGTAATACATATGTAATTAATGATCTCCTGGTTATTCAGTACTGTTACCACGAAATCATATTTGTAATACATATGTCATTAATGTTCTCGTAATTATTAAATGCCGTTATCACAAAATGAAACTCGTAATGCAGATATCACTAATCTTCTCGTGATTATTAAATAATGTTGTCACGAAATCAAATTATGATAATTGTTTTTCTTTTAGTGTTATTCAAGTGAACTTAATATCTTAGTTAATTCTTGATCCGTGGTTTGTAGTCCGCAAACAGATTATTTCTTTACTTGATTATTCTTCTCTCTTTTTTACTGCAGTTTTATAGCCTATGTTACTACTGTTAAGGATATTTTATTATTTATATTGTTACTTACTACTAATGATTGTTCATCTCTTATTCCTAATACTTACTATCCACTTGAAAAACTACATGTAATGGAAATCAAATTCCAGGACACACCGATCGGTTTCGGCGTTTCCTATTTCTTCACCAGGGTCTGCCAGTAAACCCAAAATTCAAATATTCCGAGAACAAGTACTATTCTTTATCTTACCCGAATGAACAAACAACTGTAAAGAAGTAACAACCGTGAAGTGACAACACAGTTTTTATTTAGAATATATCTTCTGCATTTTACCGAAAAATATTGAAAATATGTGATCACCTCTATGGTGAGCGAATAATAATCAGTTTGTTAACATACGATTCTAAAATGTTTAAAAATTAGATTAATTACACAAATGACACCTTCTTTTACAGCACAATAGCTGTATTTTATCCAACACGCTTTCAAATATATATATAACACAATGAATACACGTTATCCAACACGCTTTATTGATTTTAATGATTCACAGTTTTATATATATTCTATGTAATAAACACACGATAAATGTTGTGTATCCAAAAGATAAAATCGATGCAAAGAAAAACCTGAACTAAATTTCTAATTTAAAAGTAATTGAAAATAATCGTACAAGTTATCTAGTGTCAAAAACAAATAAAATAAGTAAATAATAAGTAACCAGTTTTACATAAAATATAAACTAAATTCAAACCAACTACTGGAAACCATACAAAGTGGTAAAAACAATTATTCATTGTTTGAAAAAAATATGGGTTGTATAAAAAGTATATATTTACCCTTAAATGTGTTGTACTATATTAATGGAAAGATGTTAAAACTTTTCTTATTCATACTTGTAGCTTTGTTTAATTTCTTTTATTTTACTTTTTTACATTTTGGTACTTCCTGTATATTCTTATCGACACAAAATATTTCTTTGAAAGATTCTACAAACTTGTTTTACATATTTCCTTCATTTTTACTACAGTGTTAAACCATTACAAAACGTTTCGTTCTTAAAATAAATCTTTAAAATGTTCCATTTGGGTAGTTTAATAACAGTCTCTCGAAGTTGATGACAAATGTTTGTTCAAAACTTCAAGTAGTTATCAATTAAGACTAAATGCAAATATTTTATAAGATGATCTGTCTTAAACTGAAAATGAACATGTTTTCAAAGTTTTGCAAAAAGTAATAAATTACCTTGAACTACAACCACGAATAATTCTACGATACAAAGGAATTAGATGTAAGCTTTATTAATTTTTAATAATGGTTATTAGTAAGAAAAGAATAGAAGTACAACGTTTCAGGTATTAAGTATGATATCAGATGTTTGTATTGGAGAAACTACTGTAATCCAGGAGCTGAGAATCAAGATAAAGTGTAGATATAACAATTAGAAGAAAAACAACCAATTTCGTTTTTTTTCAGGACGAGAAGAATCACGTACTGACTACAAGCTGTTGGATAACACAGGTATGTGTTAATAAATAATAGTATGATATATGGTATCTTTTAACACAGAAACTCAACTTTATTTTTGTTAATGCTTACTTCATAAACTACGTATTATTCTTATCAGTACTTATTCTATAAACTATAAGTTAGTACTTTGTAAAATACTTATTAGAATTTATTGTATAAACTACTTACTTTATAAATACGTGTTAGTACTTATTGTATAAACCACGTATTTGTATTTACTTCACAAATTATGTATTAGTACTTACTTCACAAATTATGTATTAGTACTTACTTCATAAACTGTGTTAGTACTTACTTACTTTATAAACTATGTGTCAACATACAACTTCTCCAATCTTGTAAAACATTATACTACACTAAAAATAGAAGCCAGAACAAGCAAAAATGCACATTATTAAATGATTAACAAATATGTTTTTAAAGCAAAATCCTAAAATGAAACCACAAACAGAAAAAAAGCATAGTGACTTTTAGAATGGTTTTGAGTTTTTCACGTAAAAAGTTTTAGGTCATAGCTCCGTCGTCCGTTAACCAATTTAAGATCTAATTACAGTTTTGGACTCAAAAGGTCAAATCTTTTCAGCTGATGAAGTTGGCCGTGACTAAGGTTTCATACATTAATTTACTTTAATCCTGCTTCAAAGAATTTCAATTCTGCGACTGTTGAGAATTCCCTGTTGTTATTCCACGATAGTTGTAAGTAAAATATTAAAATGAAATATACATTTAAATGAACATCAGTTCGAACCTTGCATAAAACGTGAAATTCATGTGAGAGAAACTCTAATAGGTATTTTAGTAGAGATGTTGCTAATTATATGTAATGAAAAACATCATAGGTGTGAAAAAGTGCTGCTAAACTGATAACCACACTTATAACACTGATACAAAATTTACAGCCAATAATCTTCAGTTTTTGTTCAACTAACTAATGAATAAATAGTTGCCTTAAACTTCTTGTCAATGTCCTTTAAGTCACACGCTCAGTCCTATTTTTAGCTGCAACTTCCTTCAAACCTAAGATATTTTTATTATATATCATAATTTTTTGTTAATAGACACTAGCAAACCATTAGTTTTGGGACCTTAACCATATTATTCGAAACAGAACTATACTTTATAGAACCAACCAGATTTGTTTAATTACACGGTGGTAGTTTTCCCTGAAAAATCAGAAAACCAGAAACGCTTCATCTTTACTCACTCTGTGAAGCTATAGTAATAATTTTAGATGGATAACTCACGTAACTTTTTGGTAGGCATGCACAAAATGTTTAGTCAAACTTCAGCGGTATTTGTTAAATAACTTTGCACATGTGATTTATATTTAGACCATAATTTACACCTAATTGCAGATCTTAAATATCTATCAGTATAGAAAGCTTGAAAAATCTCTATAAAAATTAAATACGTTTTTCTATCAAATAAAATTTTCGTAATTTTGGGACGAAGAAAAAAAGGAGAAAAATTCAGTCAAAGTTGAAGATTTTATATCTCAAGTATTTCTTAACAGATCGCCTTGAACTTTGGCGTTTGAAGTAAAAGTCCAGTAGAGCACATCTAATGAAAATATATGATAGTTTGGATTAACATAGTCCGAGCTACAGAAAAGGAAAAATTAATAAATTATTACTCCTGTTAATAATACACAGAGCAGCCATCAGGAACAAGAAACGCTACTAATTAATTCAATACGTATTAACCAGCACATTAAAACGCACTCCATTTGTTTCCAATTGAGCTTCTGTGCATATTACAAAAGTATAAAAAAACCTCTCAGATACCTCTAGAAATTCTTTGAAAAAGTGTATACTTTACATGGTATTTTGTGCTTCAAACAAAACATAATGGCATTAATAAACATGTTAACATTTACGCCAGCCAATAATAGCTTATTAAAGCCGATAAAAGTCCTAAACGTAAAAATGTAATAATTAATACAACACTGTGGATGCTACTTAATATCTTAGCTGTTATTTAATATACATTTTAACACCTATTGCAAATACAACAGACTTACTTAATTTTTAATTGAGATCAAATTTTATTTTCTCACTATTTGAATGTTATCCACAAATATAAAGAAAGTCTTATTTTCAACCCTTGACTCAAAAGAAGGTGCTTAATTTTATGCGTTTGTTAGTAGCGTTAATTTATAATTGTTATATGCATTGAAACTACTCATTCTTTGTTTGTTTCGAATTTAATATCTACGCTAGGCGTCCGTAATTTAGCAGTAAACTTTTGAGCTTATCTTTTATCACCTTTTAACACTCCCACGACTGAAAGGGCGGGTATGTCTGGTGGGAAACAATTCGAACCTTTGCCCTCAGAATGTGAGTCAAGCATCTTTATCAGTTTGTTGTCTTTATATACCTTATACCTTAAACTATAAGCCACTTTTTATGCTTTGATCTGCTTGCCCTGATTATCTGAAAAACATGTATCTTTGATATGTATATGCACCTGAAAGTGTTTAGTTACAACCGTATTTTTTAAAAGTATGATTTCTTAAATTACGATTTTTAACCTAAAACATTTCTTTCTTATACATTCTCAACCTTTGGTTGGATTCTTATAACATTTGCCAAATTGTTTTTATCAAATCTCACCAAAACCATCTTCACATAAACAATCATTTATTTTACTGCATTTTCCCTAATTCCTCATATTAAAATCAATTGTTTCTCTACATAGCACTACTTTAAACACTTATTACCCGTAACACCAAATATGCTAGTCCTCTCAGCCGTGGGGACGTTATAATGTGACGGTCAATCGCAATATTCGTTGGTAAAAAGAGTAACCCAACAGTTGGCGGTGGGTGATGACAACTAGATGCCTTCCCTCTACTCTTACACTGCTAACTTAATGACGGCCAGTGCAGATAGTCTTCGAGTAGCCTTGCGGGAAATTCAAAAATAAAACAAATACACACTTTTTGTTACCACAATTTGATAATTATTGGTTTATTCACTTACATTCACTAAAGTTTAATAATTGTCACTTTATCCACTTATATTCATCACAGTTTAATAATTACTTCTTTACACACTTATATTTACTACTATTTAATAATTATTGCTTTACCCAATTATAATTATTACAATTTAATAATTATTACTCTTTTCAATTATACTTACTGCAATTTAGTAATTACTTCTTTACCCACTTATATTCACAGCAATTTAATAATTTGTAAACTACTCAACTAAACTAAGATTTTTGTTGTTTCTTAGCTTAATTTTAAGATGCTCGCCCTTTTAGCCGAGAAGCCCTTAAAATGTGACGTCAATTCCACTGTTCATTGGTAAAAGAGTAGCTCAATAGTTGGCGGTGAGTGGTGATGACTAGCTTCCTTCCCTCTAGTCTTACACTACTAAATTAAGGACGGCTAGCGCAGATAGATTTCGTGTAGCTTTGAGTGAAATTCAAACCAAACCTTCTCTCACTGCAATATTTAAAAAGAAAGTGCACTGACCTAAAGTATAAATTTTATGATTCACTTTTGATCCGCTCAAATTGTTTTTGTTAAATATACGAAATACCTATATGTGGAAACTTTAGTATTAATAAAGATATTTCTATTAGCAAACATTCAACGCAAGCAATACTTCTTATCTTTTTACATATATTTATTATAACCATAAATTTTTAAACCATAAACAAAATACATTAAAATACGCTGCATATTTTTAAAACATTATGGTAATAATATAATTAATCAGAGGTTGGGATTTGCTGTTTTAAACGCAGTTTTTTCTTATGAATTTGGCCTGGCATGGCCAGGGGAGTAAGGCACTCGACTCGTAATTGGAGAGTCGCGGGTTCGAATCTCTGTTACATCAAACATACTCACCCTTTCATCCATGTGTATGTTATAATGGGACAGTCAATCCCACAATTCTTTGGTAAAAAAGTGGCCCAAGAGTTGGTGGGTTATGGTGATGCAGATAGTCTTCGTGTAGCTTTGCGCGAAACTCACAAAAACAAAGCAAATCCTCAAGATTTTGTTTACTTGCTCGCCTACGTATCCAATTATTTAACTTTACTAATATATATATATGACAATGTGCGATGCTCAATAGTCTTGTCAATACAATTTAAGATAGTTGAGAAATTCTTCACATTTATTTAGTTTTTATCTACTCTTCCTTTAATCAGACACTTATATCCATTTTCTAATTGTTTTTCGTCAAGCAAGTCCCTTAGATTTTTAAAGCTTAATTTAATTTCCTCTATAATAACTTGTGTTTTTGATCAACTCATCTCATTTTTATTTCTTTTCTTTTCGAGTGAATATTCTATTAATTTAATCAACTTTACTTTCATAGCAAACACAAACTAGAGAGAATCCTGAATAGCCGCGGTACTTGAAATTATTCTACGCAAGATTAAAGTAAATTAATCTATGAAACCCTTATTCTGCTTTTATTAGCCATATTTCATGCACCAGCAGTACCAAGTGTGGGGTACACATATACCAAATTCAATTTTATTTCTCATCAATATCTCTATCAGCTAATCCTCAAATAGAAAATATTTTAGATAGGATTAGAATAAATTAATGTATGAGATCTCAAGCATAGTAAAAATTTCAATCCAAACGGTTTAATATTGCGAGTCCAAAACTATAATTAAATCTTAAACGGTCAAGAGATGACAGAGCTATGAGCTAAAAGTTTGTACTTGAAAAACTTAGAGCCATTCTGTGATCGAGTATGCTGCGGCTAAAAATGTACTATTTGAACCAACTTATTTAATTTTCATCTCAAATAATTCATGATATAAAACTCTGAGAAACAAGATAAGGAATCGAATAAATGAACTAAAACAAAATTTGGGACAGTTTCATTTCAAAACTACACGATTACACAGAACCGAAGATATTTTGAACAAAAAAAAGCGAATAAGAAATACACAAAACACTATTAAACCATATCAAACCTTAAATCACAAAAACGAAACATCATACACAAATAAACGAAGAGCCAACACTTCAAAGAACGAGAAAAACATTTTAAACACGTAATAAACCTGGCATGGATATACCCTATTTTAATACAGTAAATGGGAATATTGGACAACATACCACTTATTCACAACATTCCCAGTAATAACAAAAAAAAAATCAACATAATTCAAATAACAATGAATTTGTAAGTAAAATAACCCAGACTATAACAACAAAAACTGATCACATTTGCAAGACAAACCAAAAACAAAGCTCCAGGTGAACATGGAATACAAACCATTCTCCAATAAAATGGAATTAAGAGAATGTTTGACCATTTACTAGTTTAATCTAAGCAAAATTGCCCGACGTTCAAGATGGCTTCTGAATATTTTATCAAACGACAGATCATTTAATTAGGTTAACTGAAACAGTAACAAATAGTTTTCATAACCAGAAATGTATGTCGCCTGTTTTCTCGTTATAGAGAAAGAAGTTGACACTGTATAATATAATGGTTTAAGATATAAATTAAAACAAATTAAAATTATCTACAGGTGTTATTCGCTGGTTGTCTGACTTAAATTTAGAAAGGACCTACTCGATATAGTTAACCTTATCTTTTTTATCATGGATTTAAGCGTCCTCCCGCTAGTACAGCGGTAAGTCTACAGATTTACAACGCTAAAATCAAGGGTTTGATTCCCCTCGGTGGGCTCCACAGAAAGCCTGATGTGGCTTTGCTATAAGAGCGCATGTAAGCGATATGTCATTAAGTAACCCTAATTATAGTTTAACATTATAGTTTGCAGACAACTTGAAAGAGTACACCATCTCCTTCGATAATAGCTACAAAATTACAAGCCCAGCATGGCCAGGTGGTTAAGGCCTCGTAATCTGAGGGTCATACGTTCGAATCCCCGCCACACCAAACATACTCATCCTTTCAACCGTGGGGATGTTATAATGTGACGATCAATCCCACTATTCGTGTGGTGTTGATGACTAGTTGCCTTCCCTCTGGTCTTAAATTGCTAAATTAGGGACGGCTAGCGCAGATAGCTCTCTTGTAGCTTTGTTCGAAATTCAAAACAAACCAAATCACAAATTTACATCCGTTTTAAATCAAATTGTTGAGCACTGTCTAAAACACAGAATAAAAACACGTTCTCAAAACAAATCTTGTTATATTTTCAAAATCGACTAAAATGTTAAGAAGTACTTTTGAATTATATCCAAATGAAACTCTTTTTAATGTTGTTACATGGAGTGAACTTTTAAGTATAACTTATGATTCAAAATTAACGTTGAATAGACATATCAGGAATTAGACATGTCAAACAACAAACTACTCTATGTCCAACCAGGAAACATCACCAAATTTTACAAAGAATACATTAGACCAGTTATGGAATATACCTGGCCTGGTTGGACTAATACAGATAAATAAACTACAGACAATACAGAACGGCATAATACAGAGTACTGAGATCAACAAATACTACTTTCATCCATAAATACTCAAACATCAAACCAAACAAAGAAAGGCTCGTAGATTGTCCGTTCCATTGCCTTAACAACAAGTTTGTTCACAAACAACTCATTAACTGCGGTGAATGGTTTACCCCAAATTATGATAACAGTTCTAAATGTTTTTACCACCTAATATTTATTATAAGAAAAATACCATGTGTATTTGATATCGATGTAAATGGTTGCATATGTGAAATACGACATTGATATTTATTTTGAGTAAAAAAAGTGACTTTTTCCGAAAATAAAATGTAGTGTTTTTTTTTCTGTCATATACGTGTATTAATCATTTCTGAAATTATTAATTTGTTGATATTTGATTATTTGAATGTGTTATAGAATGTGTTTCATATCTCAATCACTATTATTGTTCAAACTAAACCTTACCACGTTCTTGTATTTCTTCATTTTCATCTTAACCGTAACTCTCACTTTCATTATCAGTTTCTCGTACATGAAAGTTGTATCTTATATTTCATCCTTAGGCTTGTATGAAACACGTTTATATAATACATTTGTATGATAAGGTAGCAAATATTTTAATTTATAATCAACTCTCTATATATTATACAGTCGTTAACCTGTTTCTTTCTTTCTTCTTTTTTGTTCTTTCATCATTAGTTTCTTATATAATATTAAAAGTTTTCTATGATATCACGTTTCCTTTCGTTTTCTTTTTCCAACTCATTACTGATATAAAGATGAAACTTGAAAATATTAAATATGACCCTGTATTTGTTCTTCTAAACCATCTACTATATTCCCCAGTCCTTCATCAGCTCAACTAGATCTTCTGTAGTTCTGTTTTTAATTTCCATCAATCAGTAAAAATATCTTCTTTTTCAGCCTTTCTGTCTAATATTTCCCCTGCTTTACGAAATCTTTGGATCAACCTCCGTCCAGCTTTCAACCTTATATGTTATTCTTTACTTTATGTAAAATTTCCATTTATACTTTTTCTGTTACACAAATCCCTTTTAGCGCTTCACTAGCTTTTTCTATTGACTATTATCTCATCTGCAATTTCTCTCATTTTTTCTTATACAAACAACAAGGACCATAATTTTACCGCTACTTAATTATTTTACTGACTGCTTACATTTTTACACGACATTGAAATAGCCAAATAAGAAACTACATACTTCTCTCTAAACATTCATCTCTCACAATATTAATAATACTGCTTTACCCGTATGATCATGCAGTATTATTACTTCAAACCTAATAACTTTAAATCAATTTTAAATCTATAAAATAGCAAATAATTTTAATATTTTAGTGTTTCTCAAGTTCAAGTTATTTAGTACAGACTTAAATTTATTTATAAACCTGAAAGCTTTACTAAATAACCCATGCCTGCAATGGTTTTTTGTCTTGAAATTTCTGTACGTTGAATCCGAAAATGATATCCGTTTTTCTTCATCCTGTACAGGTTTCTCAAAAAATTAATACAAACTTTTTACATAAATGAATAATTTTCATTCAAATCGAGTTACATCCTGTTTTGCGTAAAATGTTCACAACCATTGATTATTGATTTCTCTACACCAATCGCGACGTGATTTTGAAGGATTTGTTAAATTTTCGAATGCATAGATCATTGGACTGAATGTTTGTTTTAATAAAAGGAGGTGTAAATATGTCAAGTTATCTTCTGTTCTTATTGAAACAGAAACACAAGTTCTAAAATATTTTATCTTTGAACGTTACTGAATCTAGAAAGTTCATCATCAGCTCTGTGTGATTTATGGCGAATAATATTTACAAGTATGTGTGAATGGATGTTGATACAAATAAAAGTATAAATACATTTAAAAGTTTTTTTAGAAAAATAAAAGGAAGTAAACTGAACAACACATCATTGTTCATCTCAATAAAACTAGTTAGAGGAAAGCAGGTTGCTGTGTTTACATTTTAGGATTTATTTCAAAATGACTGAAATGTCTTTAATCAGTAGTTTATCGTATCAATCTGAACTTAAAACTAGAAGAAAATATCGTGTGGGCATTTATCAATAGAACAGGCACCATAATTAAAAGCTTATGGTTGGTTCCAATCAAAATTTTCATTACGCTTTAAACAAATATTTTAAATTGTGTTTTATTTCCCCAGTGCAGATGACAGCACAGAAGCAGAAGGTATGGACGATAAATTGTTGCATAGTATATAAGTTGAAACAACATTCGTGGCTATGGTTCTATTCAGCTTAATTTTTGTAACTGTGTTAGAAGCAGCAATTACGGTACAAAAATTCAATAAACAAGAGAACCGATACAAAATACTTTTTCGTCAAATACCAGTAACACTTCATGCTATTCACAACGTACATTTTGCTAAGCTAGGTGTACTTAGAAATGTCTGTCTTAATCGTTTTGTAACTGAAACGATTACAAGTGTGGTGTAAAATATAATAAATAATCGTTTTGTGTTTGAATGACACTTTCTTTCTAAATTTTTTCATGACGGCAAGAAACCCACTTAAAGTAAAAATGTATTCTAAAGACGGCCGGTATGAGTATTGAAACTTTAATTAAAATAAAGTACAGAACAACGTTTCGACCTTCTTCGGTCATATTCTGTTTAACCAATTTTTAATACCCATAGCAGCCGTCTTTAGAATACATTATTTCTAAAGTGTTTTTTTTTTAGATTTGTATTCAGTTTATTGTTACCATGATTCTATTACACTTCCAGAGATGGACGGATTACCACTTAAGATGGAACATTACTGACTTCAACGGTATTCCAGTAATACGAGTTCCCGCAAGTCAAGTGTGGAGACCGGATATCTTACTGTTTAACAAGTAAAGCGAAAAAATTGTTAGCAGTTCGTATGTTCATTAATAATCCCATTACTATGACCCCAATTCAGACGTATCACGGCTTCTTATAAAAATAGTGTATTGAACCCCAGCTGTGTAGCTAAAGATTTTATTGTTGTTAATGATGTTGTGGTTGTAAGGTGGGTTGGTCAACCCGATTTGTTACGTTTAAAGTTAAAGACACTTGTTAAATTATACACTTATCACTCTCACACGAGTACTAGTCAGTTATTTTAGTTTTAAATCTGTAGACATGTTGGATTAATCATGTAAAAGAGAGGATGTATCAGTTCAGCGCAACGACGTAATAAGTGATAATATTTATGTAATTAAAACTGAATATTCAAATGTAGAATTAAATTTGTTATTGAAACAAGTACACAGATGTTATTTTTATTTCCAAAATGCACATTCAATCAATTATGTGGAATGGACGATGAAAATGTGTTCCACACTCTTTCATACATAAACAAATATTTTTACATTACTGGGAGTTACAGGGCAACATGGTCTCTGTTTTTATTTCAATTACACTTTGTGGGTATTGGTTTTCTTTTAATAAGACTTTATGCCAAAAACAAGAAATTAGTCTAAGTTGTCATAATAATTATTAGTTGAACTCCTGTTAAAACTCTTATGTTACCCATGTTCGAGCAGCCCAGCATGGCCAGGTGGTTAAGGCACTCGACTCGTAATCGGAGGATCGCTGGTTCTAATCTCCGTCACACGAAACATGCTCGGCCTTTCAGCTATGGTGGCGTTATAATATTACAATGAATCCCACTACTCGTTGGTAAAATAGTAGCCCAAGAGTTGGCGGTGAGTGGTGATGACTAGCTACCTTCCCTCTAGTCTTACACTGCTAAATTAGGGACGGCTAGCACAGATAGTTCTCGTGTAGCTTTGCGCGAAATTTAAAACAAAACAAACTTATGTTAGTAAATAAGTTTACTTAACTGCAAATAACCTTACCGTAACCTTTCATCACATTTTCCTTATTATCACAAGTTAGGTTTTGTGCTCTTTTTGTTACTCTTTATTTAAGGATTTTACCTTTAATTTCTATATTGTAAATATAGTATTTAATCTGTTTATGCTTATATGCAGCGCTGACACAGAGAAGCCGCCTGACAATCTTAACACCAACGTTATAGTTAAATACACGGGGGAAGTGATTTGGTTCTCAAGAGCTCTGCTGAGAAGTTCTTGTCCAATTGATATCAAATACTTTCCGTTTGACGTCCAGTTCTGTACAATGAGATTTGGCTCTGGAACTTACGATGGCTTACAAGTAAGTTAATGCTTTCCTAGAAAACAAACATTTTCTTCATTAAGGGTATTCAGAAATAACGTTTAGCTTCAACTATTAATGGTACATGACTAAAGCATTTTGAGTTTGAATAACCATTAACTAATGCGTTAAAAGTATTTTTGTATAAGTTTCACACCCATTGTTTAATAATAAGCTAGAAAGCTTATTACGAGAAAGCACTCAATCTACAAGTGATATTTCAGTGGTTCAGTCAGTAAACAGTGATATAATTTACTTTCGTAACTGTCAGTTGGATGATATGAATAAAACGGTTTATCGATTGAGTGTTTTAAGTATATCGGTTACTAACGTACATGGGCTGCTCATTGCAATACTGTCGCCTAGCTTGTCATAATAGACAACAGGCAATAATAAACACACATTAAACAAGAATCCTTTTCGGTTGACTTCCCCCTATGTACCCATTTATCAAATCGACTGTTCTTACCATTCTATTATATAAGCTCACTATGTGGTATCAAGAATGGAGTTGCTGGCGATCATTGTAATATTGTGTAGAAGTACGAGAATCTTACTATCAGTCATTTAATACAATGAACGTGTAGAATCAAACTGTGATAATAAATAACACTCGTAGACAATGTATTCTGGTGTTCCATATTGTAAATACATTCAAGTCACTAACATATTCAGATAGACAAATCATTGTAACAGTCCATATTGTAAGTGTATGTGTTCAAGTACTAACATATTCAGAAAGACATATTCAGACAGAAAAATCATTATAATAGTCCATATTGTAAATGTATTCAAGTCACTAACATATTCAGACAGACAAATCATCGTAACAGTCCATATTGTAAGTGTATTCAAGTCATTGGCATATTCAGACAGACAAATTATTATAATATTCCATATTGTAAGTGTACTGAAGTCACTAAAATATTTAGACAGACAAATCATCGTAACAGTCCATATTGTAAGTGTATTCAAGTCACTAATATGTTCAGACAGACAAATCATCGTAACAGTTCATATTGTAAATGTATTCAAATCACCAACATATTCAGACAGCTATAATGTAAGTGTATTCAAGTCATTAATATGTTCAGACAAAGTACTCTGACAGTTGATATTGCTCTTTTGTTTTGTAAATGTATTCAGTTCACCAGTAACCTGATAACTAAAATATAAGTGCAATCCAAAAGTCATCTTCATATTTATCTACTTTTAAATTAGTTTTCACCAAAAACAAGCTTAAAAGTGTAAAATTAAGAAAAGTTATTGAATTTAATAAATCTCCGTCTATCTACCGTCGTACTAAAGGCACCAGATTTTAGCAGTACGTATTGGTGCACTGCAATGTTCTCGCTTCAGTTCTCATGAAAGTAACAGCCCAACTTATGTGCATCTAATTACAAGGCCGTAGTATGAATTCATCGTTGAGTTATGGTGGAATATCACGTTACTCTGATTAAAGATAAATATGCTAATCATTACATATTTTGCTAGACAGAAGTTATTCAATCATGTACCTCATTATCATCTGTCCTCCTCCCAGTGGAACAGATGTATGTCTTCAGACTCACACTGCTAGAAACCAGGTTTCGATACCAGTGATTGGCAGAGCACAGATAGTCCTTTGTGTAACTTTGTGCTTTATTCTAGATAATTGATAGTCAACCGTCATTACTTTCATCATTATTCAGGAAAGTAAAGTGGCAAGTTACGCATTTAGGTTACTTCAATGTAGTGACACTTAACTACTAGTACAGAACGTTAAAAATAAATAACATTATCCTTTTATTGCATAAAATCTCCATTCTCAGTATTTAACTGCGCATGAATAATATTTAACTAGATAGTTAAAAATAGCAAATTATATAAATAATGAGAGAATTATTATTAAGTTCTCGTGAAATTATGATGTTTAAACGTCAATGTCAGACTATCAAGCGACCAGTCGTCATTAGCAATGTTCTGATGCTGTAACATCAGAGCCAGTCATTCAAGTGACCGGTTTTTATTAAAATTACATATCATATGAATGCTGTAACGTTAGAACTAGGCTATTAAGCAACCAATCAACATTAGAAATGCACTATATGGATGCTATAATATTAGAGACAAACTCTTAAGCAACCAATCAACATTAGAAATACACTGTATATATACCAACATATAGCAACGAATCCTTAGTCATATTGTACAATAAGTTTCATACTTTATAGTGACTAAATGTCATAGGGAATGACGAGTTACAACTGGACTTTTCAATTGTTGAAAATATTATAATAAACACGGCATTATATTTTTATTGTCAAACGGCCACTCGCCATACTATAGCATTAAATGTTTATTGTCAAAGGGTAAGAAATTCATTTGCAAAATGAGAATACTAATGTTAAATTATGACTGAAGACTTCTTTCTTTAGGAGAATGATAGGTGTTATAATATCCGAGTCCAATTAAAATTCGTGTTAGTGCCAACAATCCACCCGAGGTTTTCCTGTGAAACAAACTCACCTAGTACGTAACAAAAGTTTAAACTTGAATATCACGTTGCTCACATTTTATCAAAGTGTAAGAATAAAAATAAACAAGTCGCTCCTTTTACTCACAGAATATTTGTATTTCAAATGTTCACAAGGCTTATGAATTAACATAAACAGCACTTGCTTTATTCATTAATTTCTGCACTGTTCAACTAAAACAGAAGAAGAATTCAGTTATTACATCTTGTCAATACACTAATACACGTTAGTGGATTCTGAAACATATAAAGACCGTTAGTTTAATCAATTACATCAAATTCTACAAAATAACTGTTTCAAAATTTATTGCATCACATTGTGTAAATAGGTAAAGCTGTTGCCCTTAGCAAATGTTAAATGTTAGCAAATATATTTGGATAAAAATATTAATAAGAAATTTTTTCATTCGTTCATTCGTATTGCGATATAGTTTTCGGTACGCGGTGACCGAAAATTAAGTCCATGAATTTACCCAAACAAGCAACTAATAGTTTTGAAGTAATTTTCGGATGTCCCTGACATGTAGTCAAATACAGACATTTAAATTTGTATAGGAAAACAGATATCCATTCACTCAATGAAAACAAATCTAAAAATGTTACCTTCAAATATTATTGCTTTTGATTAACAAATAGCTTACTAATTTTTGTACTATTCGTGTGTTTGATTCTTCTGTTTGAAATACAATGACATAAAATAAATTACTATATAAAAAGTATATTAAAATACTAATATAATTTCTCGAAAACATTTAACTTGATAAAGCTTTAAAGCTCATTCTTCCCTTACGTTCCTCAGCAAATAATGTTTAGCAAGGCATTAGATAAAGTGGCTAATGAATATATCATTGCTTATTCCAGATTAAATAGCTTCGTTTTTTCTCTTATACCAAACGTTTTATTTATTCACTAAAACCGACCAATTCAGTAACTTTACTGTAGAAATTTACCATGTAGAAATTCTTAATTGTAAAAAAAGTTAAGATTTATGTTAGGGTTCTATTGTGAAGTTGTATTTTACCTAATAATATTAATAAGAAAATATTTTGAACACGTTTCCTACGATGCTCTTACTTTAGTGGGATGAACTAGAACTAAGTTTGAGTAGCGTCGAATCTTTGTTGTTTTAACATCCTGTACAAATATTCTCTGTTGAAGTCAGCATCCAACTGCTAGCGACAGCTGTTTTGTTTTTTACTTTGAATATCAATGTTCTAGCTTGTTAAACTCCTGAAAACTCGTACAAACAATAGACTTTTTGTTCAGAGATTTAAAGAAGACGAACTGTACTTGTTTGAAGACGTGAATAATTTTATACACTGCTGATTTCACAATGTTTTATACAGCTGATTTTATTTTCAGAACTATAGATACCAACTGCGTATATTTCTATTGTTTGTAGGTAGAACTAATGAAAGAAAAAGACCACATAGAACTAAGAGACTATCAAGAAAACGGGGAATTTGATTTGAACGGGTTTTCAGCCACTTCAACTTCTCTTCAGCATTCTTGTTGTGAGGAGCCTTACCCTCAACTCGTGTACACTTTAGAGCTTCGCCGTAGACCATTGTACTATGTGTTTAACCTCATCATGCCATGCCTCCTCATGAACTGCGTGGCACTACTTACCTTCTGTATGCCTTGCGAGTCAGGAGAAAAAGTTACCTTGAGTATATGCACACTTTTAACAATTGTTATATTTTTCGTCTTTGTGAAAGATACCTTACCGCCCTCTCAGGAAACGCCTTTAATTAGTAAGTACATTCTAACATTATCCTTGAAAATAATAATATAAACCTCAATTCATTCCATTTTAAACATGTTTTCAACGAGTATTTGAACTTTCTAGCGAAATATGTTGTGCCTGCAGCTTGATAAAAATGTTCAAAAACATAATTCTTGTGTTTTAAGGAAACTTTATTAAATGTAAAACATGCGTTACATAAAAATGTTTATAATTATATTCTAAAAAATATGAGTCTTAAGTGGTTATCAATAGTTTATCTCAACAATAAAAAGTGAGTAACTTTAGAATAAAATATTTAATTCTTGTTAAACAACACTCCAACAAAACACGACGTAGGATTTTTTTTTATATTGGTGCTTGTTTTGATTAAAGCTTACACGACAACAATTACTCATTTACTTGTTATATAAGATGTGGACGTAAAAACGTTTAATTCGAAAGAACTAAAAATTTCTCTAAAATAAAATAAAAACAGTTGTAGTCCTTAATGTTTTCTAATGTTAAAATATCCATGTTATCCAATGCAAAAATAAGTGAAAACCTGATCAGTGAAACTTGACTTCATCACAAGAAACCTCTCTTTTGTTAGGCCTCTACTACGTTGTAACTATTTGCTTAGTTGCCCTAGTGACCATTTTTTCTGTGTTTACATTACACGTGCATCATCGAGGGAATTTTGAAAACGAAGTTCCACGATGCATTCGTAAGGTAATGTTGGGATTTCTTGCTAAGATAATGTTCTCCAAGTGTTCCTCTCACACTGAACAAGAGCCAGAGGTAGGCTGTTTGCTTTTCTTGTCTTTTATATTTCACTAGGAAATTTTAAAACCGATCACGACTTTTGTTCATATTTATCGTATCTTATTTTATTAGTAACTAATTTGTACGAAAATAAATTACTGAAAACAACACACTTTAACGGTATAAACAACACAAACATTAAGACAGAATGTGTACATGTATGGGTGAGTGTGTTAACTGATGGATAGTTTTTTGCGTTGATTGTTTTACATTATACATGCATATAGTATCAGGCATTTATAACGTAAATTAAGTCAAACATAATAAAACAATATTTGAAAAATTACCTCAGAAAAAGAACAATTATATTCACTAAGTGTAGTCTGTCATAGCCTAATGGTTAATGTTCTCAATTCTCATGGATAATGCTAAGATGTGAAAGACAATCACACTATTGTGAAACATAGCTACTTTAAAGTTGGTAGTAAATAAAACAAAGCTACTCGAGAACTATCTGCGCTAGCCGTCCCTTATTTAGCAGTGTAAGACCAGAGGAAAGGCAGCTAAGTTATCACCACCCACCGCCAACTTTTAAGCTACTCTTTTTACAAACGAATAGTGGAATTGACCGTCACTTTATAACGCCCCCACGGCTGAAAAGGCGAACATATTTAGTGAGATGGGGATGCGAGCTCGCGACCCTCAGATTACGAGTCGCATGCCTCAACCCACCTGGCCATGCCGGGCCTGGTAGAAGTTGGAACTCGTCTTAAAAAAAATGACTTCACAACAATATAGATTTAAATAAATATAATTTTGAGCTAAAAGCTGCACATCGTTAGCCACCATAAGTCGTGTGTTTAAATCATTACAATAATAGTGTTATAACTCTTATGTGTTGGGGCTAGATAATCTGAATTGTTTTGATAAATACAATATTTATACTAATTACCATCTAACATTTTTGCACTGTATCTAAACTGTGTTTTACCTGTTGACTAGTCTAAAAGATATATATTTATTATTATTATGCCTCTCGATTCCATGAAGGAACATACGGCCGCAATTGTTTGCGAATTTATTAACAGGCTGTTTTTTAAGTGAGTAGATTGTTAGCCTACTGCACAACCCCAACCAGGAGAAGAAACCTGAGCCGTCCCTAATTTAGCAGTGTAAGACTAGAGGAAAGGCAGCTAGTCATCACCACCCACCGCCAACTCGTTGTATCAACGAATAGTGGGATTGACCATCACATTATAACGCCCCCACGGCTGAAAGGGCAAGCATGTTTAGCGCGACTGAATTGCGAACCCGCAACCCTTGGATTACGAGTCGCACGCCTAACGAGCTTGGCCGTGCTGGGCACAAAAGAAATGTGAAGCATAATAAACTTATTTTAATTTTGTTCTGCTCATCTACTTATCTTTTCTAACTATCTAAGATGTCTAGGGCAAAATTATATCGTTTGTTTTTCTTAGAGCCAAGCCACATCGGGCTATCTGCTGAGCCCACCGCTGGGAATCGAACCTCTGATTTTTGCATTGTAAATCCGGAGACTTACCGCTGTACTAGCGAGAAGCAAAATTATATCACATAACAGATTCCATTACTTCAACTGATTTACTAAAAAAAATAATTTCAAAATATCATAAACCATTTGTTACATGAAATCATTCTTAAACTTAAGATTTTTATCTATTCTAATGCAATATCATTATAGTCTCAACAACTGAAATTCAAATAAATACTGTTAGTGGAAATAATGGATATTTTAGACTTAAAAATCAATTTTTTTTTTTTAAGTTAAAACTCGAGGACGATGAGAAAAAGTCAAACCTCGAACGACAGTCATCAAATGAAGATAAATTTGATTTTGGACATATCGAACAATACAATTTCTCACCTCGTCTTCGAAAGCGCAAAGAAATGGGTGAAGCCAGTGATTATTCCAATGACGAATACAAAAGGCAGGTGTTGAGAATCCTTGGTAAAATTTACGAAACAGTTGAGAGAAATGAAATGAGAGTAGCTGAAAAGGCACGAAAAGAAAACATCAAGACAGAATGGCACCAGACGTCGCTAGTGTGTGATAGATTATGGTTGACATTATTCCTTATCGTCTCCGCTGTTATGACGTTACTTGTGTTATTGTCGTCTCCACACGGACCCTAGCGGTACTATAGTAAATATGATACTGTTGTTTCTCTCCTTTTTCAATTTTCCTTTGAGCTTTTGGCAGTTCAATACTATATCGTAGAGTTGAAACGTGAATTTTTTTTCAGGCTATTTAATGTAAACAAAAACACGTTACTATTTTTGCATGAATTTTTATTGATAAAGAAATAAAGAATAACAAATTGATACGTTTTGTTCTTAACTTAAATTTTTTTGAAGTTTAAATTTGTATGTTTTGTCCCATAACTCAAGGATTGTTTGCTGTTTGATTCAAATCATGGACGTCTTAGAGCTGGCATTAATGTCAACTAGTAATAAAGTAATAGCATGAAAAAATTTTATTCGTGAAGTTTATGCAGCCGATTTAGAGTCTGTATAAGTTTTTGAAATTATAATATCCTTCAGTGAAATTTACTTTTTACAGATTATAGAAAGTTTATTTAAGACATACCGTATTACACACTTCGAATTTGTAAAATGAACAATAAATTATATGATTGAAAAATTCTACCTTTCTTTCTGTAAAAACTTTATGTCAATCTTGTTTTACCTGTATTTCGTTTCACAAGTGTATCTAATAATGAAATCTGTTTTCTTTTGTTAATACATGTTTGTTGTTCTCAGATTTACCTAATTTATAAACTTTAAGTATTTGGCAAATTATTTGCGGAACAGAGGAAAAGGTTTTATGTTTTATTAACGTCCCTGCTGGCTCAGCTGTAAGTCCAAGAACTTATACTATCAAAAAACGGATTTTGAAACCCAAGTTGAACAGAGCACAAATAACCCCTTGGATAGCTTTGTAATTACGAACAAACAAGTTCATCTGAAATTTCTATCACACAAATATGAAAAACTGTTTATTGTTTTGTTTTTGTGACAGATGTTTCGTTTCGTAAATAGAAGGTAAACTTAACTCTGGAACTGTGCAAATCGTCACTTAACACACACTTTAATAAAACTGTTATTAAAGTTTAAAAAACATTGTGTTCACAATGAAGTCATGAAATGCCCATTTACACCTTTATTTGAAAAGAATGTAAGGAAATGTAACAAAATACGTTATTAAAGTTACGATTAGAACACTAGAAGCTGGCGAAGAATAGGATTAACATTTACAAAACAATCTTGCATTGTCGTAGTTGCTGTTTATTTCCACATTCCTCTTAAATCTCCATTACGGATTATTTCCAGTTAGAAACTGCATTCCATTACGGACAATTTAAAACAATGTGAAAAAGATCTACAGCCGCATATAAAATCTATTGGTTTCTAATTCTTCGATAGCTTTCAGCGTTTGAACCGCAACTATTAATGTATTTATTGCACACACACACACACACACACACACACACATATATATATATATATTCATTTGAAGATTCAAATATATTTTTGCTTCTCGTCCAAACCAGCTGACGATTTCTGATATTGAACAAATGGTTTGCTAGTCAATGACATTTTAGAAACAAAAAATAGGTCTAAAATTATACTTTTATTGAACTCAAATTTGAAATTTATAGTAGACAAATTAATAACAGTTTGAAAAGATAAATCTGTACCCTGACAACAATCATATATACATAATATTACATATTATGTTAGCTAGTGTGTTTCTAATAGCTAGTTATGAATTTTTAGTGTTTCCATTTATTTAAATGGAACTCGGAAAATACTTTAGAAAATTACATTTCTGTCTAAATATACGTTGTCATTGTTACATATTTTATCAACACTTCGAAAGGAAAAAGAACTCGTCCCAGATGAAATATCTAAACTCTGAGCTTAAGGTCTATATGTTAATTATTTATACTAATCATCTTATCTATATTGTTTTGTAAACTTATAATTTTTAATATAAAGTGCACAATGTTCATTGTGTTTTTTATAAAAAATGTTAATAGTTTTCCATTATAATTATCTGTCATTATATGACGGAGGTTTTAAGCACTAATTTTTTGCATTAATTATACCTTCGTACACGATAGTAAACGAAATCTTGCTAGCTTGCTGCTTATTGTGGTGATTTTTGTTTTCTTTCGTTCCGCAAGATTTATAGGTACTTATTTGTTCAATATACGTTTTGTAGAAATGTGTCTTTATGATGTGTTGTTGTGTTGATGATGTAACAGAACAACCTTTCGAAAGATTTTGTTTCCCTTTATCACGGTTACAAAGAAGCACAATATAATAACATTTAGCACAGGTAAATGTTGTGTTGTTCTGAGCAAATTCAACGTGAAACATGATCTCAAATGATAGATTTATATGATAAACTGAAGTGAAGAGGACCATTACATTTACGTTCAATACGAATACGTTTGTAATTTTTGAATTATTTTTAGAATTATCCTAAAGATAATTTATTATAAATTTATTCTTTGAGCTAATATTAATAACGTATGAGCAATTTTTTGTTTCCATATTAATAAATATCAACCACCTTTCAAGAACTTTAATATGAATTAAAATATTTTAAAATTGATTCTAGATTTCTCATTTCATTATATGATCTTTAATTTGAATATATGAATTTTTACTTGTTTGTTGTTATATGATAACCAATATTGGTCTTTCAGTTCAGCTAACCTTTGTTTTGTTTATGATAATTTTCAAAATCGTTTTCACTGTAAATCTAAAAGATGGATCACTTGAGGTCTGAATAAAATCTTTTTACCTTCTTGATTACGTACGTTATTTATTTCAAATAATACGATTTTCTCGACAAGAATAATTTAAGTAAAAATCCCCAGAATATGAGCTGCAAGTATCTTAATTAAATCAAGCACTTTCACATTGTGTTGATGACATGTGTACGTCAATGATTTAGTTGTGCTCATATAATGTAATTATACTGTTCCATTGATTAGTAAAATATTTTCAAGTGGTCAATAATGCTTTATTGTGCACGTTCAAAATGTGCCAACTTAGGAATGATATTGTCCATTACATTTTTTTACTTAGTAGTAAAATTTGTTTCACTAATAAACTATACAGAAGTTAACTAAATCTTTAGTGTACCAGTTAGATGAAAAATAAGAAATGAATTACTTATTTAGTAAGAAATATGTATATTTTCATGCACTCAGCTGAGAAAATTTAGAACAAAACCTTTTTACGAAAGCAAACGTCTGTTCCTTTGAACACCTTAAACATAATGTATCTATACGGTGTGCCGAGTCGATAGTTTTATTACTTCAATACACGCGCTATGTTCGATGTGAACAGATTACAAACGTTCACGTGAAATTGACAGAAAATGAAAACAATGGTATGTATTGAATCAAAAACATTCGTTAAAAATGTGGACTTTAAATAGAGTTTAACGTTTTTTTCACGTGCGATTTGTTCCCCTTTTTATGCACACACACACACACATATATTTTGTTTATTCGATATTTTTAAACGCTGTACTTTGCTTCAAACAGTGAACAATATATTGTTATGTTTACTGTAGACTCATAATTCAGATACCACTGGTACTCATCACATTTATTACATGCATCCAAATATTTTGTTCTTGTTTCTTAACATTTGAATTTCAAAATATTTCTATTATCCCAAACAGATTGTCCACATTTTTGCTGTTAATTCTGAAGGTATGAAGTAGTCTTTGCTGAATCAAGTCGCATTTCAAACGTACAGATCATAACAAACCTTGTTTCATGTGATATCTATAATTAAACAGCAAAGTAGATGCAAGGCTTAATTATCTTGAGAAATATATTGTTCTTCATATTTTATGAACATTTTATACCACAATTTGTATTGCATTTCGTAGATGTTTGAGAAAATGACATTTTTCTCTCATACATCTATCATTTTACGGATAATGGAAATGAAATTTCTGTTGGATTGAGTTAACTGGAAGTTTTCTCAACTTCTGTGAATTCTACTCTTATTTCTTAAGTCACTGTGTAAATTGTTTTCGCTTTATCTATAAAAAAAGTAAAAAGTCTTATAATTCACACATACCTCTGTACAAGATTTATTTCGACTCTCTCTGGATGATTCATTAGAGAAAGTAGTGTGTGTCTGCGTTTTCTTATAGAAAAACCACATTAGGCCGTCTGATGCGTCCGCCGAGGGGACTCTAACCCCTGATTTTAGCATTGTATGTCCCAAGACTTACCTCTGTCCCCTCGGGAGACCAAAGGGAGCAGAGTACACACTCTACCTCTTGAATTAATTACTAGGGTTGTCAAACAAACAGAATTTAAAATAATGAGCGTAGATATGTTTTTATACTTGTGAAAATAAACATCATTACCTGGAAAACTCTACTCAGAAGGAAAGCGATAAAACTGATTATCCAATTATAAACAGGAATTTATTAGGACACGAACACATAATATCTGGCTGAATCAGTTTTTCTTTTCAGAGTAACGCGGGTCTAACATGCTTTAGGCACAAGAAACTAGCAAAAGAAGTTTCACACTTGATTGTTATTCATTCGTTGAGAATAACAGGTCACAAATAGTTCATAAACAATGGCGAAGAAATACGGTCAGCGTTAAGTGTGTGAGCTTACAACGCAAACATTTGGGTTATTCCTGCCAGTAGACAGAATGCAGATAGTTCATTGTGCAGCTTAACACTAAGTAGAAATAAGAAGAATTATGGTGGGGAATTTAACTTTGAAGCACACCTCAGATTGAATATAGTTATCAATCTGGCCAAGAAAATGACTGAAACAATATCATATTTTTTCATCTAGTTTTAGCATATATTCAATATTTTTATTATCGTCATATTAGACCTTTAACAGTCGTAAAGAAAGTACAGAATTGTAAAGTACAAATAAAACGGATAATTCTTCGCACATACTCTTCATACCAGCAACTTATTTAAAGGAATAAAACAACTAAACCTATAACATAAAACTCCCCACTCCATTACTCCACGTCTAGCAGCTTGTACTATCTAACCAACATAATCAGTAAATAGAACTTCATTTAATTTCTTCCGTAAACCTTCTTTGTTGTATATAGGAAAGTCTAAAACGCAGCTCGTTGAAGTACTTTAGACATTGTCTACACCAATGAAGACATGTTTCCATTTGAGAAAAACAGTTTTTAGGCTGAATTTTAGCTATTATTTGTCAGTTTTAGTGTCCTTGGAAATTTAAAACCTTGCCTGCTCTTAAAGGTATGTTGCACTTTACAACTCTATCCAATCTTCTTTTTCTCCTTTCTAATACCAGCAGAAATTAACCACAGTTTACCTCAACCACAAACGTAATTGTTTTCTATTGATGTTACTGTCAGACTATAATTAAAGACGGTTTTTGGAAAGCAGTTTAAAAAAGCGTTTTAGTAAATGGGCATCCACTGCCACGAAGCCATAAGCTTTTGATAGATCCTTGATTTTACTCAGTCTTGTGGATTAACCATGGTAAGACAACAATTATCTCTTTATGTGGCTCAAACAATTATTAATACGAGATAATCAGACTTTCTTGCATTGACAGGTGTATGAAGTGCTCTACAAACAGCCTTTTTATTGGGCCACATGGCGAATGTTTTGAAAAAAACACACAGAAATGCATCTTTGAAATTTCTCAGAAAAGCAATATTTTCAGTATCTGGAAGCAAAATCATCTGTGTATGCCCGTTTCTCTATTTGTTAGTTAAACATACGATGGATCAAAATAGTGTTATTACATTTAAAATTTTCAAGTTTTCGTGAAATTACATGTTGTTGTATTATAACACTTGCAAATTTACATAACGGTGATTTTATTATGTTTAAAAATTCTAAAAGTGAAAATGTTTTTATAATGTGGACTGCCAGTTTAAACTATGCTTTAATCACGTTGTTTTTGTTACGACGTTTTGTGATTTAAAACATGATACGAGCTGAGATTTTTTTATCATGAGGTTTAATAATTTAAGAATTAAATAACATATGGAATCATATATCACTAAACAAACTTGACTACTTAATTTCCTTGAAATACTAATGTATACCTTAAATTTTTCGTACGTGGAGTGGAATGACCAGAAATTAGTGACGAAGTTGCAGAACCTCTTGGTCGGAGTTAGTACTCTAAATTATAGATCATTCCAACAGACAAACATATCTAAAAAGAAAACTTATTGGTATGTTGAGCATGTTTTTAAAACCTTCTGTGTTTATATGAAACTTAAGCGTTTTAGAAGTAATAAAACAGGTTTCGATATAACAGTCTAATAAAAATAGCATATACAGTCATATAAAAAAAGTTAGGACTACCTATAAAACCTGTGTATTTTTGTAATATTTTTGGACATATAGATATTTAATCTCAATTTTAACAATACTGAGAGATTACAGGAATATAACTAAACAATTAAAATTCAAGAAAAGACTTTTCAAGATAATTTATAAATGTAATTCCACAGAAATGCATATTCCAACTGATGAAAAGGTTCGGTTACCCCTACATTTACTCCCACTTAAAATGGCTCAACTCTCACACAGGTGTATCACACCAGGTGCACATGATAAGAAGATCGTTACTCAGCATTTTGAATGAGACTTTTCTTGTTTAAACCTCAGATATTCAGTTTAGTGTGCTCCTGACTATTGAAGTGAGAGTGAGCACCATGATGAGAGCAAAAGAGCTGTCTGAGGTCTTCAGAAAGAAAATTGTAGCAGTTTATGATTTAAAATCATCCCAAAAATATTTTGAAATCAGCCATTTCACTGTCCGGAAAAAAATCAACAAGTGGAGGGCTTTTACAACAACTGCCAACATGCCAAGTTCACCCCGAGAGCAGACCGCAAGATGTTATAAAAGGTCTCCAAAAATCCTAAAAGGTCATCACAGGACCTACAGCAGGCTCTGGCTACTGTTAATGTAAAAGTGCATGCCTCTACAATCAGGAAGAGACTGCACAAGTTTAACTTGCATGGGAGGTGTGCAAGTAGGAAACCTTTGCTCTCTAAGAAAAACATCAAGGCTTGACTGAAGTTAGCCAGAGAGAATGTAGACAAAGACCAGGACTTCTGGAATAATTTTCTTTGGACAGATGAGTCCAAAATTGAATTATTTGGATACCAGAACAGTGGACATATTTGGCGTAAAACAAATACAGTATTTTAGGAAAAGACCCTCATACCAACTGTGAAGCATGGAGGTGGAAGTGTCATGGTTTGGGGCTGCAGCAGAACCTGGACAGCTCACAATCATAGAATCCACCAAGAATTCTACTGTGTATCAGAGGGTGCTTGAGGATCATGTGAGACCATCTGTAAGAAAATTAAAGCTGAAGCGGAACTGGACCCTTCAACACGACAATGACCCAAAACATACCAGTAAATCTATAAAGGACTGGCTGAAAACTAAGAAATGGAGAGTCCTGGAATGGCCGAGTCAAAGTTCACATCTTAATTCCATTGACATGCTGTGGGGTGACTTGAAACGGGCTGTACATTCAAGAAACACCTCAAACATCTCACAGCTGAAATAATTCTGCATTGAGAAGTGGGGCAAACTTTCTTCAGACCGATGTCAGAGACTGGTAGATGGCTACAAGAAGGGTCTCACTGCAGTTATTTCATCCAAAGAAGGGGGCATTAGCTAGTAGGTAGTGGAATGTTTTAACTTTTTCCTTAGTTAGAATATGCATTTTTGTAAAATTACATTTACAGAAGATCTTGAAAAGTCTTTTCTTCGGTTTCAATTGTTTTATTATATTCCTATAATATCTCAGTAATGTTGAAATTGAGATTAAATATCTATATATCCAAAAATGTTACGCAGGCTTTCATTGGGTGTCCTTACTTTTTCATATGACTGTATAAAACACAAACATACGAGCAAAAGAATGAGTTTTAAATATTATTTCATAACGTGTTGTACAAATCTGTTTATCTCGCATATCGCTGTAATTTTTATCTAATTTTCTTTCGTATTTAAATACGTAATGCAATATTTCTTAATTTGTTTTCAACAATTTTATCTTTTACATAATATTTAATAATAAAACCAGTCTGATATTCCAGAATTTTAATATGAAAAAAACGTTTTAAAACAAAAATATTAACGTATTTATCGAACATCTGAAGTTTTTGACGTCTGTTTTTTAACTGTTGTTTTTTTATTTTTTCAAGCTGAGTTTGGTGTTGCTGTTTGTTCTTTATTTGGTTTAAGGTTTTTCTAGAAAACATGTTACACAGAACTGAACTTACAAAGTCTAAAAATTTCAAGTTTTCTTTTCCGTTTCTAGTAGAATTCCGATTTTCTTTACTTTCTGAATGAAAAGAAAAACAGAATTTGTATCAGTCATGTTCACTCTAACTGTTTTGGTCTGGTCAAAGTGAAATTGTTTAAACACCGCAAGCTACTGAACAAGAAATCGAATAAATTGTTTGCTTTGTAAGATCTTTTAAAGGTTTTCAAGAAATTTTAAGATGCTAGAGGTTTTAAATTGTCAATATTTTATCACGCCTGTAAATTGCTATATATCATTAGTAGAGAGAGTAAATCACACTTTAAAAGAAAGGTTTGTATATTTTCATGTATTGGTGTGTCGACGTTGTGGCGCCTCTGACGATCTTATTTAACAGTTACATGTTAAGTTAGAACTCCTAATTATTCTATAATGCAATGTTGCCACAAGTAGACTTCCCAGAAGCGTATTACAGTAGTGTTTGTAGTGCCAGGAAACGGTGTGTTGTAATATTCATCAGAATATACATAATATTGGACAGAGGAAGATTCTGCAAAGATGGTAAGGGTCTAAAGCGTTGTACTTACGAAATGTGATAAATAATTTGTAATATTCAGAGTTTCATGTTCACAGCATACGAATGTTTCATGAACTAAGCATACACAAGCCTAAGGATAAAATATTACCCTTAGTACTTAATTGATCTGTTCGATGTAATATTCAAGGCAGAAATACTGTTACACATCGTATTTACAAAGTTTGAAATTTGGTTCTCAAGGACTGAACCTCATTTATGGCAAAACACTTGGAGATATGTTCACGAGTTATTTGTTTGCGATATGGAACGACTACGGGTTGACCATATTTGACGAATAGTCTCGTCATGCACTGAATTTCAAACAAACATTTTATGTGTTGTTCTTAACGAAATGGAGCCCCATTTTCTATGAAAATGCTGTCTGATCTGATAAGCTGGTAATTGATGTAGACAGGTAGAACGATTTAATAAAGAATTATGTTTAAAGAAGAGGAGGTCATTTCTTTGCATACCACTTGTTGTGATCTTCCAGGTGCTACTGGTTGTGTGATCTTCCAGATGCTACTAGTTGTGATATTTTAGCTGTCACTGGTTGTGATCTTCCAGTTGTCATTAGTTGTGATCTTCCAGCTGCCATTACTTGTGATCTTCCAGCTGCTACTAGTTGTGATCTTTCAGATGTTACTGGTTCTGATCTTCTAGTTGATGCTAGTTGTATTCTTCCAGATGCTACTGATTGTGATCTTCTAGCTGCTACGAGTTGTGATCTTTTAGCTGTCACTGGTTATGATCTTTCAGTTGTCACTAGTTGTGATCTTTCAGCTGTCTAAATGGCACCCACATAATGAGGAAATACTGCGTATTTTAATGTGGCTTGCAAACAATTCTGGGAGGATATCTGCCCAAACAAGATTCGTTCACGGTCCAAAAACTGCACTGTGCAAACCTAGTCTCGTTGGTAAAATATTATGATATCTTAATGAACATCTCTGATCCGCATTAACGTTGGCATTTGTTATTGTCTGGAATGAAGAGTGTCTTTCGTCTAATAGCTTTGCCTTTGTAGCCCATGCTATGGAAACAACTTCTGATAGTACTGAGACACACTTAAGCCTCATTTGTAGTAGAAACAGTATTTTGAGTCAAAATGAGAGTCATTCCCTCCACAATACCAACAGTACTTTGTTAGTTTTAGTTACTCAGATCTAACTGTAACTGTTGTGTACTAACTTTACTGGAACCACATTATCACTCTGTTCTCTGTCAGCGAGGTAGTGTAAATGATCTAACGATTTCTCGCTGACTCTGGTTATCCTCCAATAACACAACTATATGATATCATGTAAATACATTTAGCACCAGATATTCTTTCCATTATTGCTTCCACTTTGTGTATTCCGTAGTTTTTATTAAACTATAGCCTGTAAATATACATATATATACACACATATCTCGCGATTATTTGCATAGAACTCATGTAGATGAAATTTTTTGCATTCTCGGAGGCTTTTTATTTAGTTATTGGTAGGTTTGTGTATATAGATAAGTTTTATGACCTGAACCATTTCCAAAATACTGGTTGTTGTTTTTTTAGAGTTTCTTGATGTTCGAAAAAAATTTAATTAATTCTCGGTGTTTTACAAGAGAAAAATCATACTCAACGTGACAAATGAATCAAACAAGTCATACCTGGACGACAGATATATATATCCTTCTTTCCTGCTCCCCGGTAGTACAGCAGTATGTCTCCGGATTTACAACGCTAAAATCAGGGGTTCGATTCCCCTCGGTGGGCTAAGCAGATAGCCCTTTGTGGCTTTACTATAAGAAAAACAAAACAAACAAACCTTCTTTCCTATGAAAATTTTGATAATTCCTGTCAAAAAATAGTGATTGGTAATATGAGTTAAATGTCGCACTTAGCGATTACAATATGTTACAAACTTTCACATTTCATTAATTTTACTTCTTTGTAAAAAGCATAGTGTAGTAGCAAGAGCGCAACAAAAATTTTGGAATGCTCTGCAAAGATATCAGTTATGGAACATTTGCAAAATTATAAAAAAGTCTTAAAAGTCTTTAGATTTAGATAAGTTACAACACTTAAACAAGTTTTTTAATGCTTCGCATACTTTGCTAGAAAAATAATTTCATCATACAATGTTTTATCACACTTGGTTTTAATGATTGATCGATATTTTAATTAATTTTTAGCAAATTGCAAATAAAATATTTGTAATTGAATACTATTGCCGTACATCTCTAAGTTGAGAATATCAAGGGTTATACATCTTGTTTCAGATCAGCCTACAAAATGGTAGAGGTAAACACCACAACCAATCTCAACGGGTAAACACTTAGTGGTAAGCTCCAAGCTTGGTTAATTTACTTAAAATAGGTATTTGCAACTTGTGTGTTTGGACATTCCTGTAGAGCTACTGAAGAACTGTCTGTGTTAACTGTTCATAATTTTCAATTGGAAAACTGAAAGTAATGGAGCTAACCAACACCAGCGCAACGGTTTTGTTTGTTGTTGTTGTCTTGGCGGTAGGCAAAACACGCGAAAGATGTACCCGCAGATTTACAGTCTGGCATAATAATTACTGAACCACAACTAGATCACCTGACTCTTGCCTTTTATTTGTGATTTTTTAAACATATAACATTACCAGCAAACAGCATATAACAAGATTTTTTCAGAAAAGCTATGCATTAAAGACTACAATCATGCCCCAGTTTTCATTTCATTAATACCAGTTATTCCACAGTGTCCCAGACATTATACATTTACACATTTTGCAACACAATGTATCCCAGTAAACACAGGCAGCTCATTTATTATTTGAAAACAAATAAGAATTGCTTTCGTTGGAAAAATTTGAGGTAGTTACTGTAGGCCAATGGCACATAATTAAGCATTCAAAATAATGAATATTCAGGTAAAATCATCGAGAAGCGTTGGTTCTGAAAGGTACAGTCAAACCCAGATACACAGACTTTTTATACTCGTACGCTATACTCAGGGTTTCCAGTAGATGTAATGCAAGAATTCTGACCTGTGAGAAATAGCTCGTTTGTTTGTTTTGTTTTTGAATATTTTGCAAACCTACACGAGAGCTATCTACGCTAGCCGTCCCTAATTTAGCAGTTTAAGACTAGAGGGAAGACAGCTAGTCATCACCACCCACCACAAACTCTTGAGCCACTTTTTTACCGACTAATAGCGGGATTGATCATTACATTAAAATGTCCTATGACCGAAAGGACAAGCATGTTTGATTTTAAGGGAATTCCAACCCACAACCTTTAGATTATGAGTTGATCGCCCTAACTATTTGGCCATGTCAGACCTTGAGAAGTATCTTTAACATTACATCTTCGTAGCTAATTCAATAGACAAGATGCAAAAGGTTTGATTTCAAACAAATCTCTGTAACTTTTGGTCCCCACAGCTAATTCAATAGACAAGATGCAAAAAGTTTGATCTCAAACAAATCTCTATACATTTTGGTCCCCATAGCTAATTCAATAGACAAGATGCAAAAAGTTTGATCTCAAACAAATCTCTATATATTTTGGTCCCCATAGCTAATTCAATAGACAAGATGCAAAAAGTTTGATCTCAAACAAATCTCTATATTTTGGTCCCCATAGCTAATTCGGTCGAAGTGTTGTGAGATAAAAATAACAATAAAGAATTTAATAATTATAATATACTCTTCAAAAAAAGAAACGCAAAAGGCAAAATTTGAGACATATTGTTAAGTTTATTCCGGGTAGTCCTGTATGACATGTGTGAAACTTTGCACATTCACTGCTGAACATCCAAAGTCTTTAAAGACGAAGTCCATGCTCACTAGTTGAAATTTAACGTCACTCAACGTCAATAACGAATATGTCCCCCGTGAGCATCAATAACTGCTTGGCATCTCCAGCCCATGGAAGCGATGAGATGACGAATCCTGTGGAATGGCTGTCTACTCAGCTTGTAAAGCTGCTGCAAGCTGAGGAAGAGTCTGCAGTTGAGGTTGTCGCCGTCGCAGACGTCGGTCCAACTCGTCCCAAAGATGTTCGATGGGGTTTAAATCTGGTGATCTGGAGGGCCATGGAAGAACGTTGATGTTGTGGTGTCTCAAGAAGACAGTGGTGAGTAGGGCTGTGTGAGGACGGGCGTTGTCATGTTGAAAAACGTCGTTGACGTTCACCATGATGGGTTGCACATGGGGCCTAAGAATCTCGTCGACGGTTGTGTACCTTCTGATCGGAAATCCTACGCAGCTCTAGTATGGTTGAGGCAGTGATGATTCTATGCCGAAGGTGTCGTAACTGGATGTAGCGATCTTGTGCGGGCGTGGTCACACGAAGTCTGCCAGATCGTGGACGGTCACGAGTTCATCCATATTGTTGGTCACGATTCCATAGCCTTGTGATGGTGTTTTGGTAGACATTCACAGCTCTGACAACATCTGATCGAGATTCGCCTTCTTCCAAACGACCAATGGTGTTGTTGCGTTGTGCTTCTGTCAGTCTCGGCGTAACTGTATTGCGTGTCGGTGGCTTAACACTAAGCTATGGAAACCGAAAACCCGTCACTTTTATAGGGATTTTGCACATGTTGCACTTGCAGAACATGCAGATCTCTCGAACAAATTTATTGGACACGAATGCGTTTTGGCGAAAAATCCGATGTTTTCCTCCGTTTTCAAAGTGCACAAGTTTTATTGTCATTTTGGTCTGACAATCAGTGCCTTAACACGTGTAACATCACATACTCTTAGCTTGTAACGTTATTACATATATTTCTCTTTAAAATAAAAAAAAAATATCCCTTTTGCGTTTCTTCTTTTGAAAAGCACATTTTGCAGAAATTCAAATAAAATTATTGTAATTATTGTATTGTGTTTAATTTCTTTAATAGTTCTGATGAATATGAGTTTGTTTATTTTATAAATAAATCCCAAAATTAACTCGTACGATAGAGTAAACGCTTTTATAAGCTTCTATATGAAGTCTCTTTTTTATATGTTTTACTTTACCATTTTATGGAAAAAAGGAAGACAGACATTAATTGGATTGAGTTTCAGTTTTATTTATAGAGCAGATATGTTTTTCTCTGCAAGCATTTTTGTAAAGACTTCATTGCTGTGTATTTAACATAATGTTCATGTCCAAACATCGAATGTGTTTAGTTTGTCCAACCACAGAACGTCGTCTGACGTTTTCAATTTAGTAAATTTTAGCAGAAGATGTATCGTAATAGACCCTGTTTTCTTCTTATACGTTTTTGTGTGCGGCTAGCTATATGAAGGGCTATCTGCATTATGTCCATTGCAGGAAATCGAATCCCACTGACTTCAACTAAACTTACCGCTGATCCAATGAGAGATAGTAGTAAAAATAAGATTTTTCTTTTTGTGTATTATTTCCTTTGTTTTATACTCTGCCTTCGTAAGTTGTTTTACAAGATACACAACTGTTATAAAATCTCATTTTCAAGCAAAACTGTTAATAATTTCATTTATTTCTTTTCTCACCCATCCCGATGACTTAATGGTCTCCTTGTGGTCTTATAACACTAAACTTCGGCGTTTAATCCATTCAACGGATACAAAGCAGGTAACCAACGATAAACCTGTGTGCTTAAACAAAAACATTTTGACTCTTAACGCCAATTAAACTACAAATATTGTTGTATTCCCAAGCAAGTATCAAATAATTGCAATATGTACTTAAAACTATTTTGACGAATACGTCACAATAGTTTTTGTCATTTTACTTCATTTTTTGATATTTTGAGAAGTGTTTTGAAAAGTACGAAATTAAACTTTTCAATAATTCATAATTTTAGTTCTGCCGTTATGATGTATAGACTCCTGCGACAACATTTTAGAATGTTACATATGTATTATGATATTAACATTAAATTCAACAATAAGTACAATATTTTTCCTTTTTGGAATTTAGCAACAGATCTGTTCCTTGAAATTCATGAAATAAAATCAGCTACACAACCTTATTAGAATAACAGTTTACAGTACCTTAAGTACACATCTTTATTAGTATGTCAACCACACTTTCTTATTAGTATTACAACTGACAGTATGTTAACTACATCTTCTTATCAGCATTACAACTGACAGTATTTGAACTACACCTTCTTATTAGTATTACAATTAACAGTATGTCAAGTACACCTTCTTGTTAATATTACAACAAACAATATGTTAGTTACATCTTCTTATTAGTACTACAACTGCAATATGAACAGATAACTTTGTATAACCTTTCTCTTGCTGTTTTTCAGTGCAATAGGCTAATTTGCATTGTGTCCACAGAGAGAACCCAGAATGTTAGTGTGAAAGGAATAAGTTTGTCGCTTAGCGTATGGATATCACAATTTATTTTGCATACCACATGAAACCGAACAGTATTTTTAGTTATTAAAGATATGTACAGAAGCTTATATTCCAAACTGGGTACCTATCAACTAAATTAGGAAATCACAAATATCTGAATTTCACATACCTAATTGTTAGATGGTTAGGGCAGTTGACTTGCAAACTACGGGTTGAAGACTCGAAACATTGTTTTGCGAACATGCTCACCATTTTAGCCGTCAGTGGGAATGTATAGTGAAACAGTCAATCGCACTATTCGATGGTGAATAGTATCTCTCTCGATATTCTTTGTTGGGTTT
The DNA here is from genome assembly GCA_011833715.1 of Carcinoscorpius rotundicauda. Classification (NCBI taxonomy): domain Eukaryota; kingdom Metazoa; phylum Arthropoda; class Merostomata; order Xiphosura; family Limulidae; genus Carcinoscorpius; species Carcinoscorpius rotundicauda. The sequence continues at coordinate 46,850,320 of CM022395.1, read as the reverse complement.
TATTTTACTGTTTCTTCTCAAATTGAGTAGAAAGCTAACAGGCGAAAAACTCGATAAAACCTTTCTCTTCGCGTTACTGATCCTAATTTAACGGTTTAAAATCTTTATTATTTTATCTGAAGGAAACAAATAAGTTTATTTAACTTGCAGTTTTATATTATTGTTATTGTGTTTAGTTGGTATTTTTAAACGAGAATCAAGATAAAAACTATTTATTTAACTTCGCGGAGGTAGTTCGACCCGTGAATCTTTGAGTTTCTACATTTTACCTGATATCGTTTTCATGTTTTCGTGTTGTATCATCGTAATAAATACGTCACTTCAAGATGTAATTTTGATTTCATTCAATAATCAATCCTTTCGTTGCTGAGAAGATGGTGTAAATGTAAGGAAAGTTTACTTTTAAAAATTTTCATCTCAGAAATGGAGTTAAGAAACATTAACAATTATTGTCCTAAAATTAGTTTTTGTACTTTTAAACAGCATTTAGGCGTACTTGAAAAATTAAAATATACTCTGTAACAACAAAATAAAAACAAAGAACAAACTATAAAACTTTAAGCTTTGTTTAATTTAGGACTAACAGTTTTAAAAGTGCGTGTCTCATAAGTGCCTTGTTATGATAGATAAGGCAGATGATTTGTCGGTGCCTTTTTCCACAACTAGAATAATGTAATAAATTCATCGAGAATATCACACTCAATGCTAGGGATTATAGGTAAATATTGTTACGTTCCTAATGATCAGAGCGCTGAGTACCACAACAATCTCATTTTTTCTACTTCTAGTAACAATCTACTTTCGGTACTAAGTGTGTCGCATACGTCTCATTAAATAACTTCTGTGTTTAATGAAACAAACCTGTGTCATAAGCTCTCTTTACAATTAAAGATCTTTCACTGATTTATTGGCAGACTTCTGTCTTGACAAAAGGATTGAAACAACTGTCGAGCAATTTTCTTAAGTATCATTGACATAATTTTTTGTTTGTTTGAAATTAAGCACAAAGCTGCATAATTAGCTGTCTGTACTCTTCATACCCAGATGGCTGAATTTAATTGATATTTAATAAACAATTCATTGGAAAAATATATAATATATAATAGTTAGTTTAAAAATGCACAGCAAGACAATTTTATTTTAAAAATCAAAACACTTATCTATTACAAGAATGTTACTGTGTCACTTTAACTAAGCCTTCCCAAAAGTTACGTTCGCATTTGAAACTGGAACTGATACATTATAAAAGTGTTTTTGACGCTCTGTATCATAAACTAAACTAAAACTTAGAGTGAAAGAGCAGTGGTAACAAAATTGGAAATCTTGTCTAAAACATTCGCAAGATTGTGAGGTTTGTTTAAGTCTTTTATAAAAAAAACAATTCCATAGCCTTGTTTAATTCAGAAATGGACTGTACAATTGAAAATAAACGAAAAATACAGAGTTTGGAGATGTGTGTGAATATTTGAAAATGGAGGTTGCCAGATTGATTTGAATTCTTCAAAACTACAGAAAACTTATACTTAATCTATCAAAAAATATGTGGAAATTCAACTTCTGCTATTCCGATAATACTTAAACGAGAGATAAGACAATTAAATAAAGCTTGTTAAACATTTCCAGACTGCTATATAAGTGGAACGAGAAATAAATTTTTTTCGCTGCGCGAGGTGTGAGTATTAAAGGTTAATACAGAGTGGCTATGAAGCCAGCTCATGCTTTCCATTACTTATAACTCCGACGACACTGTACATACATGTTAGCAAAATTAAACTTGCATGCCACGTAGACGTCGTGAATTCATTCACAGAGTTTTAAGGTAGGCCATTTGCGCTATATGACCTCATATCAGAAAGCACTAGTGGAGTTTATAGTCAGTGTCCCCAGACGACCAAATCTTATTCATATTTAATAAATCTTTGTTTTGTTTTCTCAATTTCGAGCAAAGCTATACGTGAGTTATTTGCATTAACCATGTAAGACTAGAGGGAAGGCAGCTAGCCATTACCACCCACCGCCAACTCTTGAGCTACTCTTTTACCAACGAACAGTGTAATTGCCTGTAACATTATAACAACCCCACAGTTGAAAGGGGGAGCATGGTTCACCATGAAATCTACTCGTAGATTCTCTCAACAATACATTCGTGGTAATGAAACATTTCAAAAATTTTGATGGTCACAGCAAAATTAACCCAACAGACTGCTTATAATTCTTTCTTTTTAATAGCAATTAATAATTCTCCAATTTTAATATTGTTATAACTTTACTTCTTAGAAGCAATGTTTCGAAAGAAAGATTTAGCCATTAGTAAAATAATAACTTTTTGTTGCTATTTATATAATTATTTTGAATGCATTACAAATACATAACCTCTAATCTGTTTTATTATAATGACAATTGTTTTAATAGTTAATTATCTTTCAGAACAATTAAACATCTAAATACGTTCTGCACCACAGATCTACAATTTCGTTGGAATACCAGATATCAGGTGAACACCACATAATCATATCTAGAGAATTCCTTGATGTTTTTGTCTATACCAGTGAAATCTCACTCTACGATTCTAAAGTCTCCAATTGGTTCTACAATTTTAGTATCATTACTAAAATGTTTAATAAGTAGCATTTACACAATTAATGGTTTCAAAGTCCAACCAAACTCTAGTCTCCAATCTTGATATATGTCACTACTCTTTGAATAATAACGCTGAACGAAAGTACTTCCATGTATTTAGCTTATCTTAAGAATAGATTTTATCGATTTTAAAGAAATTGCTTGCTTTGCCATGTATTCTTAATAACTGGTGAAAGTACAAAAGTGCTTTTCTTCTTTCTATGTAATCTCGTACAAAAAGAACAAAGAATACTCGTTATTCATTCGTATGAAGTAAAGTTTGAAAAGTGATTTTCATTTACGGTCATACAGGTTATTATGATTCAAACGTGAAGAGAGCTTTTCAAATGTTTCAGTTTCAAACTCAGGTAAAATTGTATCTTTTTCAAAGGTCGAAACGTACATTAAAAACGTTTTTAATCCATTACATCTTACTATTTGAGAGATCCAGAGATCAGAGAAATATTCTTAATCATAAAATACCTACCCCACATCAATTTTCTCCATGTATTTAACTTTTCTATTGGCATTGGAAATATAAATAATATGATCAAACAAAAGAGATCTGTATAGGTTTTAAAGTAAACTAGAAAATACTACAAGAATGCTGGGTACGTGTTGTACATTTTCAAATATAAATTCAACATTTCCACCCTTAATGTTTGGCGTGTGAATGTTTATTTGTTTTAGCATTCAGCTCCTCTGCTCTCAATCACCTCACAAAGCCTTTCCAGATTCCGACTGGAGGTCTATTAAGAACAGAAATAGAACATTCTGTGGTAATATTTTTTTGTCTACCGATTCTACTTGTGAAACACTCAGCGATGGTTGCGCAAGCTAATCTTTATCATTACCACTGTCTGTAACAATAGTATCTGAAAAAACTGAGCCACATCTGTGAACAACAGCTCGTTAACGTTAATACTTGTGAATTCTCATCACGCAGTTTCTTTTATTACACAATAGCTCAGGAATACCTTCAGCATGTTTGATGCATATGTTTAATGTGAGAAAAAATGCAATGTATATCTAACACGCAAAAATAACAAGAAGAAAGAAGCTTATTTGCTGAAATTTTGTATGTTGCATATTCCAACCATATTCTAACATTTATGCACATGTTAATAGATTTTACTTACCTGGGTTTATTTTTCTTCTATTATGCAAAACGCTCTTGTGACGTATTAAAATGTTCATGCATGTTAGCTCCTCTTTACATTCTGTGAGAAATGAATTCATTTGTACACAATATGACGGCTGTTGTCTAGCACATTATTATGAAACGGTCAATCCAAGTTCAAAAGTTAGCCAGTTAAAGTCTAAAAGCTATGATTCATCCTGAAAATAAAAAGTTGATAGCTTATGCATTTCACATTGCACTTCTTGACCGTGTCACCTAAACTGTGTTTGCCAAGTTTCTTTGTGAAAACCTACGATTCTTGGTTGAGTCACCCAAAATGCGTTTGTCATGGTTTATTTGTGAAGATTTAGGACAAAGATAATATGGATTATCTACTTGTGTTTGTATCTTCCATAGATGTGAAGTACTATCATTTGTGATTTGTGTTATACAGTGTTCTTAACACATAAGAGCATGATTGGTCGATTTGTGTTATACGGTGCTCTTAACACATTGGAACATACTTGGTCGAATCGAGCAAAGAGTACTATTTTGAAAGATTAACTTAAAATATATTTATTTTAATGATTAATTTTCCAAAGGATAAGTACATATAAAAAACACATTTTTATGTCAGTTTTGTAGTTCTATAAAGTGAAACAAGTTCTCACCAGACATCCCTATACTTGGGCAACAATTAATTTGGTTTACGTCCAGTAACATAATGGATTATTTTCATAACTATGCACTAACTTAAACTGATTGAAAGTAAGCAGGGGTTCAGACTAAAATTATGATGTCCAGTAAAGTGTACGCAGACGGAAATCTAAATAAAACACTTCTTCAAAATCATAACATTTTGAACTAAACTAACATTAATTCCATTTATAAAACTCTAAACTGGGTAATCGGTTCCTTTAAAGAAAAATAACGAGTAAAGGTGCAGCTATAAATACGAATGAAATTGTTCCTACAACGAAACCTAAACTACCAGTTGGCAGTATAAAGGGATATCACTAATGGTCAAAAATTCATCTTGAAACTCTGTTCTTATGTACAGATTGCTATCCATATCTACTTTTCATTCTCGTAGCTGGGAATCGAGAGAACAATTTTGTTTGTTTTTAGAATTTCGCGCAAAGGTACACGAGGGCCATCTGAGCTAGGCATCCCTAATTTAGTTGTGTAAGACTAGAGAGAAGGCAGTTAGTAATTATCATCCACCGCCAACTCTTCGGCTACTCTTTTACCAACGAATAATGGGATTGACTATTACATTATAACGTACCCACAGTTGAAAGGATGAGCATGTTGGTGTGGCAGAGAATCGAAGCTGCGACCCTCAGGTTAGTAGTCGATCAACTAAACTACCTGGCCATTCTGGGCCCCGAGGGGAACGAAGCAAGAATAAAGTTAGGAAACATGATTATTACAATATAAAAGTGAACATGAACTGAAGAAAGTATATTAACAAATCCTGCCATCTGGCGTTATTCACTGCAGCAAACATCAAAGGTTTCATGACAAATTTGGCAAGTTCAACATATATGGCTCTACTCTGGGCTACTCTTTTTACAAACGAATAGTGGGATTGACCTGTCACATTATAATGCTCCCACGGCTGAAAGGGCGAGCATATTTGGCGTGACGGGGATTCAAACCTGCAACCCTCACAATGCGAGTCGAGTGCTCTAACAACATGGCCACTTTTATTGGAAAAGGTTTTAATTACTGAGCTTTATTTCACGAGATTAAAGAGACGAACTAACCCTCTTGAAGTTAAATGTGCAAGATATGAAAACAACTGGAAATGTTTTTGTAACGACAACGAAAAGACGAAACAAATCCATTGTAGTGTATGAAGTTTAAGTAGTTTATTTATTATGCATAAAATAGGAATGCTTGTCACTCTTATTCAAAGTTTAAAACTGCACATTGTGAACTCTCAGAACAAAACTGCAAAACTCCATTCACTAGATTTGTCTAATTTTAAATCTAAAGTCATGTAAAAATCTCAAGAAAATTTCAAAATTTTCAGCTTATTCAGGAATGTGAAAAATTGGTGCAATTATTGTGTTTCTTAGTTATGTGAAGGTAAAAGAAAAAAGATAAGAAAGTATAATGTACACATTTTCCCAGCGTAAAATTTGCTGTCAAATGGCTTAGTAAATGATAATCAATATTTCGTTACTGTTTTATTAAAGAAAACAGCTCGTAAATAAACACATCAAGAGCAGTAACAACGCTGAAATAAGAGCTCAAACTGGCATCTCCTAGCGACCACAGCTAGCGGCTCCATTTCATGATGACGAGAAACCCCCCTCAAAGTAAAAATGTGGTATGGATATTAACATAAAGTAGAAAACAACTTTTTTAACCTGAAGAGGACATAAAAAGGTCAAAACGTTGTTCTCTATTTTAATAAAAGTTTTAATAACCATATCTTGAGATACATTTTTAGCGGCTTCATTATTTCATCTCTCGCAAATTTTACGATTTACACTAACCTGGTGCTAATAACATGAAGAATGTACTTATTCTGTGTCTTTTTGATTAAGACAGATATCCACTTCTTTTGTTGTAAATGAATGTTCATTCTTAGAAATATAACACATGAATGGAAACTGAGAAAGAACGTCATTAATAAAAATGAAAAATATCCGTCACTCAATCCGCTCCCAAAGTTAAGTTACCCTCTCTCAGCTCAGTGACATCCGTTGTCATTGCTACTTTAGGCTTTTTCTCATTCACTTTAATTCTTAAAAGTAATCCACTTTCCAAATTCATATAACACACTTCATAACGTATGTTAGCTTAGTATCATTGCGATCTACATATTACCTACATGTACAACTTAGTTAAAGTCTAGTTAAACAATGATTATTACAGTATAAGAGTTTTGAGTTGACATAAGACATATAATTACATGAAATCCATCCAAATACGCTTGAGCAAAAAACCCAAACTCTACTTAAACTCAAACAATAGGTGATATCTCATGAGGACAATTAAATAAAACAACTTAGCATATTTCAATACAACTGTTCACACAAAAAGTTTATGTTATTAGCGATGTACCCAAAGCAAATGTAGTGATTAATCAACAAGATTGGCTGTTTGAAGAGTGAAATAAATAGATCTGAATATTCTTCAAAACTCTTGATGTTTATTGAAGTGAATACTGCGGTATTTTGGGCCTATTTAATATGATTAAATTATTGTTAACTCCAGAAAAAGTCATATTGCTCTTAGTTTCATGGTAACAGCTTCTTCAGATGCGACCTTCAATCTATTTTTTGTCTGACTCGAACTTTACTAAGCTCTTCTTTAAAAGGTATTCTAGACAGTACAGACATAGAAAATGGGATTAATACGCAAGTAAATAGTTCTAAACACGAAGCGTTAAGGAAATTAAAGTTATTATTTTTTTAAATTTAGTAACAATTTAATTCATTTTCCTATCCTATGAAATTGTGTACATTTATTTTCATTTCTCAAAACTGAGAGTAATCACATAACGTATCGTAAGTTTTAATATTTATTTTCATTTTTTAAGAATTATATTTTATTTCAGATACCCTGAGCAAAAAAATATATAAACAGAAAAATTATACTACGTCCAACTGCTGTCTGGAAGTATAATTTTTTCGGGAATGATTTCTTTCTGTCAAAACTGAAAATGTTGTATTTTCGAGCAGTGTTAAATATTTTGTTTATTTTTTTAAAAAATGATTTATTCGTAAACAGCACACTGCGTTTGAAAGGCATTTAGAATTTTCTGAAAGCGTCTGATATACCGCTGTTATTTTCTTTCTCTTTTTTTGTGATATAGTTTGTAGAGTGAGTAGAACCCCAATTTTTACCTTGAAAAGTCTGTAAATTTACCTCTATCTTATCGAAGACTATTTGAAATAGAAAAATCTGTTTTCTTTTGGGTTGACATTCCTGTGGTAGAGTTTTGGAGTTCAGCGAGCGACGTTTTAATTTATATCATAAGATGTTTCCAGTTTTTAAAACTATAAGTTAGTTATAGGAGTAACAGTGAATCCCTTAACATGGATGGCTAGTCTAGGGTGCTACTGACTGGCTGGCTTTTATCCAATCAGTATTTCAGATTTAAAGTCGGCCTTATTAATTTTGCCCAAAGTAGAAATACTTTTTTGTAGCCTCGATAAAAATGTACACTTCATCGTTTTAGTCTGAGATTTTATATAAATACAGAGAACACTTTAACAAATTTATTCGTCAATAACGACTCGTAAAATCAGAAAATTATTCAAGGTAAGAAAATTTAAACCGCTCAGCGTGTTTTTGAAGATATATTGCTGTACAACAACAAAACGTGACCTTTAATATCAACTATCTTTGAAAACACCACTGTTGTATATTACATTTATTTAATAACCAACTGCAAATGTCACTTAAATCTATTTAAATCAAAAAGAGAACAGATATTTATTAAGATCGAATATTTTTGTAGAGAACAATGTTTCATTTCGATTCTATTTAAGTTAAAGAAACTCTACTGTAAAAAAAAACATTTGACATCTCAAATAGGTTTTTATTTATATAACAATATTTCATTGTAATTAAAGCCTCATGTGAATTGTATAAATAGTTGCATTTAAACAACAAATGATTCAAATTAATTTCATTTCACTCACAATTTAATTAACGATTATTTTTTCAGAGAACCAAAGTTTATACACGTGCCATTATTTCCTACCCAACCAATCGATATCCCTCTTATCTAACGACTAACAGATCTATAAGGAAGTTAAATCTACACAAGAACAGATTTATTTCATAAACGATTCCAAGAAGAACTAGACTACCAGTAGGATGAAAAATGTACAGCAATTTCTTCCTACATTGAAACGTAAGATTAATTTATAAAATAATTTTTATTTTATCCAAACTACTTACAGTTATAAGTAATAAAGCCTTAGCACTGTTTGGTAATAAGACTCTAGGTATTCTGTTATCAAGTAAAACGTTGAAATATGTTTCGAAAAAATTCTTATTTCTCCTGCGTAACAACTACGGTGCATCACTACTCTACAGAGACCAAGTAGAATCAAGGTCGATATAGTCTTAACTTGGGGGTTGTGTGCGAGATGTCTAACCTAGCACACACTGTATTTTCTCACATATATTTTCTTTTATGTTTACTGCTTTCAGACAGTAGATACAGAGTTTGTTTCTAGAGTGAAAACACAGGCAGTCTACCAGCCACGAATGTTCATCTTGCAGCTCATATTCTCCAGAACAAACGTTTGCCTTAAGTAGCTCTTAAAATTAAATATCAAAGTACATAATTTATACACCAACGCTTTTTAATGAACTTATTTATTTAATAACTATGTAGCTAATTACCTAAGTTATAAATATATACATTGTGCACGAAAACCGTATTGAATTATATCTTATTAATAAATTAATAAATGTCTAGGTAAGTTTTCTGAGACGGATTAGAATGAATTTACTTAAAACAAACAAATAGTAGAAGACAACACTTGTGTATAACATAATTGTAGCTTCATTACACGCTAAACCCGTTTAATTTATAAGTACGTCTTGAACAGAAAAAAGTGTATTAAAATAAAACTGCAAGAAATTATTTAATCGAAAATGTTTTGATTGCATTGACGAAATTGTCGCTTGCAGTGTTAACACTCGACAGATGAAACAATGCATTCTAGTCATGATGGTTATAACTAATATATTAACTATTCTCATTGATGGATCTATTTTTAATTCAGATCGACATAGACGTAATAGTTTGCTCTGTTGTTAACACTAACAATACTCTACCGTAATACTTAAGTTAAATAAAACTTCGCAGTGTTCAGTATTTAAGAGGTAGACCATTCATAACTCTCCTTTTTTAATAACTGCAAGGGAATATTATCACTAGTTATTATTTTATTTAATAATTTTATTTCGTTACTCTAGTTTGATACCACAGAGTATATGAATTTCATAATATTTTTATATTTATAGCGCCATCTATTATTCTACATATAAACTACTAATGAAGAGACGGATATTTTAAGACATTTGACTTAAACGCCGCTCATTTCTCTAAGATTTCTTTACACTAAGCCTTTTACGCTACGTGTACGTTTTTATTTTGTCAATTTTGTACATGTAATTACATCTTGTCTAATCACAGGTAATATTTAAGAAATATGTCAAATTATTTATACGCAGTATTAATCAACCCGAACTTGTAACAGTTTAGTAGAAGATAAATTGTATAACTATAATTTTTAACTGTTGCACCACCCCGTTTCACATGTTTCTTTCTTTCTTTGTGTTATTTTTATAATTAAATAATTTAAGATTTTTTTTCACAAGTGTACTTAGTTTCAAATTATAAACGTTAAATTACTGATTTATAGGCTGACAGTTACAGCTCTCGACTCCCAACTTACAGGTTACGGATTCGAATCCTATCACCTCTATGATCGATCTTTCAGATATGGGGGAATTTTAGTCTTCCAGTCAATCCTACTATTCGTTGGTGAATGACTAACTACCCTCCAGCTGGACTGTTACTACTAGATAAGGGATGAGGTAACGCGAAATTCAAAGCAAGTCGATTTTATGGTAAGAAAATCGAACGATTATTGAAAGAAAAAAATGAAATATTTCACTGTTCTAAAGGTTTTACTTTCTTTGACACGTTTTTGCGATTGTCTGGGTTTTTGTTATATATATATGATTTAGTTTATTTAAACATTATTGCTCTTCGAGAATAACTGTTTGAAAGTACACTGCTGGCCAAAATCTTAAGGACAGTGAACATAAAGAAAAAAAAAGCATGCATTTTGCGTTGTTAAACTCAACCACTTATTTGTGTAGAGCTTTGAAAGATGAAAATAAGAATACAAAACGTATTTAGCATTTAATAAGGAAAATCTGAACACTATGAAATTAGCCTAAATACCAGCTGGTCAAAAGTTTAAGACCATACTGAACCGAAACGTTGATCAGTAAACACGTAACGAAGTTTAGTCATTTGTGTTCAAACATTAGCGTTGTCAACATCTCCCACTGACATCTCATGTGTTACTTAAGATAAAAACATGGCAAAGGCTAAATAAGTTAACAGAGTTTGAACGTGGCAGAATTGTCGAGCTGCAAAAGCACAATCTCTCTCATTATGCCATTGCTGTTGAGATTGGCCGTAGTAAAACTGATGCTGCAAAATTTCTCAAAAGACCCTGATGGATACGGAACGAGAATTTTAAGTGGTCGGCCAAAGAAAATTTCCCCGGCATTGAGCAGGAGGATTCGACGAGTTGTCCGGCAAGATACCAGCCAATCATCGAACAAGATTAAGGCCCTTACAGACGCAGAATGCAGCTCAAGAACAATAAGACGGCATTTACGAAAGGAAGACTTTAAAAACCGAAAACGTTTTCAAAGGCCACGCCTTCTTCCATACCACGAAACAGCTTGGTTAAACTTTGCTAAGAAGCATCAAACATGAGACTTGGACAGTGGAAGAAGGTTTTCTTTTCTGATTAACCTGTATGGTCCAGATGGCTTCTAACGTTACTGGCATGATAAAAATATCCCAACGGAGACATTTTCTACACGACACAGTAGAGGAGGTCCCATCATGGTCTTGGGTGCTTTCTCCTTCCAAAGAACAATGGAGCTTCAGGTTATACAGAGACGTCAAACAGCAGCTGGCTACACTGGCATGTTGGAGAGAGTATTCTTATTGACTGAAGGCTTTCACTTGTGTGGAAATGACTGGATCTTTCAGCAGAACAACGCTGCAATCCACAATGCCCGCAGGACAAAAGAGGTCTTTTTCATGGCGTATAACGTGATTCTTTTGGATCATTCAGCGTGTTTGCCCGAACTGAACCCATTGAAAGTGCTTGGGGATGGATGGCAAGGGAAGTCTATAGAATTGGACGTCAATTCCAAACAGTGCATTATCTTCGTGAAGCCATCTTCACCACTTGGAATAACATTCCAGCCAGCCTTCTGCAAACGTTTATATCAACCATGCCAAAGTGAATGTTTGAAGTTATTCGCAATGACGGCCTGCAACTCACTACTGAGACCTCATGCTGAACATTTCATACCCTGTTTAGGACTTCTTTATGGCATGGTCTTAAACTTTTGACCAACTAGTATTTAGGCTAATTTCAAAGTGTTCATATTTTTCCCTATTAAATGCTAAAACGTTTTTTTTTATTTTCACTTTTCTTATTTTCATCTTTCGAAGCTTTACTCAATTGAATAAGTGGTTGAGTCTAACAATGCAAAATGCATATTTTTTCTTTATGTTAATTGGCCTTAAAATTTTGGCCAGTAGTGTATATTAATGCATAGTGTTCAATATACATGGTTATAAATTGTTTAATTCTCACTTTTGGTCAAAGATATCTGTATTGCACAGATTAAGTAATTAGGTGGGGCTCTCCATTATGTAATCTGCTGTTAAGGGAACAAGTAATCTTCTATAACGCATTTTAGACAGAATTGGAGTATCGTGACAGATATAAGTTTTTAAAGCAAAGTTTAGGATAAAAAAGGAAGGAAGAATAAGAAGATTGCTCAGCTTGCTGAAGGTATGGAAGGGGTTGTCAAATTATCTTATCAAAATGTTTCTCGTTGGCCTGCAACAAATTCATGGATGTTGTAATAAATAAGGATGTGAGAAATACATTTTTAAAGGAGGTAGTCAATGTAGTAACGGAACTTGAATCAAGTAAATTAGAAATACACAATTAATAACATCATTCAGAATCATGAGTTTAAATAGTGTAGAAAAATGATTTTGTTTTTCTGACGGAAGTTTGAAAAAACTCAGAACTTGATTAGAAAGATCACTGGCAACTCAAAAGTACAACACAGGTCAAGAGGAGTTTTAATTAACACTTAAAAAGAATTTTGCCAGGAACTACTGACTGAAGTTCAAAGGGAAAGAAACTGTTCTCAAAAAGATTATAAGAAAAGAAAATTACTGTAAGTATGGAAAACATGGACATTACTTCAGATACTTTAATGAATCAAATGTTTCTAATAAACGAAGGAAATAATGTCCTAAGAATGAGGGTATTCCAACTGAAATAAATAATGAATTATTTAAAGTAGCCAGACCATGAGTCAACGAAGTAATTAATTGCAAACCTTATAACATGTTTCTTGACTCAGATTCTACGGTTATATAATTTGACACAATATGGTAATGAAAGGTGCGAATGTGTCTCCAGAGATAAACCAAAAGAATTCATTAATCTAAACGGCAAGTGGTCATAAATTTCCAGCAAAAGATACGTTGAAAGCCACCCTCATTCTGTAAAACATTTCTGTGTAGGATAGTAATAAAAAGGGGGTGCATTTTTAATACATTTCATAAAAAACACAGAAGGAAATCAAGTTTTGTTTCAAGTAGTTTTACAGCTTATGAACAGTTATGTACTACACGTCATTTATAATACCATAAATTAGACATCTTTTGCCAACAATGATGGAAACACAAGATAATGAAGACATACAATATAAATTCAGAAAGGCAGGTGGTCCAAGCCACAGGTCATCCATCAAGATTATTTTTTAGAATAACGTCGACAAGAGAACAGCTAAGTAGTTAACTTCAAAAATGACTTCACCAGAAATAAGTCCACTTTGTAAAGACCCCAAAGTTTCTGTCAAGACCACTTCCAGATAACTATCATGAATACAGTCACTAAATAAGAGTGTAAAGAAACAAAATTATGATAATGGGGAAACATTAGACTATCTTCAATCTTTACACATCAAAAACAAAAACATCAAAACTATTTGGTAACTTGTGAGTTTAGGGACAGTAAATGAGAAAGGAAGCATTTTTGATAATCAAAAGTTTAATTGTGCTACTTTATTTCACTTTATTTATTTATTAATTAAATAATGTATATATTTATTAATATTAATGTTGTTAATTATGGAATTTTAAGTTACTGTGTTAATAGTTAATAGAACTATTCAAGAAACTTCACAAATTACCAAGAGAGTTGTGTTTTCATCTATGACTCTTTAATGTTTGGTGTTTGTTTTCTTTAAAATAAACTTTATTTTAATGTTAGGTAAAAAAATGAGAAATAAAAATCATTTGAATTATCTTAAAAGGGAGAGAAACAATTCGAACGATATAAACGCGTGAATTATTCCAAACGTTACTATTTTTTATTTATTCTTAACTTCTAATATAGAAATAGTTGAAAAGGTTGAAACTGTAGAACATCTAGGTGCAAGGGATCATTTCTATTAGATTCGAGGTTTTGTTACATATTTAGATCAGGTATAAAGATATTTTCATTACAAATTTCCAAAAATGCAAATGTTAAAGTGATGCGACAAGAATTAACTGTTGTGGATTTGGCAGGTGGGTTGTCCGAAATCATCTATCAAATGTGGAATATTTTTAAAGATAATGTTTTAAATATTCAAGGTCAACAAGATAAAAGTAGCTCCAAGTAAAAATCCTGATTCTGACAAGGGTATAAGAGATAAAATTCTAAAAAAGCATCATACATTTTAGAAATTTAAATTATCTGGTGTGACAGAAGGTTAAAAACATTATAGAAAATCAAAAAAGTTGGCCAAAGAAGAAAATACAACATCAAAACTAATGCATAGAAAAGGTTGGCGAAAAATGTAAAAATTAACAGTAAGGATTTATTTAAACACATCGTGGGTAAATAAAATGTCAGGATGAGGGTAAAACTCTCAAGGAATGATAAATGAAAACTTGTATATGATGAATATGAGATGGCCGAGTTATTACGTTCTGCTTTTTCTTCAATTTTTACAAGTGAAGATTTAAACAGTACTGCACCTCTTGAACTGTTGATGGATGGGAACAAAGTCTATTCTTGTCATCTTGACTTCATTAATTCTGTGCTTCTTAACCAAACATTCAAAAGTTTAAAGAATGATAAGGCTCTTAAGCCGAATAATATTTCACCAAGAGTTTTGAAAGAGGAATACTGGATAAGTGTGAAATTTTAGTACTTATCTAATGCCGTTTCTCTTTTTAAGGGAAATAATAAAAAAAAAATTCAGTAATTATAGGCCTATTAGTCTTACATCAGTTGTAGAAATACTTTGAAAAGTCTGGTAAAAGATGCATTGTAAAGTCATTGAACAAAGTTTAGAATTTTATTGAATAGTAAACATGGTTTCACTGAGGGTAATCCGTATGTTAGAAGCCTTTTCATTCTTTGAAAGTATCACTGCTTGTGTAGATGACAATAAAGGTATGGATTTCATGCATCTGAAATTTTCAAAAAGCATTTGAGTAGGTGCCGTATAATAGCTTGTAAATGTATATGTACATATATACATATACAAGTGTGAGGATTAATTAACTAGCTGTACAGAAGAGTGACTGAAAAACAAAGTAGAGAATTTTTATAAATAAAGTTCAGTCAAACTGGATTAGTGTCAGTAATGGGGCGCCTCAGGGGTCAGTGTTAGGATATTTGTTCTTTTTGACAAACATTAATGACGTAAAGGAATGGTCAATAAACCACTTAAATTTGCATGTAACATTAAGGTCTGTGGTGTTACTAACTGTGAAGAAAATGATGTTACTTTACAAAAGGATTTAAATAATTTATTGAGTTGGACAAATAAATGGCAGATGAATTTTAATTACGGTAAATGCAAGGTAATGCATGTGGATTATCATAATTTAAATTATATGTATAATTTAAATTAGAATCGCTGTACATTTTGAGTTTGTACTTCCCACGAAGTACTATTATTATATGTATGCCAATATTATTAGGTTCTGTACCGAAGCGTTATTTACTTAAAAATATGAACCTATTTTAAATTATCTGGAACTTATAGAAGTTGTGTTTGTAGTTAAAGAAATAAAACACATTCATTATTAGGAAGTAAATTGGACTTTACATTCTTTTATTTTACTAAGATATGAAAAAGAACCCACCCGACAATAAAAAACTGTTACAATAGTATGACATTTACTGTCAAAACCAGTCATACTCGCATCAAGAATGTCAGACATTGAGTTTCTATTAATAATCTGAATACAACGGAACCCGCAAACACATTATAACAACATGATATTTATACCATCGTATTATTCAATAACATAACTGATTAATCTGTTTATGTTTTAATTTCCTCTCTAAAAATGTTAACAACAGATAAAAATGCTCTGATACTTAAAGCGATCAAAAATATATTAAAATAAACATTTTTCACATATAGAATGATGCTGTTTTTTTATAATAAAATTGGCTAAATGACCACTTTATTAGATGAATAATACAACTTATTATTGAGAATTCGAATAATACTAATAAGTTTACGGACTTTAAATTCTAAAACCCGAAGTCTAACACTACGGTATTATTACGAATAGTGGGATTGATCGTCATATTATACGCCCCCATGGCAGGGAGGGCGAGCATGTTTAGCGCGACGCGGGCTTGAACCCGCGACCCTCGGATTACGAGTCACACGCCTTACGCGCTCGGCTATGCCAGGCCTCACTACAGTAGACATAACCCAAGTTACCCATTGTGTAGCTTTGCCCTAAATCATTAATAATAACGAGCCTTCACTAAAAATCCTGTTATTCATTATTAATAAAATTCAAATTAAACTAAAGAAAACAAATATAGGATTATTTTCTCAGCGTCACTTCATAGAAGATTGAGCGTCGTGAAATGACACAAAAATAAGAAACTGGTTTCTCGTAAAAATAACATGTTGAGTTAAGTAATTTACCAATAACAAGATTATTGTTGCTTTTATAAAATATAATGCTTCAAGAAAAGTATGTGTGTTTGTGTGTGTTTTTCTTACAGCACAGCCACATCGGGCTATCTGCTGAGCCCACTTCGTAGATTTGAACCCCTGATTTTAGCTTTGTAAATCCGTAGACTTACCGCTGTACTAGTGGGTTTTTTTAAGAAAAGTAACATGTCCTCAAGGAAACCCAAGAACTTGTTTGTAAAGTTATTTTTTCTTTATATCGTTATTTACCGACAATTTTTTTTTCTTTTTTAAGAGTCCTTTGGTGAGAAAATATCATTTCTATTTTTTTTTCTAATATCTTAATTTTAACTTGGGAGAACAGGCTGTTACCAAAACATAAAACATCAACTTTTGGCATGTTTCAATCGATATTCTTCTGTTGGCTCTGACGTGAGGGTGAAAATCAACTAGTTCTAAAATATTTTGAGCATTATTTCAAGTATGAAATTTGAAAGTTATCAAAAACTCTGTTTTTAAGCTATTTGTAAACAAGACAACTGGAAACTTTTACAGCAACGAAAAGTGTTTGTTTTTTGTTATTTCAAGCAACCGAACATTAAACAGAATGTTTGGATTTATGAGTTGTTTTACAAACTTTCGAGCATGTTATTTCTCACACTTCCTTTTTTTTTCTTTTGAGGCACATGATTGATGATATGATGTGTTTTTTTAATCGATACATCTTTTAAGGCGTTAATCAGTGAATGCAGGATGAGAAAAACGAGAAATTGGATTTTTTTTTAAAAAATAAATTAACCTTATGAAAAATTATCAAATACGAACAATATTTGACCCTGTTGTAACTTGCAGCAGTTTGAAAGTTAAGAGTGTGTACAAACAAAATTGATTATGAACATTCTTTACGAACTGAGATGACGACCTGAATTTTCTGAAAGGTTTGTCATCCTTAGTTATAAGGAAAGAATAGGTTAATTCAAAGTTGTAATATGTAAGAAAGGACGACTGAATGTGTTTTAAATAATTACCCAAGCAATATATTTTATCAACTCAAATTATCAGCAAACAGATATCTCACTATTTTCTCTTTTTGTTGTTCGCTCTATCTCTATAATACAACGTTCTTGTCATCCTCGGTGTTGTTTACATTTCCGAAACTTTGGTCCGTGATAAACTCTCTCACTCTACTATCATTTATTTTTGTTATTAATTATTGTGATACTCATCAAGTTAAATAACATTTTATTCATACACATAATTATCTGAATTTCTCATTTTGCCTTTCGATCAATCGTCAGTTGAGAGCATTGTAAATCAGTATAGCATTGGGCAAGATAAATTTGTTGGTTTTTTCACACAAAATGGAAAACAATTAGTATCCAGTGCAGCTTACAAAAACCGTTTGTTTAAATAATAGGTCTATGTAAATGGGCACGATAAAAATTCAAATGGTTACAAGTAAGTCAGGTATAAACAAATAAAAAGTAAGTTATGAATGTAGTAAATACCTGTAATTATGAATATTTTAACAGAATGAAAGAGTCTAAAATATAAAGTATGTTATGAATGTAGTAAATACCTGTAATTATGAATATTTTAACAGAATGAAAGAGTCTAAAATATAAAGTATGTTATGAATGTAGTAAATACCTATAACCATGAATATTTTAATAGAATGAAAGATACTAAAATATGGGTAAAGAACCCACAAAACTTATAATAAGTGTGTGTTTCTTATAGCAAAGCCACATAAGTCTATCTGCTCAGACCACCGAGGGGAATCGAACCGCTGATTTTCGCGATGTAAATCCGGAGACTTACCGCTGTACCAGCGGGGAGCCTTATAACAAGAAACCATCAATGCAACACAAACAAAGTAAATAGTTCCTTGGTGAAACAAAAATATCACTTCATCAACTTCTCGTTGCTGATTAAGTTGTTGAAATTTAAAAAGAGATAGTCTATAAAAAATTTAATTATATGTTTTCATTTTTAATCATTCATACTTACTAAGAAATTTTGACAGCGACGAAATAAAAACATATATTAGTCGTTCATCATTTCAAATGGTGTAAAGAGATAAAAATATTTCATTGTTCTTACTTATTAGTGTCCTTTCTGCAATGTATCTCGCATGAAAACTCTTGGTCGTACGTCAAACATAGTTTGGTAACATTTGCTAATGAAGTAACCAAATAACATGAAAAAAACTTGTAGCAGCATAAAAGCAAATAAATTACGAATCGCGAGGGTGAAAGGAAATAAAATCAGGAAGAATTATAACATCACGTGCTATCATTACTGATATAACATGCACCGTTATAAAGGCTGCTTCGAATATCCTGGCACCATAATACAATCACTGGTATACAGAAGAGCAATATCTACGTGATATCTGTTACATGTGGTGCTTCACCAGTTAAAATGTTCTAAACTTATGTTATACACTACTTCTTGCCATTATTTGACCTCAGCATTGTTATTTAATTTTGTAAGCCCTGGTTAATTAGTTGGATTGGAGATGAGAATCAATTAACTTTTGAAAATTATTTCCCACTCAATATGGGCGAAGAAAAAACGAATGGTAATCACACTGATATCAATGATAGTCAATCTTATGGGTCCAGAATGCGTATAAGCTGAATCTGATAGGTCCAAAATGTGTATAAAGTGAACTTGATAGATCTAGAATGTGTATAAACTAAATCTGATAGGTTTAAAGTGTGTATACGCTGAATCTAATAGGTCCAGAGAGTGTATGAGTGAATCCGATGGGTTCAAAATGTATATACTGAATCTGATAGGTCAAAAAAGTGTACAAACTAAATTTCGACAAGTTACTGCTCGTTAAACATTAGTTTAAAAAAAAGAACAAACTTTTAATGCAATTTTAATTGATTGATCAACAAAGAGTAACCATTCAATGCTTATTTCAGATGGTAGAATTATATTATATAATTTTGGAATATACCTTTCATTATGATACGGTAGAAGTTATGTATGATTGTAATACAAATATTAGGCATGAATAAGTAAATCAGTAATGTATATCACATTAAATGCCGTAAAAATTGTTATTATATAATGTTGTTTAACGTGCAATAATACGTAGACCAAAAGTATATTTATAGATTATAGTGTATAATTAAATAATTTGTTTTTGTATTTCAGAGCAAAGCTACATTGGGCTGTCTGCTGTCTCCATCGTGAGGAATCAAGCCTATATTTTAGCCATAAACTCTCCGCTGTTCCACCTGTGGACAAATAAATCCTTTTTTTAATCGAAACACACTTACTTAAAAAACTATATTGCATGTAACTCTTTATTGTAGTTTGACCTACAAAAGTTTGTGAATAGCACTGAAATAACAACTCCTTTGATCCGTGCTCTAAAAGTTACAAATATACAGTTGGATGACAACTTAACACTATCGACACCTCGAAAAATACTGTATGTAAATATCTTCAAAATGGTTATTATGGAAATAAGACGAATAATTTTCCCTATTCAAACCCTTTGTTTAATGTATGAACTGGCGGTATGTGCGAGTTTTTTAATGTTCTTTTTTATGGGAAAAAATTCTAAAAAAAACATCAATGATATTGTAATTCGTATTTTCATTGTTTATAATAAAATACTAGTGAAAAATATACAAAAGTATAACGTAACAATATTGTAAGAAAATACTTCCAAATTTCCTTTCCATTATTTCGTTAGAAATTACTGAGGTAAAATAAACAGAAACGTCTTCGTAACTTATGAATTATTGCAACCACATCGTATCACGCGATACTGTAGTTAATACAGTATTTCTTGATAACTTACTTTCAATTAAGAAACTTCGGCTATTCTGAAAAAAAAAGAGAGAAATTATATATTCTATCTGGCATAATAAATATACTGTTTGTTGAGTTTTCATTCTTAATTAAATATGAAGTACGACACTTATAATCGCTGTGTACAGTTCAACAATACAGTCTCTTTTTTTCCACGTTTGCTCTGAGTGTGTGTGTGCATGTGCATTTGATTCATTTTCAGGTTTCGAAACAAATAAAACAGTCACTCCCACAGGAAAAAAATGATAAAAGAGTAAAGGTTTCCGCTTGACATCTCGAAAAATGATGGAAAGTTTGTCATTTGGAAGAACAAACAGGCGAAACAGCGGAGAAAAGGAAATGTCTTTTTAAAATGATTAAAAGAAATATTAGAATTCATCTAGTTCTCACATTTACATCTACAATCTGACATATTTTCAAATGGAAAATACCTAGTAGTGTGATAGTTTTAGAGCAAAGACACAAGAGACTATTTGCAATGTCCCCTTGAAATCGTCCTCTCGATTTTAGTACAGTAAATCAGTAAACTTACAGCTGTACCACCGGGGAAAGAGGTATTTTATTTGACTTTGGTTAATAAAATAATGTTTATTTATGTATGAAATTACTAAACAACTGTAATTAAACATAGTTAGTATATAAAGTAGACATAAGAGGACATTCTATTTTGTTGAGCCAATTCTTCATGGTTATCGAGCTGATTTTTAACTCCCCCTCAAAATATTAAATTATTTTTAAAATATGGTTGATTATCTTAAGTGTAAGCAAGCGTCTCTCTGTCGCACTGCTGTGTGAGATATTTTACTATGGTAGTGGTAGCATTTACTTTTACTAGCAAAAACTTTTGTAAAAAGTGGAAAACTGAATAAGACTATTGGATGTTTCACTTTAATATTTTGTATTACTCTAAGTTTAGGCAAGCTGAGCGTTACGTATTACCATAGCAGCTTAATAGCAATAAATATGAGTGAATTCTGAGCTGTTATCACACTAGTATGATAACATTGAAGACAAATACATATCAGATGTTAATAAAGTATTTCAAGCATTTAACTTTTGGCTCTTGTATTTTGTGTAAATAAAAGGTAAACATTTACTAAATCTAAGACAAATCTGCAACGTTCGAATTTACATTTTGTATTTAAGTACAATAGAACTCTTTTGTTATTTTATCAACGTGAAAATGTTTAAGTTTTTTTTCCATGTTTTGCAGCGTTACATTTACATATAATTATAGGGGTAGTAGTTTTAAATGATTAGAGCAGAATTTTGTCCTAACGTCAAACAAGTTACTACATTTCCCTACTAATTTGATAACTATGCATAAACTGTCATGATAACGTTTTAGGTACAAGACAGTTTTACTAATCTTAAACCGTTATCATTTAGGTTACAAATCAGCTTTACTGGCTTTTAACATTTAACTTCCAAGTAAGCATTAGTAAATATAAACTAATATAAAAGGTATCATTATGTTTAGTAAATAAGCAACGTTTATTTGACATATATATAGTTAACATATATACTCAATATAATCACTTGTATAATGAAGATTTTTTTTGCATTAATACCTTCGTGTACGGACCTTGGACTAAAGTAAATTTCTTAAGCAGACCGAATATTGGGTAACATTATTGGAATTACGACCAAAAACATCGCTAACAGCAAGTATATTCAACTGATGATTCAATGAATTCTGTTTTTATAAGATCAGAAACATTATGTTAAATTATCTATGTTTATTACTTGAAAATGTTTTAATTCTAATCAATATAGGTAACAAGGTAGCATAATTGTGTTCGAAAGTTAATATTAGGTTGAGGAATAATTCGTGAGCGTTTCTAAATAATTTCATTCAAGTATTACATGCAAGACTATACAATACTTCAATGCATGAACACATTACACCCAAAACATTGTTCATGAATACAATATAAAATAATAGTACACAATTTATTATGATACTTTATTGTGACCATGTTTTGAGCGATGTCGAGCAAGCAAACTGGCGGCAATTGTGATGCGCTGATTTCTATTCTTTTCGCTCAAACAGTTTGGCACCCAAGCGCCGAGTTTCTGAGCCTTGCCCATTGAATGAAGGTGGTTCACCACAGTTTGTTTATCACAATCCATCTGCTCCGCTAATTCTCTAGTCGTTTGACGTGGATTTTCGTGAAGAAGCTGGTTCAATCGCTCTTCATCAAACACAGTTGGTCGACCAGTGTGTGACCCGTCCTTCAGATCAAAATTCCCATTTTTAAAGCGCGAAAACCAACGGCGGGTGGTACTTTCAGACATTGCTCCTTTGCCATACACAGAACAGATCTCACGAGCAGCTTCGGCGGCGTTAACACCTCGATTAAATGCGAAAAGCAGATGGTGTCGAAAATGCTCGATTTTGTCCACTTGACATTCCATTTAATGAGCTGAAAATGAAAGCAAAAATTAAAGAAATATCAAAATCAAACACACTATCTATTAGAGCAAAAAAATATAAATATCTACCAAATGACATGAAATGTTTTGCAAAAGCATTTCATTTATGAATATATTTTTTAACTTGAAAAAAACGCTCACGAATTATTCCTCAACCCAATAAATTGATAATGTTTTAATTGCAGCTCTGACATTTCTGCAATATTTTCTTACGTTACCAAGTGCTTTGGTATTTAAAATCTCAATATATATCACAGAAACATCAAAAAACCTAAAATATTCATTTAAACCATTTCTGATTCCCTTAAATGTAAGATGAATCCAGTAGAAAGGTTATTTTAATATGTCATTAATTTTTAAAATTGGAAAACGCTGACATTAAGGAAAATGTACGAGCGTACTTGAAATTATTTACACTGATTTATGAATAGTAATTTGTTTTAATGAAATACACTGCGATTTCTCATTGCTATAATACCTAAAGAAATACATGTAAATTTATTGTTGTTCTAATGCTTTAAGAAGAACACAAAAACTACCATTTGTATAAGGCATAGTGGACTTAGTGTTTCATGAATTTATAATTAATCCTGTAACAGTTAGAGAATTCAAAAATTCGGAACTTATTTTCTAGTTTGCAATTTTAAAAAAAAAAATACAAAGATTTGTGTGGTAATTGGCGTCTCGAGTAGGATATATAATAATGACCTATTTAAAAAAACAAAGAGTGTTTGATTAGCTCGAACATTCAGTAGAATGTTTGTTAACAACTCACGCCTTTACAAACTCAGCCAGTAAAAGCTCGCTTGATCAAACCAATTTACATTAGTGGGCAATATTGTAAGGTACCCTATAAATCTTACTTTCAGTATACTACACTAATAATTTCCCTAGATGAGCCGCGATAATTAATGTTAGAGGCTCTGAAGCTTTTAGGATGTTAAAATACGATACAAATTTGGCCAAGTGTTTTTAACGTAATTTATTAAGTGAAGCAATATGACTAACCTCATATGTTTTGATAGCAGATCTAATAAATAAAGTTGGATATTTAACAACGTCAATGATAAAGATGATCCTTTCTCGGTCATTAATTCTTCATGCGTACTTGTACTATACAGAAACGTAATGCTCCAATTTACGTACCTATTTTACAGCCACAGAACTGTAAACATCTTTTAGAAATAACAAAATCAAAGGTGTTTACGCCTTCTTGTGGTAAAACGTTTTATTTTGGAGTACCTCAATTACGGCCAAGCATGGCCAGATGGTTAAGGCGCTCGACTCGTAATCCGAGGGTCACGGATTCGTATCCCCGTCACACCAGACTTGGTCGCCCTTTCAGCCGTAGGTGCATTATAATGAGGCGATCAATTCCATTGGCGCAGACAGCCCTCGTGTAGCTTTGCGCAAAATTCAAAAAAAGAAACAAACTTTGGTTACGTGTTGTACACATCTTGTTGTTGCACATCAAATAATAATTTTCTGTATCACATTAACATATTATAAGCATCAAACATGGCATTTGTATAACATTCTCATGATACATACGTAGTTTCGAGCTATTCTTTCCTTTGTTTGTGTTCAACGATGTAGTTCTTCGAATTTAGAATCACGGAATAGATGCATTGTTTGACTGCATGTTTTTCCGTATTTTTCCTTTGCCTTACTTCATAACTAATGTTTCTTCTGGGGTATACTTCTTCTGGCTAGTCAATGATTTCTAATCTGTATTTACGTTTAAATAAAAGTAATGGTCAACGGATAAATTCAAGACAAACCATTATAGCCAATTTTATTACGAAATTATTTGCTTAACGTAATTTAAAGCATTAAACAGCTGCTTTATCTCATGGATAAATCAAAGGAAAAGGCAATACAAAATTTTGTATCTCGTGTATAAGTCATCAAAAATATCCTTCCTCTTGAATCAAAAGCCAGTTAACTTATACGATGTTAAAATTTTATCAAGGATAATCTATCCTGTTTTTACATTATGCTTTCGCTCACTAATAAGCAGTTTTATAGTTTGTTTGTTAACTTCTAATTACGTTTCGACTGGCTTACCTGCTTGCAAAGTAATACACTATTTGGGTCTAAAATAAATGTAATGAAAAATCGGTGTAAGATATTTTCCCCTCTATAATCGCTCTCAATAGTTCTCAGGTATTCTAATCTATAGCTATATGAAATAATTTATCAGTACTATTATAATATGCCAAACGAACTACTGCCTAGAATATATCTTGTTCTAACTCACTACCTGGGTGGAAACTAGATGTCCATCTGCACTGTATAAATGTAAATGATGTGGTGGTAAACGCCTTCTCTGATAACGCACGAAAACTCTTTACGTTACGCTAAACTACAGCTTTTATGTTCACTCTTCATTTTACTACCTTACATATTTAACACCAACCTATGTCTATGTCAAGGTGTTACATATATATCTAGCATCGCACATAAAACAGCGTAATTCTATTTATTTTCTTGTTGTATAACACATATCCTTTCTCCCCTAAGATGTTTACGGTGTTTGACCGTATATGAACAGTGTTCCTTTTCTTAAAAATGTCTGTTGTTTTCCTTATTTAGAAAGAAATATCTGGGCATGGCCTGTTGATTTGGTCACTTGCCTTGGAATCTGAAAATTTCTTGCTTCTTCACTGAACATGCTTGCCCTTTCAGCCATAGGGGCGTTATAATGGAATGACAAACCCTACTTTTTCTTGGTAAAGAGTATCCCAACAGTTAGTGGTGGGTGAGACAGCTAGCGTAGATAGCACTCGACTAGCTTTGTGCAAAATTCAACGAATAAACAGTTCGGTGGAAACATGGTAGTAAGTGAAGATACTGAAAAAAAAACTTCTCTT
Source organism: Carcinoscorpius rotundicauda (assembly GCA_011833715.1). Taxonomy (NCBI): domain Eukaryota; kingdom Metazoa; phylum Arthropoda; class Merostomata; order Xiphosura; family Limulidae; genus Carcinoscorpius; species Carcinoscorpius rotundicauda. The sequence continues at coordinate 46,824,673 of CM022395.1, read as the reverse complement.
TAACTGTTAACAGATCTTAACGTGAGGAACCTCTGAAAAGAGTAGCAGAAATAACCATTATACACATATTTACGTTGGAGAAATTTTCTCAGAGTTACTTGAGAAATAGAGAGTACATATGGTCCAGGTATTCCTGGACCTCAACACGACCAATACGACTACAGAACACATTTTTCAAGTATATGTAATTTTCTAATATCATAGTAGGACAAACCTTAACCGTGTGTAACTAACCTCAAAGTAAGGGCTTTCTCCACTGAAGTCGACCATCAGTATCTTGTGCGCTAAAAACATGCAAATTCGAGAAAAATGAAAACATTTATTATATAAATGTTCGTTCACCTTCTTAAAGTAAAAGAAAACATTTGTATCACTTACCTACTGCATATCCATTATAATAAATTTTAATGAGTTATGTTGTTGTTGTTTTGAATTAAGCACAAAGCTACACAATGGGCTATCTGTGCTCTGCCCACCACGGGTATCGAAACCCGGATTTTAGCGTTCAAGTCCGCAGACATACCGCTGTGCCACCGGGGGGCAATATGAGTTATGATAAGGATGCTAAACCAAACATAAGGTATATATACTAAACTCTCAAATAAAAGATTTGATTTGAATTTAAAATGTTTTTGAGTACTAGTCAAATTTCTGAAACTTTCCATTAGTTTGCAATTAGAAAAACATCTCATTAGGGTATGCTTAACTCAATGAAACCGTGATTATTAGTATGAATATTTTCATATATATAAAATAGTTGTATCATATAAATACGTTCAGTTGTTCATCCATCTAGTTATTTTGTGAAACGTATTTTTTGCGTTTAATTCTTTTAATGTCGTTTGGACATACGCGAACTAATAAGGCGGGTTTATTTGTCTTCGTACAATTTATAGGATACTGCGATGATTTCATTTAAGTCCATAATTTAAAATACTGTGCATTATTTTCAAAGATCTGTAAACGCCCAAATGTCCTCTTAGATTAGAGCAAACTCTTCAATTCTAGTTGGTTTATGTATGATTCTTTTCAAATATAATTACGCCAATTATATTAATTAAATAAATGACGGCGACGTTATGAAATAATGTAATCAAAATATTGCTGTCTGTTTTGATTACCGAACTACACGTTTAAAAATATAAATCAACCAATAACTATTGTCCCATTACCGGACAGTCGTTCGTTCATTGGTATACTTACGTTATATCATCGATATGACTAATTTTGAAAAGTACTTTCACTCATCAAGATTTGTAAGACAGATTCCCAAATAAAATAAATATTAGGAAATAATAGATTTAAACAAGGAACCTAAAGTAATAAGAGAAACCATTACAAATAGACAAAAAATAAGCATTTTGACTTCGGTTAAGCAACAGTAAGGAGAGCAGGTTTGTTTTCTATCTCTCATCGAATATTCTTCATGTTATGTTATTTAGTGCATCATCTGGACAAAAAGTTAAAATTAAACGTTTCTCAATTCACTTGTCGGTTAAGCAGAAATATAACCTTTCAAGGTTTATCAGGATAAAAGAAATACATACTTCCAAGTTTATTCTCAGAACTAAAATAGAAGATTGTTATTTGAAAACTAAAGTATGTAAATTATTTCAAGATATAATATCAAATATGTAAAGGAAAGTACATTATTTAAGTATTATAAATCAAATTAAGATATTGTTGCGTGCATTATTCCAAAATCTAATGTCGAAACTAAAAAAATTGTTTCAAAATTTAACATCACAACCTAAAATGAGAGGACTCTAACTCAAAGGGTTATTTTCTAAACTGTTTCTTTCTGTGGAATATATCAACCGTATTTCTTTGTAAGATAAGTGCCCCCCAGTGGCTCAGCGGTATGTCTGCGGACTTACACGCTAAAATCCGGGTTTCGATACCCGTGGTGGGCAGAGCACAGATAGCCCTTTGTGTTGCTTTGTGCTTAATTCTAAACAGCAACAATTTTAAGATAAGCAGTTCGTTGTTCCACCTTTATATTGTTCGTTTGTGTTTGGTTTTTTTGGAGGATAAAGGGTGGATATTGTAACATTGGAAGAAATGTTTACGTCCTACTAAACAAAAAGTGTTTTAGGCTCTAGAAATATATATTTTAACAATATGTTTAAGAAACTTATTATTTAGAATTATATACATTGCCATCACACTTGTCCTTCAGTATGAGTCTGAGGGCTTCTAAAGCTAGAAAAACCTGATTTTGAGACCCATGATTTGTCTTCGTGTAACTTTTTGCTTAACAACAAACAAACAAAAGTCTTCATATTTCATGTCTAAAATTTTTATATTCATGATTTTTATTTAAAATTAAAAAACATTCAAGCATTTTAATTGTTTGAAATAGTAATCATTTTTCTTCCCATCTCTAAAACAAATGTGCCATTCAGGCTGGAAATACGAAGTATCAATATAGAGAGCGAAAAGAATTAAGATTATTTATTGATTATTTGGAACTAAGCACAATGCTACACATAGGGCTATCTGTGCTCTGCACACCACGGGTATAGATACCCAGTTTTTAGCATTGTGAGTGAGCAGATTGTGCCACTGGGGGACAATTAAGACTTCATAAAGCTGATTTCTTCGCACAACTGTTCTTATTAAAATAATGCATCCCAACAATTGTTCTTATTAATGCAAAACATCCCCAAAACTGTTCTTATTAATACTATACATCCCCACAATTGTTTTTATTGATATTATACGTCCCCACATTTGTTTTTATTCGTGATTCACAAAAAAAAGAGGTAACTGACAATGACCGAAGAAGGTCGAAACGTTGTTCGCTCCTCTACATAAAGTTTTTCTCTATCCATATCAGCCGTTTTTACATACAAATTGTTTTTATTGATATTATACATCTCCACAACTGTTCTTATTAATACTATACATCCCCACAATTGTTCTTATTAATACTATACATCCCCACAATTGTTCTTATTAATACTATACATCCCCACAATTGTTCTTATTAATGCTATATATCCTCACAATTGTTTTGCTAACCCTTTACATCCCCACAACTGTATTTATTAATACTGTACATATGGCTATTTAACTCGTACAACGTGTGGTTGATGTGTAGCGATTATTATATCTTCACAATCCTGTTTAAATACATGGTATATTGTGTGTTTAATATATTCAATAGTTATCTCCTTAAGTCTATATAATTAGTCATCTGTATATTGAGCATTTCAAAAGGTTACCTTCATAGGTTTATTTAATTATTACAATACCTTATAACAATCTATTGAATATTTCAACGTATGTTCGGTTCACATATTGTTTTAATTAATTAATAAAAGATATGATGAAAATATACTCACTAGATATTTTAGTATTTTAAGTTAATTATTTACTGAGTATTTTATATAGCGTATTTCGTATATCACAACACATTATAATTGAATATACGAAGTATTAGAAAATGAGGGTAAATTATGTTTACAAACATTTAATGGTGATAGAGAAAACAGACAATAACATAAAGCATCAAATTCTATTTGTTTGTTGTTAAGCACAGAGCTGCATAATGAGTTACATCTACTGTTCTTACCGAAAATATCGAAACCAAGTTTGTAATGATGGGCAAACTGGGGGCAAAGTATCAGATATATTTCTTGTTATTGGAGTAAGGAATAATGTAACAGGCTAATTTTATTCCTCATTTTTTTTTACTTTGTTTAGAAACTAATATCGTATAAAAATAGATAAAGAGAATATAAACTTAATCCTTGAGCGTGTTTATGATATTTTTATTCTTGGAAATTAAAGCTCCACAAAATACTAGATGTTAAACAAAGCTCTCTAAAACTAATACTTGTGTGTAAGTTTTGATATACCTTTCATAATCAGAACACTTGATTACCGTATTAATTTGTGTAATCACGATTTTGTAACCTGATAATTGAATATTTGTAACAAACACTTATGTTTTACTATAATTTTATTAAAAGCTTCAAAAGATGTGAAGGAATTTAAATAAATTAACTTAATTTTTAATGAAGTGGAATAAGTAACGTGCATGCGAATATACGTTTAAAAAAGTTTGCAAATTTGTATGTAGAAAGTAAAGAATTCAACGTCTAATCAAAATAAAGTTCGAAGAGCTGAAATACTGATTTACTCTCATATTGTATTCATTAAATATCGAGAATTTTACCACCGTTTTAAAGTAATACATTTAGTATGAAGCTTCAAGAGTATTGTGATAGAAGAGGAAGCATTATGCACTATCTAAAAACATTGATCAGTAAGTAGTGCCATCTGTTAACTTTTTTGTAAACTACCTAATTCAGGTATCAATTCAACATACGTACCAATAGCATGACCTACTTTACTTACCGATTATATATATAATAAATGTACGAATAATTTTATTGATGTGTATCTCACGAAAATAAACAATTAAATTTAAAATAAATTCGGGAGATTTTTTTATTCAAAATGAAAGTTTTTATCCATCTTACTAATAATAATATATATATATGTATATCAGTAGAATATTTTTATAGATTTTTCTTCCTCTGAATCTAAAACAACTTAAACGTCAATGTTAAATAGATAAGTTATTTTACGGCATACCCATACACACACCAGCTTCCACTGACGAGTGCTTTCCTGGAAATCAAATATCTGTCAGTCCTCCAACTTATTTATAGTTCAGTATTTCGGGTTTACGATATACTTTGCAACTATTAGACGTATAAAAATCCTTCTTCATCATCTAAACTAAGTGCTTCCCGAAGATTCACGCCAAGGTAATGTACACTGAGCAGTAAAATTATGATTACGGAAGGCTTACATAATTTCTTTCTTCACTGGAACAGCGTGGTTTGTAATATATATTAGTTTATGTTATGAAATATTAAAGAAATCTAACTAGGTGTTTGCTACTAGACGCTAATGCAACAAATATTAGTAAAATATGAATATGTGACATGAGATATCACAAGAAAAATGTAGTGTTCTGCTAACTTTGGCGTTCCGCACCTTAAGACAAGCTAATAAAACCTGTGTAGCATATTAACATACCAATAAAGCCTACAATGTTCCAGCAATTATGGCATTCTGCACCGTACTAGTATATAAGAAAATATATGGCGTGTAACAAACCAGTAAAACAATGCAGAATTCTACCAACTATGACGTTCTCTGCCCTAAAACAAGTCATAAAAGCACAGTTTTCAGGATGTTTAAAAATAAAAACATTTTACTTCTTTTTCTTATTTGTTGCAATAAGCAGTATGCTATTTCAAAAACAGTTATCTGAGCTTTATGTAAAAACTTTACCGAAAACAATATTCATCTTTGTTTACTATAAGATGAGCTATACTGAAAACAACATTTATCTGTGTTATAAGATAAACTCTACCCAAAAAAAATTATCTGTGTTTAATACAAGGTAAACTATCAAAAACACTTATTTTTGTTGAATATAAAGTAAACTCTACCGAAAACGACATTTACCTGTGTTTAATATAAGGAAAACTCTACCAAAAGCACTTATCCGTATTTATGCAGTGAAATATATAACGTTTGTTTTAGTGTAAAGCTATTCCATCTGCTCTTTCAAATCGCTGTTCCACCAACATGCTCGCTCTTTCAGCCGTGGGGGCGTTCTAACGTTATGGTCAATCTCATTATTTGTTGGTAAAATAGTAGCTCAAGAGTTGGCGGTTGGTGGTGATGACTAGTTGCCTTCCCTCTTGTCTTACACTGCTAAATTAGGGACTACTAGGGAAGGGTTACGTGGAATAAAAGTTTCTTCAATTCAAACGAAAACTTTGTATATTTTAATGCCTTATCCGATTAATTTCCATTTTTAGCTAATATTCAAAGTTTCGAAGAAAGTAAATTAAATTGAAGACAAATTCATCTTTTATTCGTGTCTTACAATTTCAAAGAGAAAATGAAGGTAATAAATATTATTCATATGACATAGTACAAGAATCTAAGAGATTGTGCAGTGTGTTTTAACTGAAAGGAACAGACTTGCTCTTCACTTCTAATTCCCAAGGCCTACTCATTCTTCGTCACTTCTTGATATTTAACAACAAAAATTAATAATCATATTTAAAACCTCTTGATGAGATTATATTTTAAAATTTATTATTATTTTTCAATCCAGATATTTGTAGATATATGAGTGAAACAAGTCCGTAGATATTTATTTATATATAATTAATTTTCTAACGTAACATGTGGAAAGCGAAAAATATTTCTTTATAAATATGTGTTTCTGCAGGTGAGGTAGGTTAAGTAATTTTGAAAACAGGGCAAAGTATTCAACAAGTTTTTATTTACGTCTCATATTTACTATTACTCAACTTACCTCCTTTACCATTAGATATCCCCAATAGAGCTGATGTAGACGCTTAGAAATGCTGACTTTTTGCGCATTAAAAATAATCGCGTTCGTTAATTTGAAATAATCCTTTTATACGAGATTTTTCCTCCACACTTTAAGTTTACTACTAAAAAAATCATTTATTCTTCATATAAAAATACCTTGACCTAATCTTGAGTATTTTCGTAATTATACTTACGATTTTATTGGAATTCATGTTTGTTCTTGCTTAGGCTTAATTATCAAATATATTTAGCACTTTATTGTTAGATATACTTGCAACAGTTAAGTTAAACAAAGCTCGAAACTTAATTTCAATTTGGTTGTTTGTTCCTTCCCCAAATTTACAAACTATAATCAAATGTAAGATAATCGAAGTTTTCTTCACAAGTGAATTAAATTAGAACAGAACAAATAATTTTCTATATTCTCATCCTTGCAATATGTTTTCGAAATTACTTAAATTAACTACTGCTTTTACAATATATATATATATATATATATATATTATCACTAAAAACACGGAATTCATCAATACGTTTAACATAACATGTTTAATCTGGTCTAATTAATAGCTGTCAAAATTTACAATAATCATCAGGAACTACTACGAACTTAAAGATAAGAGTATCACAAAAATTAATAATTGTGTTTAATGTTTAATTAATTTTATAAGCAAAGACTTGGTTAATACGTTCACACGTCACTCACAGTATTTACTAGTCAATTAATACAAGCGTTTTGAGCCAGTTTGACTGTTGACTGTTGAGAATAACAAAAAACATAGAATTAGAATTAATAGAGAGAAATATCAGAAGTTATTTCCCTTATATCTTAATGCTTACTTTATTTTTGTATTTATAATCATAGAAGTAAATAATTAAATTCAATATTTTGGATGGTTTGAAACAGACAAAGTATTCATATTAAACATAATTTGTTATAGGTTATAATAAAATAATTATTTGTAAAGCAAACAGTATTATGTAAACAATTAAAATTTGTTGTAAATACGCCTGTTAGCGCTTAGATAAAGGTAACATTGATTAATTCAAAATATAATAGATATTGGATATCTCTTTTGTTTCACATCTCATATTTAAAAAAAAAAAGGCCGGGCGTGACCCGGTAGCTATCGTGACCTGATAAGAAGTTTGGGCATTTATGGCTCGCGATCAGTTACAATCAAAATGCTTTGTGTACTTTGGGTCCGTTTGTTTGTAAAATGATTGAAAGTCAAATTCTATGCACTGTTCCATTACGCGAGAGTAGCCAAAAAGTTGACGATGGGTATTAGTGGTCATTTACCTTCTTTTGAGCTCAGAATTACGAACACTTACATAGGCCTAACGAGTTTTGTGTTAAATTATACAATAAGCATACAACATTAAAACTTGGCAAGCAAAAATCCAAAAATGTTAGAATATAATCATTGTTATTCATGAATAAAGTTTTTTTAATTTAATTGTAATGACCAGAAATTAATGTTACAAACCAGTAATATATTGTAATATATATAGTGTTATTACCATATTGTCAAGAAAAGAAAAATTTATTCACAAACAGAAAAATTTAAGAAATTAATACTTTTCTTCAATTTTATGTCTTTTATTCATCTCAAATAATATTTACAAATATTTAATTCACGTAATTTGAAAAAAGTTTGTCGCAATTTGAGTAAATAACCTGTGATTGTTTGTAGCTGTTTGCGTTAAAATTTTTGTAAATTCTGTTCGATCAAAAAATGATACAAAATGAGCGACATTTGAAATATAAGTTCGTACATCACAATGAAACCTTTTCCTAGCTTTAATTCATATTTTTAGTGGCTCTTATCAGGAAAAAGTCGGTCAGTTTTAATCCTTTTAACACAACATTGACTAGTTCGTTCAACATAATTCTGTAAATTATTTTGATATATCATTATTTATCATTGTTTTAGTTGTTTCAACACGGCATTCCCGTAGTCCTTTTAACATAACTCCAATCCTATATTTTAACACTGTATTCAAAATTTCGTTTATTATCATTATTCTAAAAAACAGCATTCCCTGAGTTTAATATCATTTTTATTTCATTTAACAAACTATTCTATTGAGAGACTACTTATTTTTTTTACCATAACATTTCACGAAACATCTCAGCCATTTTAATAAAACATTTGATAGTACGTTTAACAGAATAACTTCAGTTTAGCAGATAGTTTTAATCCTTTAAACACGGGATTTCTTGTTTTCAGGCAAGGAACAAGAATATTCCTGAAACTGTCTCTTGAAAGTGTTACATAAACCATTGGAAAGCTTGAAACGTGCGGTATCCAAAAACGTTATCCATATTATGGTAGCTTATTTCAGTTGAAAGTTATGAGTTGACAAAGAGACTCAGGGTTTCAGAATGACTATACCACCTTAACAAAAACGGTCTCTCACACCAATTATTTATTAACCACCATCACCCTCATTGGTTCAGCAAAAGTCTGGAGACTTACAATGCCAAAATCCTAGTCTTGATATTCATCGTAGGCACAGCACAGATGGCCCAGTATGTAACTTTGTTCTTGATGACAAAAACAAACCAATTAATTACTATTTTTAAATCCTCAAATCAAATTATAAGACTTTTCTTCATTGTTTGTTTGAGGCTAGACATCTTGTCCTTGTTATTCTAATCTAGCGAAAAACTACTGCTGTTATTACAACTGTCCTCGTCAGCACCAAGCCTATTTTTGGCTTTCTACATAGAATTTTTGGGCTTTATACATGGATTTGCCTTAACAAGGGTTGTCGAAAGCCCATCGGTTACATACATTTACCATAACTCTTCAGGCTGTAAGTTGAACATCCCAGAACGTTGCACATACATGTAAGCGAGGGAATTATATTGATTGGTGATAACATGCCGGATACTAGAAAGATTCAAGTCCCGATAGATGGATCTTAGAGCTATCTGCTGAGATACCGCTCTTATAAACATGCAAACAAGGGCGAAGAAGAATAAGGCTCATGTTGTGGAACTGTCGGTTATATAAGAAGTCCTGTCGTCAACTACGGGGATTTTGCTAATAAACGGATCAGCCATAGTTCTATCAGTTTTTAACATATTTGATAACTATAATTTGTAATCATCGTATTTCATTATATGCTATATCATATACAAGTTTCATCAAAATTGGATAAATCCTGGATATTTTACGTCTGATCCTCGCCATCAAGGTGCTTCTGACTAATAAAGAAAGTACTCCTACTTACACGTTTTCCGTCATAACGTTTAGCAAAATAGTTTTATTTCTATTAACACACTGTTCGCTGTATATTGTGAATAGGACATAAGACATTTAACATAATATTGTTAAACCTTTCAACACAGTATCGATTACTGCGTGTGTGTGTGTTTTCTTATAGCAAAGCCATTTTGGGATATCTGAGTCTACCGAGAGAAATCGAACCCCTGATTTACTGCGTGTATGTGTGTTTTCTTATAGCAAAGCCACATCGGGCTATCTGCTGAGTCCACCGAAAGGAATCGAACCCCTGATTTACTGTGTGTGTATATGTTTGCTTATAGCAAAGACACATTGGGCTATCTACTGAGTCCACCGAGAGAAATCGAACCCCTGATCTTAGCGTTGTAAGCCTGTAGGCTTGCCGCTGTACCAGCAGGGGACCTGTTAGTGCTTACATCAAAACAGTTTAATCTTTTTAACACACAATAGTTGGTAGTTCGTTTAGCAAATAGATTTATATCCTTTTTTTAAACAATATTCACTAAAACAACGGTTTAATCATTTAAACATAGCATTCAGAAGAATATTCACAATAACTGTTAGAATCATCTTACATAACACTCGCTAGAATGACTAATAGAATAAACAGTCTTGTTTTTAGTTTACGTAAACGATTATAAACAATAACTTGTTATTAAAAATGTTTAATAGAATTGTTTAAATCAATTTAAATCACAGAGCATTCTATAAATTGTTTAACGATAGTGTAAAATTATATCGTAGATTTTAATTAATCCTAACAAATATTGCTGCTTTATTGTAACTAAGTTATTTCGATATGATTTTAGTGTTTGAAAATAGCTGCTTATCATTTTTCACATTTTTTACACACCAAGCGTGCAATTGTGCAACAGTTTGCAGAAAAATGCTTTACCAAGGCGAAAATTGTGCTTTTACACACAAATCTGCAATTCGTTATATTTCGTAGAATTCAACACAAACAATAAAATTCTGTAACAATTTGATTAATACTCTAAGTTGCTACATTTATATGAGACAGAATAAAAGTATACTATAATTGAATTTCAAAGATGTATTTCTTGTAATTTAAACTTCGTAGAGATTGTAAAGAAAAGTCACATAAACATAAACACGATGTTTATAAGACGTTTTTTTCACTTAAATTGATTTAACGGTAGACGTAACGACGACTTATTTGTACGATATCAGTCGAAATACATTATAAAATAAGATGCTTTTACTATGAACTTAATAAGTCAAAGTAAGATTTTGTACTAATTACTCTTAGTTGTATTAATTCAGCATAGATGGCGTTACATGAAGGAAAGTATGTAACCATATATAGTTTGTTTTTTTCTAGAAAAGACCGCTTCTATACATTGCTTTGACTTCATTTTGTGGAAATAATTCTAAAGGTTACAAAAGAAGTATGCTTTCAATATTGGGTCTAAATTTTATCAAGTCTTTGGTATAATGTTTACAACGAACGAATCTACACAAATTTCACCATAAATATAACTAATTATATAATAATGTTTTTTTTAAATACAATCAGACAAACTTGGTAAGTTTCGAGCCCGCCAATGGCACAGCGACATGGCTGTAGACTTACACCGCTAAAAATTGGTTTTTACATCATGTAGCTTTGTGCTTTATTCTAAACAAACAATTGTAGTTAGGTATGTTTTTAAGTGTTTAGAAATTATTTTCATGTTAATTTTCTGTTTGTTTCAATGGAACATTTTTGTTCATTCCTGAAACAATATAAATATAAGTATTATACATTTTTTATGTAATCATTTTTAAAATTGTGTTTACATATTTATACATAAACTAGTTCTGCCTTGATGAATATAGAAGTTTTATTTAGTTCAATTATTGTAATATGCAACAATCCTACACGATTGTTTCAAATTATTATATTATTCAATGTCAGTATACATACAACTTACGTTGAAATTAACTGAAATTCTTATTTTACATTTTTACACAAGTTTGGAAACGGTTTACTTTTATAACATAATCAACTACGATAAACTACACAATGGGTTACCTGTGCTGTATCCAACACATGTATCTAAACCCGATTTCTAGCGTTGTAAGTTCGCGGACAAACCGCTGTGCTACAGGGGGTCATACTATGTATGAAAATAAATGTTTTTCCTTTTACGAACCTAAAACGCTTTTTAATTTTCTTCTTTATTTAATAAAGTCAGAAAATCGGAAATTATGTTACATGTTATAAACCAATAAAGTAAATTACTACAAGAAAAAAAAACGTACATTAGTAAGCCTACACTAAGTAATCCGAAGCAAATATTTTCGCATAAAAAATTAATACAAAATGTTAAAATATTCAGATTTTTTATGCATAGCATTGTATAATCCTTGGGTTAAACTGTGTAACAATTTTATATTTATATTTATCCGTAACAGTTGCTGTTTTTGTAAAGCACAAAGCTACAGAATAAGCTCTCTGTACTCTGTCCGCGAAAGTAAACAAATTGAATTTTTAACGTTATAAGCTCAGAGACTTTCTGTTGAGCTACCGGGTTGCATATTTTTAAAAGATTAATTTGTATTAAAACAAAACAAAACGAGAAGCCTTATTTATTTTGTCACTAGATGGCAGTATAAAGTAAATACTGGTCCTTTAGTGGTACTTGAAATTTTCGCAATTTACTTGCTTATAAAAATAATTGAAGGCCCCAAAGATATTTTTTTACGTTCAACATAATCCCTACACACCCTTAAAAAACAAAAAAAACAAGAACAGTATCTTTTTGATTTATATATATGGTTTTTGTCTGTTCCTTTATAAATAACCCTGCCCACCACTAGTGAAGCGGTGTGTCTATGGATTTACAACACTAAAATCAGGGGTTCGCTTCCAATCGGTAGGCTCAGTAGATAGCCCCATGTGGCTTTGCTGTAAGAAAACACACACAAACACGCAAATATCATATACCAGGCGACAATAAATAGTTTTATTTTTACAAATACAATGCTGATGAGCCGTAAACATTATATAAAAGGAGGAAGTTTGGCCTAAGTTATACTAGTAATGCATTCACACTTCATGCTATATGAAACAGTTTAACAGTGGCGTATATGTTAATCTGATAACGGAGTAAACGTTGCTCCCACAATACATGAATCTCTACTGTGTGTATGTCACAGGTAACGGAACAAGGACAGTGTATATACAACATTGTGATGAATTATAATTTAAGTTGATATTCAATGGAATAACATGAGTTTTCTTCTGTTTACCAATTAGAACTGCCTGAGGTGAAAATACTGCCAAGTGATCTATGTGAGTGCGTGTGTTTTTCTTATAGTAAAGCCACATTGGGCTATCTGCTGTGTCCACTGAAGGGAATCGCACACCTGATTTTGTAAATCCGATGACATACCGCTGTCCTAGCGGGTAACCTAAACAAACTATTGTTGATAATATATAATTAAGTTGTTAATATACTATAATTAATGTATCATTTTTATTCATTATATTTCACTCCATCAGTGAACTTCATCTTTTACTTTATTTCATTTATTTGACAGTTCTTAATGAGAAACGTCGCACGTATTTCAGTATATGTTTCCTTGAATTTTCAGACTTTCGCGGAGCATCTTAGCCTTTCTATGCTCAGCTGTAGTAGTTTAAAGTATCAAAAGATAATGGCTTCTAGTACCTGAAGTTATGATAGAGAAATGTGGGCATGTTAAAACGTACTGAAACGAAGGACCTTAGAGCAGTAAAGGCAACCTGTCATCGTATGTGGATATCAAGAATGTTAAAGTAGTTTCAAAGAGTGCGAGACAATTTGTATTTTAAAGTATTTGTTCTGTGGTATTTCAGCAACTGATTTCTAAGATACACACTGACCTTATGGTGAGCCTAAAAATCTAATTAAAATATTATATCTCCTGAAAAGATTCAAATAGTTCTTACCCCAACATGTCGAAGTAGGACGTGTTTTTCATTGCGAACATTACAGGAGATAAGATAGCACAACACTATCAATCTTAAATTGGTTTTATCCTCAGCAACACTATCTCAATCAGTGAAGCTTTGAATGCTGCAGGTGGTTTAAAGTACTAATTAAAATAATTTCAGTTTGAATTGTCTGAAGTAAAAAAAAAAAAAAAAGATGCTTCTATTGAGAAAGATAGAAATGACACCTTTAGGAAAACAAATGATGATATGTAAATACTAAAGGACACAATCTATCCAAAATATGCTGAGACATCAACCAAACTTAACCACTAATAATAATAAAACTGATGATGCATGGCTTAACGACGAAATAAGACATCTTGTACGTGGTAACTAATACATTGCACCGGATGTAGCATTCTGTAGAAGTCTGACACCAGCCAAGTTTTTCATATTTTGTGCCAATGAAATAACAATCCCATTCTTTGTTGATCTTGCATTACCACGAATATGAGGTGCTATTTATTAACACACTACACAGTCTTGTATGCACAATTATCTATGATATACTAAGTAGGTTAATCATATCTCTAGCTCCTGATTAATCAGAAATATGTAATTAGTGACACGTTGTTTCTCATGTTGCTGGTATCATCATGGTCGAAGAAGCTGTTTACAGGTTAAACATTTAGTTTGCCAGTTGTTCTGAATGATGAGTAAAGATAATTGTTACTAGTAACAAATCATTGGTGTTAAACCTAAATAAATAATATTTGCTGTAAATCATTAAGCTGATATTCTGATTAATTAATAAAAATCTAGTTCTCACCATAGCAGTTGTTAGTCGTACATTTTGATAACATAAACAACTTTTTAATCACTATTGTTTTTGTCGTATTCAAGCTGGCTTAATTATTCCTGGTACTGGGAAAAAAAAAACCCTAGTCGGTACTGGACATAGCAGATATGATGTGATTGACATATTGTTATAGATTTTTATTTGCTTTTATTTAAAAGTTATTAGAATAATAAAAAGTATTACAGTTTAAATACATTCTATTTTGAATATTCATAATATAATTTTTGTTCGTGTTGTGTTTTGACACTTTGGTAACTTTTGTCATTTTTACTCTTCTAACACCTGTTGAATTCGTAAATTATACGGAGTATATATTATATATTGAAAAATATATTATTATATAGCTATTAGAGACCCGCAAAACATTTTCAGTCGAACGGTGTCTTTATTGCAAAAGTGCCTTTTTAAATTCAGAGCTTCTAGAGTAATAGAAAAGAAATCCTATTCTCAGATACCGAAATATATAAGTTCATATGCCTTTTTTAAACCGTTATTAACTATGACCTATATTCGATAGAGAGATAAATGAATAATGTAACATGTGTACGTTTTTTTTTCTTACGTTTATTAAGGGCTAAGTTTTACCTACCTCATGCTATCAGTAAATGAGCTTATGATATTATTCTACAACCCAACGCTAAAAATATTTTAAAAACTGCGATAAGCTTTCATTACATTGTTGTACAAAAATGACTCTTGAAGTATATTTACATCCGCTTTTAGTTCGCATCATTTGAAATTAAGAGAGTGCGCATGCGCATTTTCAGGACAGATAAAAACTGAGTATTAGTATAACAGACAAGAAGCACCGTGAACATGAAACAACATATAATTGTTTCTGAATTGACCTAAAACAAATGTAAGGTAGGTGTACATAATCATATTTTATAATGTACTATGAGCAATTGGCGGTGCTCCACCCAGTTTGTTGTTTTTTATTTTAGTCTGTTTATCACAATGCATCAATGATATATAAACGCACTATTTATTTTTACCTTTACTGGTAACGATAATTCATTTACAAATGAAAGACCGTCAACTCGATATCTTAACCAGTATTTTATATGGTAAAGATAAATGTGTCCCCCTATTTTCCTTAAATTTCAAATAATTAATTTTCAAAATGTCAGTCCTTAAAAATGTGAAATAATGTTTTAATGCAAATATCTCCTTTATAACTGATATAATAATGTGTTTACATTAATTTAGCTATGTTTACAACATATTATAATTCAACCAAAATCTTCCTCTCAGTAACGGATGTCATACAGTTTAACAGGATTTAAACTCCTACTCTGAAATGAAACATTCTGTGTTTTTAAATAGAGAGCATCGATGGGTCATTTCTGAGGACCACCGTGACTTTTCAGATGAAGTAAGAATCATGGAGTATGATTTGTCATTTACTGCACGAGAAATAAATCATAAACTGAAAACAGAATTTTTTCTCTTGTTTAATTAGTCGAATTCGTTATAAAGTGTATTGTTTATTCGCAAGTTACGTGTAGTTTTATAATACAAGTACTTCTAAATAAATATTCTACGTTATCCGTATGCTGGTATTATATATTGATGCCAAGTTCAGAATATATTAAAAAACTTACCTTGCATCCTTCGATTAAAGTTAGCTGTATATTATCTTCACTCACAATAATACAAGTATAGTAACATGTGTATATATATATATAGCACCCTGAAGGATCTGTTATTATTCCTATGAAATACAATAACTAGATAAAGCTTTCTCATCGCCCTTAACTACAAAAAATTAATAAACGAAAATGGATTTTGTATTGGGTATGATCAGCCACATTTAGTGATCATCAAACAATATGTATTTAATAATGCTTAAAGAGCTTTCTGGACAACAAAACTGCGATATTTTTACATACACAGTACATGTTATAAACCTTGGTTTCCTTGTTTGACAATGCTTTAAGAACATTTTTGAATACTGGTACTCAGCTGGTTGAAGAACATTTCGTGTCTTTTGAATTTTGAGCAAAGCTACGCGAGAGCTATCTGCGCAATTCGTCCCTAATTTAGCAGTGTAAAGCTAGACGAAAGGTAGCTAGCCATCATCACCCACTGCCAACTCTTGGGCTACTATTTTACCAACGAATAATTGAATTGGTCGTAACTTTATAACGCCCCATTGCTGAAAGGGCGAGCATGTTTGGTGTGATGGAGATTTTGAACCCACGACCCTCAAATTACGAATCGATCGCCCTAACTACCTGACTATGCTGAGGTTATTGTTTTAAGAACTTTCTGTAATGCATTATTTCTCTAGAGACCATGCGTGTTAAAGTAATTAATTTCATCGACCACAACCTGATCATAAATACGATAATTAATACGATATTTTGTTGCGCTAAACTCAAATTTATTAATGTAAAAAATTCATGACTTCCTGAAAGTAAAAGAGTTAAAGTTGGAAGCAGTGAAACGTTTCAATCTATCTACTGAGGCTCTGTACAGCAATATATAAAAATATAACTTCCCAGGGGGTGAGCAATAAGTTTATGGACTTAACAACACTAATATCTAGGTCTAGATTCCCTGTGTTGGACAGAGTGCAAATAGCCCATTGTGTAATGCTGCAATGAAAAAGAAAAACAGACTAAAACACACACATTTAAATTCAACAAATACGTAAGGGAAGTTTTTAAGTGAGAAACCTTGTATACATCAAGGGAGGTATTTTAATGTACTATCGAACTACCCATATTTTCTTCTATTCTAAAATATATCGCTGATTTATTTTATCTCAGTTATCATTTTGTTTCAGTTTTTTATAATATTTTAAAATCTTTACTTTAGATTGCAAATAAAAGAATATTCAATTATAAATACTGATTATTATTTGTTTCATAATTTCGCGCAAATTTACACAGTTCCTCATTAATTTTGAGTTTATAGACAACAGCAACCACAATCAAATCATGTGCTACAATTATCCGATCGGATTTGATTGCCACTCTTTAAACTCGCCAATGGACCTAAGTTGTTGGTAGAGTTTTTGAGACAACGAGTCGTGAACCTGAATCTGTTTGTTTTATGAATTTCGCGCAAAGCTATACGAGAGCTATCTGCGCTTGCCCTCCCTAATTTTGCAATTTAAGAGTAGAAGGAAAACAAGTAATCATCACCACCCACCGCCAACTCTTGGACTACTCTTTTACCAACGAATAGTGGAATTGACCGTTACATTATACACCCCCACGGCTGGGAGGGCGAGCATGTTTAGCGCGACGCGGGCGCGAACCCGCGACCCTCGGATTACGAGTGCACGCCCTTACGCGCTCGGCCATGCCAGGCCAATTAAAGAGTAGCCCTAGAGTTGGCGATGGGTGTTGATGACTAGCAGCTTTCCCTCTAGTCTTACACTGCTAAATTAGGGACGGCTAGCGCAGATAAATCTCGTGTAGCTTTGCGCAAAATTAAAATAAAACAACAAAAAACAAATACATCTACCAGATAAAGGCATAATGCACATAGTGAAATATGTTGAACAACTAAGGGCTCAGATACAATACACTAAACCAATAACAAACAACAATAAATTTTTGCTACCAAAGAGAAATCTTCGTTCGCCACACACACACAAAAAAAATCGATGAAGCTTGGCATATCTCGTGGTATCATTAACAAGACAATACACAAAATTATAAAATGTTGGTGACAGCTCACTTCTCAAAAGTTCACAGGGTTTCATCCACAAATTGAAACTAAGAAATTTTTAACGTAAAACTGGCCGAAACATCTCTAATCACAAGAATCCAGTTCAAGTACACGCCAATAAAATCTCCCCAAAAGACTTCAGTGGACACTTGTGGTTTCTGTTTGTTTTAACTGATCTTGAAAACCGAAGTTCGTGTATAGTAGAAAGTCTGTGGAACGTTTGTCAAGATATGTGATCTAAATCTGGTTTCGTCATCCTTTACTAAAACTGATTGCTAACAAACTTTTAATGTTGCACGAAGTGATAGATGAAGTAATTCTAAGGGCGGCGAAGATATAGAACATCGCTGTTAAAAGCTACGATTGACTCTCTGTAAATGCAAGGCTGCAATGTCTTCTAGAATAAGGAAGTGTACTGCTGTTAATAAATCATTAGGTTAAAAAAGCTTTTTAATAACAATATAACTTTGGAATGCTGGAATGCTCAAGTTAGCGCTTTTCTTTGTAACATTTGCAGGTTGATTTCGATAAAGGACCTTTGTAAAAACAGCTTATCTAAATATAAACTTGAATATTTGACTTGATAACGGCTTTTTTTTATTAAGCAGTATATAATGTTTGTAATTTATAGTCAAAATTTAATGAATAAGAAGTAAAACAATTAATCATTCTGAGAAAGGGTGTGTACTCTTATAACAAAGTCACATCGGGCTATCTGCTGTGTCTACCGAGGGGAATCGAATCCTCGATTTTAACATTGTAAATCCGTAGACCTACCACTCTTCCAGCGGGTAACAGTCTCAAAAGACCTTTTTTTTTTTTTTAGATTCGTAGAATTGAAATCAGAATTTTAAACTTACGCAACACATTATGCTGGCAAGAAACCAGATCAGAGACCCCAAAAATTTGACATAACTGTCTCTGAGCTTAAACTACTTTCAGAAAAATTCACTCCGGCAGATTTATTTTTCCTTGGGATCTTATTTACATACATATAATAATTTAATATGTAAGATGGTTATTAAAAAGAAAAAATAAATTGTTTTCTATGTATTTTCTTATGCTTAGATCCCCAGACACGAAGAATATTTTGCAGGAATAAAAATATTCATGAATATAACATAAGAGTAACTATAGGACAATTCCAGCATGATATACAAACCCTGTCTGGACTACTTCGCTTGTATCTTCAAAAGCAGGTTTAAGAAGAGAGATAGCACCATAAATAACTACTAAGAGCACTGTAAATCAGTCTGTGTTGCTTGCACTGTTAATAATTAATACTCAGCTCATTCTGCACTAGATTACGTTGTATCCACGGGGAGAATAGAGATAGAAACTGTTTGGCCACAGTTCCTGGAACTAATTAGAAACCCATACGTAAACAGAACCTTGCTGTAATTTCCTAATTAACTCCAGCACCACACTTCTTTCCTTTTAATGTCCTCTACAACTTAATCTTATTTGAGAAGATGTTTAAGTCTATTTTCTAGTTGTATATTACAAAACAAGCAGATAATTTTCAAACTGTAATCACCCATACTACAGAGAGATCTAGACAAATCCATTCGATGTTTATCTTAGCAAATAGCAATAAGAACAGATGATGGTCTAATTGCTGTGTTTTTGTATTATCCTTTATCTTCCTGAATAATATGCATTCTTTACATTTGTACACAAAAAGATGAATTCATATTTAAATAAAACTGCGACCTATGATAAGATTCCTCAATTATCAGACGTATTTGTTTCGTTTGGTAGATTATGCCTGTTATAGTTGAGTTTGTTGAAATTGTATGTACGTTCAGCATCTCTAAACAATTTTAAAAGTTCATCGATTTGTTACGTATGTTTTAGACTGCTTCTTCTCATGTTAATGTTATATCAATACCACTAAAAAACAGTTCACTTAACTATTGGACAGTTGGTTTTATTGAACACAACAAAAATATCAGAATATTTCAAAATTCGGCCCTAGATGACGCGACGGTATTCGATTCAAAATCAGCAGTATCTACATAAAAACGTTGGTGATGTTTGAGTGTTATATTTATACACACATACTATAACCACTTAGGATACAAAATAATAATTCCAATATTAGACTATTGTTTTATGAAGAAATTTGTATTGTTTCACGTTTCTAAAGGTTTTTAGACTAAAGACATTTCGTAAATGTAGCTGTTTTCGCGACATATATATTTCTTAATAAACACGTTAAGAATTGTTGTTTTGTTGATATATTATTTCTTTTAATGCTTCTGGCGATTCAATATTTTAGAGGTTGCTTTAGTGAGCAATATACTTACTACTTCTATGACTTCAATAAACTTGCTCATCTAATGTCTCTGTAAAATTTTTTGTGTTGTAGTTTTGCAGTCGCTCATGAAATTTAACTTTATATCAATGATTTTATCACAAGATAAACCATGTGCAATTTATCATTAGAAAATATTCTGCATGTAGTTATATCATTTTGTTTTTAGCTTAATATTTGTTTAAACTAAAAATGTAATTCTAGAACCCTTTAATTGTCGTCCGATGACTCTTTCACACTATTTTTAAGGTTGGTTGATTCTTCTGCTTTACTAATACAATGCAATTTGGATATTTGCGCCCTCTTTAAGAAAAATATATAGATTTAAAAACGTTTAATTCTCACAGAATTTATTGTTAAGTAAAAACAACTCAATAAATTTATCTGTTTATCGTGAATAAATTGTTAATAGTTCGTGCAAATTGTTTCTTTATTTATTCTTTCAATAATCAGTTTAGTTACTGATAAAAAATTATTATATTAAACGTAACAACAAACAAAAAACAAGCGAGCCGCCAGTTCAAAACTTTTCCTATTACAAAAACTTGCTTTTCATACCAAAACTCCCGAAACGATGAACACAACGCATTTTTTGTGTGTGTTTTTTTTGTAAGATAACGTGTCATATGATATCAATAAAAAAAACTCCATCGGAAATCATAATAGTATGATGAGTAGTTTCTAAGCGTTTACTCCAAGCAGTATTACAGAAACATCCATAAAGATAAGCCTAAAATATTTTATTGTGCAACTTACTTCTTGATAAGAGCGCCAACGCTACGCAGTTTGTATGCACACACGCCACAACTGCGCAAGATAAATATTAACCAAACATTTCATGTTTTATTTTGTCAGAGCTCCACGCCCTTTGTGTTTGTTTCTTAGCAATGGCACTTACAGAGCCCCGAGAAAAAGGAAAGTCTGAATTGTTAACTGAAGTTTGTGTGTGTTATAGCAGAAAATGGAAAACGATTGTGAGTTTGATAGGCACTAATATTGCTTTTTTTCTTTTTATTACTGGGAGAACATACAGTTTTGCGTTGCCTGAAAGCTAATATGTCTGCTATAAGACTGAAAAATTATCTCCTTTTCTTCAACAGAAGTTTCTTTTTTCTATCGGTGAATATAATTGGCCTGAAAACTACGCACTCTTATGATTAATACGAATTAAAACTTAAGAACAGTAAGAATAAAGCTGAACTCTTAAATGTTTGTGTCTTATTTTATTGTAAACGAATAAAGTTTCACGCACACAATTAAAACGAAACACGCATTTTACGATAAATTGAATTCACTAAGATGCTATCATTAGGTCAAACAATAAAAATAATTGTAATTAAAATTATGAATACTGGCATAACAGTACTATAACATAAAGAATGTTATTATTAAAATTTTTAATTAAAATAACTACTTTAGCAAATACCTGCTTACCTAAATTCTCTGTTAACTTTCTCTACGTTATAACAAGAAAATTATCTGGGATTAACCACATTAAATAGTTTGCAAATAATTAAAATTTATGAAAGTCGAGTTAAAACAACGGAATTTCGTTACTAATGTTTTCGGTTTTATCTTAATACCTCTTAACTTACTGAAAGACCAACATTTATTATGCAAACTGTTTGATAAATAAGTTATTTTGATTTAATTATATAGCAGAACATTTAGGTGAGAGATCAAGTTATTATAAATTTGTATAATTTTAAGAGTTGGTAATAGAATCGAAATTTCATACTTTAAATCTAGAGTGCGAGAAAAGAATTATTTAGTTACTTTAATGACTCTTGTTCAACAAATAAGTAAACCGTTAATAGGATAATACGACTGGCGAATAAGTGATGTAAAACTAAAATAATAATTCTCATTCTAAATCATTTTCACTTCAGCAAATGAGCAAATCCAAACAAAATATCAGAATTCAATTCCTTCTATTTTCATACTTTCAACCAACCGTTTTACCCACATTTTAATTAACGGAAATGTATGTCTGAGTCTAATCTATAGTCTTTCAAACTTCTGAGTTAACGTAGGATATTTGTTCAATAAAAGTATTTAAATATAATCAATTCTTTATACTCAATAACAAAGCCCATGTATGATGCACAGAGATGACCATAAGAATGACCATTAATATTAGTTAAGCTAAGCCTAACTTTATTAAGTAAAAACGATATTAAGCGCTATGTTTTTCCCCCGCTAGTACAGCGGTATGTTTCCGGATTAACAACGCTAAAATCAGGGACTCGATTCCCCTCGGTGAGCTGAGCAGATAGCCCTTTGTGGCTTTGCTACAAGAAAAATACACACAAACACACGCGCTATGTTAATATTAAATTAAACTACATTTGCCAGTGTAATTGAATGCCAAAACTTGAGTGAGAACAGCAGTCTTCCGAAATCAGTGTATTTATTAGAATATAATATGTTTCATCATTTTAATATATCTCAAAATATAGCAGAAATTCGCCCAACAAATTCCTTCTTTCTCCCGTCGACATGAAAAAGCAACAACAAAAATGTGAGACGCATAATATTACAGGCTTAATAAAAAAGACTATGGTAACTGGTATAAATTAATAAATTTAAATGTGTGTTGTTGTTTGTTGTTGCTTCTTTTAGGACTTGTTAACTCACGGACACAAACTTGTAAGATTAAACTTATTGTTTTGTAAGCTTTCAGTAAAAGTTGACATTACAGTGCCAAAAATAGTCTACTAAATACTAAAATACACTGCTTTCCAATGTGTGTAAGCAATGGTTACTTTTCTGAGAATTTAATGTTATTTATTCTCGTTAGGGCTGTGAAATGTTATATTTACAGATCTGGTATTGTTTCCAAAGATCGTATTGTAGATACGTTACTTAACCACACTGTCTGTAAGATTGAGTCACTTTCAGATAACTAAGCGGAAAGACCGCTTGGAAACCCACCCAATGACCCCACCGCACGGGATTCCCTATCCTCTTTTCACAACTACTATATTCTCCTGCAACAGATGGAGGCTGATCGATTAGTTTCAGGATGTCACGTGACTCTCTGCAATGCGACATAAATCTGAAATGAAGAAACCCAGAACCTGACCAGACCGTATAACCTTATGTTAGAATTCTATCATGCTTATAAACATCCTGGCTTAACACCTCAAAATACAGGGGATTATTTTTCATTCATTCTTTAGAAACTGTCAAAAAGTACGTTAATAAAGAATCTATATTCAGAGAAACGTTGTTCATGTTACTTTGAAACAATGCCTCAAAAGCTACGGGTACATAAACTATAAGCCCAACCCCAGAGTGATACAAAAAAAGCTAGTGTAGAAACTACTTCTGAGGACTGTCACAATGCATTTTCAGGGTAGTTAATCTAAAAGGTTTAGTTTTTAATCAGAAATACAAATGACTGAGATTATGGTACTGGTCAGAAAAATCTTTCGGATTTTTCTTGTCCCTCAATGTTAAAGAGATTTACGTGTTACACAAGCAAACATGACAGAAAATAAAGACATAGATTACCTTCAGATAACTAGTATAGATTCTCTTGACAAAGTTTGGCGATGTCGAGACACAGGAAAACGTCGTTTACTCCTGAGCATAACACGATAACAACGTCGTCACAAACTAATCATTCGGAAAAAAAAAATGAAGTGTTAGGGGTAGTGGGTTCTCGCTGGGAAGGCCGTGCTTAACGTGTAGAAAGGCCATTATTTCGATGTGCCTCATGTTATTTTGTTCACTTCAGTGAGTTTTGTTGGGTTTTTTTTTTCCTATAATAAGATTGAGTAGTTTGAATAGCAGTTTCAAAGTGGGAAAATAATTCCATTTAACCTCCTGTGTTCAAAAAATACATAAAGGCAAAATTTAAAGGATATCAAAATGAAGTAGCACATATTCAAAATTCTCTGCCAGATTTTACTAATTAATCACAGCTTGTCGAAACAATGTGGCATTATTAACCACATGACAGATATCACTAAAATTAATAGATTTCAAAGAAATTGCTCATTAGTTGTATATTGTTGTTTTGAATTAAGCACAAAGCTACACAATGGGCTATCTGTGCTCTGCCCACCACGGGTATCGAAACCCGGATTTTAGCGTGTAAGTCCGCAGACATACCGCTGAGACATATGGGGGGCTAGTTGTATATAAATTTGTTCTTATAGCATAGGAAAGAAAAGTGAATTTCATTTATATAAATAAAAAATCAGCTTCGTAAACTGAAGGGCTGTATTTCAATATATTATTAACTGAAAGACTTCACATGAATTAAATGAAAGACTTCATATGAATAGGTCATTATCTTAGCTGAAAGACTTGCTTTCTTAAATGAAATTCTTCATATGACTTTCATAATGTTCTTCTTTGAAGTAAAACACAAAGCTACACAATGGTCTATCTGTGCGCTGCCTACCACGGGTATCGAAACATGGGTTATAGCACTATAAATCCGCAGACATAACAATGTGCCTCTGAGAGGCAATACGTTTTTAAAATGAAAGTCTTTCTATGAATATGTTATTATCTTAATAAACACATTTATATTAATGTCTTATAAAGAGGTTGTTAATATTGTTGTTGTTTTGAATTAAGCACAAAGCTACACAATGAGCTATCTGTGCTCTGCACACCACGGGTATTGAAACCCACATTTTAGCATGTAAGTCCGCAGACATACCGCTGAGCCACTGGGGGGGGGCACGTTGTTAATATCAAAGCTGCACACTAAACTACTTGTGTTACGTCCAGTGTGGATAATCAGACTCTGAATGCTAGTGTTAGGAGTCCTCAAGTTTACCGGGAACTCGCAGATTGGTGGTGTTTAGTACAAACAACTGTCGCATGTCTCCACCAGAAAACCGACATACTTGGGTGTGTTTACCAGAAGGTTTGCCATATGTTGCCACTGGGGAACTGACAGATTGTTGTTTAGGGCAAAGTACCATATATTGCCACCAGGGGAGTGACAAATTGATTGGCGTTCAGTATCCAAGTGTCATATGTTAATTTTGAGTTTATTATTAATCTAGCAATTTAATTACTTATGGTAGAATTTTTGTACGAGATCATTTACAAAAAAATAACTTAATTTGAACTACTTTGTGATGATGCTCGAGTACTTTATTTGAAACAGAATTATGAAAATATGGTAATTTAAGTTATTATTATGAGTTAGATTGAAACTACTAAATTTGGTATTAAAATTTGATGTTTGGCCAGTTTCCAAACACTATTTTTCAAAATTACAGATATAAAATCTCTTAGTGATGTTCTATTTTATATCTAATGCATTTAAAATTTGCCCAACGATATATTATAATAAAACATTTAGAGAAGTGCTATACAAACTGTGGGTTGCGACCCCCAAAGGGGTTAGGAGATTTATGCGCTGAGTCAAGATTTTTTATATTTGTTTTTCCTTGAGTCTTCGCAGTGTCTGAGAGTTGCATGTATCATCTTTGTTATTAACAATGACAAACCGTATCAAGAAACAGCAAGGATTTTTTTAATCCTTGAAGAGATAATGGAAGGGGTCACTACCTTAAAAACCTAGGAGTGGGGACTGTCTGATAAATCCAACTGAGAAACACTTGTTTAGACTTAAACTAAAAACACATGGAAAAAAAGAAGAGAAAGACAAAGAATGTTGAATCAAATACCTATAAATAAATGTCAAGATAGAAATACTCGATCTGGTACAATTTAAAAGCCTTTCAGACATTAATATAGTTTCAGGGGCCCGGCATGGCCAAGTGGGTTATAATGTTACGGTCAATCCCACTATTCCTTGGTAAAAGAGTAGCCCAAGAGTTGGCGGTGTGTTGTGATGACTAGCTGCCTTCCCTCTAGTCTTACACTGCTAAATTAGGGACGGTTAGCACAGATAGCCCTCGAGTAGCTTTGTGCGAAATTCCAAAACAAATGAAAAAGCAAGTTCCCCGGTGGTACAGTGTTAGTCTTCGGATTTACAATGCTAAAATCACGGGGTTTGAATCCCCTTGGTGAACTCAGCAGATAACCCGATGTGGCTTTTCTGTAAGAAAACACACATTCAAATAAATAATAAAATACATACCACAATTAACTGAGATTAAACAAATTTTACTACACTTTTTATTGTTCGACCTTTTCCCATTTCATTTCTACCTTAGCACGTATCCATTAATCTTTTATGTGGAAAACAAAGTAAGAGTTAAGTGTTCGAAATGAAGTTTAATAGTATCTCTGACGCATCAATTTGTAACCAAACTAAAATGCTTATGTATTAGTCTTCAAAATTGTTTTGTTAACTTCTAACCATTTCAGTTATTACATTAGTTTCTGAAGATCTGTGATATTGATTGAATACTGAATAAACCAGCATCTTTTAACATAGAAGAACTTTTAAACATTTAACAGCTAACTAAAATCCACTAATTAGAATAGAAATTGCGCAAGATAATTTAGAAATCATTAATGAAAAATGAGTGGATTTATTGTTACAAAATTAAAAAAAAACACTACGACCAGTTGTTATACAACCGCAGATAAAGTATAAAAAACTGCAAAGAGACATAAACCTGATAAAGTCTGCGGAACTGATGGTTTCTGTAAACGTGATAGAAACATAATAAGGCCAGTTTTGATAACGACATTCAAGTATATCTTCTCTGAAAGGATAAATCTGTTGCTTTAAACAGGCTGTACCGATTTTATAGAAAATATTCCATCTACAGTCTTATCTGGTACTTCCTCGTAGAAACATTCTAATATTCAGGTACGGTGAGAAGAATTTTAGCAAGATCACTGCCGCCAGATGTTTTTTTGGGTTTTTCTTTTTGTAAAGCAATAGTTCTTCTGTGAACCACTGACACTTTGGCTTGCATAAACTGTTGTCATCACCTTCCCATTCTAAACTAAATACGACTAATCCAACATCTATATCACTGACATTAGATATTACACTTAAAACTTCCTTTTGGCATGTCCCAACAAACATTCTCACTCTTTCAGCCGTGAGAGCGTTATAATGTGGCAGTAAATATCAATATTCTTTGGTAAAAGTTGGCAGTGAATGATGATGACTGGCTGCCTTCCCTTTAGTTTTCCACTGCTGAATTAGGGACAATGATAAACCCTAGTATACCTTTGTGCAATACTGGAAACATAACAAACCATTTTGACATCAATGTTCCACAATAAATGACTCAGTCGCCACCTGTTTCATGGACTGTGATTATTATTCGCAAGCTAGATTTGTTTACTCTACGATTCATGAGAACAATGACTCTACCACTCTGTCTCTTCTCGGTATATATCCCAGAAATAAACTTATGTTTGCTTTAGAGTTCACTCTTTCAGTATGAACTTTGACCTTTCAGTCCATAACTAATATGCAAGTCTATATATATATAAATGTTACTGAATACAATTTTATCATTTATGTTTATTTTAAAACATCCCCTAAAGTCCATGTAAGGTTTAACATATGCCTAAAAGCAGCCAAAAATGATATAATTTGAAACAAATTGTCTGTGGAGCTGAAGAAAATCTTGCAAACTACTGGGTTCATTCATTGTTATTTTAATAGTATATTTATCCACCTAAATCTTTGGATGTTTGCTTGAATGTTCAAGAGCTTGTAGGGCCGCTCGTGCCCCAGTGGTTAGCGTGGTAGCGTGTCGGTTTATAAATCTCAAAGTTCGTGTCTCCTTTTACTACAATATGGCGCTCAGTACTTTAGAGTCTCGGATGCATTATAAGAATAACGATCAAATCTAACTATCAGATCTGGATAATCAGAAGACTGGTTGTTAGTTTAAAAATTAGGAATATCCCATGTATAGCCTGAAACCAGTATCTGAAATAAACAACTTCTGTCCATTGTCGATATGGAGAAAGAGTCACTCAAACTAGAGCATTGAATGTCTCAAAGTCCATACAGAAAGATATTTCTCGAAATGATTAAGAAACAGAACCTAACGTTCTTGGAATGTCAAATTATTACTTCTTTAATACATTTTTTGTATTTCATCACATTTCTGTTAAACCAAGTTAACCTATCAAGTAACTCTTTACCAGATGAGACGTTTCACATGTTAACATGCTTCTCAGGGTGCAGGACCGGCAACGCCAGGTGATTAAGGTGCTTAACTCGCAATATGAGGGACATGAGTTCAAATCTGTCACACCAAGCATGCTCGAACTTTCAGTCATATAATATCACAGTCATTCCTACTGTTTGTTGGCAAAAGAGTAGTCCGATAGTTGATGGTGGGTGGCGATGACTGACTGCCTTTCCTCTTGTCTAACACTGATAAATTAGGGACGGCTAGCGCAGATAACCCTTGTGTAGCTTTACACGAAATTAAACAAACTCAATGAGCAATATCTACCAAGTTTGCAGCGTGGACCAACAAACACGTTAGCAAACTAGAGTAAAATATCCTTAAATTACCTTCATCATCCTCAAAAGATTTTATTAAAGGAACGAATTTTTTCCAAGTTGTTTGTTGAGGTGTCTATTTGCTGAAGAATAGACGGCATGCTCAGACATAAAACAACATTTCAGCTCTTATCTAATACATCATGAAAAACTACCACGCTTTATATAGTTTCTGACCAAGATAAACCAATAATACTAGTACAAATAATTCGCTTACACTTCTAGCAGTATCCTATTTATTTTAGAAAACATCGTGAAAGGAAAGCACGTATTAAAATTTTGTCACGAAGACAAACAAAACTAAAGATCGTGAAGTCAGGGGCAAGGAACATCGGTTAAGAGATAAAGATGAGAAAGCGGCCGGCTTTTGGTCAGTTACTGATAAATTAAGGGATTACAGCTCTAAGTGCGGATTACTGAACCTTCTATGGTTATGAGACGTTGTAATCTGATATAATATATACAGGTGTTCAGAGTGGTTTTTGAAAAAAGAAATATAACAAACATGAGTTGAGAAAAAGAAATAATTGACAAAGAAATGTAAGAATAAACCGAGTGAGAGGTAAAGAGAATAGTAATATATTGCCAGTGAGAAGAAAACGTGAGTCTAACTTAATGTGTTATTAAAAATAGTAATAAACAAATACGTGTTATGTTTATTAGTATGAATCAGTTTATAATAGGAATAAGTATAATCGTAATAAAACTGAAGAAAAAGATAAGTGGAAGTTTAACAAAATGGTGTAAAAAACAACCTGTAACACTTAATAATATACAACACTTTGTTTACTCTCCCAGCAACATTCTAGTAGTTAGAGAATACATCATGAAGTATACGTAAGACTTATAGTGAACCAGATTGAGCCAAGTCATTATTATTGATATACAATACTTTTTTCCCGCCTACTCATTGTGTTAGAAGTTCTAAAATACGACATGAATAATTTTCACACTTTATATCATTACCGAGATAAACCAATCTTAGTGAATTAGAATCCTTTGTTCGCAGCCCTTGTTAAGTGCCTTCATTCCCAGATGAATTTGTGTATGCATGTCCAGATCAACAGTTACTCTCAATCTTAAGTTTCATAACTTAAAACTCTTAAGTCTGCTGCCGTATTTATCTTGTTGTTAACTGTTTATTGTCAACCATGGAAGCAAAATCTTCACTTGTGCTCCACCTTTCAATTTCACTCTAATAATATTGCATCTACCATTAACACCTCTTCCTCGGACAACCTGTGAAGAAGTCTTCCTTTCATTTTCGCTTTCAGTGACATTTGTGGTTTGGAAGACTCAAAATAAACTGCAAATCTCAAAACTTTTCCACTCAGCCGGTATACAGAGACATGAACATTGTACACAGTAAGGATATTATACATCTAACGTAACGGACGAAATAACAAAAGAAATGTGTTTAGTATCGGTCGAAAGAGGAGTAAAATAGGTAAAAGAGTAAGGAAGACTAATAGTGAGTTACCACAGGGGTAAGTGGACATAATGCATAAAAAAACTTTTATCCGCTGAAGATGATAGAAGTGATATCATGTCCAAACAAGCGTCATTTGTTGTGATAATTTCATTATGATAGTTTCTTTGTATATTTTAAATTTCAAAATGCGTCTGCAAGCACCACGATGAGAAACAGTTTAGGCGGTTTTTATTCCACTTACATAAATAAGCACTAGATATGTTGATACAAATTAACTGTTTTTGACTTAATTTCACTATTGTCAACTTACCCCAGAATATGTGTCAACTTGTAACGTTCGTGGAGTTGGTTGACACACCGAACAAAGCATTTCTATTGTGTTCATTTCTGAGAAAATTAGCAAACAGGTAAGTGGTTTATTTTTGCTATCTAACAAAGAAAAGTGTCTGACTCAGGTAATTCTTATATTAACAGGTGACTTTTATTTAAAAATTAAAATAATATTTGTCAACTAGTCCTTGTGTCCCCTATTGTGTTGTTGACCACTTTGCATTAATATAATTACTCCTTATCCCATGTTTCTAAGTTATAAAATTATTGACTTACCACTGTACCAGTGGGGATCGATTAATCAATGAATTTCATGCTTAGTAATATTGAAACATTTATAAACACGTTTAATTATTTCTATTAATTTGTTTACCTTTTATCATTTAAATGTTAAAAAACTATTTTTATTCTTATATACAACTATTTTTCGCTAGAATTACCTAGAATCATAAGGTGCATTAATTCTTCCTAAAAATTATTAGCCACGGTAGAAGGATTGTGGGTTTTTTTCGTTTTTCCAAGTACAAACTTTTAGTTCATAGCTTCGTCATCTCTTTTTTACAGATTTGGACTCAGAAGGTCAAGCACTTTTCATTGGTGTATTTGATCACGCTAAAAGTTTTATAGAATAATTTAATCTGATGCTGCCAAGAAGAATTTCAGTTTGAGGGTAGGCTGGTAAAGGTTTTGATTAGAAATAGAATCGTATTAAGTACACACACATCCCAAACTTGTTAATGCTGACGCATAAACACATAGCTAACAGAAAGGAAAAACAGGTATCTATAGATTAATTTGCTCTAATCCTGCCAAAAAGAATTTAATCTGCCTCGACTATTGTTTTTATTTTAAATATATGTACATTACAATTCATTTCTCACATCAATAAGGCAGTTTCGTGGATCCTGTATTTCTAATTTATTGTAATCTGTGTTTGTTTGAAGTTAGCACAAATCTACACAATGGGCTATTTATGCTCTGACCAACATAGGTGTCAAAATCCGGTTTCTAGAGTTGTAAAGATATTGGAAAATGGAGATACCTATTGTTATATAATCAGAATAATTAAATCAATTTTAAATTTTCATTTACGAAATAGGCTGTAATATATGTTTGATTTGAAAAATCCATATTGGGCTATCTGCTATGTCTAGAGCGAGGAATCGAATCCAGAATGCTGGTGTTGTGAGTCTCGTTTAGCACTGTACACATATATTACATACATGCTAAGTAAATATATGTGTATGTATAAATACCTATATATATGTGTGTGTCTGTCATTTAACTTAATTAATACAGGATATCATTAATTCTCTTTAAGACCTATGATTATTTTTCATTATCGATGCTATTTTTTAAAATAATTACTTGACTGCTGTGCTTTTAATTAACCGAAATAAAACTAAAATGGTAACAATGTACCTTAACAAAAACATTGGCTTTCAATTTGAGAATGGCATGGCTATAACCTGTAACATGTCGACTCCTATTCAAATAAACTAATGTTATTTGAGTTATACAGTGGTACAACACAACAAGTAAACTTTCCCTCTTAGCTGTTTCTGTATTTCAAAATCTGAGAGAAAATACTCAGAACCTACCCGATATTTTGTAATAAATATAAATATTCCATGCATAATTTGGTGAATTTACCTTTTCTTACAGAAAAGTCACATCGGACTATCTGATTTGTTCTCCGAGGGGAATCTAACCCCTGATTTTAGAGTTTTAAATCCTTTGATTTGCCGCTCACCTAGTTTGGTGAAATGTGTAGCAGGTGCATTTTAGGATTTTTATGTATTTATTTGTTTGATTGTCTAAAACTGTCGCACCGAACTGCACAAAGATTATTATTATCTGAACAGAGCCGTTTTTAAATGTTGAACTTAGAAACTAGAGGGAAGAAAGCTAGTCAGCGTTATCCACCGCCAGCTCTTGGGCTATTCTTATTTGGCCAATTAAAGGCATTGATCGTCACTCTTATAGCACACACTCATCTTTAACTTGCAGTGAGCTCTTTTGAAACAATAAGACTCGAACCATGAACCTTCTTATTCACAACCAAAGAATTCAAAACCGAAAGCCACATCCGGCTCGAATATTTTATGATTTCTCTGAAAGTAAAATATGTTAATGAAAAAAAGTTATGCAAAGTTGTTACTATAGTTTTTGGTATTTTTTAGATAAATTTCAATATTTTACGATTCAGTAAAAAGCAAAATTTTCTTATAAAAGTAATATTTACTCTGATACTTGATAGACTCATGATCTTGTCTTATTCTACTTGTTGGTAGTTTAACTGCTGGTAACTCATAGTAAGTGAGACATAAAAAACTCTCCTTATTTAATTGCTGTGATTTCATCTGAGAAACAAGCAAATTTTTTGAACGCTTGGAAATTAATTGCTACAAAAACAATATTCAGTTTTGAAAGTGTTTTTTCTACTCGAGAAGAAAAACAAAATCTTCACTCTTTTCCAATTTCATACAGTTTGATGCATCACTAGTTTTTGGATATGACAAGACGAATAGGTTATTTTTCTCTGTCAAGAGAGAGATGCCCCATGATCAATCGCAGGAGATTTTATATGGAAAGGAGGTTTTATCGTTTCACCTGGTGGTGTAAAAACACACCATAATCTCTCCCCTTCATGTTTCTTTTCGTTATTTCTACTTTTCAAACTCCTTTTCTAAGAAAACTTAATGAAGGTAAGTAAAGTGCTATTAATTTTCATAATTTAATTAAACTTTCACAAAGTCCATCACAGTTTTGGGGTTACGATTACAGTTTTGATAGACAGATTAATATATAAAACCTTAAATGAATAAAATTTGCATGCATTATATTGAAAAGACGCCAATAAGAGGTTTATTTCTTATCCCAGAGAAAAAAGATCATTAGAAGCTAACGCAAAGATAAGTAATACTTTACGAGTTTAGACACGTCAATTTATTTGCCTGTTTCATCGACTAGGACAGGTTAATTGGCTTACATAAAGCTCTTATTTTTCTAGCTTGCATGGAAGTGTTTGGGTTACTTTTTCAAAACACTTCACAAATACTGAAACTATAATTTTAAACACACTTATTAGGCGTAATCTTAATTAATCCAATAAGTTACGACTTTACTCTTCCCAGTGAAGGAAAAAATTTGAAAATTTTATGAACGAAAACAAGGCAAAAAAAATAATAATAATATTTTTTTTCATACAGAACCTGTCTATAGTTTATAATAATTAACTGAGAACAGTATATAGTTGGATAACTAAAGGATGTTCGGTACATTTGCTATAGTGATGTTCCCCGCTAATACAGCAGTAAGTCTACGGACTTACAACGCTAAAATCAGGGGTTCGATTCGCCTCGGTGAACTCAGCAGATAGCCCAATGTGGCTTTGCTATATGTAAACACATACACACAAGTCTACTGATTCACAACGCTAAAATCAGGAGCTCGATTTCTCTCGGTGGACTCAGCAGATAGCCCGATGTGGCTTTAATATAAGAAAGCCCACACACACAGCTATCTGCTGAGTCCACCGAGTGGAATCGAACCCCTGATTTTAAGGTTGTAAACCCTTAGACTTACCGCTGTATTAGCGGGGGACACCACACACCCGCTATAGTGATTATAAACAACACAACTCTTTAGAAGTTCTACTAAAATGTTTAGTAAAATATAATTGGTTTTTAACTATTTGTCCAACAACAGTTCTACGTACAGTTATATCTTAAGACGCAAGATTTGTCTAATATTCATTTTACATATACTATGATTGCAGAAGAGACAAACCTGAGTGATGATTAACAGTGTACATAAAACTGCAATATAGAGAAATGGCTCATTTTCTTTATTTTGTTCAACCTTGTTCTCAGATTTCCTTTCCTGTCTCAGAACGATACTTCACAAGATTAATTCCTATATTGATTCGGTTTGTTTGTTTTTCTTGATCCATAGATCTTTAACAACAATTTGAGTAGTTTTGTTTAAAACATACTTTTCTTTAAAACGTTACTAATTATACATGAAATATGTCAACGATAATATTATGTGCAAATGTTCATTTATTAAAGTGATATGAGGCTTAAAGGTGCGTGAAATTCTTCAACTAACCAAATACACGAGCCATTCTACTTATGTTAATTTTTACATTCGTTTTACAATGGAACCGAATTTTCTTTCTTGGTAACTCAATAATCTTCATTAAAAGTTACTTTGCATTAATACTTTTTGGTGTTACGATTGCTTTAAACAAGCACAAAACATATATTTTCTCTATTATTGAACTTATGCAATTGTTTAGATAGTTAAAGCACCTCAAAGTTAAGTGAAAGACTTACCGTTAATATTCTTAAGTAAATAATTTCATGATAGTACTTTCCAGCTTAATGGATTTCTCTTTGTGTGTCACGTTGTAATGAACTTTCTCATTCTTCTAATGTAGTTCCCTTTCTCTTCTAATTGATTTCTTTCCTTTATTCGAACTCCTGTTCTTTTAATAATCCTCAAACAATCTTGTGTTATAATCCCCATCAAAAGTGTAATATATTGTATATAGTTGAACACGGTTTAAAAAAAATTTGAAACTTAAGTAGACACGTTCCAACGAGTGACTGTAAAACCACGTGAAAAAACTTACTTTGTTCGTTAATCCTGTTGCGTGAAGTCATGCATATTTCTTGGGTTTGGTTTTTGGTTGTTTGGTGTTATTGTTTCTTTTTTTTTCGTCTGTTGTTAATCTCTTTGTGACATATTAAGAAGCTAGTGAATATCTTCTTGTTATTTGGGTGTAATGTCCCCAGTGAAGTCATGATGACTTACTAAGAAGTGATAGATCACTCAAAAATTAATGAGATTTAGAATTCAGTTTCCTGGCACCAAACTTCTTTTTTTTTTTTTGGAAAAAAGAATAATTATTTTGATCGTTAATCGGATTTCAGTTACCTATATATGAAATGTCATATCTTATGAAATGCTGACGGATTTAATACCCAGAAGCCAGCCTTTTTCGTTCAAAAGCAATAAAGACTGAGCGGTAAGCGACCACGGGCAATCCATTATCATTAGTTCGTGAAAGCTAGCGGGTACAGGTGAAGATGAAGTTTTTACCAAACTTGATAATCATGCATCATTTAGGTGAAGTGCACCTAAGTATAAACCAGCTTTCAATTGGATTTTGCCTCATTAAGCTAAGATTAAAAGTCACTGAAACAGAAACAACTCCATTAAACCCGTTCAAATGGCGAGTCAAACGGATAATATAAACAAAATACTACACATCGTATAATGTCGTCTCGTGTTGGCAAACATCCAGTAAAATGTTAAATGGATTGTATGTTTGGGTAGATTTGATCACACCCCTTTTTCCTAGATATATCTTTCTTAATGTTTAATTAATTTCAAATGATTAAAATTAAACGAAATCTATAAAGTTTCCAAAAGCATTAGCTCACGTCTTTCAACCTGTCATAAAGACATTAGCTGTACATGAAACATATGATCATAAACCAATCACTACCACTGTGAGTAAAAAAAACATTACTCAATGTTGAAATCTGAGCCCGTGACTTTAATTAAAATTAATTCTACAGCTGTTCTTGAAATATACGTTTCAAAGATAAACTAATTAACAAGTCGCTGTAGGTTTGTGATTATTAACATAACTTCAATTATTAATATATTTAATTAAAAGGTAAAGGCAGTGCTAACAGCAATGGAGAAAAACTATTCTTGGAATCGTCTGCCTGAAAACGGTAAAAAAATCGATATTTCATCCTATCTATCCGACGTGCTTATGGTACATGTTTTTATATATATATATATATATATTCTAAACAGCTTATCTGTCCGTTCCACGTATATCTGCACATCTTGTAATAATATGCAATAATCTCTAGCGAAGTAAACCGTAAGGGGTAAGAAGCGAAGCAATAGTCTAGTCAGTAATCAACTGTA
This sequence comes from Carcinoscorpius rotundicauda, assembly GCA_011833715.1. Classification (NCBI taxonomy): domain Eukaryota; kingdom Metazoa; phylum Arthropoda; class Merostomata; order Xiphosura; family Limulidae; genus Carcinoscorpius; species Carcinoscorpius rotundicauda. Next base: position 46,788,117 of record CM022395.1, on the reverse strand, counting down.
TGGACAGAATTGGGGGAGGTAGGGGGGAAGTAAAGCGTCATACCTCCATGACGCCGTTATCAAATCATTATGATGATGACAACGCCAGGAGGCAGTCACGTCGGTCATGTATACACAGCTATCTATAAGCGCGTGGCAGTTTCCGGCTGTTTCCTCGTGGAGCAATGCCCCAAGCTTATCATGCCAGGCCACGCGCTCTAGAAACGAGGAAGCTAGTCCTCGGGTGGTTTCGCAGATACCATAAACTGCTACTGACACCCATTTCACACAGTAAATTAATTTTGTTTCTCCGTATCAGGTAATTATGCTGCTTCATATGTAAAAGCAACAAAATTAGATTACTTTTTTCATTGTTTAAAAAACACCATTTAGTTATGCAACTGACATGTACTGTAGGGTCAACATGATGGCCGATTTTGTTTTTTACTTATTTTTAATAAAGAAATTAAGACAGCTCTGCACACACAGTTCTCCATATCAAAGTTTAAAAAATACTCGACCATACCAAAACGTATGTTGAATTAGCAAAGAAAGACTAAAGAGTTAATAGATATTAGACAAAGCTGTTATCAGGTGTCGCTAAGAACGTTAGGGAATTCAGTGATGTCTAGAAAACCCACTTGTAAAGAAAAATATAGGAGGAGCGCTCCTCTACGTAAAACAATTTTCTCAACCCAAACGAGCTGTTTTTACATGTATATTAGGGAATTCAGCTCTGTCTGCGTCTTTCACCTACAGGTGCCTAATAATGTTATTGGCTGTTTTACATTCTATCTTATTTATAAATATTTTTAGTTTAACAAATTATGATTTTCACTTCTAAACTATAATAAGAAAATTTGCATGAACTGACGAAAAATAGTTTGGTAAATAGTAATTTTAAGCGTAAAATCTAATTTGGTTTCCACTTTTTGTCTTTCCGGTGGAACAGCTTCAAATCTACAGACTTACAACGCTAAAATCCATATCTCAAGTCTCCGCGATGGACACAGTAGATTGCTGTGTCTCTGATCTACAAAAACACTTTGCGTCTTAAATAGCAGTTTCTCAAACATAAACTATTTATAAAATGTGGTTATGGCAGAGAATAAAATTAATTTCAATGGAGATTGACGTTTTCGCTTTGTGCATGAATATCAGACAAGAATAATTTTTGCAAGATGTCAAAGACTTTCTCTCAGTTACATATTTCTGAATCAATACAGTAAACGTTAGCTGTTGGTATTCTCGTTTATCATCACAGTTTAGTTCTTAACTTTCTTATTGGAACTTTCGTGTAAAGCTAGGCAAAGGTTATCTGCGCTAGCCATCTTTAATTTAGCAGTGAAAAACTAAAAGGAAGGCAACTAGTCAACATCACTTACCATCAACTCTTAGGCTTTAGTAACTTTAGAAACGAATAGTGAGGTTAACTGTCACATTATAACGGTCCCACGATAGAAAGGACGAATATGTTCAACGAAGAAGTTTCGAACTCGTAGAAACGCCCTAAACACCAGGCCATGAGTTTCTAGAATTTCAGTTTACATTTAAGTAACAAAGAATTCTTCATTCAAAATGTATCCTGAAAAATTAGATATGGAGTTTTAATTGACATCTCAACTTTAATGTTTAGAGCTTATATTTTACGTAAGTAGAAATTACTTAACTAGGTAGGAATATAATTGATAACCCATTGTGTAGTTTAAATATCTGTACCGTATCTTCCGATACCATTGCCCCACAGTGGCACATTGTATGTCTACAGACTCACATTGCTATAAACCAGCTTTCGATAACCGTGGTGGACAGAACATAGATTTCGATAACCGTGGTGGACTAAGATTCCCCCCGTGTAACTTTGTACTTAATTCCAGGCAAACATCCTCCAGCTTTAAAAGTTTTAACACCAATGAAATTTTATTACTAACTGAGTCATTTTAGTGTATGTAAGCTTGAAATTTAGATCTTAGGACGTGATAAAATAGCCTGTTTGCACAGTTTTAGCTGCTAATGTTTTCAGTAATATAATTGTTAACAAATGCATAATAGGTACCCAAACAGAAACATAGTTAAATGGTGTACTCAGTAATTTTGTTCCCGTAACTTGTTGGCAGCATTGGCTTTTCCTACACTGGACTTTCTTCTGGGACTAATCTTCAGAAAATTATGTCGAAATGTATTTTATGAGCAAATACTTAAGAACAAAGTTTGGTGATGGAAAACTCCGAATCAGATAATGTGTGAAAATATATAAGAACTTCTAGCAGTACTTCAAATATACTAAATTGTGATGATTTCTGTGGAAAATGCTCGTTACAAGTTTTAGATGTTAACTGAATGGCTTTTGAGTGCAATTTTTATTATTGTGTTAGCTTGACATTTCTTTGCGTATTACTGGTCTGTTGCATTTGTAAATTTACACGTCTTCACAACTTGTTATGTCATAATTTGACATTGTATGTTCGAGCGTTGAACATTTTTCTATAAAAGTACTTTATGCAGAGGTATAATGTTAAATGAAAACTATTTTAAACATATAAATCAGCAAGTCACTAGATAACCAAAGCCTATATAAAGATGAGGAGAAATGGTACGTATTAGAACTATATTTTGAACAAGTTAACATTTTGTATGTATAGTTTGATGCCACTGACAACTGCTTGTTTCTGAAAAGAACATGTAATAGTCCTTTCCGACATAAAATATTTATATACCTATATCATAATTATGTGTTGAGATCAATTATTTAGAATTTCCAAGATGGAAGATATGGATCTTAATTAATGGTATTTAAAAACAAAAAAAATATGGATCAATCTAAGAAACCAGTATAATTGAAAAGGCGACTTTCAACAAGTCATACTCCAGCCGTGGCAACAAAATACAGCGTCTCGTAATAAGTGAGACTCCTTGATCATGAAGGTCAGTGACAAAAGCCCTACAATTACACCAGACAACCATATGCAACTTAATTCAGATAAATCATTGCCCGGAAACTTGTACAAAAGAATATGTGTTCATCAAGATAACGCTTTCATTTGTGCTTGCAATTCAGCTATTGCAAACTTCAAACAATTAGTGTATGAAACAGGTATTTTTACAATTTTATATGAAGACATACAGATAAAGCCCAAATCGATAGACTCAGTTCCTATAGATTTCCGTGCGATTGTATTGTCATCTTCGTAAACTAGATGGATCGTGGAAAGGTTCAGAGAAATGTGGTATGTTTTGGACATGATACTTTTACGAAGCTTTCTTTTGCGATGTAAAGTACGCTAGTGCACTACTCTCTAGATGTATAGTAAGTCGCTAAAGTATTAATACACGTAGTAACGATGTGGTGAGGCTCCGAAATCGTTTTAGTACAACGAATAAACTTTACCAAAAATCTACCATATTGAAATAAAACGTTTGATTCTATAATTTTGAAATTATATTTTCGTTTATTAAATTTCTGAAAGATAAGGTTTCTGTATTTTGTTATCATATCTTAGGTTTATATTCTGACCCAGCTATTCGAAATATGTATTCAGAGAACAATTCGACAGTGAAAGGTTCTCTTGTCAACAAGTGGTAAACAAAACGCAGAACTAATAATAGTATCTGTGATATTGCATTTGGCGAGTTAAGCAGAAACCTTATACCTTCTGTTATTTATGAACTAGGTTTATTTCGTCAACAAATGTTTAAACAAAGCCTAGAGCTAATAACGTTGTCTATAATATTATGGGCTAAGCTGATAGTGTTCATATCCAACACCAGGCTCAAGTGAATGACAACAATAAAACTTTCACTCTGACATTTTAATGACGTTTCGTTTCAGTTTGCCTTCATCAGGAAAATTACAACATTATAATTCGTGTATTTCCATTGTCGGTGTGAAATGTCGACATAGTTTTCAACTGAATATTATGTGAAAATGAAAATTTCGACTTTTCGATTCCTAACTCTAAAAACATGCTACATGTATCCTAGGTTTTAAGGTCTATTGATATATTTTAAGTATTCCATTATATTATTTCCAAAAAATGAATGCGACACGGACTAAATGACAGAATTTGCATATAATAGTTATACACATCTCTGTCTAGCTTCTCACTTCTTCGCAAATCAGAAACATTTTCTATATGGAAATGAACGGTCTCTTTAAGAAATATATTTATATTCGGATGTATCTTAAATGAACTATACATTTCTATCGCCTTTGTGTTTACATATTTTCACTAATAATTTATTCCTGAACCCTACTGTTAAACATCAAGTTTCTCAACAATTACGTAATCTTTAACAACCACAAACGTGGCGTTTTCATAACGACCTTCCTAACTTTGGAGAAATATTTCTCAATGTGCCTGTTTAAAATTTGATGTTATGAGGAAATAAAATTTCTTTCAAAGTAGAAGAAAAAACAATGATAATATCATTCGATAAAAGGATATAACTCCTTTGGGTATGATTATACTGCCAGTTTATCCTTAAAGACTATAGAAACAACAACATATTAATTGTATAGTCGACGGAATCTTGACTTTTTTTTTTTTGCTAGATCGGTTAACTATCGTGCCTCCCAGTGGTATGTTTACTGACATACAACGCTAGAAACCGGGTTTCGGTACTCGTGATGGGCATAGCACAGATGATCAAAACTGTTTATTTGCGCTTAACCTTAAACAAATCTACAGTTACTATTTTCAGAAGTTTTCTCGTTTTTTTATAAAATTGTCAAAACTTGGAAACTTTTGTAGTGTGATAATAATATGTTACCCTTCAGTTATATCCACCAACTTGCTAAAAAAACCTTAATTAACTTGTATTTTCTTAATTATAACACCGTTATATTACAGCTTGTTTGTTTGTTTTTTATTTCGCGCAAAGCTACTCAAGGGCTATCTGCGCTAGCCATCCCTAATTTAGCAGTGTAAGACTAGAGGGAAGACAACTAGTCATCACCACCTACTACCAACTCTTGGGCCACTCTTTTAATAACGAACAGTGGGATTGACCGTCACACTATAACGCCCCCACGGCTGAAAGGGTGAGCATGTTTGGTGCGACGGGGATTCGAACCCGCGACTCTCGGAGTACAGATTGAACGCCTTAACCCACCTGGCCATGCCGAGCCCTGTATTACAGCATAGAAATATTGAATGGATGTAGGAGTAGCACAGAAATACAATTTGATGAATGTTTTTTCATTAGTTCTTCCTTTCATTTTAACACGTCACTTGGTTGAATAAACATAAAAAACACAATTAACAACCGCATTCAGATTATTAGTTAATTTTAAACTTAATGTTCGAACTCTAAATAATTTTTGTTTATTTCAATTTTTTTTACATTTTACTCAAACATACTCGAGTGTTATTTTTGAAGTGATACAGTAGAAGAAAGACCCCACTCAACTGGCCAAGCGCGTAAGGCGTGCGACTCGTAATCCGAGGGTCGCGGGTTCGGGCCCGCGTCGCGCTAAACATGCTCGCCCTCCCAGCCGTGGGGGTGTATAATGTTACGTTCAATCCCACTATTCGTTGGTAAAAGAGTAGCCCAAAAGTTGGCGGTGGGTGGTGAAGACTAGCTGCCTTCCCTTTAGTCTTACACTGCTAAATTAGGCACGGCTAGCACAGATAGCCCTCGAGTAGCTTTGTGCGAAATTCCAAAACAAACAAAAAAACAAACAGCCCCACTCAACACCACCTACCGCCATTTTTTGAGCCATTATTTTCTCAACAAAAATGTTATTACTGATTTTCTTATTTGCAAAATCTACGATTTATGACGGTATTCCCCCCATTTAAATCTTCTGTGTTGCTTTTTGAGCGTACCATTTTAATTACAATGTTTTACCACAGCTGCATCACGTGGTATTTTTTGTTCCTTACCCAATTTCATTATTACACTTCGTGAAACTTAAGTATTCTTTATTCTTCGAAATTTTTTCACGTCTTTTATAAAATGCCAGAACATCTGAAATTGTGAGTCTTTTCTTTTTAATTCAGTTTATCCAAGGATAAGCTTCCTATGCATTCATAAAGGGAAATTTGCTTACTGAAGAGATTTCAGATTATCAACTGGGAAATGTTATACCTCTAGCGCGTATATCTAACTCTGAAAATAACGGAAATCGATATCTTTCTTGCCAGCATTTCTCACTCTATATTTAGTTTGCATATTTCGTGTTATAGTTAATTAGCTCTCTAACTCATTAAATCGTCCGGGTACTCTGTTGACGTTCTGCATATGTTTCTCTCGTCGTAAAAGAAGCGTAATAATTATAGCAAATTTATTCAGGTAATTTGTGGCCATGTAACACCAGTGCTCTACCAGACTGATTATACTCTATCCTCTAGCTGCATCTGTATATATTTGTATCTTATGATAACATAACATCCCAATTATGATGTCAAAGAAACTGCGAAAAATATCTGAAAATATAAAATTACTCCTGCAATAATCCAAGTAATAAAGATAACGTAAATTAAATTTTCTATTATGTATATTTTACACGGTTTTCTCTATGAGGTTGTAAATTTTTTATCAGCTTGTTTTTATTTCACTGTTTTTATGAGAATAACAAATTGTAACATTACTTTATGGTGTTTCCGAGTTGTAAAGCTTTTATGAAGTTTACAAGCTATTACATTTTTAAGGACTTTCTTAGTCATAGCAGTAGTTTTTTTGGTGTTTACTGGTTTATTTTTAAGATGTTTACTAAGTTTTACGTTATTTAATGTAAAGTTTACAGATTATTACTTTGATCTTATTTTTAAGGTGTTATATTTTTATGAGGTTTAAGAAATGGTACATTATTTTTATTCTGTTACAGATTTTTTTTTCTCAGTAAGTTTACTGACTCAACGCTTATAACCAATATTCGATTCTCCCGCAACGGATATAGTATATAACCTTTTGGTTTTGCTTTAAAACAATCAAACAAACACATTTATGGGAAATTACAAGTCATCTCTTTGTGGTTGTTTGTGTTTTACTATAATGTTGATACGAAGTTTAAGAGTTAATATATTTTTGTTGTTTATAAAGTGTTATATTTTTTGTATGTAAGATATATACGTTGTTATTAATATTACTTTCCGATCAGACTTATGTACCTACTTGTGAATTTGCTAACTCTTAACAACAGCATAAACTACAAACTTGTCTTACTTTATTTTCTAAACTCACCAGTTACTTTACTATTATGATTACAGTTATGGTGTAATATTGAACTTGATCATTTTAATTATCTTATTGGAAATTATTAGTCATATAAATACTTTTTCTATAACGTTTTTCTATCATCACCCATACTTTATAAATAATATTTAATCAAATCCACATTAAGTATGAAATATATACATTTACAGATCTATCTATTTAGTTAAAAGTGAATGTTCATAAAAAAAAATCAGTTACTAATGAAATGGATATTTATTATTGTCGTGAAACTTTCACATTACGAAACGCCTGTTTTGTGTTGCTAGTATACTGTGATAATTAAAGTTTTCAAACAACAACGACATACAGTTTATACTGTTGAAGAGAGGGCTTTACTGTATCAAATATATTTCCACCAGATATAAATAAAAACTTTTATTCCTTTCGCGAAATGCTTGATACTGACGTGTTTTATTACACATCTGTTAATAAATGACCTAACTTTCCTCTTAATCCAATCATGCGAACAACTACATATTTACAGTATTGAATCTTCGTCTAATTTTTATTACGCTCACTAAGTTATTTCTTTTAAGTATTCTTAATTAAAGAATGTTGGACCAAGACAACAAATAATTAGTCGAAATCTCAAGCAAAGATGTTTTTGCCAATTCGCGAAACATACGTGTTTCGCGTGTGTGTTTGATTTTTATCATTGGAATTTTAAGTTTACTCACAGTTTCCATAATGATTTTAGAAGTTGTTCAGACGTGTTCGCCCTTCACGGCTAGCTTGGGCTTTCAAACTCTAATGTATTTCAACAGTTTGGTGGAATATTTCCAAAGTAACGCTTTTCCGCGTTGCTGAATTAGGCACACGTCGTTTGGTCGAACATCTGTTTAGAAAATACTTTTCAAAAAGTCAGTAGAATTCATCATTACTTTAAAGTCATAATATAAAAGCCGTTAAAACCTTCAAGTTGAGTTAAAAGTTATTTACATGATTATGTTTCCTATCTAGTGGTGCAGACGAATTCCTTCCGTTTATCATAAAGCCACATTATGGGAAATACTGACTATGCCAGCTAAAATTAGGCAGTTCGTACACATTTTAAAATTCAGTAAAGTGTCTATAGCAGTTACGCTTTCAGCATAAAATAAAAACGGTTAACACAACAAGCAAGGACATTAGAATTCGTAATAAAGATATCAACGATTAAGTCCTGAATAGCGAAGCCTATCTAAAGATAAGCGAAGTCTTTACTGAAGCGCACGAAACTGAAACGAAAAGGAAAGATCATCTTCTTGGAAAGTGAATAATGACAAGTTTCAAATATTTAAATTATTAACTAAAACATTCGATCCAGATAAATGTTTTTATCAGTATTAACAGCATAATGTAATTTCGTTTCTCATATTTTGAAGTTCAACTTACAAATTTTTCTTATCCCTAAACATTTTAAGAACATTCTGAAAAACTGAAACTTCTTTAAAAACATTATGACAAACCACGTCAACCTTGATTTCAAGTATCATCATCAATCACTTTGAAAGTTAAAGGTTTTTCGTTACTTCTCACACTTAAAGCTAACTCAAGTTCCCAGTCTCTGTAGTTATTCAAACAATAAAAAATGAGAAAAAAGTTAGAAAGCAAATTCAGTTACACTGTTATAGAAATATCGACAACTTATACCACTTTTGCTGTAGACGTCTGCACTACCTTCAAAAATTCACACACAACCAATATTGTATTTGATTATAATCTAATTCAACCAATCTACTGTGTAAAGAAACTTATGTTCTTGGTAGAAAGCGTTTCGAAGTATCCAAGAAAGTTAATATTTTTACTTAAAAAATAAACAAGACAAGAAGGCTTAGAAATTTCTAAAGATCGAAAACAATAAAATTAGTGTCAAGTTAACATTTAAACAACTGTGTTACTCAGAAAAACACTTTAATGAAATATATAAGTGCTTCCTCGAAGACAAACTTATAAACCAATTTATTCCTTCAAGCCAACGACATTCGGCTTCTAAAAGGATACACAAATGGTAAAAACTCAGAACTTTATTTATGTTACTTTGAGTCACAAATTATCTTAAGGGGTTATATCTGATTACTGTTGGAATATATCAATAATATACATCTATGTTATACATTTACATTATATATAGTAAAATTCCTGTAACTTTCGCCGATTTAATGTTCATAAGTACAGAGGAATGGCTTCATATCTCAAAGCTATGGCAAATGGTAACTGCTAAGAACGACTTCAAAATTCTAAACTTCGGTTGATCACACTTTGTAAATCTGTATTCATGGTCCTGTGCTACCTTTAAAATCACTCCCTCCGTAGTGAATTGTATTCATTATAATGGCCACGAGTGCTCACTGTTGCTTGACATCGCATTTTATATTGTGACAGCCTTCTCTGAAAGAATATGAGGTGAATACTTAACCGTAATTTCAACAGATCTTCACCATACGTAAACATTGGGTTCCAAGTGCGTTTCTAAGCAGATAAAAACTTAAAGGTAATAGACGTGTACCGATTAATTTTATTTTGTGATTCCAGTTTATTCAGTCAGATCTTTCATAAAAAAGTCGACTTTTCAAAAGGTAGTTTGACGCTTGTGGCCTGTTATATGTTTAACAGTACCAAAGTTTCATCTCTCTGGCATTTAGAGCAATAAGGTTTTCTTTTGAAACCATAATCTTCACTTTACAGATTAGAGCGTCGTTCAAAATGGTTTAGAGTGTTTCCTAAACGTTCCACTGTGCCAGTTTTCTACTCTCATGGAAAACATTAAAAGCTACCATTTTCTAAATGTTTTGTTCTTAGACTGTACATCGTTTAACGTACTTACTGTATGGATTTCATTTATGAGTTCTTCGGAGGCATTCATGATGCAAAACCACACTATACTTAAAAAAAAGCATCCGAATTTGTTTTAGACCATAAATCTACTCTTGGGAGAATTGTAATGTCAAACAACCGGGAAATTCATAAAACACAAGTACAGACACTACTTTCGTCGGCAGTGTAGTCACGGATTAAACTGCGGCATATTCAAATTATTCGTATAAAACGAGATTAGCCCTCTTTTTGATCTATAGTATTATAATACCTGCCCTTTAAACTGGTAATCATAAAAATATGATTAGCGTGTTCGTAGCTATCAGGAATATTACCAATATTCCCATGTCTGTTTATTAGCTAAGAAAGTATGAAAGATTGTTTGTTTTGAATTTCGCAAAAAGCTACATGAGGGCTATCTGCGCTAGCCGCACCTAATTTAACAGCTAGTCATCACCACCCACCGCCAATTCTTAAGCTTCTCTTTTGCCAACGAATAGTGGGACTGACCGTCAAATTATAACGCTCCTACGGTTGAAAGGGCGAACATGTTTAGTGTGACATGGATTCGAACCCTCGAATTGCGAGTGGAGTACCTTAACCGCCTGGTCCTACCAAGATAAGTATGAAAGATAAATTTTTCTACAATATCATATATGGTTCTTGACATTTTGACCAATACTACAAAAGATGTTATTTTTCCACTTATTCTTTGATGGTGATACAGGTCTACGTTCTGGAACATTTTTAATTTTTGAAATATAAATTTGATAATTGATTACTTACGATTATTTACCCTGAATGTTTGTAAAATTACTAAATCGTGACTTGTTTATAGTGAAGGATCCTGCCACCAGTGGCACAGAGATATGTCTGTATACTTACAACACTAGTAACCGTGTTTCGATACCCGTGATGAACGAAACACAGATAGCCACTTGTACTTAATAACAAACAACAAAATTTGATTCCCTTGAACTATTTTAACTAGGTAAAAATTCTAAGTTTGCTCATCACATTCTAAAGTCAATTTGTATCCAAAAACATGCTGTTTGAAAGATCTTATGACATGTAAATTTTGGCTAATAACGTTATTAACGTCCATCTATATAAGACGTAGCCTTCCCAAAAAATACTTTAAGTTAGTTGTTCTCCAACATCGTAAGTTACCATTAGAAAAAGCAACATATATTAATGTATCGATGAATATTTTATAAAAATTCGTAACATAAGCTTGCATATGTTGTTTTAAAATAGTATAAGACGTTCCCAGTATAAAAGTGTAAGACTCGTAATCTAAAGGTCGTGGGTTCGAATCTACGTTCTACGAAATATGCTCGCTCTTTCAGTCTTGAGGAGTTATTATGTGACGGTTAATCCCAAAATTCATTGGTAAAGGAGTAGTCCAAGAGTTCGTTTCAAAATTAGGGAAGATAGCTCAGATAGCTCTCGTATAATTTTGCGTGTAATTAAAAAAAACAAACAAACACTACCACAAAGTTCTACATGTTTAAATGTGTTGCAATTACTTCTTCATCCGTCCTCAAGCCCTAAATAGCCAGGTGGTTAAGGCACTCGATTCGTTATCCGAGGATCGCGGGTTCGAATTTCCGTCACACAAAACTTACTCGCGCTTTCAGTCATGGAGGCGCTATAAAGCGACGGTTAATCCCATTATTCGTTGGTAAAATATTAGCCCAAGACTTGGCGGTGGGTGGTGATGATTAGCTACCTTCCCTTTAGTCTTACACTGTTAAATTACTTACGGCTGACGCAGATAGCACTGCTGTAGCTTTGCGCGAAATTCAAATCAAACCAATCATCCGTCGTTTAACAAACTTTGTAACATATACTTGGAAAGTAAGAAGTGTATCATAACATATTCTTAAAGGTATAAAAAGATTTTCTGAAGAAATATTTAAAATGATGCCAAAATATTATGATCTTGTTGGTAACATTATTAAAGTTAGTTTTCAATAAATGAACAACGAGTTTTAGTTTAGAATATTTAAATAAACAACGAGTTCTAATTTAGAAACTTTATCCTTATTAGGAATTGAGAAGAAACCGGGTAACACAAGGCCAATTCCATATAAATAATAAAGTAATAATATATCAGATTATATTGTAATACCTAACTCTTCCCATCTAGATGATAAAGTAGCAATGTGGTACATTTTCTTGTAATACATAACCCTTTTCATCTGGATGATAAAGTAGCAATGTGATGCATTTTCTTGTAATGTACAACTTTTCCAATCCAGATGATAAAGTAACAATGTGATACACTTTCTTTTAATACATAACCCTTTCCATCTAGATGATAACGTAACAATGTGGTATTTTGCTTGCAATACATAACCCTTCCCACCTAAATAATAAAGTAACAGAGAACTTTACTCTCGTAAAACACTTCGCAAAGAATAAAAACAAATTCGTTAAAGTTCTTTTTAGATTACTAAACCATTATTGGTGTTGCTGACCATTGAATAGTTATGTTACAGTATATGACACCGTTATACATAATTTTATATTTTTAAAACATGCATGAGAAGCTAATTTGGACTGTCTTAGATGCTTGTTAAAAGTGAACTTAGGTAACTAAGAGAACAATATGATTATAAAGGAGATTTAACCTTATAATAGATGAACCTATGAAACATATTCATGGAACTTATTCTTGAAATGAATGAGAATAAAAAAATATATTATGTTTTGTTTTATTCACATGAATTAATATAGAACTGTTATCTTTATTTCTTATAATCCGTTTTTATTTATTCGTTTGTTTTCGTCTAATGTGACCAGCTTAACTCTAAACGAGATTCTTTCCTCTAGGAATTTACATATAACTATAAAAGCCCATTTTTTAATAACAGATCAAATAAACGAAAAGCAAGTGAAGAAAATGAGAAGATTGTTGTTTAAGTATGTTGCACACCTCTAAATGTTGGTACAGATGAAAAATTAACTATTTTATCCTTTATAAAAATGAAAAAATAATGATTAAATTCTACTAAGATACGGGAAATATGTACGGCAGCAGAGGCCAATTTACCCTCAGGGATAATAACACGCTTTTAGCTTTTAGCTTAGCGTACGAGGAGACGTCAAAACGGTATGATTACAATAGTGCATTGCTTTTAAGCTTCATTCATAATTGCCTGGATGCCGGAAAGAAATTGAATTTCCAGCGGTAAGAAGAACGTGCAGATGACTTTACTTATGTTATTACTCGATTGCAATTCTGAAAGGCCTAGCTGTATCTGTTTTTTTATCAAACGTGGTAGAACGTGATGTTATCCTCCATATAGAATTTAAAAAGAAATAATTCCTTTGATTCTGTCAACCCAGTTATGTCATTCCTTTTGGTTGGGAAGGAAAGGTATGCCGTATCATGAAAGGTACAGTGGAAATAAAATAAAGTTTTTTCAAACATAATATTCGTTTTTCTTTCTTTGTATAACATGCCTCACATTCTATCAGTTTTTAAATTGTATATCTATCTTTCACTGTTTATATCGCTTTAATTCCAAAATATTTCTAGGCTTATCTTTCACATGACTGTGCAACATTTCCAATTACAAAATGCAAGAGTTTATATTTTGTATTACTGCATCACTAGGTTTGAGAGTATCTTTTAAAGAAGGAACAGACAGCACGATTGGATCTATTGCATGATGAATAGTGAAACTGATAAAGAGCCCTTTCCGTTAGTCCACTTCTTAAGTAAAACAAACACACTTACTATCCCGTGGCCCGGCATGGCCAAGCGTGTTAAGGCATGCGACTCATAATCTGAGGGTCGCGGTTTTGCATCCCCGTCACGTCAAATATGCTCGTCCTTTCAGCCGTGGGGGCGTTAAAAATTGACGGTCAATCCCATCATTCGTTGGCGGTGGGTGGTAATGACTAGCTGCCTTCCCTCTTGTCATACACTGCTAAATTAGGGACCCTCGAGTAGCTTTGTGCGAAATTCAAAAACAAACAAATACTATCCCGTTTATAAATTTCGAAATAAGTAATACATAATAAAAGGTTAATTTTGGGTATCAGCCAATATTATATTCATCATTTTTCGTGATAGATACATGTATTGTGTCTTAATACAACATTAATTAATTTTAGATATCATTGATATATGGCAAGAGCAAACACGAGTTTTCAATTTTGGAATTTTTCATAAAATAATACGCATAAAACGTGATATAAAACTTTGAAGGAAAAATATTCTTATACAAAAAACGTGAATGTATTGGTCATACACGGTTCTTACTAAAATAAGTGTTTTACGATCTGAAAATTGTTAAATGATAATTGTATATAAACTGTTATTGTATATTACGTCCTAAAACAGGTTGAAGAACGGTAAATATTACTTAAGCGCATTTAGTCCTTACTCTGGGACGAGAGGTAAAATTATAATACTTTTTTATAATACTACATATTCAGTAACTGTTGTGCAAAACAAGTTTATACATGAAATTAAACAAAATAGAAATGCTTTTCAAGTTGATATTCATGAATATAAACCACTGAATATTATGCCTCTAAGACATTTATATATGAGTTTAAAATTTTAAATCATATTGTAAAGTATGGTTTGTATGTGTGCTGTTAAACAAAAAGTTACACAAAGTACCTATGCTGTTCCCACCACGAGTATCGAAACTAAATTTTAGCATTATAATTTGCAAGCGCTTCACTGAGAAACTGGAGGGTTTGAAATATGACGCATTGACAGAAATGTCAATAAAATTACTTGACTTTAGAAATCGGAGATTTAAATACATTATTCCATTTTTTAATATATATTATGTCTAAATATGATATTTTCATACATTTCTCAGATGTGTAATATATATATATGTGTGTGTATTATCCTTGAATACGATGTATCTATAGAAATATCAACAAAACTATATAATTTTTAAAATCAGAAATTTAAATACATTATTCCGTTGGGTAAAGATAAAAATATTTATCTAAACACTATAACTATATAGTTCCAAAAACGTTTTAATAGCTTCCAATTACAAATAATAGGTGAAGTAAATTTAACCAAACATAAAAGGTATTTTATGATTAGTCACTTGATAAAGACAAAATACAACTTTAATAGATGTTTTAAAAATAATGTTTATAAAGCTATAAAACCTGATTCACGTCCAAGTTTTAACATTCAGGACTAATTGATTGCCAATTTACTTAATTCTTGAGCGAATAATTGCAGATTCAGTAAAATGACTTCGAAAAATCACTTGAATAAGGATTGTGGTAATATATCCTTGACTGATGTTTTAGCATGGACGCATGCACAATACAATTAGAACGTTTGTTTGTTTTGAATTTCGCGCAAAGCTACTCGAGAACTATCTGTGCTAGCCGTCCCTAATTTAGCAGTGTAAGACCAGAGGGAAGTCAGCACCACCCACCGTTGTCTAACTGTTGGACCACCCTTTTACCAACGAATAGTGGGATTGACCGTCACATTTTAACGCCCCCAAGGCTGGGAGGGCGAGCATGTTTGGTACGATCGGAATTCAAACCACGACCTTCGGATTACGAACCGAACGCCTTTACACGCTTGGCTATGCCGGGCCATCCCATCAAGGGTTAAACATACATTTACTGAAACACGTTCTGTTAGAGTACTACCTCAGCGTGAATGCTCGAATTTCAGATTTTATAAAATACACAAAATGCACTCTTGTAGGTTGAAACTCTTGGAAGTATTAGATTATTCCTTTAAACTCTAAAAAATAATAATTTGTAGAAGACAACCCAAATATATAAAATTATTTGAGTGCTGTTATCGCCCGAAATTTTGTAAAATTATTAAATAATAGATCCATTATTACAGAGAAAGTGAATATTGAAATTAAAGAGATATTTATGAATGGCATATTGTCCAACTATAGTTCAATATGAGATCGAGAGATAACTCAACATCAGGCCTAACTTTTAAATTATAAAGTAGTAGTGATATTCAGTTTGGAAAACTGCACAATAAGTCTACAAAACTTCTATTACTCGCCTCAACGAGATTGAACAAAAAGGACTTGACATTTCACCTGAAGAGAAAAAATGAATATTATAAACACTAGAATACCCATTGTATTAACTGTTAGAAGGTACGAAGGAAAACAAACTTCTTTTTTTTGGATTATTAATTGTTCCGTTTCAAGTTGTTTAAAAATAACCCACAACCCTCGAATTACGAGTCGAACGCCATAACAATTTAAAAGAAATATTAATAACCAAATAAGTCCCAACCAAAGAGTCTACAATTAGGAAAGAATTATTCATTTTGAAAGCAATGTACCTATTAAACCTGCAAATTATACATAGAATAACTAATCTAGTAGCTCTGAAGTTGTGAATATATATATAAAACATGAAAACGCTATAAAAGTTGATAAACAAGCCAGTCAGGGCACACTTTAGTAATTCTCTTTCTCTTTGAGTTATCTGTCGAACATTTCGTTATAAAAGTGATCTTTTCACCCCTAGCTGAACTTCCTAATAAGATTTATAAATTTATGTGGAGAAATAAATCTTTATCCATGATCTGGTTGTGGGTTAAAATTAAGTACATAATTAGGAACAGTTTATCCTTGGATTAATCAGTGTAAATCCTTGACGAAGTGCAAATGAATAACTCTCTCTTTTATAACCCCCCCAAAATAATACTTTGTAGTTAAATAACTTGTACCTGAGTTTGTTTGCTTGTTTCAAAATGTGCGCGCAAAACTATATAAAGGGCCAACTACGCATAGCCATCCCTAATTTTAAACTGATAGACATGACGAAAGGCAGCTAGTTAAAGTTACCACTGTCACCTCTTGCGCTACTTTTTCTGATCGAATAGCGAGGTTTGGCCACATTCTTATGATGTACTTACAACTCCAAAGTGCAAAGCGTATTTTTTGTGTTAACAGGAGGTAAAACACGTATCATGGGATTCATATTCCGAGGACGCTAACCACTAGACTTGTTACTAAAGAGATATTTATGAATGGCATATTGTCCAACTATAGTTCAATATAGTTGTCGTTACCCAAAGAGCCAGTAACATATAATAAACAAATATTTTTAGACGTGTGTGAATAAACTGAATAAATGTGTGATGGATACGCGATTAAACAGGATTAGCGTGTGTATTGATATCTGAAGAAGCTGAATTAGTGTACGTATTCGATAAGACTAAATTTCAATTAGAAATAATTTCATTAAAAAGAAATGAATAATTCTAAAACCTCTGTTTCTGAAATGACTATGTGAGATGTAGAAAAATAATGCGTCTCTGTCCATCTAACATTTCTAACGAAATGAATTTTTGTTTGAAAAGGAAAGACGGAGACGAAAAATCCCTATGGCATCGTCACGTCGATCTAATTTTAATATTTATTAACAATCACTTGAAGGATCTAATATTAATTATTACTCAGGAAAAATAGTTGATGATATATTTAACATATATTAATTAACGTGTATTGCATAAAGATACTTTTTTATCCTGTCCAGATGCTTCTCTTTACTGCCTTTTAAGACTTAATAAATAACAATTTGGTTTAAATATTTGACTTTCATAAACTGAACAATAAAACGTTTAAAGGATATTGCAATGGCTCATTAATTAAGAAAATCAAGAGTTCTTACAATGCGCCCCCCAGTGGCTCAGCGGTATGTATGCGGACTTACACGCTAAAATCTGGGTTTCGATACCCGTGGTGGGCAGAGCACAGATAGCCCATTGAGTTGCTTTGTGCTTAATTTGAAATAACAATAACAATTCTTATAATGCCTGTAAAACGTAAGTAAGTTAATGTAATTTCTAAAAACAAATCACATTTCATGGATAAGTGGCACATCCGTGAATGTTTTTACATCCATTCTTTATTCGAAAGTTAACTGCCGGTAAAGCAGAAAGACGTAAAAACCTGGATCTTGTAATTCACTTTGAATGAACCTTTGTTGTATTGAATTCTGGTGCTAATCAAGTTACACGGTTTATGTTGCTTTGTGCTGCAAAAACACATCAAGAAATGTACTATCGAGACGAACAGCATATCGACAGATAAACTACGAATACAACCTGAAAGTAGATCAATGCTAAAACATTTTCAAGTAAATAGGAAACCGGACATGAACCCAATATTAAACATTTCTAAACATCGAAAGTTACATAAAAGGAATCATGTTTTGAATCCAAGTACATCTAAACTCACAAAATATCAGTAATTTGACTTGTCTAATGATGTTAAAATCAAATAAAGACAACAATGACGAACATTCCCTTCAGGAATATTTATATATTTCTATAAATATCAGAGCACAGAAGACATTATTTAAAAATGCAGTTTTCTCCAAATAAGCTTAGCGAAGCTGTCACATCTTATATTTTGAAAATGAAGATTCAGTGTGCTTACGTTAGAAGGAAAAGGATACATCGATAGAACATACTCTTGTAAGCGTCATTCTGTTCTTACTTTTGCTGTTTGTTCATCGTCAATTTAGTGACTGGTCAGTTGATCCGACGTGGATATTTTAGACAAGCTAACAGTTCTACGCCCTTGTTAGACACCAAAACGTTTGTTACTGTAAAAAATGACTGTCGCTCGCATAGAAAAAAATAGAGTGACGTCATGCAAACTATTGCATGTCTGTTTGTGGATTTCGCTAGCTTAAAATTTCCAAAATAATTTTACCTAAACGTCGTATCTGATTTTGTTTAGATGAAAAATATGTTCTAGAAAATGTGGAAAAAATTGATTATCTATTTTTACTTTTTCAACTTTGTTTGTTTTTCTGGTTTTTAACATCACTCCCAAAGAAACATTTGAGTGTGTCTGTTACAGATTGGAAGATATCATTAGTAAATTAACTGAAGAAGTACAGATATCTTTATACACTGACTTCCAAAAATCGTAAGTACAAGTAACATATTTTATGTGAAAATTCTTAGATATGTAACTAATCATTAACACCATTGTACAATAACATGTAATCTAAGCTTATCGTCGGATGGTAGTTCAAATATAATTTTAAAATATCAAATTAATTCGATCTCCACAAATATCTCTCCTATATTATCGATCTGTGGATTAGGAATATATATCATTTATTGAGAGCCATTTGAACATGGATAAAGATTTTTCCACAGCTTCTCAAATATCGCAAATATAAAAGATATAATGAACTACAAAAACACTCTTGAGTGCCATCTTAGAACACGAAATATTATCCTGAGCATTAAATCACCAATTACATAATCACAGAAAATATACCGTAACATATTTACTCCATCTAATTCTTTTAGCATATCGTCACAAAATCAAATTGTTTCTTAATAGTAAAATTTGGTCGTCATGTACAAGTACAACTACAGAGCTTTAGGCTTTATCTTCATCTCATCCTTTGTTACATTTCAATTCTTCAAATCGTGAATTAGTAATTAAATACTCATGAAAGTTTCTTGTCACGTTTAAATAAACTGTACGTAATTTTCACACAACACTTTATGTTATAAAGTTTTAACAGAAATAAGGATAAAATATAAATATGGATCTAAAGTGAGTTATTTAGATAAATCAGACTTAAGGAAAGACGTAAATTAATTAATTCTGACATGCTGTTACATATTCGCTGAATTAAAGGTCCTGCTTTAAATGGATGGTTTTTCCACGATGTTCTTATGTATTGCACTCTAAATTATTTGATCATTTCTCACTAGATCGCAAACCAGTATTCAGTTAGAAATTCCTGGCTATAATAGTTCAAAATTGTGTGTCAACTGTACTTAAACCTTGGGGGTCCCTAATAGTAGTACAGGCTGCACTTGTGTTCCTAAAGAATGCCGGCACCTGAATACATGAAAGGAGGAGGTTTTTGTGTTAAATAAAATGTAATAGGTTAGTAGTACTAATAATTGTCACAGGTGCTAATAGTTCCATGATGTACCGACATAAAATTTAGTAAGTGTCTCCAAATGTTTATTGATCTGTCCCAGTCTGTAAATAAGCCTTATTTGAGCTCCGTTGCAAAACGTTCTGACATATTATTACTTCTACTTTATCTTGATGTATTATATAATTTAACTACCAATTTATTCAATAATAAATTAAAAACTGAACACGTAAATTAACGTTTTCATATCACAGTTTCACTAACCTACATACTCCTTAAAAGGACTATTTTCGATAATAGCATAAAGCATTCAAATGCTGATTTGTTCCATGCATCACGCTGACTAAAATCAGTATAACATTTCCAAACTGGGTTGGTTTTATTTATATAGACATATATTTAACTTATATTTTGAAACTCACCCAGATCCCGCTACTGACATCTTGTGACATGTGGTCAGTGATAAATGTTCAGAATATATCTATAATTCAGAAAGTGTCACATATCCTTGAATAAATGTTTGTTACGTTAAACTTACACCTGTAGAAAATTTTAAGAAACACTGTTTTCAAAACTGTTACATTCGTGATTGGGATTGATCTAAATACATTTTAAGCATTTTTACCCATAAATGTTAAATAATACTTCTGGCCTTGCCACTTGGCCTACGTGACATTTAGATGTGAAAAACTCAGGTTAAAGTTCCATTTCAAGTTTTTCTTCTATAGCTCGAAATAAAATAGAGAGGAAGCTAAGCAAACACATATGTGTATGTGTGTGATATTCATTTAACCTAACATATGAAGATTATCAGCATTCATTAAAAACATAAATTTTAATATTGACACTTATATAAGAAATGCATATATTTCTGTTGTTTTGAAAAGATTTGGAAGTCTCACCTGTTACGTATTTTTTGATGTTTTAAGTTCTTCGTAGATTAAACGAAACAGAAAAACACAGATAACAGCTTGTATAATTTATTACACTAAACTATTAACAAATATAACAAATATGACATAAATTGTATAATAACAGTGACAGATATTAAGTTACGACATTCGAAATTAATTACAAAACAAAATAATATTAGTTTCAAACTTCAAAATAAATCACAATACAAAACGGTACTGGCCTGTATCTAATGTAATGATCTAAAATTAAAGTCTCAAATTCCAGTCTAGGGTGTGAATTTGGTCCCACGAAGTAATTCCGAAACAGTTCACAGTTCAATAAATTCGCCGTCTCTCAGCACAAGCGGTAATTCAGAAGTATCGCAGAGATTGACAAAATAAAATCACGGCTTCCGTAGATCTAATTTCAATCACAAATCCAAGTTGAATATTCACAGCAAACACTTAATCTTTCTCAAATAACTAACTTTCTTCTTTTGAAATGAAACTGGTGTTTGAATCTCACTCTTTGTCTTCGAATAAAACTAATGACTGAATCTCTCTCCCTCGAATAAAACTGATGACTGATGACTGAAACTCTCACTCTTTTCTCCGTCTTTTATACCGATAGGCCTATTTCTCGAACAATCTTGCAATTTCCATACAACTCCAGAGCTATCCACGCATATCCGTTCTTGCACGAGACTACACTTCTAGACAGGAAGTCACCAGCACTCATTTACAAACATGTGATTGGTCTACTTAATTCGAGAAAGTTCTAAAATGTTACCCTAAATAAATAACATATTTTAGTTTAAACTTCGAAACAATAATATCAATATGGAAAAATGAATAATACAAATGAAAATTCAAACACAACACGACATGTTGTCGTTTACAAAATATTTACACATATACATAACACACCCCATAGTTACAATTCATGTCGTCACATTCATTCATGTTCTGTCTGACAATCATACGTCTTAAGAACTTTGTTTCCGTTACTAATTGCTCCATCATAAAGCTGTTTATGTCAAATGCACACCCCTCCTTCCTGCTGCTTTCCATAATCTATTTTGTGTAGGAGATGATAATTTTCAATGCCTGTTTAAACAGTCTGATCATAAATAAATCAATAGGAAACGTGTCTGGCAAGCTGACAGTTATGTCTTTGTATAGAAGAATACCTGTTTCATTCCCCATCTCCTTCAGACACGCAACGCAGTTAAGTAGGCATGTCGTAGAAGCAATTTGTATACACGCGAGTTGGATCATCCTTCTAAAAGAAAAAAACTTGCTAGATTATGTTGCATATTGTTGACTGGGGCACGTGGATGTTCTTCTATTGCTCTCTGTGTTCCTGGCTCTTGTCTGTTATAAGATATCGCATTTTGTTTACCATGGCTAAATTACGACTTGTTACTGGTCTCTTTCTTGATGGTCTTGGTTCTACAGAATGGTTCATATTCTTAAATTTTCGAATGCAATTAAGTACAAGGAGTATTCCTTTTTTTTCGATATTATAAGTTGCAGATATAAACACATCTTTATGATATGAGTGTATGAATATTTGACGATGGAAAGGACTGTAATGTACCCTTCCCAAGAGTGATTCATTTTCTTGGTGTCATCACACTACACAATAAACCCCAAACAATATCAAAATGTAGTACCAATACATGCCGCTCAATTGCGACTTTATATCAACTACGGTTGTCCGATGACTTACTGATTTTTATACTCAAAACTGTTTGAATACAGCATTCTCAACCCTCAATATTTTATATTTCTATATATGTCTGTGTTTGTGTGCATGTGTTTATTTTTTTAAACAGCTTACAACTTTAAATGTTGGTTTTTAATTCATTTAATTTTCATCACTGTATGGATGGTGCAGACGAATCAAGGATTCTTCAAATGTATTTTTCACGTTTATTTCAAACAGTAAATCTTATTGTTTTCATTCTTTTATCCATCCGTGATCTGAAAAGATTTATTAAAACTAACTTATAACCATTGCAATAGATTTACTATACAATAAGGAAAAAATATATTAGGTAAGATTTTTAAAATACTAAATCGAAACATTTCTGATATTTTATTTATAGCTACGCATTATTAATTAAAGTACATGGGAGATTTTGCCGTTTCAAAGAGTGATGTATGTCACATATAATTGTACAATAACGTATTTTTGTGTTTGATTCTGGTCATAAATTTATAAGCACATTTTCAGAGACAGTTTATTGGGAGTTTTTAAATATAGAATGCTCAGTAGCTTAGTAATAGCATTTAATCTTTGTGCGTTGTGGTCAACTTTTGTGAGTTTTTTTTTAAGTGAAAACTACACAATGGACTATTCGCACCTCTGTCTAGAACGGTAAATCTACCCCGGATTTTAGCATTTAAATGGTGCTTTTGCCGAAAGTCTGCACTGCCATTCTCTATTTAACGAGGTGATAAAATAAACATTTAAGCCGTTTACACATTTCATCATAAACATGAAACTACTCCTAGTCTATAAATCAAAGCTGTTATTTTTTTTATAGTTTGCTATTTGTTCCTCAAATGATGTTACTACTAATTCTAATACATACTTTTGGCTTTCAAGATTTCTCTCTTTCGGTAATATAAAAAAAAAATAACTGCTCCTAGCACCTGAATTAAAAATTCAAAGCAGTAAGGTGGTGGTGGTTCGAGTATTTTCTCATTAGATGAAATACATCTCACTCTTTCCTCTCTCATCATCATCACAATCTTCTTGTCTCAGTAACATCCTTTTTCATCATCAAGTCCGATGTGAGTTACATTAGTGAACACTAATTTGTTATATCACAAGATAATTTCCAGAATTCAAAGTAAAAAGGTTTTGGCGGAAGTTTATAGCCAACAACTCAGTGATATTTCCAAAATTCAGCCGTCATAAGTTCAACGACCCAGTAGTGTCTTCTAGATCTTAATCACCATAGAGCTACAACTACGTAATATTAATTACAATTGTTGGAACATTTCTGCCGTTTCAGAGATTGATGTAAATCACATAGAAATGTAAAAAAAGTGCATTTTTCTTTGGGATTGTGGTCACAAATTTATTAGCACACTTTCGTGAACAATCTATACGGAGTTTTTAAACTGAGAGATTTTTCAGTTGTTCTTTTAAAAATTGTCCATGAGTTTCATTGTTAGAAATGCAAAACAATCTTGATAATGTAAAGAATAACAATAGTTATTATTATTATTATAACCATTGTAACCAATACGATAAATAAAGTTAACTTTAGAGAATCAATAGAACAAGTTGTTACTTACGAGTTTGTTTTTTAAGCTTAAGTATGGTCTAATAATATCGAGAACCTTAAAAATATAAATACCGCTAAACTAATATTTGTATTATTTTTTATTCACATCAGAAATGTGATTTGTATTTCAAAAGATGTTACAGTTTCATATAAAATATTAATAGCAGAAACAATATCGGTAATGTATTCTAGTTTCTCTTCCTGGTCGCACTTTCTATCTTACAATATTGTTGATCGCCCTTCATGAATCTTTGTTACGTCAGTTAGAACACATGCAGAACCATTTCACTGATCGATTTTAAACGTTAGCTAAGAACTTTTATACCAAAATACACAATCCTTGATCGATTTCAACTATGTAAATGCCAGTAGATAACGGCAGATTTGTAGAGTGTAATGCGCAACAGTAACTTAAATTTAGCTTAATGTATCTTTTTATAATAAAAAACTAGCAAAGCTGAAAAGCAAATGGTTTATTTAGCCTTCTAAAAGAGACAATTTACAAGAAAAAAGCCACATTTCTCAAAGCAGACTGCGTAAAAAAATGTCATTCTTAGATTCTATTCCACTCTTAAAATGTAATAATGTACATTCCAACCAATTAGCTGTCAAACCAATAATATGATTTCAGGAGTAATAATAAACAAATTATGAGTTCGTTGAAACTATTTAAAACTTAACATCAGAATTTAACACATGAAAGCAAAATCCAGCCAGTCATTACATCTGAGGACAAGAATACCCAGATTATTTTACGATAACAATCACCTGCGTAAAGCTTAAGTTTGCATTAATCCCAATATATTTGAGATTTGTCGTGTCGTAGTTTTCTGATCATTGTACTGAACTGTTTAGTTAAACCATCTTTTTAGATATCAAATAATTTGTACTAATATAGACGAATTGTTATATATAAATGTCTTTATCGAATACTTACTGAAGATATTCTTTGCTTCACTAAGAAAAGTTTGTGCAACACAAACAATTTCCAATATAGATACGTTGTGGAGATACGATGTGTTTGAATAGACTGTCACTAGGGGAGTGAACAACGTGAAATTGATGAGTCGTTCGATTCGTTATGGTTGATTTAATTAAGAGGAAATCTGTGAGAAACTCTGTGTGAATAAAGCACATCAGTGAGAACTGTGTATGTTAACACAAAAGGAACTTTCATTCGGGACTGCCAGAAGAAGAATAGAAAAAGAAACACCGAAACGTTATTAAGCGTTTCAGGTGATTGTTTAAATTTTCTCCAGAATTCATCATGTATTAAAGATTACAGCGTATGTTCTTACCACAGCTGAAAATAGACATTAATCAGCTAAAAGTGTTCATTTTATTTCTTAATTAAAAAATGAGTTTTTATAAGAACGAATACTGAGTTGTGATGTGCATGGATTAAATAATGCCCACGTTAAGTTCAAGTAAACTACGCAATTTTAAGAATATTTTTTTTTGCATTAAACCAATCTACAAACACTTATAATTAATCCATGATTTTCTTAGAGTGTGTGTATTTGTGTTATAGCAAAGTCACAATGAGTTATCTGCTCTGTCCACTGTGGAAAATCTAACACTGGATTTTAGCGTTATATAGAGGCTTGTAGATTTATCGATAGTGTGAAAGGAATATAACAGAAAAACAGAATTCTACTTATTTTTATCCTTAAAATGCATAATTTGAATGTAAAAAAATCAAAAATTTGTAAATACTGGTCCAGCATTTCAAACCTCTGATGATAGTACAATGGTATCAAGAACATCTTTATGACAATGACTGGGTCCGTTGGTTCCATTAGTTCTACGGATAAAATTCAGAGAGTATTTGAAAGATGTCATTTATCGTGGTCACCCACAATGTTACATTCTTACTCTGCAGAGTAAGATATCTTATTTTCATGACTTTTTTCGAACCGACTGAGAATCTTTGGAGTGAATT
Organism: Carcinoscorpius rotundicauda; assembly: GCA_011833715.1. Taxonomy (NCBI): domain Eukaryota; kingdom Metazoa; phylum Arthropoda; class Merostomata; order Xiphosura; family Limulidae; genus Carcinoscorpius; species Carcinoscorpius rotundicauda. Next base: position 46,762,078 of record CM022395.1, on the reverse strand, counting down.
TAACTATAAATTCGCCTACCGTACTCCTCTGCCGACATCTTTGGGCCAACAGCCAACCATAAAACACAAGTATTTAACTACAATTGGAAAAAGTACCTTAAAAAGTATCATGTAATATCGAATCCTAACAGTTGCTAGAAAGAAGGTAATACAACCCCGAATTAGTTGGGAGTTCCAAAAAGTAGTGTAGAATATTCCACTATAGATATGGATGGTTTTAATTTACACGTTACACACACTTTTAGATGGTTTACAATATTGAAGTTTGAAGTGTCTAACTGAAATTATATGTAATGGAAAAGAAGGGTTTTTGACATTTATTTGTAATTTTCTGGATATGCACATAAATGAGAATGGTTCTGTTGACTGTAATCCTGAATACGTTTCACGTATTCTCGAACAGTTTTAAAAGCACATACTGCAAAACTATATGCATACCAAACACTGTAATTCATTATTTAAAGTACTAGAACACAACAACCAATGGTCATTGTTATCATTATTATTTTATGTTGCAAACAGATAAAATTCATTTTATTGCTATAACTCTTTGAATCTATACTTTAACAGCATATGACTCGAGGTGAAAGTACCTAGAAATGATTTTGAAACTAAGAAAGAAAATCTCATTTTTATAACAACAGAAATCACTACATCTATCCGTATATAAACATATATTATACTATTCATACTGATACTTGACCATTAAACGTGAGCTGGTATGTAAGCTTCAGGAGATAATAGCTACTTATCATCTGTTCCCACTACTATTCTAATAGCCTGTTAGCTACTTATCATCCGTTTTCACTACTATTCTAATAGCCTATTAGCTACTTATCATCCGTTCCCACTACTATTCTAATAGCCTGTTATCTACTTGTCATCCGTTCTTACTACTATTCTAATAGCCTGTTTTATTTATTGCATTACTCTATTTTGTTAGGAGCAGATACCTTATTTCAACTGTCTGTAGCCTTCAGTTTAAGATGTGGGCTGTTGAAGACTTGAGTACCAATATCTGTTCTTAACGTCAGAGAAGATCTTTGCCAATAAATATTAGTCCTCAGATTAAACTACTGCTATTACAGAAATTTGTGTGACAAATTACCTTGAAAAGCAGATTACATAATAATTTAAAACTGAGGTTGATATTCTGCTTTGGCATTGTTACTTTATGTTATTCGAGTGTCGTATTCCTATGAACAGTCTAAAAGGTCACGTATTCTTTTTTTTCACTCACTATAGTACAATAGAAAAACGTTAACATAGGTTTGGTCTCACCTTATCTACAAACTTAATGACATGCTTACTGCTCAAGGTATTTCAGTATTTATAGCGTACTTTTCTACCTCTTGCGAAGAAAATTCCTTTCCTAGAAGAAACTGCTTTTGATTTTTGAAAGAAAAGTGACGTGTGTAATTTTACTTAAAAGTTTTTCAATGGTCACTTCTAATTGAAATTCGATTGATTTTACTGCCTCTAACCCAAAACTCCGCGCCAGCTTTATGTCGATCGAACAGTCAAGACGCTAACATTCTTGTTTCCTGTTGATTTTTAATAAACCTCGATTCTTTAGTTTCAAAATGTCACTCCTGAGGCTCTAGAAGTTTTCATCATAAACCTTTGTACCGAACTTGGTTTTCAATACTATACTTTACAGTGACGTAAAGGGAAAAACTACATATTTACATATAGGTTACAATTTTATTTGTATTTTTGCGAGAAAATTATTATATAAAAGAAAGTTTGTATCAAAAGAAATAAAATAGTTTCTTACTTCATGTGCACAAAGATCCAGCAAAACCTATCCCAGCATCGCTGATTGTATCATTTTGTGCCAAGATACATTTCAATACCATTTGGTGAGATTTTTGATGACGTGAAAACGTACCACATGATATTGAATTAAAACTATAGTAACATACACACATACATGAATTACTCAAAAGAGTCATATGTGTTTTAGCCAAAATTATTTTTAAACAAGACAAATAATTATTAATGTAATCACATCTTAAAGTGATTTTTAGGTAAACTATAAAACAAGTGCACGTTTCAGTACGTTTGGTTTCATCACATAAGATCCGGAGGTAATTAAAACTAGTCCCTATGCTTTTACGTGTTTTTGTTAAGCTAAGAGAAAAACACATTACAGTCTTGAACACCAGAGTGATATTAGCACAAACCCAAGTGACTCTTTAACAAACATTTGAATGATGGCACACTCTTAAAGCAGTTTGTGTGTTAATCGGCCTAACTATGTTCTTAACCTAAGGCACAAAAATAACAAACAGAGTACCATATACACACAAAACGTTTATTTTCCAAAAGTAAAGGTATTTCAGTTTTATTATTTGCTAGAATTTAGTTTCAAGGACAAAACTAATTTATTACATTTGAAACTTATCTAATATAATTCGCAATAGCCTTTAAGAATCTGAAATATTTACTTTCGTATTCTTGAAAATTGTAAAACTCGAATAAAAACAATAAATTGTTTTACAGTGTATGCAAAAATATAAAAGCTGTAAGTTACATAAAAGTTATAACAAATTACTCCCAGCTGAAATGTTGAAAGTTTCAAGAACATGTGTTTGTCAAGATTCAATTTTTCAAGATTGCTCACATTACCACTCTAACAAAAAGAAATCTCTGTCATCGAGGGTATTTAAAGAAGCATTAAAGTAGAGAACGAAAGAAAATTCGCAAAATCTTCTCTTAGGTGACTTAATATATTAGCGAAAAAAGTGAAAAGTTCGAAAACGAGCTTCCTTTAAATCCATTTCCATAAATAATCACAGCAGTTTTTATTATACGGAAGAAGAGGTTGGAATTTTATCTTACGCTTACAAATATTACATAAACTTATTTTGTTTAACAACACTTAATATACTACGTACAAGATCAAATGAATACTACATATTTTGATTTCCTTTTTGGTGGGAATCAACATTAAACGATATTTTCCATAAACGACAAAAATTATAATTTTTGATGAACACATTATATGCAAATTAAGGAAACTTAATTCTCCAGTCATATCTTTCAGCTGTTCGTGAACACAGTTAAAACCAGCCTGGCATTCCAGACAATACGTAATAAGCAAAGATTATTATATCTAACACCAGTCTAGCATTTCTTACAATAAGTAATAAATACAGATTAACATAGCTAACATCAGTCTGTCTTCCACACAATATCCGCCCACCAGTGTCATAGCGGTATGTCTGTGAGGTTGTACTGCTTGAAACCAGGTTTCGATACTCGTGTTGGGCAGAGCACAGATAGCCCATTGTGTATCTCTGCGCTTAACTACAAGCAAACAAACAAGACAATATGCAAATAACCGAATATGAATGCAGCTGACATCATCTAGCATTCCAAATAATGCGTAGTAAATTAAGGTGAATATAAGCCTAAAATCTGTAATAAAAATTACATTATCCATAGATGTCGATTTTGGGTCCGCAAATGATAAATGAAGAGGAACATATAAAAAAAACATTTGAAATTAATGCGATTTTTGTCGGTAATTGTGAACCTACTGGTTTCTAATACTGCACCAGTTTTCGACGTTTAAACCATAACTTTCGAAGATGAGTATACTTAACGTTAGTCTGACATAGCAGGTATTACGTAATAAGCATATTTCTTACAACGACGATACTAATTCTGTATAGGTAACGACGTTCTTGTTTAACTTCTTTCAAGGGCGTCACTGTCTATAATACAATTTAAAAATAAAATAATAATAATACTTTCGTGGTATTCACACATCAGTAAAATTTCTGTTGTTTGTTAGGTAAAACCCCCCAGTGGCTCAGCGGTATGTCTGCGGACTTACACGCTAAAATCCGGGTTTCGATACCCGCGGTGGGCAGAGCACAGATATCCCATTGTGTAGCTTGGTGCTTAATTCAAAACAACAACACCAAATTGTTAGGTAAGTTTGCTTCATTTCGTTTAGTTTTGGAGATTAATGTATAATTACTTGTCACAAACCTAATATGCGTGTTTTCATTGTATTTATTCATTTCAAAAACCTAGTTTTCAAGCTAATTTAAATACGACAGATATCAACCTCTCTTCAACAATCGATTATAAAATATCAGACAACTTTAATTAGCCCAGTTACCAAGGTTACATGCGTAAGAGCCATGCTTGTTTCCATATCCATGTCACGTATCATTGGTTACTGATTCATTCTTAACCATGAAAGTTGTTCAAAATATAATTTATTGTTGTTTATATATATCATATCAAAATACAGCTTTAAAGCTGTTTATTTAAAAATAACTTAGAACATATACCAGAAAATAAAAACTACTCCGAGTTGTCATTAAATATCATAAAGTTGTTTAAAACGACTAATTTTGACTTTAGGTTAACCAAACGATCTACGGGTTTCATGAGACAACAAAAGTTCTAATGATAGATATTTGTTAAGAAAAATTTTATTTATGTAAAATAAGATCTATCATTGATTATACTGCTTATATCTGAAATGAGGTTTTCCTTACACGGTGTTATGTCTTAATGAAATATAATAATTCACTGTTCAAATAAAACTGAGAATCAAAAATTTTCAGTTTTTCTCAGTAATATCTTGTTAAAATTTTATCTTTATGACGCTGATTTGATCACAACTCGAACACGTTCTGAGATCACAAGCAATCATTTATAGCTTTGAGTCATTCTAAGTGTCTCGAACTGGGACTTAAAGCTTGTTTCTCTTGACTGGGGATTTTTATGTCATCTACGATAACTGCATTATCGTACAAAGGAATCTGGTTCAGAAAGCTGAACCATTCTCTCGGGCTATCCAGAAATGTAGTTCAAATTGGAGAAATGTGATTTTCTTTACTTTACCATTTTATAAATACACGATTCTCGTGAACTTGAAAAGTCTTTTTCAGATGTAAATAAAACTACATAATGTTATTATGTAGTTTTAGAGATTAACAACAGAATAACTTTGCACTTTAGGAAACAATATAAGAATTATACTAATCTGAAATCCAACTTAAATACATTGTCCAAACAGACGTTTAAAAACTTCCCACCAATAGTTGTTACTTTATCTTCAATACGTTAAGAGAGAAAAGCAGATATTTATCCTTTTTATTATAAAAATAATTACAATATAAAACTGTAACCAGCAGCTGGTTGAACGATAATCATTTTCCAATACACAACCATTAACACATGATAATAGTAAGTTGAGTCTTTTAGCAAATAATTAATTTTTCTTCCAGACATTTAGAAAAGACGTAAAAGCCTTTCACTTGAAGCTATCAAATCATAAAAATCAAAATTTTTTCTGTTGCGAGCAGTTAACATCATAAACATCGAAACATTACATTCACAACAATCTATTGTTTTGGTTTTGGTGTATAACCTTTCATTCACCGCTAATAACCTAAAATAATGTTTGGATAACATACCGTCACAGACTAATTGGTTATTTATATATTTATGAATTTGCTTCCTCAACAAAACACGAATATCACTAAAGCAGCAAATAAAATAGGCTTCTATGTCATCATTTCTTCACTGAAATTTACTTTTTGGTGTGAAAAAGATGTTCATAAATAACATCACGCTCTTTTGTGAACTATATTCATTACACTTCAAAACTATTTCTATAAAATATGGAGTGATTCTAAGTATAATTTTAGAATTGACAACCACGTACAAGATATTTGTATTAGAAAACTGAATTAATCTTCCCTAGTGCGACCTACAATCTTGTCATTCACCTCTTTGAGTTGTAAAAGATCTAGCTATTGACTAATTATAACCTCTGCTTTGTCGGTGGTTAGTCACTGACATTTAATATTAGATGTTAGCTTTTTTTGGAACTTGTCTTTACCTGGGCTGTCTGCATTAATCTCAAATTATATTATACAAGTGTAAAAATGCTAAATAACTAATTTTGAAATTAGGAAATGAAGCACCAAAAAGTAAGAAAACAGGGTAGGAATGAGTGGGAGTGGTAGCATTCGTCCTTATGTATAAGAGTCATGTTTAGTCACAGACTACTTTTCTACATTTGCTTTATCAAACACAAAACCTGAGAAAGATGAGTAGAACACAAAACTTCCCTTTCAAAGTTTATATCATAGTTAAAACCTAGACTTAAAAAATCTACACAGTACATGTCTTTTATCTAGCTGCGGACGATTCACAAAGCGCGTGCGCGTAAGCAATCGTGCACTCGAAAATAACATGAAAGCGAGTTGTTGCTTGGCAATTTACAGAGCTTGCTCGTAATCATAGAATATGGCTACTAGTGTACTCTTAGCTTGTTAGTAGCATTGTGAATTAGTTATTGTTTTTGCTTATTATCAACACTATAGGCCTGGCATGGCCGAGCGCGTTAAGGCGTGCGCTCGTAATCCGAGGGTCGCGGGTTCGCGCCCGCGTCGCGCTAAACATGCTCGCCCTCCCAGCCGTGGGGGTGTATAATGTGACGGTCAATCCCACTTTTCGTTGGTAAAAGAGTAGCCCAAGAGTTGGCGGTGGGTGGTGATGACTAGCTGCCTTCCCTCTAGTCTTACACTGCTAAATTAGGCACGGCTAGCACAGATAGCCTTCGTGTAGCTTTGTGCGAAATTTCAAAACAAACAAATTAACACTATAAATAAATGTAAAAAATAAAAATAAACGTTTTTGCTAAGATAGCGTAATTCAAGCATGTGCGTTTAGGTTTACATAAAATGAAGACAAGAGAGAGCTAATTCCAACTTGTAAAACACCGTTGGACAATCAGTCAGATAATCAAATTAATAAATTTGTGATTTTGTGAAATTTTTGTGTTTATTCTACCGGATTTTTTGGAGGACTGCTTTGATGGCTTGTTAGTCTGCAGTTGGTTTCTTTACTACTCAACAGTGTATTTAAAGTGCTTAAAAAGTTTTGTTTATATGTTGTTTGCAGTGTGTTTGATATTTTAATTTGTATTGCACCCACAGTACATCTGGCCCATTCCTACTATAACTACTACTGTTCTTATGATATTCGGTTGAGCCATAGTTTTTCAGTGTCTGATCATATTCACTGAATTTTAAAAAGAACTGATATAATGACTGTTTTTTACAAGACCTCTTCAAGTGATTGAATGACTTTCACTGTGTCCTAATTAACAATAGCGTACATTTTGAATCATACATGGAAAAATACCTATTATTCATCTACTTTAAACTGTTGTTTTTAATTAACATTAAGGTATTTTAAAATCATAAAGATACCTGTTTAAACCTTATTTTTCTTCAAATATTATTGTTTGCCCCCCACGCCTCAGAACTAAGCCTGAGAACTTAAAACACTAAAAACTAGATTTTTCAATACTCGAGATATCTACAGCACACATTCCTCCGCTGGTATAGTGGTAAGTCTATGGATTTTTAACGCTAAAATCAGTGGTTGGGTTCTCCTCGGTGGACTCAGAAGATAGCTCGATGTGGCTTTGCTAAAAGAAAACATTCACACACTCTATAGCACAAATAGCCCATTGTGTAGTTCTGCATGGAACAACATAAGAAACAAATTACCTATCGTGCCAATAATGTATGTATGATAAAACAAAATTATACGACACCCATTTTTCATAAACGGGACCTCCTTTCAAGATCATCGCTCTATCGACAAATGGATATCAGGATGAACGCTTAATCAGCTTGTTATATGTAAGCAAGGTGTAACCGAAAATAAAAAGACACACTAATTGCCACATACTTTGTAAAGGAATATGTGACATTCTGATGTGAATTATTCATCACTTACAGTTTATTACGCATATCATTAAGGCAGGTTAACTAGCACATTGTTATGTAAGAAATTTGAATTAAAGAATAAACCACAAAGTGGATAATGTGAGTAAAAAGACTTCTGACTGTATCTCTGACTTCTTGGTTTCGTAATTGTTTTTAGTAATAAAATTTAAAAGACATTCCTCAGGCCCTAAGTCCATACTGAATGTGTTCACCTGGTAGTAGTATTTTTCATTGATTCAAACAAACTACTTATTTCTACTTCGGTTTGTTTATAAAGCTGTATAGAAACTACATACTCATAGCTGTTTCTAATATTGAATCGACAGACAAGAGAGAAGACAGCTACTCAACAACAATACCGCTAATTCTTGGGCTGCTTATCTGACCCTCACTTAAACAATACACTTCCAAAGAGTCTCTTTTCAATAGCTGGACGCGAGCAATGAACCATCAGAAAGTTTCTAAGATTTATAAGTCCACCTTGACTTTTCTTTGCTCAAGTAGGCATTTGTTTTTCCGACACGATTCAGCTACTGCCTCTAAAGTTTGTTAATTAGCAATGTGAACACTTTACACACATTTCCAGTGATCCTTATATATTATGCTTTTATAGGCTTTAAACTGATGTCTTACTTTAACAAAATTTAATTTTAACGAAATGACGTTGAATAGTTTATTCAGCAAAAAACGTATGCTTTCTTTAACTCTATAGCTTTACTTATCATGACTTTTGGAGCAAAGAACACTCGAATGGCTGAATTTTTTTCTATCTTTCCTTGAAAGGTACATTTTACAAATATTGTGATGAGTCCTTAAAATGCGGTTTACTCTAACAGCTGGAAGCCATTTAGTTGAAACGATGATGAGGTATGAGTTATTTATCACAATAAAGTTAGACACCAAAAGAACTCCACACAGACTAAAATTCTCTAAGTACTCAATATGAATACATTAAGGCTAGCTTTCTTTACCAAGAGATTAAATAACCACCTGGCGACTAGTAACAGAATTTTACTGTAACCATTTGGTTATGATAGGCTTGACTCTTCTTCTTAATTCTTATTACTTGCCTTATTAATACTTTCCTTGGATAATTCCAGCAGTTAAAATCAAGCAAAATTTTCTAAAAGACCAACTTTAAACTTATTGTAAGTATATGTATAAATATATAGCGTATTTTATATCGCATTTTCTCTTAATAAGTTTCTACTCAGGATGCAGTTTATTTTGTTTAAGGTTATTAAACAAAAATGCATTTTTATAACACATGGCCAGGTGGATAAGGCACTCGACTTGTAGTCCGAGGGTCGCGGGTTCAAATCCACCTAACACAAAACATGCTTGCCCTTTCAGCCGTGGGAGCGTTATAATGTAACGGTCAATCCCACTATTCGTTGGTAAAAGAGTAGCCCAAAAGTTGGCGGTTGGTGGTGATGACTAGCTGCCTTCCCTCTAGTCTTACACTGCTAAATTAGGGACGGCTAGCACAGATAGCCTTCGTGTAGCTTTGCGCGAAATTCAAAACAAACCAAATCACAAGAAATATCTGTCAGTTTCTTCCCTTCAATTGAAAAAAATAAGGTCACACCTCCATATTACTTTCATAGCACTATTCTGTTTTTTGTTTTTACTTTTACCCTAAAAACAGTCGTTTGTAATGGCTATTAGCTTGCATGAAGTAATCATAATACACACACACACACAAACACACACTGTAAACATATTCCAAAAGCTTTAGAGATGTAAAAAAAAGCAATATGTAACTATGAAAATTTGATTGTTTTTTCTTCTACATTTTGTAGAACACGCATTCCTAATTTTTCTTGGAACGTTTCTATTCAAGACTGATTAATGTATGTACCACTAGCACCGCCACGCTTCTACAATCGAGAACATCGGGGATTACGCATTCCTATCGTCAAAATTACAGCCATTGAGAGCATCAACTCTGCATCTTCCAGCGCTATGATGCAGGTATGGAATGGCTGTTCTAGGCAGACAGTCTTAATTAATAAATGCATGACATGTCCCGAGTGGTGATGAAGCGTGCCTGAGAATGAGAGAGGGGAGAGATAAACGTTAAGCCTTGTGTTGCAGGGATTCGGAAAGCAGAGCTCTGACACATCTGGAATAACTTGCGTTCCGTCGCATTATTCCCACACCAAGAAATCTCTATTGATCGAAACAAGGAAACCATGAAATGATTTGCTTGCAACTGAGAGATGTAGTCTTTAATAACATAGGAGAAAAGTTGAGGGAGGGGGGATGTTAAAAATCCTGTGATTAGTATAGAGGCAAACCAATTATTGAAGATGATAAGAAATGAGAAAAAAATTTGTTTTTTGTCATTGTTGATTTTTTCACAGAAAACATTTTTATACGAAAATTTTGTTTGTTACCAAAGTTTTAAATAAAGCGAGTAGTAATCAATGTTTCTTTGCGTAATCACTGCATATAAGCTTATGGTTTGATGTAGCCTATACATTTATGAACAAACTCGTATTTTGGGCTAAATTAGAAATCTTTAAAACTTTTGACGCATTATTTTAAAATCAGAACTAACTAGCGATGTGGAATAAAATAAACTTTAATTGAAAACCAAATATCATTTGTACGAACCTTTAACTAAAACAAATGACAATAAAGAAGGTGAAATGACTAAAATAATTACAACTAACAGCATAATGAACATGTTATAAGCTCCACTACACTTGTAAACTTCATTTTTCTTAATTTCTTTTTATGAAATACATGTTTTCAACCCTTCATAACAGACCAAAATAACTTTACTCTTTGTCTTATCTATCGTTGTCGGTTAATTTTTTCGTAATTAATTATTATGAAATAGTAATAATCCTGTGATTCCCTAAATGAAGCACTTTCAACAGCGACAGTAAATGGAGGAAACTGTTCTATAAGGTCTAGTTTATTTTGCTTTAACAATAGATTTTAAGTGTCACATTAAACCTACCAATTTTAAAGTCGCACGGTTTAGTGTATGGTAAAAATATTTTTTCTAACTCTCTAAGAAACATTTGGACACATTTATCTAGTTGGAAACAAACCCATAACTGACCACAGAATACATTCATTCCAATAAAAGGTAAAAACAGCAACAAAAAATGTTTGTTTTTGCCTCACTGTTGTGCTTGTTTCTCAATTGTTCTTTAAGTGTTTATAGATTTTGATTTTGATTTTAGATAAGATTTCTGAATCTAGTTTTTCAAAGTTTTTTTAAGCATCTTGCATTAACGTTCATAGTTTTAACCGTCATACTTCACGTGATGGCTCTCAAATGTGTTTTATTTACTGTTAAGTGCTGAACGCTTGGAGTTTGTTACAAATACACGTCGTTATTTTGATTTACGATTTCATTAACCCTCTGAAAGCTGACTCCTTAATTTGGATTTATCTTTTACTAATAGTTCATAAAGTCGGTGATGCGCTTTCGCCATTGAAATGTGAATATTTGTGTAACCTCTGCTGAATTGTTAGAAGTTGAATGGGATTTCTCTAGCATTTAAAACCTGGATTTTAATTACGCATATGTTTTAAATAAAATGGCTCAAGCTATAAATTACATTTTAGAATTGTTTCTTAAGTTGTAAAATACCTTTTAAAATATATAAGTTTCATCGAAGCAATAATCAATTCTTATTTTGAAAAGTGGTTGTAACTTTTTTCTCGTATACGCAGGTTTTCTGTAATTTTTCACAATATTTCATCCATCTATAACAATAACTAAATCCAAACCTAAGATCAAATACTTTACTAACACAAAAGGCGATTTCAAAATCCAGTTTTTTTCGATTTATTATTTGATTTATAAACAAGATAGTTCTTAATCAGTTGTCAAATTCTGGACAATTTAACTACATTTATTTTACAGGTCAAAGTTCAAATATATTTCATCGACGATCCAAACCAAAGGTTCCAAATAAATAACCATTACACTAAAACTGAAACGTCTACATGCAAGCGAAATTCTGTGGAAACAACCATTACACAATTAATTGTTTTCTATACCGTTGAGTTCACATACAAACAATCACTACACTACAACTTAAAAGTTCTATATACTGTTGAGATTCTGTATAAACTACACATGCACCTCAGTTAAAGCTTCTACATATTGTTGAGGTTTTATAGAAACTACAATTACGCAAATAAAATTTCAATATATTCTTGATGTTCTGAAAGAAACAAATATTAAATCACAACTAAAACTTCTATATACTGTTGAGGTTTTATTGAAGCAATCATTACACTGCAACAACACTTACATACTGTTAAAGTTTTATATAAACTTTCATTACACTAGAACTTTTACACACGATTGAGGTTCTAAAAAAAGCCATTACACAACTAAATCTTCTACATGGTGTTGAAGTACTATATAAACTATTATTACACTAAAACTAAATCTTCTACATGCTGTTGAAGTACTATATAAACTATTATTACACTAAAACTAAATCTTCTACATGCTGTTTTACACCGGTTAGTGTATTTTGTCTTCTATAATCACATTGTCTTTTTAAATCTAGTTGCACAGTATATCGTGAATGCAATGCAATGCAAACGAATTTTAACTATTTTTGTTAAATATGCTTTTTATTCATTAATAAATCTAGAAGCACATTGACAAAAGTCTCGATATTTCTCAAGTACAAATAAAACACTTGTGACCTTTATGTTTGTACAAACTGTTTAACTTACAGAATATAATAACACGGTCTGGAATTCGAAAGTTTGTTCTTGTGGTAACGAAAGATAACTTCAACTCCCTAACTTATCTTCAATCTTATAGAATGTCACTGGCTGTTTGTTTTTAGAAGGTACAGTTTTGCCTGTAAGACTTTGGTTAATAATAATGAAGCACTTTAATTCATGTTAACCTATATAGACACACAACGTTCTTAATAAATTATTATAAACAGGACTTATAAAACCTTTTTTAACATCATACAAGGCCCTGATAACGAATAATATAAACATTATGTCATTTTTATTGGCATGGATATAAGGCTTTGAATTAATGGATAATAAACAACTTACGTTACTCTTAATTTCTGACACACAAAGTCTTCATAATGAATAACAAATGAAATTAAACATATTTCATAAACACGTGACCTTTGTTTAGAATAACGCATAACTAAAATTCAGTAAAAAACATTTGGATAAAGGGGCTCAATTAAAAATAAAGAATGAACTTTGTGTGGACAAATGAATAACACACTTAAAAAATAAACATTTTTTTTCTTTTTGTTCTTTTCCACAGTTAAAAACTAATTTTATTAAAATGTTTTCTTTATCAGTTTGAAGTGATCCGACACGTCGATATCTTAATAGCGACATTTTGTACTTCTTCTAGCCAATTTTTGTTTATTTATTCTAGCGTAATAGTATTTTTCTCTTCTATACAGTTACACGCTGTTTACTTTTGAAACCAACGACTTTTAAAACTGATTACACGCTCTTGTACATTAACTTGTTTTTAATGCAGGTGTTTGTTGATTTGAGATTTTAGAAGTTTTTCTTTTATTACGAAAGTCTATTCTTCATTTGTCTTCGTCAACATTTAATAAAAAATATATAACTATATCCTCTACGTCGATGAATATTTCTCCTCATTTCTTTACTAATATGAGAAGATATTAGAATCAAAACAGCCTTTACGACGAAGAAAAAGAGCAATTATGTTTCTGATATTTCTACGATCATCCTTTGCGGACACCACCTGATTTGAGAGTACAATCAATCGAGGACTCCTCTCTGAGCTGAGAGATGGTCTACTGGTATTGATTGACCCTAAACTTCAGTACGAGAGAATACTAGGCACGTGAAATACATCAATCAAAGTATTGATCTGGTTCAATGTGAAGATACCTGGTCAAATGAACCACTTTCTCAACATTCAATCCGCACCATCCAATTTTTAAACTCACTCAGCTTGAAATATCACAATAAATGTCGTTAAATCACTTGCCATCCAACCACCGTACTATAAAATAAGCCGTGAACTTTCTATCAAAACACCATACTGTGATATAAGCCATTCACTTCCTACGAAAACACCGTACTATGATATAAGCCCCGTATTTTCTATCAAACCACAATACTGTGATATAGGCATTCACTTACTATTAAAACACCGTACTATGATATGAGCTCTGTACTTTCTATCACATACCGTACTATGTTATGTTACAACAAAGTCCATGTATTTATTAACCACCCACTCTCGTTAAAAACCAAAATCCACGTAATTTGTTTTTTTATGACATAGTTGAATTGTATGAAGTGGAATATCAATAGGTCTACTTTGCCCGTATTTTTTAGCTTATCGTTAACCAACTAATAATGTTATAAATTATCTTCTACATGACTTGTTCTTGAATGTTCTTAAATGTTATGTGTCTAAGGACAAGTAATTTATTATTCCACTGTACTTGTTATTCAGTATTTCTAGAGAAACTTTATTATTGTATTTACAACACATATATATATATAACAGATAATGACGAATATTTGACACCAACTGCTTCTTTTTCTTTTAACAGATTTAGAAATATTTCAGTCTGCTTGTTTACAATTTTCGACCAAAGCTACATAAGAACTATTTGTATAATTTTTGATAGATATATAAATAAGAGATTAGATTATTTGGCAATAATGTCTATCGCTAACTCCCACCAAAAAGTGTAATTCAACCATCACTCTTATAGGACAATTTTGCGGAAACAAGACGCAAACCATTGTCTTAATACGTTAACCACTAGACCAGACCTGGCTCAAAAATAATATAGGCTTTACAAACTTATATGCAAAATGATTCTACAACAATTGAAATAAATTACCTAGAATATTTTCTATGCAAAAATACAGTTAAAAATGGATGTTTTAGTGTTATACACTGCGAAAGGTATCAATTAAACTTTAGTCTACTTCCCTGTATAAGTTAATACTATTTTTAGGGGTAACAATATGACATAGTATACAAATTTGTATTCAGAAACCAAACTGGTACCCTACCCAAAACGTATTTTTATTTAGACAAAAACATACTGCTAATTTAAAAGGCCCATGGCATTATAAATATTATAGGTACCTGTAATACCAATTTTTAGTAGTTTTGCGGCTTTGTTATGTGTTTTATTTGTACTTCTTGTTTTTACGTATACACATATGTGTATATATATATATACACACACACACATATATATGTATACACACAAACATGTTTTAATTTGATATAAATGGAACTGTCACCTTTGACATTTTTCTTCCAACTGGTGCATGTGAGCAACAAATGAGTTAAACAGGGTAATAATATAATATAGAGATGTGAGGATTAATGCCATTTCTACACATTTTTAACCTTCTCTTCTTCTTCTTTGTCATTGTCCACTGGTTTATATAGTTTTGTTGAAAAACGGTTCACCTTATTTTAGTATTTTCTATGTCCAACTTATTTCTCAGTTAAATTTGTCTGGCGACTTGTGGTGGAACATTATGTATTATTACAACAAATTCACCGTGAAATTAAACTCAGCAAATTGTCGATAATGCAAGTTTGTTTGTTTTTATATGAAAGAAAAATACCTGAAAATAATAGATATGGGTTTAGTACATAAAAAAAATCTTTCTTGTCATTTTGACCGTAAAATTGCAAGAAATATTTCTAAGTGTAGTTTCTACGCCACAAACGTCTTAAATGTCAACACCACTCTTCAGAAAGCTGTAGTCACTGTGTTTGAGATATAAACCAGTGGCAATACAACCTTCAAAATAATATAAGCCCATAATAACATTAATTACACGATTATTACATGGTTGGTTGAGCCATGTGGAGTTTCAAATGATTTGTATAAGGAATGAGTTATTAAAAACTAAACTTATAAAAATATTTTAAAATGTGCTCTGTTTCATTTTTAAAAACCCGTCCATGTTTAATTCATGTATTATTTATAAAGCTTTTTTACTCATGATGGTCAGTCAACATGCTATAAACGGTGGACTAATGAAAGAGTTGAAACACAACTTATTGTCTAAGGCTACGCTTCAATCCCTATTCTACAGTAAAATTCTGGAAACATTCATAAACCTATAACAGTCGGCTTAACATCAAAATCACTAAAAACGTCAATCAGTTTAGCGAAAAAAACGGATGCAGGAAGTTAAAGAAAATGGGAAATCGTTGTATCGTTGAACCTGTATTTATTAACGGATCAGAAAGCACTGTGTGTCAACGTCTGTTTTTAACTCGCATGAGCGTGATTTCGCACTCATAACGCTGTTTTTTACTTTATAGTACATGTATTATGCAGTGAAAACATTTTTACAGGCTTCTTTACATTTAAACTGTCAACAGGAACACAACCTCATTAGGTACCATGTAGCTAAGTTTCTGTGCAGTATGTTGTGCACTATGCTTGGATATGTATTACTTATTTCTACAGTACTTTGTTGTAAGCAGTTAAAACATCGCATGCACAATGGTAATAATACATATTTATGGCTATAGAATTTTAAACAAAGAAGACATCCAATCTGAAAACAAGGTGAACATGGGCAATCTGCTGAACATACAAGTATATTTGTATCAATAACACAAGTTTACAGCTTTCTCAAAACCGAATTTTTTTCCCAAGAATAAAAATTTTCCATTTTCTCTCTAACAGAAAGAACAATTTAATTTTTATTTCGACTCTCAATTTAATTGATCAAAAAATAAATTTCAGTAATAAAAGTAGTAGTGGCAAAAACGTGATGTATATCATATTTGTCTTATAAAGACAATAAGACAACTTGTTAGTATTTTATTCCAGCAACTCTTCTTAGGACTGATTCATTCCAGGAGTCCTATTACGATTAATGTTAGCTTTCAATACATTTCTTTTTTCTTCGTTGTTTTGTAATACCTTTGGCACCCTATTTATTAAATGCACTTAAGCGACTTTTAATGCTCCAAAAATAAAGAATATTCCTAATTAATATATCAATTCCTAACACTGTTTTAATAGTCACAGAAATGTGTCGTTTCGTGTGCAAAAGGGTTTTCTGTTAAGATTTCGTAGATAATGCTGAAAGTTGGTTCAACAGATTGGCCAGGAAAAGCAGTGTTGGATGATGTTCTAGAGTGGGATATAGAGAATGAACCAATGTTCGCTCAGTAGCGTACAGTCACCAAATTCATTCGTCAGCAAAAGTGATTTTGCACAACAGTTTTAATGTATCGAAATGATTCTGAAAACAGCTGTTCTTCTAAAAGAACCTAATGAACCTTAGATTCACATACATCTAATTCTGTCTACAATTTTAGCTTGTTTATAGTACATGCTATTAGAACATAAAGATTATGGAATGTGTTGAAATATTTCAATTTAGACAATAACATTGGCTTAGACATTACTTGGCAAGGATCCACTACATAGTAACGTGTAGGATGTCAAGACACCATCGTATTTCAACATGTAGGAAAAGGACTGAGAAGCAGAGAACCTCTTTAGGAAATAAATACATCTTAAATAATCTATACTTACCTACGTATAAACAACATATTTTGTAAGTCTCTTCTATTGTTTTTTTATACATTTCTCAGCAAGTAATTAATGTTTTCTGGGCTAGTATATATAATATGGTTAACAAGCAGTTTTGTTGCAAAGCTGAAAAAAGAATATCACGAAATCCCAGCCTGTCGAAAATGGCAGCAGAATGTTAAATCATCGACCACGTCTTAATTATGGCTCTTCGTAAATGTACAAACAATATCAGCAAATTGTTCATTTTTAATGTCTAAAGGATACCTTTATTAGCTTTATCGTCCAATAGCTCAAAGACAGTAGTTTCTTTAACAGGTTAATATTGAATATCTCAGGGGTATCCGTTTTACCACGTTATTGCTTAAAGAAATAAAATACAACGAGAAAACAATACGTTTGTAAGTGTGATTAGGTTAAATTATTAAAAGCATTCCTTTGGTTTCAATCATTTGGTTATGTGAATATATTATATTAACCTAGCTAGTTTTATGGCTGAAGCAAACAACACATCTTTCTGACTTTTCACTTTTTCATATATCCTATCAACCTATTCCACTTCTATTTTCTCCTTAGAATCTTCTTTTCCCTCGTTTCTTCTTCTCTTTTTTTCCATTGTTTGCTTTCTTCTTTACACGCAGTACTCATAGATGAAGACGAAAAAGAAAACCATGAAACGAGTAACGAGTTATCTCTTTTGTTGGGAAACTAAAAAGAAAATGTTTAATTAAAATCAAAGTTATTAATTCGCATATGTGACTAATTCTGAGAAGTTTAAATACAAATTCCAGTCAGTATACGATGGATGCAAAAGGAAAAGAAAATATTTTAATGCCAC
Source organism: Carcinoscorpius rotundicauda (assembly GCA_011833715.1). Taxonomy (NCBI): domain Eukaryota; kingdom Metazoa; phylum Arthropoda; class Merostomata; order Xiphosura; family Limulidae; genus Carcinoscorpius; species Carcinoscorpius rotundicauda. The sequence continues at coordinate 46,743,920 of CM022395.1, read as the reverse complement.
TAAACATGTTAGAATTTTTTGCTTATAGTAAATATCCGATAATGATATAAAATGACCAAAGACATATCTCCCTGTCAATGCTAGTGGAGAACTTTTTTTTGAGAATGACATTGATAATTTATTTGTCTTTACATTTTATAACTGTGTTTAGAACATTATACTTTTTTTTCCAGCAGTTCCTCTATAATTTTTAATTTTTCTTCCAGTTATAATGATAACGCTATGATAAAAATACAGTCTCGTTTTAGAATAGCTGTTTTATTTTCTGGTTGTAGTCTTGTTATTTTCCTTGGTAAAGGAGTTGCTAATGACGATGGTTAAGGACGTGTTACTATTTCAAGTTGGCCCAGCATGGTCAAGTGGTTAGAGCCCTCGACTTATAACCTGAGGGTCGTAGGTTTAAATCCCTGTGACATCAAACATGTTAGCTCTTTCAACAGTGGGGGAGTTGTTATCTTACGGTCAATTCCACTATTCGTTCGTAAGATAGAGTGAGTTGTGATGACTAGTTGCCTTCCCTCTAATCTTACAATACTAAATTTGGAAAGACTAGGGCAGATATAGTCCTCGTGTAGCCTTGCGAGAAATTCGAAACAAACCAAACCTTCCAGCTGCGAGGGTGTTATATGTGACAAACAAACACACTATTTCAAGTTGTAACTTATTAAAAAATGTAGAATTTTCAGGTTGTGCTCGCTTCAATAAACTTTTATCTGGATGTGGTTTTGTGCACGATACAAACAGTTTATTTTGTTCCATTTTAAATAAATATATATATATTATTTTAGGCTCTACCGACATTGCTCTTTCCCTCAATATCAGTGTTGATGATGCTACTATATTACAATTTCTTTTTAAACAGATAAAATATAACTTAAAAGCGTGAAGTAAGATACACCAAGTATGAAGTTTTTTTAAAAAAATGTTACAATCGCAACAGGTAAAAATTAGCCGGTTTAATTTTCAACAAAACAGCTTTAATCGATGGCGATCGTTTTATTGAAACGTTCAACTTGTAAATATGCATATTTTTAACCTTGTAAATTATTTAACCACTTAATACAGAACTTAAATCGTGAAGAGGAACATGTAATTTTTATGGTGCAAATTTTAAAAAGCATCACATTTAGAAATGAAACATTTTTGCCCAAGAAATTTCAATTCGCAACTTGGAGCTTTTTAACCAGATACACTTTGGATTGAACGAAACGTAATCGACTCGTGCATTGTACACATACCAGTGTAAAGCTGAAACTTAGCAACGTGTATTAATCATTGTAAATCTGTATCGGTTCGATAAGTTTTAAAGTTTAAAATTTCATATTGTTTACCATGTTTCGCTCGACAAAAATATTCGTACAAATCCAGCTTTGTATGTTCTTTAATGACTTCTCGATGTTTCTTACAACTATTTTGAAGTTTCGAAAGAGCAATGGATAGTTGTATAGGAACAAAAAATACATATAAACTATAATTCGGGCAAAACCTTTTACAATGTTTTAAAAATTGTAAGACTTTTTTCACCGACCATCATGTACCAAGCTGAACAAAAATCGCTACCTGGCTAACTAATAAATGAATATTTGCTGTAACATTCTTGTAAAAGTTAAAAGTTTTGGCCACAAATTTTGATTTTGTTCCTTAAAGTTGGACATTCAATCCTCTTTTGGAAACACCTTTTATCACACCTAAAATGTTTTTATTAAATAGGTAATTGCTGGATATTGTTTAAAACTTAATAAAGAATCAGTGTAAACATTGTTCAATAGATATATGCTTTGATTTTTCATATGCTTAAGTGTGTAGGCACAGATATGCCTGTCTTAATTAAATTTTATATTTGTCGCTGTTTTCCCTTTAAAATAAATTGAAAGTGTCATTAAAACAAAAGCATTTCCTCATTAAGCTCATTGTAGAGAAAAGTAGTGAAAATTATACTGTGCAGAATATCACCCAGTGTATCTGCGTTTAAATATATTTGTGGAATGTCATTTATTTTGGAACATTTTCATAATAACATCAAATTCTGTACAAACATTTTAATTCACCTGAGATTAACCGACGGAATGTAATTTTCAGCCTCTGTAAAACTAATATACCCATTACAAGGGAAAGGTTATTTCTTGTACGCTATGTGGTTTTGTTAAAAATAATACATTCATTAGATTCCAAGTAAGGTTCTTAGTTTTTTAACATCTTTTATTGCAAGGTGGATGTTTAGCATCAGCGAGAAATGACAAATGACTACTTTAGACGGATATTTACTAGCATGTTTTATTTTCTACTGAATTTAATTTCATTAAAAGGTATACAGGGATTCTAATATCACAAAAACACTTATTTAAATGCATACTGTAGATATTTAATGACTAAAACTTGTAATGTCTTCTCATTACCTACAACAAAAAATAGTAGGTGATCAAGGTTAGTAATATCCTCATAATTTAGTCAAGTGAGAATATTATTTAATCATTCTTCCATATTTGAATGCTTTTATAATCAACTTACAATTAAACTACAAACATACATTTTTTGACATCATGTATAACGTATGCAGCAATAACATTAGCAATTGCAGAAATTATTTCTCCAAAATACAATTTCCTCTGCATTTGAAACATTTTTTTATCTCATGTGCCATTCAAGACAGGAGTCTCATAACAAACGTTTCTTTAAATGATGACATTAAATGTTTTTCCACTGATCATTATTACTTAAGACGATTAACTGGTGGAGTTGCTCTCTACTGTGAGACATCTCTACTATGAGACAAATGATGATGGAGCTTTGGTTAATCTGATTTACTTTAAATTAGATCCAGTTAAAAATCACTTACTAAACCTTAATGTGCAAAAACTAGCAATTATACATTTGTATTAAACATTTATGCCTAAACATTTTAAACATATCGTTAGGACAACATTCGAAAAACTATATACAAAAAGAAAAATAAAAACTTTCTTCAATACTTCTAAAAATCATACTGAGCTTCGTTCTAGAAGTTCAAGTTTTCAATTTCATTTTAAAAGCTATTTTAAAAGTACCACTTGAAATATTCTACAATATTATATCGAAAATGGTAACTTTATAAATCAAGCAAGTTTGGTTAATAACAAATAGCGTAAAGACAAACAAATGAACTATTGATTTAATGCTACAGAAATAATAGGTTATTATCTATAACTTTTAGTAAAGTAACATATTGAATATTCACAGCACTCTTAATGACTGGCCTGGCATGGCCAAGCGTGTTAAGGCGTGCGACTCATAACCTGAGGATTGCGGGTTCGAACCCCAGTTGCACCAAACTACAAGAGGGCTATCTGCGCTCGCCGTTCCTAATTTAGCAGTGTAAGAATAGAGGAAAAGCAGCTAGTTATCACCACCCACCACAACTTTTGAGCTATTCTTTTACCAACGAATAGTAAAATTGACTTTCACATTATAACGCCCCCATAGCTGAAAGAGCGAACGTATTTTGTGCAACGGGGATTCGAGCCCGCAAAATACAAGTCGAATGTCTTAACCAGCTAGCCATGCCGGGCCGATATCAAAGGTAAGATAAACTAACACAAAGTGAAATGATATGAGTTAAAACTATTTTCATATCTTTACAGTTAAAAATTCAAAACAAAGCAAAATAATATCATTGTTACAAATAAAAGTGCTGAAAATGCAGTAAAAATACGTTTTTATTCATTAAAATTTCATTCACAAAGTATTCTTTCCCCTCCATCTTAACAAAAATAATACCTTCCTATCTCTTTAACATGATAAGAAAGACTTCGTTTCCCTATATAACTTTAAAAATATTTGCCTCATTACCTTTAGAATATATCCGGAACATATTTTTTCTTTCCATATCTGTAGTTTCTACTTGGTTTCCTAACGACGTTAATGATTTATGTTTTCTTGTGGGGTTAGTCGTAACCCAGTGGATAATGTTTCTTACTTTATAGTCGTAAGTGTGTTGGAAAAATCAACCGATCTTGTTATTTACCCAGAGAAGAGCTTACCATGGATCATGATAGCTGGATTTCTTCCTTGTAGTCGGCCAGTCTAAATTCAGGGATGGCTGTGCACAGGTAACCGTTTGTGTAACTTGTACGAAATTTCAGGAACCTTCCCTTATGAAACGCTAAATATCTTTATCTCATTTATTCTCCAGCACATCTAATATAAATTCATCTTTATTTATTACGCATAGAAATTGCACGTGGTTACCTAAGAGTTATTGATTTAATAACAGATCTCGCATGGTTTTAAGTTTCTTTACCTTATGTAGAATGTGTACGTTGTTACGTAACACTTGTTTACCTGACACAACTAACACGAATTTATGTTTCTTTATCACACATAGAAACTGTGCTTTGTTACCTAACACTTCCTAGCACATCTGACATGACTATACGTTTCTTTTTCTCAGTAGAATGTGTACTTGGTTCCCCCCCACTTCTTGATTTATTGGCATCGTTTACAGTATTCAGAGTGCATTTTTGCATCATTTCTCACAATCAAAACACGTGTTTAATTTATTTAGACATTCTAGATGTCTTTGTGTATTTCTGTATATTTTTTCACATTCAGAATGTCATTATTGTGATATCCAGAATATATTTCTATCCAACTTGTAATTTTCGGTACGTTTTTCTTGAAACATGTTCAAAATATATTGCTATCTAATTTGGTAATTCATGGATGTCTTTAATGTGTTCTCATCAACTTGTGGTTGTTTTTATCTCCTTGTTGTACAAGTAATGTCCTTCTGTCTTCCAAACGCATTTGCAACCCTAAAATCAGGGGCTCGATTCCCGTTGGTAAACACAGCAGATAGCACGATGTGGCTTTGCTAAAGTAAAAACACACACCCAAACGCAGTTAGGAGATATTTCTGTTACATTTTCTATGATAATAAAAATTTATTCCCGTAAGACACCAGAGCGGTATGTCTGCGGACTTATGCTGTTAAAAACCGGGATTCGACTCTCGTGGTGAGCAGAATACAGATAGCCTATTGTGTAGCTTTGTGCTTCGCTACGAACAAGCAAATCCCTAACAATCTCTAAGTATAGTTTGCACGCTTAATATTATTTTATTTTGCCCCATTCATCAATTATATTTTCTATAAATATAAATATTAAAACTTATTTTCTTTATCAACAATAACGAAATTGAAAAGATAATCTGTGATGCAGAGATCTAATGCATTCTTTGATAGGCCGTACCCTCTGCTGTGAACTGTAGTTACACCTGTTCGAGGTTGATCATCCCAGCTTGGGTCTTGTTTATTTGTTTTTTTAATTTAGCGCAAAACTACTCGAGGGCTATCTGTGCTAGCTGTCCCTAATTTAGCAGTGTAAGACTAGAGGGAAGGCAGCTAGTCATCACCATCTAGCGCCAACTCTTGGGCTGTTCTTTTATCAATGAATATAGGGATTGACCGTAATATTATAACGCCCTACGGCTAAAAGGACGGCCTGGAGTCGAACACGCAATCCTCAGATTACGAGTCGAACGCCTTAACCCACCTGGCCATGCCGGGCCGATATGAGAAGAGAATATATTATAAAATTATTAATTGGAGTATTAGAAATCAGCTAACAAAAACGTATTAGTTGATATTATTGAACTTAAAAAAATTATATCGGAAGATTTAGTTATTTTTTTCATTCGCTACAAAAATAACACATTTCACTTGAATATATTTCCAAATTTCTCTGTCATGATAATTTTTATCATAGGCTTACTCTAAAGATATATCTGTTTGTTTGTTTGTTTTAGAATTTCGCACAAAGCTACTCGAGGGCTATATGTGCTAGCCCTCCCTAATTTAGCAGTGTAAGACTAGAGGGAAGGCAGCTAGTCATCACCACCCACCGCCAACTCTTGGGCTACTCTTTTACCAACGAATGGTGGGAGTGAACGTCACATTATAACGCCCTCACGGCTGAGAGGGCGAGCATGTTCGGCGCGACGCGGGCGCGAACCCGTGACCCTCGGATTACGAGTCGCACGCCTTACGCGCTTAGCCATTCCAGGCCGTAAAGATATATCATGCCATCAACTAGTCTAAAGCGGTAGAATTTTTTTTTTCCAAAATCTACAATCTCTAAGCAGTGTTTCTTCAGGTAAAAACCTAAAGTGAAGTATTTTATTAGTAGACGTTTCCAGGAGAATTCAAGTTCTGATTTTTATTGTTAGTATTCCTTATGGGTGATATAGTGTGCAATTCGTGATCTCACCTAAACCAGGTGTAACGGACAGTTCTGTTTTATTGTTTCTAGATCTGGTCGAACTAAGAGACCACTAACGTATTGACTTAGTTTGGTTTATTGATATCAAACCGGTTCTCAGACAAATAAATGTTTCAATCGATCTTTTTAGACAATATTTTATCCTTAGTTAACGACTTGAGAAATACACCAACAATCAAAGAATTATTAAAGCATAGAAAGAACAATATATTCGAATAATAATAACATTTACAAGGACGGGTATAACTGATTATGTTTCACGACCATTTCATTTAAATTAAAAATTTGATTTTTTAATAGCATATTGGAATGACAAAAGCTAATCTTCACTCATGTATGATATTCAGATTCCAGTATAATAGAGTTAGGTGCATGAAACTAATGTTTAAAATATGCAAATCTGTATTTCTTTTAGTATTTTGGTTTGTTAGCAACAAAACAGGATAGGTATCTTATGTTACTTTTCGTTTCCAATTTCATCTCATCTACTAGCAGAGTTTTTGACGTTGCTCGGAAGAAATGGCTTTAACTAATCTCATTACTTAATTACATGCTAATCTATTGATCTCCTGTGAATCTCCCTTATATTTTTGTCTTGCTATAAGGAGAAACATAGAAAAGATTATTTCCATTTATTAGGTTAAAATTAGGTACAGGTAACACAAAAAGTATTTGTGTAATTTTGCGCGAATATCCGAAACAATTCCTTTAGATACCCAAGATGTTTCTAAATTAATCAAATTTGAAAGTAAATTTTACCAAAATCCACATCAAAAGAAATAAAAAAGTAGCGGACCTGGAATATTCATCTAAAAATTATTCTAATATTATAATTGCTTTAGTCATATTAACAGGTTTTGCTATGAGCTGAATGCTGAAAACTACTCTGTTGATAAGTTGACTCAAATTAATTTTGGTGTTATAATTTAGCCGTATGGCTTTACGTGTTAAAAGATTCGTCAGATTTGTTGTTGTTTTTTCAAACTTTTGATATTTAAGTAAGAAATTAGACCAGTTATTTATGATTTTTCAGGATATTTATCCAGCACTTTGAGATGTTTACAAGAAATTGTAGAGAAACGCGCGCGCGCTTAGGCAAATGATATTGTTTTTTTGTTTTTGAACTTATTAAATTAAATATAATTTTTCATTTTAGTTTAGGAAAGTATGTTTTTATTACACGAGGAATTTAATTTTCCAAAGTATCAGATCCTAACTTAAAGAAACCTTCAGTTTTCTAGAACAGAAACTTAGCCATTATTTCATATAAAAAAGAAACATATATATATATATATATATATTTAATAGCAAAAGCATGTCTTCTCGGTTGAAGCAGAAATATAACAGCATCAAGGATTACTTTTTCTCTTGCTCAAAAGAAACTCCCCTGATGAAAAAAAAAAGTTTTTTTTGTTTTATTTCTAAGTTTAGAGCACGTTGCAGTAATAGCAGCTGCACAAACGCATCAGGGTGTTTTTTCTTTTCTATATTAGTTGCTTGTACATCCAAAAACCTTTCAAAACTTGATTATCAAAGTTCTCAGTTGCACAGGGGAAAAAGTAACGAAAACTTAAACACCAGATGTGGGATAAATGTCCAGGCAGGTTTGAATAAAAACGTAAGCTTAATTGTTATATTTATTTCAAACATTGATACAAACCAGGTTGCATTAAAATACGAAACTTATAGAACAGAACAGTGATGTAGATTACCATGTTATCCTAGAACTCCTAATTTGACTTAAAACCTGATAAAAAATAATAATTTATTCTTTGCATGAATTTTAAAGCATATTAATGATAAAATATTATAGCCCCATATGCATCATAACTAGACAACAGATTAAATTATACTGTAATACATTATCAAATGCTGCTCTTATCTATTAAATTAATAAAACTAGCATAACTTATGCTAACATGAACTTGCTAGTTTGTCATTTGGTAAAACAATATGTGTGATTTCTTTGAAATACACTTTGTTTGGCTATCTTCAAACACTGTACTGTAATTTTAAACAGTGGCATAGCAAAGGGGGGGCGGGATGGGCGGTCCGCCCCGGGCGGCACGTGCCAGGGGGCGGCATTTTGAGGGGTTAAAAATAGAAAAAAATTAAAATAATAAAGAGCTAACAAAAAATCTGAAATTTTATACCAAAATGAAAATAAATATTTTGAGGACTTTCTGGAATTTTGAAGGTTAACGGATTATCAACGGCCAGCGGGGGGAAGGCAAATCTTAAGACCGCCCCGGGCGGCAAAAATAGTTGCTACGCCACTGATTTTAAATACGTCTTTAAGAAAGATGATTTTTATCCAGGTTTAAAACTTTCTTCTGTATGAACACGCTTGTTTCGAATTGTACAAAGAAATCGTGTCCTTTAAGTTCTTTTGAAAATAATAACTATTAACTTTAATTCAAGTAATTAGACCTCCAGAACAGTAATTACAGGGTGTTTGGAAAGTCACTGTGCACTTATATATTAACAGGCATGCTTCAATATAGAATACAGGAGGTAAATATGAATGACAATTATAAACAATGTTAAAAGTGACCCCCGTTGGCATCAATACAGGTCTGGATCCTTCTTATTTTGTTTCTCAATTCCGCTATCAGTTGCTGGCTTGAAATAAACTGAATAAAATATTATTACAAATCTGCACAGTGACTTTCCGAGCACTCTGTATTATTAATATCAAGCAAATACTTATTGTAAAATCAGTAAAGTTTTCAATAACGTGTTTAACAAAACGAGTTGAAAAAGTATTTCCAAGAATGAGTCTTGCCTTGTTCTTTTTAAACATCCAGAAAATAAATTAATATCAAATACTAATAATTGCAGGAATTCGAATAACTAGTAGGAAAAGATAGAGTGTAATTATCTGAACACTAGAGAGGCGGCAACTTTGTAGAAATGAAACTAAACAACAATATTAACTGAATAATAACACCAAAACTATGATATTAACTTTAATAATAACACCAAAACTATAATATTAACTTTAATAATAGCAGCAAAACTATAATATTAAATTTAATAATAACACAAAACTATAATATTAAATTTAATAATAACACAAAACTATAATATTAACTCTATATTTCACACAACATAAGTAAATCTTCTCACGATCGCACTGAAAGTGAGCGACTATACAAAAGCATACATTTCTATAGATTATTTAATTACAAGAGTTTAAAAATAACTTCTGTAGTTAAGAAAGATGATAGATTGTATTTCACCATACATTAACCATATGCAGAAACTGAGGTATGATTCAGACAACAAAAATCACGAGACAAAAACCGAATTTTATAAAACCGTTACACCTAGTCTGGAATATGTTAACTAAAGATTCCGCATTCCGTAATAAAGTATGTAAACCAAAGATAACAATCTCTATGGTGAAATATATAAATCGAATGTAATAATTTCAGTGCTGGAATATGTTAACCAAACATATCGCATTCTGTAATGGAGTATGGTAAGCAAAGATAACAGTTTTTTTACAGAAGTAGGTAAACCAGGTAACAGGCTTTTTACTGAGGTTTAATTCCAAACAATAACTCTTGCTGTACTTGATTATGTACACTAAAGATTCCAGTCTCCGTACTGGAGCATGTAAACCAAATAAACAGGCTCCGTACTGGAGAATGTGAACTAGATTTTGCAGGCTCTGTGCTAAATTATATAACTCAAGATGCGGCTTCCACACTGGAATATGTTAATTAAATATAACAATATCTGTACTTAATTATTTTAATCAGTATGAACATTCTTGCACTGGAATACGCAAACATAAATGCGGCCTTTGCAAACAGATTTTGGAGTTTATATTAATAGCGTCAAAAATATCTTCAGAGAAAAGCGGAGTAAGTAAACTAGAAATGAAAAAAAAGATTGGATTACGTATAGTAACGGCAGCAAACTTGATAACTGGTGCTATGTACAATAAACAGCAACAATTCTATAGAAACTGTAGCCTTTACACTAAAGACAACAGTCTGTAGACACAAGATTGGAGCATAAAAACAATATTCAGGTAATTAGGGCGGTCGACTCGAAGGCTGATAGTAGATGGTTCAAATCCCCGTAACATCAAACATGCTCGCACTTTCAGCAGTGGGAGCGTTATAATGTGATGTTCAGTCATATTATTCGTTGGAAAAAGAGTATCTCAAGAGTTGATGGTGGGTGGTATGACTAGCTGCCTTCCCTCTAGTCTTACACTGCGAATTTAGGGACGGCTGGCGCAGATAGCCCTTGTGTAGCTTTGCGCAAAACTTACAAAATAAACAAAAAACAAATACTATAACCTAACGTCTATGAACAAATTAGAATGAGGAGCATAAATACAGTAAAATATAGCAGCCATAAATACGGTAAAATATGGCAGACAGAAGACTAGAATTCGCATGGCAGTAAAAAAGGGTAAATCCGACTAAAATTTATATTTAACCATAAGAGCGGGAAATGTGTATACCATGTAAGTAGTTAATAACTGTAGAAGTAAAACTGAAATATGGATACAACGAACGAGTGTATGAAAGTTAATATATGTAAGAAGGTTAAAATAGTGTGTCGAGTGAAGAATGTTCTTGTAGACTATATTGTCAAGAAAAACGCCTGCAGTCGGAAATCAGATAATTGATATGATAAATCTTTATATACATACTAACTGTAAGTATCTGTACACAGATTATACCAGTGGGCAGAGAAACGAGGAAATGAATACCATAAATGTCAGCAGGTATACAGAAAACTGAAATTGGTATATCAAGATGTATGGTCAGTAGACAGATAACTGGCGTAGTTGCACAAGGAATAAAAAATATGGACGAAATTCAGAACATGAATACAGTAAATCTCGTGGTGAAAACAGAACAGCGGAAGTTAAGTAAAGAGAGATGTCACTCTCTTTGATAACTATTTATACATCCAATCACATTCCTCCTTGTCATTTCCGACACCTGTTGATACATAGGTTTCTCTGGGCAATTCGTTATCATTATGACGGTTCTGAACACTTTAAAATCAATAAAGTACAATGTTGCAAAAGTTTTCCTTTTTTATGATTGAATATTTCATCTATAATGATAAGTTAAGCATCGGAAGGCTAGAGAAAAACGTCAAGGTGAGTCCTACACACGACCAAGCTAATGTACCGACACCACTGTACTGACAGGAAATACATTCTTTGTGCGGATCTGATAGCATCAACATGAAACATGTAGCCACATGTTCAAGTCAGTATGTCAATTTTTCCCTTCTAGTTGTAAGTATTAACGGAAAATTCGTGCCGTATCCCACGGATTTATGTTCCTTTAGATTGCTCTTATTGGTTCTTGAAAGTTATCATTGGGCGAGTAATGGCCCACAACAAGAACCGTCATATAGAACACCATCGGTGGTTAAGAAAAATCTGTTAGATCAAAGAGCTCTCTCAACCTAATTTCGTTATCATAGGTCGTGAACATCTCTCTACAAAATAGACAAAAAGTGTTTGGATCAAATTTTGCAGCTTATGTTCTGTTATATTTGTGTGAACAGAAAATGATTATATATGTAAATATATAATAATAGAAACGAAATTGTATGACTAGCAAACTATGATATCTATATCAGAGATAAATAAAAGTAAAAAAATAAATTCTATCAAACAGCTCGGTATTTAGGTGGAAGACATACACCATGAACCAGTATCTGCAAACAGAATGCTGGAAAGGACGTGCAAACGTTCTAAGTTTCCTATATTGATGTAAGTATATTTATGCAAAATATTGTAGTCGATCATTTGTATATTACGGAGAAAGTGTTTACAAAATAACAGTGTATGTATATCAGTATCTGTATACAGAACATTTGAAGGAAGTTTGTGTCTGTAGTAAGAAGGCTGAAGAACGTGTAGCAGGTGTTGTGGGTTACAGACAGAAGCCTGGAATAGTGACACCATGAAGTGGATAATATGAACCAAAGACCGTAATATGTGTAACAAGAAATAGTATCTGTGGACAGAAAACAATCACGTGTGCACCAGGAACAAGTATGTGAAGACAGAAGCCTAGATTAGGAATACCATGAATTGATTAAAGTAATCCGAAGACCAAAATTTGTATAGCTGTGGACAGAAAACTGTAATTAGTATACTAGGAACGAATGTACATAGAATGAAGTATTACGCCAGTCAACATGGTCAATCCATACAAAACTTATATTTTTCTACATTAACTTCAAGAACAGTTAGAGAAAGAGAGATGGTAGTGTATTATGTATAGCAATGAAAAGAACTCGTGTGGAGAACATTAAATTATGCACTCTAGTAGTAAGACTCAGTTGAAGAGATTGCAGTATGTATGCTAGATATGTAGCAGAAGATAATAATGGGAACATAGGAACAAAGGTTCTGTCCAGATAGACAGTAGTACATATTTTGCAAAATGCGATTAACCCTGATTAAGACTTGTCTATTTTTCATAATAATTTCTAGAATATTTAAAACAATGAGAGTATAAATAACAGAAGATTTTAATATGTATATTAATAATAAGAGTTTATACAGAAAAATCTGTGTTAAATATACAGTAAGGAAGATTCTGTTGACCATAAACTATTTGCACCACGCACCAAAAAAGGAAATACAAGCCATAAATGTGAACACCAACACAGAAAAATGAAGCAAGTATCACAAAAGATAGTCTAGGAACAAGAAACTACGTGTAAATCTATTTTATAACGTACTTTTCTATGAGTTCTGTTTCTCGTGAATATCCGTCATTTATTTTTTGATTACGCTAATCTGCTACCAGGTGCCCACAATCTGACCTTTCTAGTTCTTGTCATTTACTGTTTTCTCATTGGTTTGTTAAGTATTAATGACAATTACTTTTGTTGATCTTGTGAATTTAACGAGAATAACTGATCAATTGTAATCTGGATTTGCTTGGAAATTTATTGTGTCAGTTAAAACAATTTGTTATGTTAAATGTGTCTTCTCAGATTATTTTCAAATTAGATAAGTATTGACTTGGTCTGTCAAGAATTATTAATATTTGTGTAATTTCTGTGTGTTTTCGTAAAACGGTTATAGGTTGTGCACAGCCTCAGTTAAATTTAACCGTTTCATTTTCGTGTTTTATAAAAAAAATCACAAATGTGTTTAATGTTTTGTTTCTGCTTAAGTACAGTTGTAAAGTGTATTAATAAAGTCTAAGTTATTTTTATTTTTCGCCAGTTTGAATCATTTCATCTGCTACCAATAGCAAAAGTTAAATCCTCTGAACCTCCCGTTATTGCGGAACTTGCCTCGCTGGTGTTAATTTATCACAAAAGGGATATTTATATCAGGGCCAAACGCTTCTGGAAAGGAAGTCGGAAAATGGGTGTCATAAAGCTTAGTTTGTAAGGGACAACTGTAGTATAAAAATATATGAGACAAAAATCTACTTGCTGAAAATTGTTTTCTATCTATAACTCTGTAGACAAACAATGAGAGTATGTTAAATAATTATAATATCGTTCGTTCAGCAAGTGGTTAAAGTCATGAAATGTTTGTTCGTCTATACGTATTTAACAATTCTAATCTGGAGCTAAAGATTACGTAAGTACCTATTATGACTCGTACACACAATATATGTAACGTGTTCTTGAATACAAATAACACTTGAATTTGTGTATTTGTACGTTTTTCTCAAAAACAAGGGGGTAGATAACTTTATTTATTCAATATTAACTTCCCTTGGATCGGAAAAATTAAACTAAACCCCAAATTAAACCTCTCACAAACGGCTGGAAGCTTAAAATGCTTTATTAACTACACATCTCAAGATTTTTCTTATTCCTGCCAAGTTTCGTAGTAGAAATACAATAAGCAAAGTTCAAAACTAAACTGAGTTCTTGTTGTTTTTTTACCCACACACCCAAACTTAGATCCTCACTTGTTAACGGATAAAGCTTGATTTCAACGGACGTTGCTCTTAGCAGGTATTACCTTCACTCGCTCAAGAATGGGAAATGAGCTGAAAGTAAATTTATTATATCAAAATCTGATGGGTAAATAGCATGTTTTCATTCTTTGTTAATCCGTCTTTCTCACTTGATTGTGAAAACACCAATATAAAGTATACATGTATAATTTTAAATTTAACTGAGTTTACAATTAAATACAGATTAAATCAATGTTTCTTGAGAACACTTTTTGTTTCTCAATGGGTTTTATTTCCTATTCGACTGCCGACATCTTATATCGCTTGTGAAGGAAACCTCAATTACGAAAAATGTTTTTTTTTCAAAACTTCTTGAAATTACGAATGTTCATATTATATTAAGCAACATATGATGTGAAAAACTAAGCAATATTTAATATGTTGATCAGATAATTTAATTGTAATTTTATATAGTTAAAAAGCTTTTATCCTCTTATCTAAGATAAAACAAAACTGTACAATATAATATATATATAAATACTTGTATCTTGTACCTTTCAATTCAAATTTTAATAAGTTAAACGTACAATTATTACCTATAAACTATCCTACATATTTGAACTGACATTTAATGATATTCTAATTAAAATTATTTCTTCCAAAGAACAATGTATCACTTTCTTTTTATTATTTTAATACATTTGGATAAAGCCAATTAATTTAACTTTCTTTAGAACTTCATTTTTTTTTGTGTGTGTCTCCACGAACTATAACTTGACCTAATCGGCTAATAAACTGGATAATAGTATTTTACGTCGCAAGGACGCAGAACTGTATGGCAGGTGTTACATATTTCGTTCTACAACTAACTACAAGTAAATGGTCAAACTGACAACAACGTTGACCTTTGCATTAATAACGTGAGGACCATCTTATACACCACTCAGTTAAACTATGTTAAAATATTGACAGATTGCAAGTTTAAGCACAGGTGAGTACCGACATTTAAAAAAAAAATTCATGTAGTCCAGTGTCTTATGTCACTTTGTTAGGCCTAATTTAGTCTTCTTACACCTTTGTCTGTGGTATTAGTTTCAGTATGTAATTCTGATAATCGTATTAAATTTTGTTGTCTTAAGTGAATTTTGAATTATTGAGTAATTAGAAATATAAATTTATGCCTAAAATATGTTTTAATATACAAAAATATAGAAAGAGAGATTTGTGGAATATTTTAAAATAACGTTCAGTTATTTAGTTGTTACAAGGTCAACAATAAACTTATAATTATTTAACATGATAAAAGGAGAGATAGAGTAATGTTGCAAGAATAGTTTAGGTTATTTGTAATCAAACAAATACTTTGTCTGCAATTTTTAAAATATCCAACCTTACAACCTTACCACACGCATATATCACAAGCAAAAATGTAAACTAAAGATATTAAACAGACATACTGTGTATCCGTACGATCCAAAATAACAACAAGAACCCTAAACACATCTTCAGTTGATGAACTGTTTCCGAGATTGACTCCAGGTTATCTTAGTACTATTGAAATATCGAAGGAAAAGAATATTTCGATTTTGTAATTTTTAGGGTTTAATGTAACACATAATCAATTTATAAAATATTTAACTGCAAGGAAAACTGTAACCAAACTTACCAAAACAAAACACTCCTGTTTAAGCTTTCCCAAAGACACTAAAACGTGAGCAAATAGAGAATATAAAACCCCTAGTGGTACTAAAATAACACTTCACGTGTCACTAAATGAGAATAGCAATAATTTATACGCATTGATATATTCTAAATAAATTCACAATACTTTATTATCATTTCCTAAAATAATTTTTAGAAAAAAATATCTGAAAAATATAAAGAGATATAAATAAAGTTTAGTTACGAAATGGGGAGAGGATTTCGGCACAGTTGACCATTGTGCCTAAGCAATATTTGTTTAGTAACTACCAAATATCACTATGGTAGTTACTAAATAAAGTAACATGTGTTTTTTTCATTTGAGAAGGGTTATTATCACCAGCTGTTCCTGATACAGCAGTGTAAAAGAAGATGGAACACAGATGGTTATCACCACCCGCTGTCAATAATTGGGCTACTCTTTTACCAGCGAATAGTGGGATTGACCGTCACATTATAACGTCCCCACGATTAAAAGGGGCGAGCATATTTGATGTGACAGGGATTTGAACCCAAGACCCTCAGATTACATGTGCAGTGCTATGCCGGGCCTCTACGAATTAAGATGTTGTTAAGTGTTTTATTTTAGGTCACACTTCTTCACCAGAAATTTAGTTGAAAATCCATTCGAAATAACGCGAAATATCTGATCCATTGAGCACCCGATGAGCAAAAGCTGCCATAAATAAAGAACTGTATTTGTAGAAGATAGTAGCAGTACATTCTTCAGAGTCCTAGAAGTTAATTTCATTAAACCGAACTTGTTCACTTGAGTGGATTTCGGTCTTATTCCACACCAGCGTAAACACCACCTTGTCTTACAGTAAACAATGAGGAATGCCTTGTTCATGCTAACAGAACGCTGTAGTACGCCCTTGCAACTTATTATACCTGACTACAAACCAGAGTACGGAAGAGAGTCCGTGGGAAGCTTTGTAGTAACTTTCGCCGTTTACTTTGTTTTCTATTTTGCACCAATTAACAAAATCAGAAAATGTTGGCATAATGTGATTCGATAGAGAAGAGAATATGAGATCTAATTGTTCAGAACTCAATGGAAATTATGATATAAAGCATAAAAATTAACACCGAATGTTTGGCTGTGGATTATTTTATGTAGGTCATGACTCTGTGTATTTATTTATTAAGTTTAAAAAAATGTTCAGCTATAAACTAGTTTTTAATCACACGAAGAGGAAAAAATGCGAAGATTGTTTGTTTTAAAATAGCGCATTTCGTAGCGAACTGTACAAAGTTAAAGAAGTTTAATAAATCATTTATTTGCTTTGAGCCCAGCATGGCAAGGTGATTACAGCACTCGACTCGTAATCCGAGGGTCGCGAGTTCGAATCCCCGTCACACTAAACATGCTCGTCCTTTCAGCCATGGGGGTGTTATAATGTACGATAAATCCCATTAGTCGTTGGTAAAAGAGTAGCCCAAGAGTTTGCGGTGGGTGGTAATTACTAGCTGCCTTCCCTCTATTCTTACACTACTAACTTAGGGACGGCTGGCGCAGATAGCCCACGTGTAGCTTGCGCGAAATTCAAAACAAACCA
This sequence comes from Carcinoscorpius rotundicauda, assembly GCA_011833715.1. NCBI lineage: Eukaryota > Metazoa > Arthropoda > Merostomata > Xiphosura > Limulidae > Carcinoscorpius > Carcinoscorpius rotundicauda. The sequence continues at coordinate 46,726,484 of CM022395.1, read as the reverse complement.
AATTATTTGCCTTGAAACTTTATATATAGAACAGCTGTTGCATATAGGGTATCATCATTTTATGTGGCCTCATATAATGGTTATCAACCAGTCTACTTTGTGCGAATTATTATAAAGTATATGCTAAAACTGCAATTAGGGTTACTTACATAAAAGGTGCAAATCATTAATATGTAAAATTTAATAAGTTCCAAACTAACCCTTTTTAAATACAGTTTTATCTGGAAAACACTGATCCATCGCGTGTATTACTTGTTTCGAACAAATCTAGGAACTGTTAGGCTTATTTCAGCGTGATCAAGATCGATGTCGCGTGGAACACACGTGCAAGCGGGCGAGCGGAGCGATCTTACGTATCGCCACTCGAACAACGACTGTGCGTCATGAAGACGAAAGACTTTCTTCTAGCGCTGGTGAACTACAATACAGATATAATTACAAGACCTATATACGTACTTTATCTTAAGTTTTAAATAGAGTTCATTGTTCTTACTATTATCAGCAGCAATAGACTCACCTACAAGAACTACTTACACTCTGGTTTAGATTATGATAGCTGGGTAAGTAGTTCAATGATCTAATTTTCAGCTAGCTTACATATACATGTGTATATTAAGTATAAGAGCTTTCCACCTGTGTCCTCTTTTTCATAGGCCGATATATGTTTTATGAATTTTTACGTTACAGTCTACTCTGGAACACCACACGCTTCTGTGATGAGAGTAAAGATAAAACATTAAACAAAATGATAAAAATAGGCTGCTTTAACTTCATTTATTTGCAGAAGATTGAGAAAAGAGTTTATATTTCTTCATAGCAATCTAAATGTTCCTATGAGTGGTTTATTGCTTAATAAGGCATTTTGCTACTTCAAAAACTCGCGAAATTGTAGGTGTAAATTACGAATTAAATAAAGGAACAATTGGAAACCATAATCAATATAATTATCAGGTGGAATTATCGAAAAGTTATTTATTTTATTGTATATATTTAGCAAATAATAATTCTTTAAAACATTTCTGCTTAATTATGACCCCCTTCAGTGGCTGAACGATACTTTTGTAAACGTACAACGCTAAAAATGGAGTTTTCGTACCTGTGATAGGCACAGCGAAAGTGGTCCATTTGCTAAGCAACAAACAAACAAACATATTTATCAACGCTTCAATTCTACATTATAACATAGTTGGCTTTTGCTTGTAAAATAACCAATATCTTGTTACTATTGGCCACGATTTCGCTATTATCCCCCGTATGATCTTTGATTAACCTAGTCACGTGACGATGTGTTGAATCCCATTGGTTGGTACGTAATACTATGGTACTTTCTTATATTTCACTATCTAGAAACTCCTAGGTGTTCTAAAAAGTAATCACTAGTAGGTATTAGACAAACATTATAGAAAACTAATATTGCTCTGATTACTATATCTTCTTTCTGAAAAATTCGAAAGAACAGTTGAAAATGTTTTGAGGTTATTGTACTGCAAGAACAAAATACGGATTTTGTTACATCATTTGACACTACCTAAATACGATAAGCTCTGTATATAAAAATATTTTTGTTTCATAAGTCTATACTATAAAGATTAAATTACTTCATGACGTGTAACCACAATCAATTGACCACAAAAGAACTAGAACAGCTGCCATATGTGTTGTTTCCAGTCGGATTTTACTATCCAGAGACCCTACTCTTCAAAATTATTCACTTTGTTTATATAATTACTGTAGCTATCTACTGATACAACAGTTTTTAAACTCTGTTCTGTTGTTTAAAAGCACTAAAACCGTTTGTATGTTTGTCTTGTAATAACATTTATTGAACAAGGAAACCTTTTGTTGTATTTGTCTCGTAGCAACATTTATTGAGTACAGAAACCGTACATGGATTATTAATAAAAAAAACACAGAAATATAACTTGTTGCATCCTACCAACTTTTAAATAATCAGTAATTACAAATTTAAAAACTCTCCATTATCATTAAATGAACGAACGAATGATTAACCACTTATTCACAAACTCTGGATGTCAGAAAGTTTTCCGTAACTGAAGTCACCATTAACACGGAAATGTTGCAACTATAGTGTGTAAGATTATATTTTATATTTGACCACCAATAGCTTCAACAAAAATCGAAATTCCTAATGTTCGAGAAAGAATCGCCTCCAGTACAAACTCAAACTACAAGAGGTGAGAGAACTGTCATCTCTATCATTTGCGGTGGTTATTTTAAAATATTTTTATGAACTTTATTTTACGCTTCTTCAATTCACATTTCGTTTTGCAATCTATTTTCTTTATAAGAGCTCTTCAGATGCAATCATGTAATTCAGATATACTAGTGACATGGAGTGATTCTTTACCATTTCCATGTCAGCATCAAGTTCCCTGTGACGGTACTGTTGAACATATGGTAATATAATGAAGAACATGTACACTTTATACAAGGATCCCTGGATGGACCTTGTATGACGTCACATTTCAAGCTCTTCTTAGGTCATCCAACGAGTACTATGTTGTAGACCTGAACGACGTTTTCTCCATAAAAACACAACAAAACAATAAGTGCTACAAAACGTTCTTAGGGAACTTTCTTTCATTATGACAGTACTTTAATAAATATTACATTAAATAACTCACATAAACCAAAGCTACTTCAACTAGCTTTACACTTATCGGATTAAATCTAAATGTAAGACTACAAGACATCAAAATTGTTCAACCAGTATATTATTGGACAATATCAAAGTAATTTCAAGTCGTAATGCTTTTATCAACAGACACTACCCAAATCTGAGCCACATGGGCCAAAAAATACTTGCTCATACGGTTTTAATATAATCAACAATCATGACTTATGTATTTCAAAATAATATATATATAAACTGCACTTGTTCCACGGCATATTAGCGAAAAATGTATGGACTTAAAACGCAAAGGTGGGGTACGATTCCCTACGATGGGCAGAGCACAGACAGCTTATTCTATAGTTTTGCATTAAAAAAATAGCACTGTATTCTAACTAACAGAAGGTGGTCAGTATAATGGCACCTGATCAAAGCAATGCATTGTCTTATGGAATAAACTGTGTAACAGTAAGAAAGCGCAAGTTTCTCTCTGTCCGCTGTAAACTTTTATTTGAATATATTATTATAAATAACACATTTCCTTTAATAGGTATTATCCTTCACATTTTTTACTCGGAACTCTCTGCGGAGTTCCCGATGTTGAGTTTTGGCAGGCAGAATAAATAAGTAATGGTGCTCAGTGTTACGAAAGGCTGAGAACAATTAATATAACGAAAGCACATAACTACTAGAATTTCAATATTTTAATCACTTGTAGAGCTAAGAACACAGAAAATTCGTCGCAGGCTCATGAAATTAATTACAATGTACTAACATCTAAAGACCAGTCCTCATGCTGTAGTCACACTTGTGTGACAATCTTATAATGACTCTACTTAATATTATTAATTCATTTATATTAAATGTTTTATGGTGAATACTGAGCGATTATGAAATATTAAATTTCGTACTCGTGATGGGCAGAGCACAGATAGCCCACTGTGTAGCTTTTTGCTTAATTACAAGCAAGTAAGCACACTATAGAAAATACCCATATTCAAAATCATTAGCTTCTTAAAGACTGTTTGCCATAAGTAAGCCAAAGTTTACCAGAGGCACATTAAGAGCCCTAAGTCTTGTTCAGCTTGATGTTAACCAGATTAACAATAATCTGCACAATACGATTGTTCACAATGTGACAAAAGGGAAAGCAGAAAAAGGTGGCTATCTTAACTTTCCTTAAAATGCTGTTGAAAGAACTTACAAAGATTCGTGTTATTGTTTGCAAGTTTATTTACGTAAATTGGACATATTTTCTTTTAAGAACACACATTTCCTTCGTATTAACACAATATATCCTTGACCGGACTATTTACCACTTTAAACGTGAAAGTAACTGTAAAATAATTTTGAAGTTTAGTGTTCGGAATTTGTTTTTAAATTCACTTGGTTACAATTTCTTTTTGTGTCTATTAACTAGTTTTTGAACATGAAGAACAGTTCTTGATACTTCTAAATAAATAAATAAAAACAGTAACATATCTTGTCAGTTCTATTCATGCGTTGGATATTTTGGAAAGTAAATGTTCATAACCTATTTAAATTTATTAACAAGAAAGCACTTCAGAGGTTGGAGAAAGTAACGCCTTCAAATCTCTTCTGTAGAAGTATATTTATATGAGTTTTAAATCTTGTAAGACTTGATCATTTATTAAATTTAATCATACCCCTACGACCTAAACATGACTGAACAGATATAACGAAACGGCACTGTAGGGAATCATAGAAAGTAGAATTTGGCACGTAATGTCGGAAATGTTGAAGTACGAGCACTTAGATTACTCAGTAGAATATTATTTCTTCTTGTCCATTGTAGTGCTTGTGTCTTACCACTGAATTTATTCTATCTAGTGGCAAGTAATTAACTTCCTCTCTTTATTTATTTTGGGTCCAAATTGAATATTAAGAGTTAATGTTACTATTTGTCTCAGATGAATCTGTTTGTGTAAATGTACTGTAAATAATAGTTGTTTTATTTCATCTTATTTTTATTTAAGTTTTAAAAACAGTCTTAGAATTGCAGAGATATTTACAGATAAAAATAATAATTAATTGATTGATTTTTATATTTCATACTTATTTTATATTAGTTATTCACTAACGACCTTAATGAAACAGAGATAAACAAACCAAAAGTAACAAAACCTAAATGAAGTAGAGATATACACAAAAAGAATATGACATGAGAATATTCGACGTATCTATGAAATCAAACCATAATCTAAATAGTTTATGTATTATGTGTTTAAAGGAAATACGTGAAATGTTTCTCAGCTACAAGTTTATTTCGCAACACCATGAAATGATTCAAAATAAAAGCACCAACTCATTCAGGGAAACTATACATAAATCTTAATAGTTTTAATAACTGATCATTCTTTTTTAACTTGAAATAATTATCTATAATGCATAGGCTATTCTAAAGATAAGTCATATTCTTAAACTAACAAACACAGAGAATAACAACTTTTTATTCGCTGCCTAACACCAAAGCTACAAATAAGTCGTCCAATTAGCCTTCTGCTAAAATGAAATGTGTCTGTCGTTCCAATCATCAACAACCTGTTAGACACAATAACAAACTCTATTTAATGTGTTTAACATGCGAAGCCAACCATGTTATTCTCCTTTATTTCAAATTTCTCTGGTATTAGTTTTGTATATTCTAACTTGAAAGAACCTTAAAATATAACACAAACTTATGAAATATTTTGGTTTAGCCAGAAATAAAATAAGAATCATCGTTTGTTTGTTTCATTGCCCAATTTCACGCAAAACTACACCGTTCCTAATTTTGAAGCAACATATTAAAGGGAAGACAACTAACTGTTCAACACCGCCATCGCCAACTCTTGAGCTACAAATTAATAAAAAATAGTGGAATTAATTGTAACATTATAACATCTCACGGCTGAAAGGGCGAGCATCTTGATGAAAAGATTCAAACCCTCGAGTTGCAGATTGGAATGCCATAACCTAGAAGCCTACAAATAATAGAAACGCAGAGTTAGTACAATTGCCTTCTACATACGATATTTTACCAGTTAGATACGAAAGCTATATTAAATTGATCCTATTTTAAGTAATACAGACTAGTAATTCTACATCAACACGTTTCTTTGTTTGTCATTAAACACGAAACTGCAAAATAAGTTATCTGCGCTCTGATTGTTAGAGTTACAAGTTCTCAGATCGATCGCTGAGCCACTGGTAAAGATTGGTTATTCCATATCTTAATTACCCTGGACTCACAGGAACCAGACTAAAATACTATTTATTTAATATTAATAAAGCTAATAAAGTGATGAAAAACACCAATTTATTTTCATTCAATTATGTATTTTGGCATAACAGTAATAAATTATATTTAGTCCCGAGAAAACCAGTAAAATTCATTGAAGTATCTAAAATGTTGTAACATAAAAAAGATAACATAAAATATGATATTAGGGACAATGAAATACATAATGTCATAATCGCAATTTTTATCCTCTGTCAGACCACAACGTATTTTAAACATCTCTGCTTTTTTAAAATAAAAACAGAAAAGTTTTACATGTTAACCCTGTTTCGTTTCAAACGTTATATAAAATCGAATTTGCATTGAAATTGTTAAACATTTTGTGTCGTATTTGTGTTGAAGGTTTATGGTTTCCTAAACCAAAAAGACATGATACAGTGAGGAAAACAGCACATCTGCAAAAACGCTTTCTTTGAAAAATATATAAGTAATAAAAAAACCTTTCCATCAAAAGAAACGAAAAACTGTTTAAAGAATATTCCAAACGCATGTTTTTTTGTGAAAAACAACACATTCTTAGAAATGGTTGTCTAATATTAAACATATTTTAAAATACAGATGATATGACGATAAAGTCATAGCCCGGCATGGCCAAGCGGGTTCGAATCCCGGTCACATCAAACATGCTCGTCATTTCAGCCTTAGGGGCGTTAAATCTAACGTTCAATCCCACTATTCGTTGGTAAAAGAGTAGCTCAAGAGTTGGTGGTTGGTGGTGATGACTAGCGGCCTTCCCTCTAGCCTTACACTGCTAAATTAGGGACGGCCAGAGTAGATAGCCCTCGAGTAGATTTGCGAGAAATTCAAAAAAGATAAAGTCGTAATTGTTACAAATGTTGTTATGGTGCTACATTGGACGACAAAAACTATGTCTCGCTTTTAACACTCTTTTCAAAAACCTATTAGAAAAGTAATGCAACTAATTGGATTAATCCATTAACCCAATTACATGCTAAGTAAATATATTTGGCAAATTGTGTAAATTAAATTAATATATTAACGTATAAATATTTGATATAAAAACTTTAAGCTAAACAACCTACCTTTGTAATACATTGTCGATATAAATGCGTGGGGCTGATGGATCACAAATACCTTCTAAAATTGCACGTTCAATTTACTTGCAAATACGAGTAACATAAGTGTTACAAAGCAGTAAAGCAATATTAGTCTATCAAAGTTAATTAAAATAAGCGACAAAAGCTATCAAAAAATTGCTATTCGAGCTACGCCCACCCAAAAAACTAGCACTGTAAAATTTTTTTAAGCCAAATTAAAAATTACATCTCATAGAAAAGCTACAAGAAAATTAAGGGATTAAGTGTCTTGTTTTAATACATACAGTAGGAAATCACAGCACTATGTTTACTAGTTTCACTTAAAACTGGTAGAAAAGTAAAATGCTGTTTCTTTTTTCACTCGAAACTGGTAGAAAAGTAAAATATTATGTTTTTTTGTTTGAAACATGTAAAAGAGTAAAACTTTATTTTTTTTCACTCGAAACTGGTAGAAAAGTAAAATATGTTTTTTTTGTTTGAAACTTGTAAAAAAGTAAAATGCTATGTTTCTCTTTTCACTCGAAACTGATAGAAAAGTAAAATATTATGTTTTTTGTTTGAAACTTGTAAAAAGTAAAATGCTATGTTTCTCTTTTCACTCGAAACTGGTAAAGAAGTAAAATATTATGTTTCTTTTCGTTTGAAACTTGTAAAAAAGTAAAATGTTATGTTTCTTTTTAATTCAAAATTTGTAAAAAGTAAAATGTTATGTTTCTTTTTAACTCAAAATTTGTAAAAAGTAAAATGTTATGTTTCTTTTTCACTCGAAATTTGTAAAAGAGTAAAATGTTATGTTTCTTTTTCACTCGAAACTGATCGAAAAGAAATGTATTGTGTTTCTTATTTTAATACAATCCTGTTTTTCTTAATTCAAATCAAAAGTTTTGATAAAACTCCTACTCTGATTATTTGGTTGCAGAAAATCAAACTGCTATAGATTTCCTGTTCTATCAAGAAGTTTTCGTCCTTTCTACCTTCCATTTCTTATAAACCTGTTCATTATACCCCCATTTTTAGAGAACCCTTTGTTATGTTCTTTCGTTTAAAACCAGTGTCTTCGTTTTTATAAGGAAAGATGTAAATAATTTACAGTGCTACCAGAAGAGAACGCCACCACACAGTTACATTAACTAAATTAATATATACATAAATTTAAATACACATATGTATGTTGTATACATAGCCAAGCATATAACCAGAACTAGCATAAGTAAAGTTCATTAAAACATTTTAAAAATTATTTATGGAATAAAGAAATATTTTGTGAAGTCAAATTTGTATCAGTTAAACCATTTCATTCTTGAAATATAGCTTTTCATGTACACGGAATTTTTAACAAAAACATCGATAAGTTTGGGGGCCACGAAAATATTTTAAATTAAAAGGGATCCTCGGGTTTCTAAAGTTTGAAAACTGCTGACTTAGATCATAGAATAACATCTTTTGCGTCACAGTGAACGCTTTATTTTGTCTTGTCTTTTCTAAGGTGCAATAGGTGTTGCAGCAACATCGATAAGGCATGTAAAGTTTACGCTCAATGATTTAGACTGAATGTTTTCACAGCATTATTGGCATGCAAATTCAATGTCAACTAGTAATCTGGTTTCGAATATGTTAGAACTGAGGCTTTAAATAACACTCAGAAATTAGCCTAAAATGTAAATAATAGCGTGCAAGTATAAAATCTGTCAGATGATGAATGTTCTCAATTGTCTCATAATTGGCTAAATTTCATACTCCATCACTCCTCAATACGTGCCCAATGAATTAAAGATGTGTGCAACTTCATTGAACTTTTAGGTTTGAATTTCAGACCAGCTTATATAAGTCTCTTGAGATATCAACAGTAGACTGTTTAGAACTGATTCTCATTTCTTACTAAAATAAACGAATGTCTTTGATATATATACCAAACAGTTTTCCTACTTGAGTTTCGAACAGCTCATCAAAAGCAGAAAGCATAATAAACAGCTAAACCGACATTGGTTTAGAATCTTTTAACCAATCCCAAGTCCTGAAGGAGCAGTTCATTAACTCATGTTATGTAGCTCAACCTGCCACAATCCAAAAGCGCGTGTGTTTTCTTATAGCAAGGCTACAACAGGCTATCTCCTGAGTCCACCGAGGGGAATTGAGCCCCTTAGTTTAGCGTTGTAAATTCGTAGACTTACCTCTGTACCAGCAGCGGACAATCCAGAGACAAGATACAATAGTTTAAACACTGGTTTCTTTTAGTATGTTCATATATATCACTATTTTTGGTTTTTAGGAACACAAAAGACGTTAACGTAAGTGATTACAATCCTCTCCTTAAAGCTATCGTGGTTTTTGGGTATCTATTTCATTCTTAATTGAACTAATTAAATAAATAACGAGGTTTTAAATATTTAACATTTTTCTTTGCTGCATTAGAAATATCTTTCAATGCCGGTCATCTGACTCCACAGCCCCCCAGTGGCTCAGCAGTATGTATGCAGACTTAGAACGCTAAGAACCGGGTTTCGATACCCTTGGTGAGCAGAGCACAGATATTCCATTGTGTAGCTTTATGCTTAATTCAAAACAACAACAACAACTGACTCTGCAACAATGTCGCCATTTGGTACAACAACAATTGAGTATTTTATTTCTGGATACTATATAACATTTTCTAATGTCTGTAATGAAAGCCTATAGAAGTTTACAAAAAGTGTGATGGTCCTTCTCATGTTACCAGTGATCTTCGTGTCACATTGTTTTTATTAATAATGTTTTTCTCTAAATAACTACCTAAAACACTAACAAACCATATTGCCTAAGGTATCATGTTTTCAGAACCACTCTACCTAAAACGTTGACGAACCTTGTTGTCCATGTTTCCCTCATGTCGTATACAGAACCACTCTACCTAAAACGTTGACGAACCGTGTTGTTCATGTTTCCCTCATGTTGTATACAGAACCGCTCTGCCTAAAACGTTGACGAACCTTGTTGCCCATGTTTCCCTCATGTTGTATACAGAACCGCTCTACCTAAAACGTTGACGAACCGTGTTGTTCATGTTTTCCTCATGTTTAGATAAGCAACTTCTTGGTTAACAAATGATTATCAATGTTATTTATAGCGTTTCTATAATACTGGTGAGCCTGTATGACCAGTAGTTGAAAATACGTTGTGTTCAACTTCGCTACTTTTCATACTTTAAAAGTTTTATTAAAAACATACTCACTTTTCAGATTTGTATGAAGTAATCTTCACTAACTTTAGTGACATAAGCAACATGAATGACGAATCTATTCTTTACTAGACGTCACAAAGTAGTTACCAAGACAGCTAGTTTTCTTCTGCTAAACTTAATATCACAGTTAATGTTTTCAACATACAAAAATTGACGAGTTGCTTTCAAGGCTAATAACAGGGTACTTGCATTACGTGTAGAAACTTACAGAAACTAATATTTGGATACTTCACCCCACTGAATGTGCGTATTGATTGACATTTCAAGGAACGTAGCTCTACAACGGAATTTAGTATAATATTCTGAATTAATACCCTTGGATCCTTTATCTCCATGTGCTGTATTTAAATATTTAGATTTTTTCTTTAGATATAGGCTTCAAATAAAACTAAAAGTATTTTTATTGTTATGTTTCAGAGCTTCCAAAATTCATCGCGTAACTGTAAACGTGTTACTTTAGAATATTTAGGAGGCTGGTATTCAATATTTTGTTTTTTGTAAACCATTATCAGTGACCCTTAGCTTTAGCGCGTGTTTTCTAAATCACAGAAATGACGATTTTTTATTGAACTCTAAATGGAATCTGTTAAGAAAAATAAAAAAATGCAAAGAAAAAGTTAGGTAGTCATTGCTAATAAATTAGGACTTTAGCTGTTCCACAGACGAAATGCACAATTATGGATAATATCACGCGTGCATTTCAGTAATTATTTTACCTGTATGAAGTTTATTCTGTCGATGCAAGATTAAAGTGATATTCTGTATCAACTGCCAACAAACAATTCAATTATTTACTACTTTGTTTTCAATAGTCCATTAACATCAATTTTGGTTATCAGTTTTAACAACAACAACAAAAATACGAAAATTTAAACCTATAAAAATTCGTAGTTACATCACATGACGATGGTGTTGTTTCTAGATATAATTTGTCTTTCACATTGACAGCACAGAACATCAACAACAGCTGCATGGGTCTGACGTCAGTAGCCACACCCGACAGGAATTCTCACACGTTGCTGACATGGGATAAAATGGAGGTGGGCACCAATGGCAAATGAAGGAAGTCGTTCATTACAGCCATCAAGCGGTTAAGTGCCAGATGCTCTCCACCGATTTGAAGCTTTCTCTTCACCATCTAACACATTGTTTTCCTACAGTGTTTTACTTTAAATAAGGCTTCTATAGTGAAACAACATGTTTTATAAGATCAATTCTACTGTTCATTAAAGTAAACCACAATCGACAGTATGCACAAAATGCAAGACCTAACGCACAAGAATAATTGGTTAATGAACAGAAACACTAAGTTTTAGGATATGACTTTTTCTAACACATCAAAGTGTTCTGTAATCCCTGAAGTTAATTAGTACGAGATGTTTCAAATATGTGGAGTAGCAATTAAACCCTATAATAGATACAATTAAAAACTTCTTAACAACACAGAAAGGTGTTGTATAAATTTATTAAAATAAATGATTATCAAAAATATATTTGACATAACACAACAATTAAGCAAGGCACTTTAATTGTATCATTGTTACAACGATATTTATCAACATTGTCTGTGAAGATTAACTGCATTTTCCTATAAAAATTGTAAATATACCAGAGAAACGTAAGTAATATCTGTTCATTATTCCTATGCTTTAACTGTCAAATTGTATTGTAAAATGTTTAGTTGCAGAATTAAAGGATATTTTTTTCTGAGTAAGGCTATTACTTGCATTGGTTACCCCAGTTAGATAAGGTAACGTATATTTGCATCTACTGTCTCTGGTTTAATTTATTTTTATTTCATGGAACTTTTTCACGACTATCTTAAACCAACTTATTCTATGACTTTGTGACTTTGTAATAAACCATAACTTTGTTATTTTTGTTACATAATAACAACAAAAATCTCCCTTAAATTTGAATATGAATATTTTATTCTAATATCACTATATCAGTTGATATTCACATATCAATACATGAAGAACAATGGGAAAAAATATTTTTTTTCTTATTTTTCATTCTATCACAAACACACTAATCATTCTCTTTCTTACATTACGCGTATGGTTTCATTCTTCCTTACCCCACATAAAAGAAATCAGTTATCCCAACCAGCAGTTACTAAAGTTAATTATAAGTGACAATGCAGCTGAGTGCCGCTAACAAGGAACCAGCTTATCTATAAAACTACAGGAAAAGGGGTGGATATCATTTAGACACGTACAATAAGGCAAGAGTAACCTATGCCAAGTAAATCTATAATACAATATACGGTTCACAGGATGCTTCAGAGAGAAGAACATTAACTAGGCCTTTTTAGTTTCTCTTGCAAAATAATCTCTTATTACATTCATTACTTCGTCTTCACAAGGAAATGTCAAAATTTTGTTAGTTTTAATCATGCTGGTTCGGCGTTCGGTAAGTTAATACAGCATATTTGAATGGTAAAATAGTTCAGAAAGGAAAGGTTGTGTAAAAACAATAAATAATAAGGTGACGTGAAGGTAGTTTTGTCTTCTGTTGTTTGTAATGTCTTATGTTTTGGATTCATAAAAGCCTCACATTTTGTTAATGTCGTGAAAAAAAGGAAATTATATGCACTTGTGTCGTCCGTTCTTTATGTATGCGTTTGTTTTAAAATCTTATCTGAACTTCCAAGTTAATTATAAAAGTCGATGGATATTCTGCTTCACTATAAACATGAAACATTCAAGTATAGCGTTATCTGTGTTTCAATATATAGTTGTATTTGTAAGTATAAAGAAAAACTAATTACTATATTTAACCGGAGTTATTAAGTTCTAACGAAAAAATGCATTAAGAATGGAGTTTTATAAAGACGCACATGTACATATAGTTGTATGTACGTCTACGTAAATGTTTAGCCTGCTTTTGTGTGTGTATGTGTGTACACACCCACTGTAAGTATTCTGCTATAACAAAAGAGGTTTGTGGGTGTGTAAAATTTAGCTTCATGTAAAATTCGTAGAGTCATCCCTCGTGGTTCTCTATTATGTAATACATAGCATGTTAAAAGCTATTAAACAAAAAAAAACCAATTCTATGAACGGTAGTCTCGAGTAAGGACAACTCCATTGGACCAGTTAAGTGTAATGAGATGAAAGTTATCAGGTGGATTGTTACATGTCTCAAGGTGGTTCTGAGGCAGGATTCGTATTTACACCCACCATTATATTTTTCCATAGCGAAAAGTGGCTTAGATAAAGTTTATGTTTGAAGCATCTTAAGTACAGTTTGCCATTAGTTAACTAGCAGCAGGATAAAGAATGCTAAATTTCTATTCCAAATGTTCAAGGTCTTGCTGTCCAAGTTAACAAATATGTATGTAGACATATATGTATGCAGATTGGTTTCACCCTTGTATTTGGTTATATATTTTTTGTAAACTGAGAGTATTGGCTAGTAATCTCGTAAAAACGTTATTGCAAGATACTGATTCCTGTTTAGTATGTAGATTCGTTTCCTTTCGAGTAAAATATGTGCACCAAAACCTCCTTTACTAAACTCTAAAATGATTAAATGTTTGGAGTTATTTTATGTAATGCATAGCTCTTCTGTATAAATCCCAGGTTCATTATTTCTTACATGAATCAGTTTATCTTTTAATATTCTGTAAAACAAACTGAATCAACTAGAAAATCATAAAACGAGAAGGAAGCTATTTTTCCAAGAATAAAACAATAACATAAAATTGGTATTTTAATATGACCATCTGAGCGTCACGGGTTCGAATCACCAAACATACTCGCTGTTGGGGCGTTATAATTTTACGGTCAATCCAACTATTCGTTGTTAAAAGAGTAACCTAAGAGTTGGAGGTGGGTGGTGATGACTAACTGTCTTCCCTTTAGTCTTACACTGCTAAATTAAGAACGGCTAGTGCAGATAGCCCTCAAGTAGCTTTGCGCGAAATTCAAAAACAAACCATACTATATGACGTAATCAGTATTAAACTACCTGATTTATGTATCATGTTCCTTTCAAGAAAACTAATGGTCATCTTATGGAATAATTATTCTAATTAATTATTCGTAGATTTGTGCCACACTATGATCCGGTGGTTTTCATAATGCAACTTGGTCAGAGCTGTATTCAAGAAAAACGGCATTACAACCATCGGTAAGGGTCACGCTCGTATCATATCATGCTAAAATTTTCATCAACCAAGGTTTACATTGCTTTACTGTAATGCAAATTAGTCTAAAAGATGTATTCAATCTAAGGTTACATCTGAAGTATCTGAGAAGTTAGAAGATCGTCTTCATCCTGTTAAAATGTTTTGCTCTCTAATTATTACATTTTGATTCTTGTTTAATAATACCAAAGAAAATGGTAATAAAAACATTTTACCTTTCCTTTAGTGAAAGAAGCAGCCCCAAGTGATTGTGTTGAAGAAAATATTTGTCATTAAACCACGTGTATAACTGATTGAAACAGTTGAGTAAATCTATCTATAAAAGTAGTAATATATTACGGTAATTCAAATAAAAAACACGTGTACATGACGCTAAGTAAAATGAATAAAAAGAAAGAAGGAAATATGTACACATATGTTAATTCATATCGATAGAATACAATAAACTTTCTAGTTTAAACATTCAATTTTAGAACAATTAAGAAAGTTCATGTTTCATAAATATATAAAGTTTATCATGCATTTAATGAAAGAAAAGATTGCAAGAAAGTGTAACTCGTTCGATGACAGTCGGTAAGCGTGTGCACAAAATGCAATGTAAACACACGCGATAAATTCCTAGACATGGTTAGTTTTGGAATTTTTTTAGAAGGTCCGTAAGACAGAATTTGTAAAACTTATTAAGATGTTTAGAGAGGATAGTTGAAGCTGAGGGACATTTTCTAAGATTTGTACTTCGATGCGCTGCCTTTCCTGACGGTTGTAATTCAGTACAACGCTACACAATGCTGCTCAACCCACCACGTGTATCGAAACACGGTTTCTACCTTTGTAAAACCGCAGACACATCACTGTGTCACTGTAGGATTTTCGTATTAGTTTTATTAGAGACTGTGTTTATCTTATGTTAAGCATAGGATTGAAAAGTGATATCGAAACCCTATTTTAAACGTTAAAATCTACAAACTTATCACTGAGTTGCAATGGGCAAAGGAATGTTTGTTTCTTTTACCGTAAAACTACTTAATAAGCTACCTACTGTCTTCACTCTGTCCACCAGGAAAAATAACCCTGAATTTTATACCCTCGCTTGTACCCCTACCTCGCTGTGGGGCAAATACACTATACGTGTATGTTTGTATTATTTTGAAATATATAAAGTATATTTTTTATAATATTGTAACCACAGGGGCAGTCTGCTACTGCTGTAGGTGAACTCAGGTTTTGCCAGTATTTTGCACTTGATGAAAACACTACGACTTCATATTACTCAATGATATATTTGTTGAACAATTTTGTTTGTTTGTGGGCTTATTGGATGTAATACTTTAAAGGTAAAACAAGTTGAAATACTTCATTATTTGGTCTTCATTAGGGCGAGTGAGAGAAAAAAAAATACGTTTACTTTTCTACAATTAAGTATTAAAAAGTAAAACACAATAAACAGGACCATTTAATATGTTGCTTCAGTCCCACCAAGGTATTGTAAAAACAGGAAAGAAAAAAACGTTTGTATATGTTCGGCCTACTTGGACGTATACAAATGGATTAGAGGTAAGTATACAGACTTACAACGCAAAAAAATTCGGTGTTCGATTCCCTGCGGTGGGCACAGCAGGTAAATCAATATCGCTCTGGTTTGAAACATCCCAAGCCTACTTAGAAAACACATTTATTCAACTACCAAGAATAAAAGCTGTGCCCGCAAAACTTGCTAAGCTAAAATTCTTTTCAATTTTTCTTCTGTCGACAATATTTCAAGACTTTCACTCCAGAACACAAAAAATAAAAAATAAAGAGATTAAAAATGTATTCTTTTCTTTCTGTGGTTATATTTCTACATTTCACTAATCATTTAGAAGAAAGCGAACCTTTCGAAACAGTAAACAGCATGAAGAAAGAGTCTTACTACTCGAGTGTGGTTTAATGGAGGTACAGTCCACTCTTATTGTGGGCTAGAAAGTCTGTTCTTCTAGGTCATTTTAAAGAAAGTAAACGTGAGTCCGTTGGCTAAGAGCCACTTATTAAGCTAGGCTAGGTACTTTCAAATGTCCTGCAGCGGCGGGATCTCAGTACGGGCCAATGCCGGGTAAACACCATCGATCACCGTTGCATGGACGGCGTTCTTGTAGTCGTCAACTTGACGAAACTCCAGCAGTACTGAAAAGAAGTAAAACAGCTGTAGCTTACTGATAAGAGGTTAGAACAAACAGTAAAACGGTAAGAATCAATGTATATAGGTCCAGAGCTCGCTAGTTTTGCCGGTCGTAGCCGGAAACGTCAAGAGTTTTCATTTCCTGGCAGTAGTGTACAATAGAACCACTGAACCGAACTAGTTTTATACGTAATTTTCTCAGATGGATTATAATTACACACTGCGACGTTATTATGTAGTAATTGTTCATTTAACAACTGAACCGACTCTCGGTATAAAATTGTGTATGGTATCCGGCAAACTATGACGACTAGTCACATTTCGCATCCTGAATGAAAAATATTTATATCTGTACTTATAATTTCCAATAAGCGTTAGCTTGTTAAGATCTATAGAAACCTGGCTTGTAGTCAATGTATGCTTTTAGCAAAATATGCAAACATAAACACTTTCTAAGTTAGTTTAAAGCTATATATTTAGTTGTCGCTATATCTCGATATAACTAGAGTAGTAATGCTCGATTGAGCTAACATCTGATTTCCTTGTTCTTTGGTAGATCAGCGATAGGTTTACGGATTTAACATCCGACATCCGATTTCTCGCGGTGAACACAGCAAATAGTCCAATATGACTTTGCTCTGAAAGAAACAAAAAGTAATTTCCTTCCAACTAGTGGGCTTAAACGAACTTAAACTGCTTGGGACACATTCATAAAAGTGCGTTACCATGCAACAGAAACTTTTGTTTTGCAGCTGTTCTTTGTTTCAACTGTTACTTGAACCTAACTCACTTTTTTCTTTCTGATAAATAACAATGATCAAACAGAAGGCTCTGTCTGATCACTGAAAGTCACTTTGATCCATTAATTATCAGAAAACTTTCAAGAGTTCTTCAACAGAGGATTCTCTGTTATTTTCATTCATCTACTATCGTGAAAAATTCCAGAGTCCTTCAACAGAAAACTCAGTCATTTTGATCCAACTGTTGTTGTGAAGCTTTATAGTCTCCCTCGAGAATGGATTCAAAGTAATTTTGGTCTGACTGTTATAGGGAACTTTGTAGAGTCCCTAGAGAATGGATTCAAATCAGTTTCATCTAATTGTTGTCGGAGAGCTTCCTAGAGTCTCTCAACAGCGGTAGTTGCACTTATTTTTCTTAAAGCGAAACTACACTGATGATTTATGACGTGATTGAACAAGTACTTATTCTATTTCCCAATTTTTATGAAGATAAACATACTGTTTTGACGAAGTATAAGTTAAAGTGTTATCAAAGTAATAAAATTACACGAACCTGACTAAAGCTTTCCTGATATTAATACCATCATTCCTCTAATTTTAATAAAGGTTTTGTATGCTATTGGTTTAAGTTTCATAATTGTGCCATAAGATAGAGAACGTGAGTCTTATGGATAGATAGGTTTCAAAGAGGACATAGACAAAGCACGTCATAAAATGTTTCAACAATAAACTAATTCAAGATGAAACCACAACAACTTAGAAAAGTTTTCCGTTGTTTAACAAATAAAATCATCTGTTTGTTCTCAATGTCTGATTTGAGCGTGATTTACGATTCACTCACATGTTTGATTCTTGACCTAACTCAGGCTCAGCTTTTGGTGCAATTATATTGATTCTTAACCTTACTTAGGGTCAGCTTTCGGTACATCCATATATTTGATTCTTAACCTAACTTAGGCTCTGACTTTGGTACAATTGTATGTTTCCTCCTTAGCCTATATGAGCTCGGCTTTTGATATAATTATATGTTGATTCTCAGAGGTTAACTTGGGCTCGGATGAGGGTTGAATCGCCTTATTAAATTTCAAACCATAGTTTGGGTTCGGGTTATGGGTCTTTCTTTACAAAATACAGAAAGTTGAATTATACGTTATACTAAAATTGTTTTGAATATGCAAATCAAACTGGAGCCGCTATGAAGTCGCGCTAGAGCGGCTTCTCTTAGTATCACGTTTATTGTGATTCAATCGAAAATTGATCGTTTCAGAAAAGGATATGTAACAGACACTTATGACACTAAATAGTCATATACTAAGAAAATAAAAATGTGTTCAGATCGAGAACTTAGGATTTCCAAGACAGGAAAAATATCTGTTGTACTTAATGGCATTGGGAAACAAACAAATATGGATTAGTTTGGGAAACAGAACTATTCAGAAAGAAACCCGCAACATGCAGCGGTAAGTAAAGCGTGATATAATGTAACAGATGAAAATCCACGAACACAAATGTCAGTAACATGAACCCTCCACGCTCCCTAGGCAACTATCAGTACGCAGCATAATCAAGGAGAATCTTCCTCTGGAAAAGCTACACAAGTCATGTGTACTGAACATATCAGTCGAACTGCTGTATCCATATACCTCAAGCAACTAGAAAATGAAAAAAGTGTCTTAAATATTTCACACGAAGGCATACCAGTCAATTCGACAGATGCAGCACCTATTGATTTCTGTGCCATCCGACTGTTGAAACAAGCGTCGTATTCTTATACTAGATTCCTTATGGCAAGCCTGCGGGAAGTAGTGGTGTGCTTTTGACAGCCTTTAGAAAGAGTATTTTCTAACGGAAACTACGCTTCGGGGATAACGTTCAGATGCACGACCGTCAGATAGAGTATGGCCAGATTTTTGTTAAACTAATTTTCATACAATGTAAATAAATTATATAACTTTATGTTATTGCACAGATTAGCGTTTAAAACGACTTCGAAGCTGACGGAGAACGCGTGTTAATTCTATATTTATTTTTTTCATTACAACATTCACAAAAAGTAAACGATAAGACAAAGATATTTTTAATCTATAAATTAACAGAAATAACAACATTTTCCCAACATGATGTTTAGTCTTGTTGCTGTACAGATGTTTAGATTACTAGCGAGCTATCAAAAAAAGGAAACTAAAATATATACTATAATAAAATATATACTATAACAAAGAATTATCCTCAGCCAACACAAACAAATAACGCTGTATGTTTAAATAAACAGCTTATAGTACACTACAAGTTCCTAGAAGTATGCACCTGATTAAGGGGGTGAATCTGTTGTTCTCAGATGGCTATTTAAAAATACTTATCATCTTTAGTAAGTGCAAATAAAATAATAAGTTTCAAAGTCATAAGAATATATCCGCTTTAAATGTGTATTGTCACAAAATACACAGAGAAAAATCTGAGGCGAATTGGGGAAATCTAGACGCATCTTCATAATATGTACTATATACATTCTTACTAGAAATACGTACTTGAATGTTAAACAAAACCTGAGCAAAATGATATGATAATTAGATACCTATGTGTTAGTATATGTGGTCTAATTTTAAAATCAGTATATTATCATAATATTATATTTGCATATATATATTTCTTTTCTAATATTATTGTTTGAATGATTATTTATTACTAGATGTACATCTCAATGATACGGTATTTTCTAACTATATTAGAGACAAAAAGCGATCGTTAAGGTTAGAGATATTTGAAAGGAATATGCAACAGAATAACAAACTAAACCTATGTTATATAACATTTGTATTATCAGAGCAACAAAAGAAGTGTCGTCAAAAATCCAATGTCTGAAATAGTCTGTCCATGGAGTGATGTATTTTTGTTTTTGGGTTTTTTTGTGCTCCATCTTTAGCCGTTGTCCAACTTTGTTCTCTTGTTTTGTCCATTATTAGGTTTCTTTTGGTTTCTTATAAAAATACAAAACTACCATACACGTAAATCTAAGCATGCTCTAACAGGAACATATAAATCAAGTTATATAATAGCAATGTTAGAACGGCTATACACCTCATTTTAATTAAAATACAAAAATTACTGTAAACAAATTAGCATTTATAATGGTAAGAAAGATTCATCTATACATACGTTTATACACACCCAGTTTTGCTGAAACAAATAACAAGCTGCTTCAATGTTCAGAAATCGGAAATTTCACTTTTCTAATATAAACTGTACAGATTTCTAATATGATTTGAATGTATTGCTGTCACAGCGGGTATCAAAACCTGATTTTTAGCGTTATAAACCCTGAAATTTTCTGCCGAATCATCATGTGGGGGAGGGGGCGTTTATTATACCCTACACCTTAACACTCACACACACACATATACATAGACATACATAATTAACTCACATACCGTATTTGCCAGTGTATTAGACGATATTTTTTCTCTTGAAACAATGCCTGATTTTACCCATCATTTTATACACAAATTCAAAAATAGAATACAAGGAACAACACTTCGGTTAATACCATATTGAAATAATAGCGCGTTGTTCCTTTTACTTCTGTTTACTTTTTGTTGCTGTTTTTTGAGTAAGTTTGTTCACATTGTGCTAACTACTGTGTTACAATAACATGTATGTCACAGTGTCATTTGTTACGATTCTTCACAACTATAAGTTATTTGTCTCACATGCTAGTTTCAAGTAATTAAGACATTTTTTATTTCAAAGGTATTGATCTCATCCGTAATACTATATTGCAAAATCAGTTTCTGTAACGTGTACTAATTTTGAAAACGTGTTTTTAAGGTACATCTCAATATTTTAAAATTTAGTATTTTTGTAATAGAAAAGGAGATCAACTGTGATGAAAACATAGAAAGTTGTTTGTAACTTAAGCCACATTGAACTATCCGCAGCATTTAAAGACCATAAAAAACACACTTGAGGTTGTATTGATTATCCCAGAACGCAGGTTAACACAGTTTAAAAATAAATTGTAAGAATTTCTTTATAAAAGGAACATTCCACACTCGCTTAACAGTATAGGTAGTCCTATACTCGATACCTTCAAGAAATACACTTAATTTCCTCAAACATTTCCAGAAACATCTTATATGCGGGCAAATACTGTACTCGTTTCCACATATACATATATTCACAGTTTAATAAAAGCTTAAGATGCAACGTATAGTATTAACTCTCTGTTGGAAAAAATAAAATATATTACACAGAAACTTATAAAATACTATATTACAGGATCTTACATAACCTGATATCTGTTTCTTGAACTTAACTTCTCATATTCACGAAATTATGTGGCTCATGAATTTGAATTTTGTCCAATTTACAACGTGAAGAAATCGCATTAGAACCTTATTGATAACCGTCTTTCCTTTATTACTGTCATCCTAGAACGTACGACTCACAATACAGCTCTTGGTTAATAGGAACAGGTCTAGAAGAATGTTAATATTCTCGGGCTTAATTGAATAAATAAATTATTTTACGCTTAACTGTAATGTTA
Source organism: Carcinoscorpius rotundicauda (assembly GCA_011833715.1). Taxonomy (NCBI): domain Eukaryota; kingdom Metazoa; phylum Arthropoda; class Merostomata; order Xiphosura; family Limulidae; genus Carcinoscorpius; species Carcinoscorpius rotundicauda. The sequence continues at coordinate 46,704,685 of CM022395.1, read as the reverse complement.
TCTTTCTAATAGCCCGCTTATTAGATTCTTTAATGTCCAATATTCTACTGAAACGCTGAAATGTAGTGCATGTCTTTTAATTATTACAATTCATTTCAAATAGTTTATTTCCTATTAAAAAAACCTACTTTGCAGAGATGATCAAGTAATCATTATGACTTTGGAAAAAAAAAAACTAAGAAAATAAATTATTTCCAGAGTTTTGCTCTAACACAAGTGAGATACTTATGTGTTTTAGAACTTAAAGAACTTTCATAAACGATGAAAAATAACAATTTTTAACAACGGTTATTTTCGGTACAATTTCAAGTAAATATCTATGTAGTCGTTAACGTTTTCAATTTTAATACTAAATTCACAAACTACATTAATAAGATGAGTAAACAATAAAAAAGAATGAAGAGAGAATAAAAGAGATAGGAAATCATTTTACTTTAGTTGTACAGGGCAAACAAGAACCACTCTTCTGTTTAATTGACAGAGCTTAGTGGTTAAGCGGTTGACACACAATATGTTGGTCGTGAATTCTAATCCTATCGCCTAACATATTAGCTATATTATCTGTAGTGGCGTTATAACATGACAGTCAATTCCAATATTCGTTAGTGAAGAGTATCCCAAGAATTGGCGATAAGTAGTATTGGTTAGCTCTCTTCCCTCTAGTCTATTATATCTAAATTTGGGATATTTAGAGCAGATAGCTCTTGAATAGTTTTCCACGAAGCTTCACAAACAAACGATCAAACATACTTAACTTACTGAATAATTTAAATTTTGGTTACAGTTAGAAAGGCACATAATATACACCCAGTAATTTGTATAGGTTTTTAACTTTAGTATGTATAGATAATACTAATTTATAGAGGCTTTTCACTTTAGTGTATATAAAGACCACTAATTTGTAAAGGATTTTGACTTTAGTGCATACAGAAATTAGTAATTTGTAAAAGCTTTGGAGTTTGGTGTATATAGAGATCAGTAATTTGTAGAGACTTTAGTGTATATAGAAACCAGTAATTTGTAGACGCTTTTGACTTTAGTGTTTACAGAGGGAGCAAAAAGAGACTACACTACCAGTTTGTAGGCCTTAAAACTTTATCTTGAAAAACATAAGCAGAAATCAGATACTTGTCTTATAATTTGTGTATATCTTCAAATTTAGCGAGAGAGAGAGAGAGAGAGAAGTGAAACATAAGAAGTACCTAATGATCTGCAAAGTCAAAACTGGGCTATTGTTGTAGGGAAAAACATAGATCATATACATGTCTAACAACTTGTGAAGCATTTAGATCCTTATGACGGAACTCAAAAACAGACCAGTCACATTTCTAACAGTTTGTAAAGATTTTAAACTCTTGTGGTGGAACTCAAAGATAGATCGTGGAGTGCAACGAGAAACTAAATAAATGTTCAACAATTCATGATTAATTTAGTACTTTATGAGGAAGAACAGACAGAAAATAAGAAATATATGTAACAATTGTAAAGAATTAAGACCCTTGTCATAAGAAACCGATAGGAACCAGAGCCACGTTTAATAATCTGTGAATAATTTATATCTTGTCGTTAACAATAAACCATATATATGTTTAACAATTTAGATCATTGTCCTGAAGAATAAAGAGAGACCAGGCAACCAAAATTATGAAACGTATTGTAACTTGTTGTTGAAAATCAAAGAGAAAACTGTGAATATATCTAACAGTCTGTTAAGAACATAGTGTCTTGCGTGGCGAACAAGAGTATACAAGACAAACGACAAAAAATTGTAAATAGCTTAGACCTTTGTCGTAGAGAACAAAGAGACATCACACATGTCTAACAGTTTATGAAAACGTAGTACCTTGTCGCGGAGAACAAATAAATACCACATATGTCTAATAGCTTGTGAGAATTTAATGCTCTTGTCAATGAGAACAAAAACTTAATCAAACACGTGTCAAACAAACTATAAAGCATTTAGATTCTTGATATGGAAAGCAAAAAGCAAAATATCAAGTAATTTGTGGAAACGTTAATACCTTTCCATTAGAGAATAAAAAGAAACGAATCATGTGTCAAACAATTTGTGTATAATTTAAATCTTTTTGCGGGGAGTAAAAAGCGATTATACACGTGCCTTAAAAATTTGCGAAGGCTTTAGAGATTTTCAGTAGAGGACAACCAGAAACAATTCACGTGTCTAATATTCATGTAGAAAGCGGTGTATACTTTAGATATTACTTACAGGAAACAAATGAGAGGTGCTAGACTCACACCTAATAATTTTTTTTAACTTTTTATCTTAGTTGTAGGAATCACAAGGAATCAAATATACAAAGATTGAGTTTATTATGTTAAAACGACGCTCGAGCTTCACAATGTTGTTACTGATCCTGTTGCCACGTCCAGTCACATTCTATCTGATGACTTTATCTCTTCACAATAGCTATGCAGCGTTGTTTTTACTCCAGAAAAAAAAACTACGTCACAAAGCTGTTAGGTCCAAAAATAGAACCTTCTTCCAACAGAATTCTTATAAGCTATCAAATACACGAGGATTTTTCAGAATTCGTTTATTTAATCCGATCGCATAGAAATCAATGCGCACTACGTTCGACAACCTGGCCAATATGCGTTCGAGTAAAATCGCATGAATGTCCGTCTAATTCACTTTCTCAAGTTCCTTCTTGATTATCTTGCTTACTGTTGCCTATGGCACGTAGATAGCTTTTACCATTGATCTATTTGTTTGTGGATTTTCACCTGTAACAAAACGTCAAATTTTTCTTACTACGTCTGGAGTGCGACGTTCTCGGTGGTCCTGGGTAGGTACCCAAAGCTGATCCATATTCCTCTGTTTTCCAATGCCATTTAATGCAATATGTATCTCGGTCTTAAAAATTTCAAATTTCTCACTTGAACACATTTTTATTATACGATTCTGTGAATATTTTGCGTTGGAAAATGCTGTAATATCTCTTTCTTAGAAGCGATCAATTTTGCTGCATTATAACGCTAACTGCGAAAGCCAAACATTGTCAAAATATAATTCTCCTACATTCTGTTCCACAGCGAATTCATATTAGCTGAAGCTGTCACGTGACTTGCTTTGTTAATTTGCATATTCAAAATCGTTTTCATATAACGTACTCAACTGTCATGCATATAGAATAAACTCGGTCATCCTTTAAAAATAATAAATAAATATTTGAACAAGAGGAAAACTATTCAAATAATCTATAACTACTTAGACTCAACACCAACTTTTCTTATGGCTTCTACTCTAATATAAATATTTCATTTATTTAATTCAAAAAAATAATAAGCAGGTAATTTAAATAAATCCAAAAGTATGAAATTGAACAGTATTTCTCGAATACTGTAAATAGTAAACAAAAAATACATAGTGCTAAAACTGGATGATATATCTAATAATGTAGTAACCACTTCATCAACGATGTCAAAAGAAATTATATAATACAGCTTACACTGTTGTTGGCGGTTAACGTTTTAAGAGTCTTGTAAGATTTAGATGGTTCTTAAACATACTTCTTTCAAACTGACCCCAAATATCGTAGATAAGCAGCGATTTAAGGAGGAAATGAACTAAAAACTGTTTTATCTTATCAGGCATGTTAAATGTACGAGTAATTAAAGTTATAATGGGTGTAACAGATCCTCTGGCATAACTGTGGTGAAACTGTTCTGGTTATGAATATTTCGTTGAAATGTTCTGTACAATGATATCATATGTCTTAACGAAAAACCCTTAAAATTATCATGTTCTATAAAACAACATCAAACTACGGTGATAAAACACATAAAAATAATGTTATTTATAAAATATCAAATATCAGTGGCAAATCACTTAAAAATATCGTTTTGTAAAAGAATATCAAATTTCAGTGAAAAAGCATCATGTTATATATCAAACCTCAGTAAAAAATACCCGTAACAAATACCATCTCAGAATTTATATTACTGGCCTAATTTAATTTGTTGTTTGTTTGTTTTGAAATTTCGCACAAAGCTACTCGAGAGCTAACTGTGCTAGCCGTCCCTAATTTAGCAGTATAAGACTAGAGGGAAGGCAGCTAGTCATCACCACCCACCGCCAACTCTTGGACTACTCTTTTACCAACGAATAGTGGGATTGACCGTCAAATTATAATGCCCCCATGGCTGAAAGGGTGAGCATGTCTGGAGCGATTGGGATGCGAACCCGCGACCCTCAGATTACGAGTCGCAGGCCTTAACACGCTTAGCCATACCGGGCCAATTTAATTTCTAATTGTTTAATTAACATTTGCGATTAATTTATTACTATTTTGCTACAAAAGGTCTTCAGTCTTCTTTATTACAAGCCCAGCATCGCCGAGTGGTTAAGGCACTCGATTCATAATCTGAGGGTCGTGGGTTCGAATCCCCGTCACACTAAACGTGCTCGCCCTTTCAACCGTGGCGGCGTTATAACATGACGGTCAATCTCACTATTCGTTGATGAAAGAATAACCCAAGAATTGGCGGTGGATGGTTACAACTAGCTGCCTTCCCTTTAATCTAACACTGCAAAATTAGGGATGGGTAGCGCGAATTTCAAACCAAATTTTTTTTCACAATAGCTTACACTTTATTTAAATTAAAATCTGATTGCATCAGTCGAAACCCCTCAGTAAAAAAAAAGAAAAGAAAACCTTAAATCTGTCGTCACAAGGTCTAATAATTAAAACACTTGACCAAGTTTATTGTAAATTACTTACAGTGATCAAGTGTGAGAGAATAAATTCTAACAGAATTACAATTGTAAATGTTTATTGCAAATTATACCGCTAAATATATGTGTATATACCTGTGTGTGTGTGTTTTCAGGCTTCGGTGAGTAAAATCAATTTATTATATAAATGTCGTTATATGACTGTTCTACCACTGATTAAAAGATGCAGTTTAGCTTTACTACGTCTGTTCTTAATGACACCATTTAGGCATAATTATTAATTTAGGGTATTATATGATTTCTTAGAAGAGGTTTTCGAATTGATGTCAGTACTGCTTCTTCTAGTCAAGTAGATATTTTATTTATTTTTGGAAAAGTATTAGAGAAATGTGTTTATTAGGGATGTAAAGTGGAAATGTTATTTTCTTCAAATTTGAACAAAATATAATTCCACCCGAATTTTTTTCTTCCTCAAAAAATAATATTTTATATATACTGAAAATGTTGCGGTTTATTTCTTAGTATCGTGCGGATTATTAACATATTTTAATATACGAATATATTGATAGTATATAGTTTGATGGTTATTGTATTGGTCCTAACTGATTGTGTGATTTAACTGTATCACTTCATGATACTTAGCGAAGTTACCTGTGTTTTTAAAGTGTTTACATCATAATCGGTATTTCTTGACGGCTCTTGTTAAGTCACAGAACATCTTACACGAAAATGTAATTAACAGCTATGTATGTAGTGGTATTTACTTTAGATACGAGAGTACAAGATACATTGATTTAATTTCACTTAATATTTCTTGACGTACTAAAACTCGTGATGTGCATCAGTAATCTTTGTGCGTTTCTCTTTCACACAATTTACGTCAAACTTTAGTGAAATGTCAAAATACACTTAGTTGCCATAGAAACTCAAACAAAAGGTGTTAGAGAAAGTACCAGCTTCTTCTGTCACTTTCATATCCTTACGCCCGACTTATCACACTTAAGAAAGGAATAATTAGAACCAGGTTATCTTACCACATGGATATTTCATTGTGTTAGCAAGTATCCTGGAATGTAAAGTGCTCTGATGTTCTAATTCACTTTCCTTCGTAAGACATAGTAATAAGCTGAATGATACCTGGATCATCTACGCAAGCGCATCATCAGCTAGTTTCACGAACGTGTTCTAGTGTATCAATGTGTTACGTGTTTTGCAACCGAATTCAATTTATAGAACTAAAAACCTTGTCCAGTCATTACCTCTCGAAGATCTCCGCATTAAAGTGAGTTAGTGTAGCAACATCTCAGAGAAATGTTGTAGAATTGGTCTGTTTATATGTTCGCTGCACCTAGAGCGATTCAGATGTGATGAATGATATTACATAATAGCTGTTCAGGATTATGTTAACCGAAAACATTTCAGACGAAAATATACTTGAAGCTGTTACAGACTGGTTCTAAGAAACACAAAAAATAAAGCATAATAATACCATCAATTTTCACAGCAATACATCTGTATTAGCCGTATACATACATAGAATATTAGGGTTCAAAACAGTCAGGTTCTGTAATCATAATTAAAGGACATAAGTTTTATATGTGTTAGTAAATAAGGGTCCTTGTGTCGACATGCTTGTTAATTTGACTAGTAAGGACCGTGTCATAGTGTGTCCTATTTCCTGTTTGTTCGTTTAATCAAACGGCCACGGAAGGTTAGAAGAACTCTCAGCTTATTCCACCAAAACAGCTCTACTGGTGCCACAAGTGTTAGTAAGTAAAGATTAAAACAGTGAGGTATTTAATGTGCTGTTAAACCAAACTGGTAAATTACGGACCCACAATAACAGGATGTACAATGAAAACTGTATGCGTGTGTGAAATAAGTGAATCTCTAACAATGAACGAGACTGGATACGAAATGTTTTTCTCTTCTTAAAAGAAAGAGCACATTTATTACCTAACTTAAATACCACTTCTCTAGTGGTTAAATATCAAATCACTCTCTCGGTCCGAGAGCTGTTACAACGACAAATGGATTATACCAGTGAACTAAATTTGCATACTCTTATATTCCATTCTGTGATAACTTCTCGACATGTCACGTCAGCAGGCAAATCTGGTTAACAAAAAAAGGGAAAAAAGCAAAGCTTTGGGATAGGCGTATTGATAGACAGTGCTTGCGCTTGCGTCTTTGAATAAGAGAAATATCCCTAAGGGCAAGATTATTAAATGCAAAGTTAGAAAAATTTTGTTTGTCTAGAACTTTACAAAAACCTGTAATAAGATTAAAGGGGAAAATTTATGAATTAAGATATACTCGTATGATAAGTTATAGATTTGTTTTACTTTTAACTCCAACTCATAAAATACGTACTCGAAATTCCTACAAATATTAGCTGCATATCTGATCGGCATTGTCATCTTCATACGAATAAAAGATCATCAGCAGACTAGCCTTATTTTACAAACTGTGCACAAGAAATAGAGTATAATTCATATATCATAAATATAAATAAGAAAACAGATCACACTATAGTGTTTCCCCGCTGGAACAGCTGCAAGTCTTCGGATTAACGATGGTAAAATCAGAGGTTCGATTCCCCTCGATAGACACAATAAATAACACGATCTGACCTTGCTATAACAAAACACAGACTATAGTGCGACTAATACACATGTTAAAACAAATTAAAATCAGTTTATTAACAAGGTTTTCGCACCGAACGGTGCTTGTTGCAAAACTCCAATTACGAAAGTGTGTAAGAAGACTAAAACGGTCACAGAACTACGATAACAAAGCTCCAAATAAGTTAAGATCGTAAATCAAAGCTAAGAAGAGCTTTCTAATCAATAAACTTTCATTCTCTGGAAATCTAATATCACAAAAACCATGTAACTTATAGTTTCACGTTTAGTTAACTGTTTCATCTTTGAAGCTGTTTCCGTATTCTAACATTCAACTAAGAGATAATTATAGTTTAGAAGAACACTTTTCCAAATACCGACTTGGTAATGAATTTACTTCCTTTATCTTTACTCGTAGTCAGTCTACTGATTATAATTATGCCCTTTTCCCCATGATGCACTTTGCATTGCAACAAGCTTCCCCTAAAAGTGGTGAATCTTTTACAACACATTTTGATAAAATTTCCCCACATCCCAATCTAGTATTTCAACACTGTGTTTAAACAAACCGAAGGTCCAAAAGTCTGTCAGAGTTGCCTTGAAAGATGGATGAGGTCGCCAGGAGATATACCCTGCTTCATTAGAATAGCTTTTTGGTTCACAAGGATCTTTGTCTTCTTTATGGTACTCATAGCTTCCCCTTTTGCGGATAAGTTTGTTGTTCAGGAGAGAGTTTGGCGTGTTTCTGTCCTGAACAGCTGGGAGATTATTATTTTTTTTACGTTCATGAATAATATCAAAAAACTAGCATCTCTGAAACACTGTGTTTGCTGGCTCTACACCGTATACTGCAATATCCTTCATAGAAAATAACTCTGAAATAATCCCCGGATATAAGCATGTTCGTGACGGCATTACATTTTCAAATGGACTGGAATAAGCAATAACTCAAATGAAGCCATGATCCACAATTGTGTAAACATGCCACTTTCTGTGCATGTGCAAATCATTCTTACAAAGCGTGAGATTAACCCGCTCTAGCCTGTATTTACATACGCATCTATTTCACTCATGTATAATAGCTTATACTAATCTCACCTTCATGTTTGTTTGTTTTCAATTTCGCACAAAGCTACTCGAGGGTTATCTAATTTTGCAGTGTAAGACTAGAGGGAAGGCAGCTATTCATCACCACCCACCGCCAACTCTTGAGCTACTCTTTTACCAACGAATAGTGCGATTGACCGTCACATTATAACGCCCCCACGGCTGAAAGAGCGAGCATGTTTGGCGCGACGGGGATGCGAACCCGCGACCCTCAGATTACGACACGCACGCCTTAACGCGCTTGGCCATGCCGGGCCTCTTACCTTCTTATTGTTTACAACTAGCTTTTATACATTTTTGTAGTCCTGGTTTTTCTACGCTCGATATTGTGATACCCTAAACCTTTACAAGTCTGATATAAAAAAATAACTTGTCTTATATCTTCTGATTATATTGTTCTATTACATGCATACACTCTAACAAAAAGTTTAAAGGCCAATTTTGATACAACTGCATGCATTTTTGTAAAGGTATTTTTATTAGTATACATATCTATAAAAACAAATTTAAAATTGCTAATATATTTATCAACTACGATATTTTCAAATCGCTGGTGTTTCTGATATTTGGCAAAAATATACGTGACGTGCTTTTCGAACATTTTTTTTTTATGAACAGCCATCTTATCCAAAGCTGCAAGTATCTACTACAAACCAAATTAATATTGTCTTACTCCTAGTGATGTTTCAAAATGTGCTACACACATAATGTTACGACCCGGGATAGTCAGGTAGTGAAGGCGCTCGACTCGTAATCCGAGGGTCGCGGGTCCGAATCCGCCTCACACCAAACATGCTCGCCCTTTCAGCTGTGAGGGCGTTATAATGTGATGGTCAATCCCACTATTCGTTGGTAAAAGAGTAGCCCACGAGTTGATTGTGACTAATGATAACTAGCTGCCTTCCCTCTGGCCTTACCCAGTCAAATTAAAGACGGCTAGCGCAGATAGCACTGCGGGAAATTAAAAACAAAAACACAGTTCTGTTAATCAAACAATTGCAGACTTGTTTAACAATAATGCTTTATTTCATTACTAGAAAATTTTTAGTCCCATTACATTCGAATCTGGACAAAAGTGTCGCTGTGTGAAGAACCTATCGACCAAAAATATTTTAATATATGTATTAAATGCAGCCACAAGTTTCAAGATTTATTGATTAAACCAAGTTAAATCGTTTTTAAACCATTAGCAAAGCCATATTTTACCCAGCAGTGTGTTTTTTGTTGTTGTTTTTTTTTTACATTTCGAATTAACAATTGCAGTTGAAAAACATTTTATGTAACACATAGAGTAAATTCCAAGGCCTGTGGGCTCGAGCATTGCTATACGTAATTTATATTTCTGACAGCTATTTTTCACTACCTGCTACATACACCACTACTTGTAGCCAAATAGTCGTGCTGAGCATCACATTTATAACACTTCACAGCTTGAAAATCTGATATGCTAACCGCTAAAGCAAGACCAGTCTAATTTTTACATAGTGGTATTGCAGAATTCATTTTGTAAGATTCGTCTTCAAATCATCAAATAACTCGAATATAGTTGTCTTAATTACCTCACAAAGACAGCACGAAAATGTAAAAATTCGTAATTCAAGAAAGCATGTAAAATAGATAAGTCAAAAGCTATTTCTATTGAAAAGCAAAATGAACAGATTCAATGATAATACATACAGTACTGTCCAAATTGTTAGAGCAAAGTCAAAAATTATATTTCAGATTATTTTTAAAAATAACAGAAGGTAATTCACAGGTAAAACATCAACATTTTATTAATATTCATATTTAGTGCAACAGAAACTTAGTTAAAGCGCTTCAGTTCAGCAAAGTTAATATTTTATGCCAACTATCTGTTCACTGACAATTCTTGGTCCATGTCATGACAACAAAACTTAATAGATAGCGTTAAACATTGTTTTTATAAAAATGTATTTGTAAATTGCTGTTTAATAGGTTTCTTCTAGCAAATACTGGTTCCACATTCTAGTTTCTTTCCGTATAGTTAAAATACTACAGTACTATGACAGTTATTGAGACTAAATTTGATCAGTATGTTCATTCAAACAGAATCCTTATGACATGCCCTTGGTACAAACATATTGGAATTTTAAATAATAATAAGTATTCTCATCCCTGCTCATGCAACTGTCAACAGAGATCAGTGAACCATTACCATACTGTTAGTATTATATTTATTATTTCAAAAGGGGAATAAACAAGAATTATAAATATCCTGCATATCAGAGTTTTGGTTTGTAGCCTTTTTCAGGAATCTAAACGTAAATAGGAAAGTGTGTATGCAAAGAAGAATGATAGTGCCAAATTCAATTAAATATCTGAGTTTTTAATGGTTTTACTTAATTTATTTGAAGACAAGAGACTGACAGATGGAACAAGGTACATCATCGGAAGAACGTAATAGAAGAGATCCTAATTACAGACTCAGTGAGGAGAAGAATGGCCGAAAGAGAAAGACAACGTGATCAAGGACTCACAAAAAATAAGATAAAGAGAAACAAAACTTGATCGATACTTGAAAAATGTAATCAATGCCAGAATAAAACATGATCTTTTATCTAATGAGTTTAAATAGATTATCGATAGGGAGCGCTGTAAGTATAATCAAACGCCATTAATTTAGCCAGACAAACTATCGAAAATACCTACACGCTAAATGCTGATTAGTAGTTTTTAAAATAAGAACTTTCATAACTTACTAAATGCAAAATGAATATATTTTTTCCAGCACTGTTAACGCTCACTTTCCAACGATTGCACGGAACTAATCGTTGACGACTCAAAAGATATTTCATGTTGTTTGTTTGTTTGTTTTGAATTTCGTGCAAAGCTACATGAGGCATTTCTGCGTTAGTTGTCCCTACTTTTGCAGTGTAAGACTGGAGGGAAGGCAGCTAGTCATCACCACCCACCACCAACTCTTGAGCTACTCTTTTATCAATGAATAGTGGAATTGACCGATCTTGTTATAATGACCTCACGTCTGAAAGGGCAAACATATTTGGTGTGACGGGGATTCGAATCCGCGAACCTCAAATTGCGAGTCGATTGCTATGCCAGGTCCTCATTTCATGCTAACATCCAGTTCTCCCTCTACTAATTTTCTGATCAAAGCTGAGAATACATACGCACACACATATATATATAATCAAAAGTTGCATGCAAGTGTCTAAGTTATGGATTATATTCATGATTACTAGGTATTCTATTTCACGAAAATATAGGTCTAGGGGAAAAAATCAATAAGTTTTCGTCTGTTTCAACAACATTCAGTGTCTTAGAAGCTATCCCATTGTAAACAGAAAGTTTCTGAAACACAAATTGGGATTTCATTTTTAGCCAACTTGTCAGGCATTTTCGATAGCCGATTAAATATTATTTGCTTACAATAGCTAATATTTCTTATTAAGTAATTCCAAAAAAATCATTTAGCGATGCAAGACCTGTACTGAAGATGCTACAGAATACGAATGCTACACATTCAATGATTCTCAGTATGAAATGAAAATGTTAACTAAATGTCAAAAGTGTACCAGAGTTATTACGTCCTGATGAACCTGATGAAATTCCTTTTTGCATAGAAAAACAAAAATCAGACTGTAAGATCTTTAATGGAGACTTTCTTGCCTATCATTATAATGAACAGTGACAAATGGAAATGAACTTCCGAAGAAATGGCTTTAGTAAATAAACTGTACCTTACAATATTTCAATATGTTCCAAATATATGACTAAAAACCTGAAATAGACTGCGGGCCAGCTTCTAGAATAAATAATATCCTGCATTGCTACTGCTTGCTGAAGTCAAAAGTGAACGTTTGATCAAATGTAAAGTATCAACGCCTTAAGTTGCTAACACAGAAAATTTTTAAGTTTTGAAAAACATAAAGACCCTTTCTGAATATTAGTAAAATTCACATTGCTAATGTCAAAACACTCATAATATAAATATACAGATTGGACTTACACAAAACATCGTTCTCTGGACTTTTAGCCTCTTAATACACAGCGCTAAGTTTAAGCTTGAAAGTTAAAGTTCGGATTTTCATTCCTCGTTAAGGACAAAGCGCAAATAGCCCATTATGTATTAAACAAACAAAACAGCGACAACAAAAGTGAACTTTCATTTGGCGCCATACTTTCTGTTTCAAATGTTTATCACTTAAATCTGTCACGCAAATCTTTGGTCCTCACATCTGTTTAATTAGTGATTAAAGTTTCTAAAAAATAAGTTAAAGGGCTCACGCAACAGTTTAGAACCATTAAGTAATTACTGGAGAAGTGATATGAGTTAATCATTACTGTTTGAAGTGAAGCCTACATAATATAGCGGCATGAGTTAATTATTATGATCTTGTAATCCATTTCAGTTCTATTTGAAGTGAAGCCTGCATAATAGAGCTGTAAGAGTTAATTATTATTATTATATTATAATCCATTTCAGTTCTGTTTGAAATGAAGCCTGCATGATATAGCGGTGTGAGCTAATTATTATTATCTTGTAATCCATTTCAGTTCTGTTTGAAGTGACGCCTACATAAAACAGCGGTGTGAGCTAATTATTACTCTTTCTTAATTCATTTCAGTCCCATAAATGAAGAAGATCAAAGAGAATGTTTCTGCCTCCCTCTTGAAAAGCTGGTCATACAGACAAGTTCAACATCCACTTTTGAAAAGTCCCATGGTTGGACAACTGTAAATCTACGGATATACAAATCAAAAATCAGGAGTTCGATTCCATTCGGTAGACACAACAGTGTGGCTTTGCTATAAAGAACACACACACACACCAGTCAAATTTCTTTCTTTTTAACGTGTAAAGAAACGTTTAACTAAGTTTATGTTTAGTTTACAGACACAATATAAATATAAACCAAACTACTGATATTTCATTATAATTAGCAACAAAACTCATTTTTCCTTTTTAACCGTATTTTAAGTGTGCTATTAACTGAATATCAGCATGTGAAAACAACATACAATGAGCATTTTATTAGCCACTTTGTATGACCAGCAATTTTGTTTAAAGACTAATGAATGCAAGATATAAATTGAATATCACCATCATAGCTTTACAAGAAAAACTTCGATATCTCAGTTTGTAAAGTTACATTTTGCAAAACCCTGTTTACAAGTGCCAACTGTAGAAGACTGTTTTTGAGGGTCTGAAAGCTGTAGTGCTACAGTAAAGGCCTGGTATGGCTAGATGGTTAAGGCGCTCAACTCGTAATCCGAGGGTCGCGGGTTCGAAACCCCATCACACCAAACATACTTGCACTTTCAGCCGTGGAGACGTTATAATGTGACGGTCAATCCCATTATCTGTTGGTAAAAAAAGTAGACCAAGAGTTGGTGGTGGGTGATGATGACTAGCTAACTTCCCTCTAGTCTTACACTGCTGAATTAGGGATGACTAGCGCAGATAGTATTTGTGTAGCTTGGAGCGAAATTCAAAAACAAACAAACAAAGCTACAGTGAAAAAAACTGCAGGTTGAAGGAAGGGTTTTGGTAACTGCAATTTAAATTGTTAATGGCTTTGGAATTTTTGCCTGAATAGCATCTTATGCGCAATCGAGCTACATAGCTAGGTAATAAAATATTCAAATTCAGGTATAGTTAGTGTCATACGCTGATCCGGACAAGGAGAATGACCCAAACGCTAATTATTAGATCATGTGCTCAATCCGCCTGCAGTCATATACTACAAAACTGTTAACATTTTCTTTGTTGTGCAATCCACAAAGACTTAAGCCTATAATTGTTAGCCGAATAATTTCAAGTTGATTTTCGAATTTATCACACTGGTTAAGAAAGTTGAGAAGCTATCACACTTTTAAAAATAAGTGGAAAAAAATGTTCTAAAATTCGTTTAAGAGTGTATATTTGAAACACTTGTTAGATATATATATCTTTCTAATATACCTTGTTAAAGTTACAGTAAGAATTCTGGTCATCCTTGAAATATTTCTACATTTAGAAGAATAATATTACATCTGTCAGTTTCGACAATGTGAATAGTAAATAACAGGCGCTGAACACATTCTAAAACCAAGTGTGTATATGTGAGATATCCGATAACGTTTAAAAAAAACTTGTATTGCTTTGGAAATACCTCCTATGATAATTTGCTACTAACTCCTAAACTACTATTAATGATGTACCAAACTGAAACAGCGATATAGAATTAGCCAACGTAATTATGAAAAAAATGTGTTCTTGAGTTTTAACAAGCCAATGCTGTGCAGTTTCTTCTGTGATGATTATCATCTAACAGGCTACGAGAAAAAACTTGCTATACAACAGTTGGAAGTTTAACGTTATTTTTCATTTCAGTGTTTTTCCATCTCCACATTCATTCTTTTTGTCTTTCAACAGCGAACTAGAAAAGAAAATGATCAATTTTCTACGAGTCATTACATATGCGGACAAGCGAAGTAAAATATTCACCTTGTTCGAACCACCTCTTCTCTTGGAAACGTATGCTATTTTCACCTTTATTGTTATAATGCCGTTATTCCTATTTCAGCTTCGAACCAAAGTGATGCTTTGAAACAGATAACTGGAGACAAATCACGTGTGTGGGGAAAAGTCAATTCCCTTTGTTTAAAGTTATAGTGTAGATTCGAAACTTTCTTGCTGAAGTTTAAGTGCTCAGATTCGTGTTAAATTGAGGGTAGGAAGTAAAAATTGTCAGATACTTTTGCAAATAAAATTACTTTTGCTGCAAAATAATTTCTTCAGATAAATCACGAAAATATACATTACTTTTTTATTTTAATATAATTGTATTCGAAATGTCTTCATGTGCTCTCAAACATTTTTTTTATAAGCGTGTTTATTATTGGGATAAACAAAATAATTCAAAATTCAAGTTTTATATGTTTGTTTGTTTTATAAACCTATATTAGACTATCTGCTGTGTTCATGAGGGAAGTCTAATTCAGGGTTTTAGGGTTATAATTCAGTGAAATTACCGTTGTTCTACTAGTGAATGTTTTTTATAGTGAAAAGTTAGTAAATTTCAAACGTAAATATTTTGTTTATTTCTACTCTGAGCCGTATTACTGAAGGATCAGATAAATAAAGAAATAATGAAGATACACTTATTCCTGATCTAAGACGAAACACCGCTGCAAATTTTCTTGTTGTTTTTTTTATAACTGGACGGTTACACCTTTCTTCATTGGTTAAATGTTTTTAAATAGCGTTCAGATTAATTTCAAACGATTTAACGAGTAGTTTTATTAATTGATTTTAATTTTCAAATAGCATTAAACGAACTGTTTAAAACTTGAAGTTTCAGTATAATTAAAATAATATGTTTACAGCATTTTAGTGAAGCTTCCGAAACTTATTTGAAAACACTTTTAATAATAACAAATAATAATAAGAAACATTTTGTAAATGTAAGATCAGATATAGACGTCATTGCCGAAAAGAATACAAACGAGAACATGGGGATTTTACAGTTATCATAGATCATTCCTACATGACTTTTAATATTAAAATTTAACGTTACACTGCAAAAAACACGAGTACAAAATGGTTGCGAAGACGACTAGTTTGACCGACAAAGTGAAATGGTGAAAATGCTATACATGGGAAATTCACGGAAAAGGTCCTGAAGAGGGTAATATGAATAGTGTACAATCTTGAATTGTATATTAATCTCGTGAATTACCGTGTAGCTTTTGTCAGTTATAATAGCCGAGAGGTGAGAAAGAGGTCTAGATTGATTTTAACACTCTCAGGTCGTTCACTACGACTTCAACACAGTTTCAGATAATCCAGTGCAAAATATTATCTTCTCTTACGCATGCTTATAACGATATCTAAATATTTGCAATAAGCTATCACAATGCCCTAACTCTATAATATAACATTACTCTATCTAAGAGTTTGATCAATAGAAATACCTCACAGGTTGGAATATCTAAGATTATGTATCTTTATCTTATATAAAAGTTGCTAGAAGTTCTGTAGAAACACTATTTCTATAGTGTTATAGACTTATCTTTGGTCAATAATAAAATTGTTGTTTCCATTTATAATTCTAGAAAGCTTTGAGCTGTAACCATATTAAACAAATTGTTGAACTCGTGAGGAACTTTCAACATGCATGTTCTCAAAGAAGAAGCAATAATCAGTAGATAAGTTAAGCCTACTTTAGTTCAATTTTTTTACACCAGATCTATGTTCTATAGTCTTTTATTTCACGTTTTCGTACACAACTTGGATGCTATATAGCTTATTTGTCGATAATAAATTAATTTCTTATATCGGCTTTGAAGTTTATTTATTTTAATTATCAGTTCTGTTCTATGCTTTCATATCAACATTATAAGCTAAAACTTTTACTGGTTATGTTTTCAGTCCGTGTTCTTTGGTTTCTACCATACACGTTTTTGGTATCAGTTTTACGGGCTTGAACCAGCTTTTATAGTTTAAACGTTTCAATCATCCTTTCATTCTGTGTACTTATATAATTTTTCTACCTTAAAAATTTTCGTCGTTTTTTTTTCAGTTATTAAAATACCAAATTTCAAATCCACAGATTTTATACGTCGTTTCTGTTATGAATACTAGTTTGTTTTTACACGACATTTCTTAATTATCACTTATTCGGTTCTTCAAGAAGATTCTGTATGTTATTACTTTTAGTTATTTTTGTTTTAAATTCTTCTACCTCGTTGTACTTTAAATGTTTGAACTATCCAGTATATTTTAACCATACAATATCAGTTTGAATTCTGTGTATTTTAATCGCACTTTTCCTTTGAATTTCATATCTGTATTAGATTATTTAGGTTTTAACCGTAAATTATTATAAGTTTTGTACACAGTTTTGTACTACATAAATATTATTCATAAGAGTTTTGTTTTGTTTCAGGTTTTATGTCAAATAAGCTTTACGTTTACTGTATTTGAGGTTAATATTCCACCTAGAGATTTTCACTCTATTTATTTTTATTATTCGGTATTCTTGTATTATTTCTGTAAATATGAATTATTTGTTTTGTTTTAAATTATCTCAACTTTCTTTGCATTTTGTAGATTTTAATCGTAATTTCTGTGATAATATTACTACTATTTAAAAACGTACAGTTTCTATGCTTGTTTATCTGTTGCTAGGACGAGGGCTGTACAATGTGCTATCTGTGTTGTCCCGAGAGGTATTGAAACCCTCTTTTTCAGCGTTATAAGTATGAATTATAATAATAATAATTATTATTATTATATTAGCAGCCTAATTTCATCGAATATTAAGCTTTTCCTGACAAATATAAGTTTCCTTTGTTATTGTGTTACAAAAGTTTAGAACATATCTAAATATATTATTTAAACAGACAGGTTTGCTTTACACTTTTTCTGTTGATTTTCTAATTCTTCTCTTAGTGATAATAGTATCCGTACAAATCGTATAAACTCTTATTAATCCATCTTTTCAGTTTACAACGTACAAAATCAGTCAATATAAAATTGCGTTTGAATCATTTATCATTCTAAGCAAAGCATGTAGATAGTTTTCATCTCCAAATGTATTATAACATACTCGGTTAACCTTAACTGCCCAAGCCACATAGCACAATATTATTCTGATATACACAACAAAATCAGCTGTTTTGTCAAGAAGTAAACATCTTTTAGAAACACTTGATGACGAGAAACCCACTTGAAATAAAAATGTATCTCAGAACGGCTGGTGTTGGTATTAACACTTTGATTGATAAACAGAGAACATCGTTTCGACCTTCCTAGGTCTTCAGGTTAACGAAGAGAGTTTGCAATGTAAAATATTCTAATATGTGATCTAAAGCAACATCCTCAGTCACTGAGTTCAGTAGACTTAAGATGCCTTCCTCTTCTGGCGACTTTTCTGAATTCTTCGATCTAATAAATCATTATCTTGTTAGTCTACGTCTAGACGTATACTACACCGTCTCTATAAGTAGAAGTCATTTCAAATCATAAAGATTCACAATGGATCAGTGGTCAGCTTGAAAGCAATTTCTGCTTCAGGCGCATCACAAATGTCGCATTGTACTTAACAAACATATTGTATAATTTTTTATCAGCTTTGTGTTCTGAAAAATAATTAATTTTTAACTTTCTTTATTTGGTGTTCAGTACAAAGATAAGGTTCACAGCAAACAATTTGCACTGTGCTTACCACGTGTATCGAAACCTTCAGTATTGGTTTCTGCATTTGTACTCAATAAAGACTTCTTTTTGTCAGTCCTCCCTAAACAGATTTTTTTTAACTGAGACTTATTATAAAGTTATTTTTATCCCTAAAGGTATGTTTCGTTAAAGAATATCTTTCATGAGCATTTTTTTCTGGTACTATTGTATTTTAGAAAATTTGTTTGTTTATTTTGAAATTTCGCACAAAGCTACTCGAGGGCTATCTGTGCTAGCCGTCCCTAATTTAGCAGTGTAAGACTAGAGGGAAGGCAGCTAGTCATCACTACCCACCGCCAACTCTTCGGCTACTCTTTTACCAACGAATAGTGTGATTAACCGTAACATTATACACCCCCACGGCTGGGAGGGCGAGCATGTTTAGCGCGACGCGGGCACGAACCCGCGACCCTCGGATTACGAGCGCACGCCTTAACGCGCTCGGCCATGCCAGGCCTTATTTTAGAAAAGAACAGTAATTTTCTTTTATTTTCACGATAATAAGACGAACCAAAAACCAACCAATTATCTGATATTTTCACTGTGGCGAACGAATCATTATATTCTGTCTCAGCAAGAATGAGCCAATCATTATATCTGTTTCCTCTATAATAAAACGTATCACCATCTCGTCTTTTCTACGATAATGGTCCAGTCAATACATATATATATAGGATGTCTCATCAAACATAAACCAACTACTGTCATTCTCCTGTATTACAATAAGACATAAGTATCTTCTCGCTCCATAATAACAAATCGATGGTTATCTATTTTTCGTAATAATAAGCCAACCGATTATTAATTTCTTTTCAACTGACGTTTAACAAAAATTTTACATTATTAGAAACTATTCTGTCCTATCTACAACATTCTTGATACACCGTACTGTACCTAACTATAGTCATTGCTAGTAAAATGTGCTGCATTAACCCATTGTGCATCTTTAAACAATTTTTATTTGTTTGTTTGTAATTAAGCACAAAGCTACACAATGGTATCTGTGCTATTCCCACCACGGGTATCTAAACCCAGTTTCTAGTGGTGTAAATCCACAGACAGGCTGCTGAGTCACTGGGAAGCAACTTTAAACAAGCATTGACTTTATATTTCGCATTGACTTCCTAGCTTAGAGGATTACAAAAATACGTTTCACAAATCATATGGACTTCAGTAGTGTGTTATACAAATTAGCAAAGCTGCATTCAGCTACCCACTGAATCCAACATGGGAATCGAACTCCGGATTTTAGCATTTTAAGTCCGTAGACTTACATCTGTCACAACTTTTAAAAATACCCACCTTACCTCGAGTAACTGAAAATAACTTTTATTGCTTTTGGATTCAGTTAATAGCGTACTTTGAGTGCGAATTTAAGGAATTCAGGTTCGTGGCCTGTTGTCACAAAAGTGTAACCCGTACTTGAGGCTTTGAGCGAAGTTTTTGAAACAAACAAAAGAGTATCAAGAGACGCCCTCTATAGTTCATCCGTTTGACTTTGTTTGCTGTTGAGCACAGAACTACACAATGGGCTATGTGTGCTGTGCCAACCAAAAGTATCAAAATCCTATTTGGAACTTTATAAAACCCCGAACTTTCGCTGAGTCACGAGGAAAATCAAATATTTGAAATTGTGTCAAGTACGTTCATGAAATGATTTTATTCTATGCTTTCTTGTGAAGGAAAATCCCTTGTTTTTATATTCTATTGTGTTTTGTAGATTTCAACCACGTCCAATTTTACTCTTCAACGACTCAAAGTCTGGCATGTCCGAGTGATTATTCGCTCGACTCGTAATCTGATGGTCGCGAGTTCGAATCCCCGTCACACCAAACATGCTCGCCCTTTCAGCTGTGAGAGTGTTATAGTTTGACGGTCAATCCCATAATTCGTCGTAAAAGAGTAGCCCAAGAGTTGGCGGTGGATGGTGATGACTAGCTGCCTTCTTTCTCGTCTTGCACTACTAAATTATGGATGGTTGGCGCAGATAGACCTCGTATGGCTTTGTGCGAAATTTAGAACAAACACACAAATCGATGACTCGATAAGCACAACATTCTAGTCATTTTCATCCTTCTGTGATCTTAGAGACGGAAGTGACGTCTTGACGTTAAAGATCAACTATTTCTATCAATAAAGTTATCTTCGTTGTCTTAATGGTCTCTAACAAAAATGGTTTTACATTAATGAAAAAATACACTGAATAGTTAAGTAACAGGCTGTAAAATATTGCAACGTTCTTCAAAGTTGAATACAGTTGGTTGGTTGTATTGTAAGTTCACAACAACGGTATTAAATGACAGTGCATTTTGAAATCAATACTAAATAAAAGTTCACTGTGTGAAACCGTATGTGCTTTAAAGCGGATAAAGTTCGTTGAGACAACGTAAAATTAGAAGTGATTTTGAGTGGGCTGGGAGTAGGGGAGGTGGGTATGACTCATTATAACTTGCTTACCCAATGTTTTATTTTAGCATATTGTTTGAAACTCAAATAAGAGATCATAATTTCAAAATTAATAAGACTACCAAGATAAATCGTTTTCGTTAAATACGTTCCTTGCTGGTATCTGAGTTTTTCTGAAGAAAATTTAAAATTGTTCAGAAAATCATTGCAAGTAGAAACGTACTAAACTCACACTATTCAACTGTTCATAAAATAACTTAGCTGGCTTCAATACTTGCAATACTTTTCCCACCATTCTCTATTTTGTTTACAAAAAGGTAAGAAAGGGGTCTTGCATAAATCAAGGCAGGTGCTTTAAAAAAAACTGGATTTTTGACAAAGGTAATTAAATGTTTGTTTCTTTTTAAAGTAAGCGCGAAGCTGCACAATAGGCTGTTTGTGTTGTGGTCACCTCGATTGTCAAAACCTAGTATTTAGCATTATGCGTTTTCAACATTACCGCTAAGCCACTTGGAAATGAAAGCAAACGGGTAAACGAAGAAATCAAGATAGTAGTAATTTAGGTTATTTTCTCAAAGTAAACTGAGCTTCTGAAATACTGCAAACCTAAATATATAATTTATTTCAAACAGATTTTAATATATATATATATATATTTATTATTTTAGCTGGTGTTACGAACTTACACGATAAAAAATACTCCATACAGTATTCGAAGTTCAATACTATATCATACTAAAGAGTAGAATGGAAAATATATAAACTTTGAAATTCATGTTAAAATGTGATAAATATATATCCGAGTAAGGGCCGGACAGCTCAGTCGCTAGAGCGTTAATATAACGGTCTAGGGTTCGAATCCATCTGCAGGCGAGTTCAGATTTTGGCCCTGCATAGCCTAGCGCGTTAAGGCGTGCGCTTTGTAATCTGAGGGTCGCGAGTTCGCGCCCGAGTCGCGCCAAACATGCTCGCCCTCCCAGCCGTGGGGGCGTTATATGTAACAGTCAATCCCACTTTTCGTTGGTAAAAGAGTAGCCCAAGAGTTGGCGGTGGGTGGTGATAACTAGCTGCCTTCCCTCTAGTCTTACACTGCTAAATTAGGGACAGGAGTAGCTTTGTGCGAATTTCAAAAACAAAACAAATCTTCCGAGTGACAGAAATTGAAAACGTGACATTTGTAGTATCCTGTTTAGTTAACTGATCCAAATATTTGATGTTTCATTAAACGTTTATAAAGAAGCACGTAACAACCCATATATTAAATACATATATTAGGCCCAGCGTGGCGAAGTGGTTAAAGCAGTCGACTTATAATCCGAGAGTCGTGGGTGCGAATCCCCGTCATGCTAACCCTTTCAGCCGGGTGTGCGTTATGATATGACGATCAATCCCACTATACGTCGATAAAAGAGTAGCCCCAGAGCTGGCGGTAGGTGGTGATGATTAGCTGCCTTCTCTTTAGTCTTACACTGCTAAATTACGCATGGCTAGTGCAGATAGCTCTCGTGTAGCTTTACGCTAAATTCAGGCCAAACTAAAAGGCACATATATTCGTGTACTTAAACATTTAAATGTCAGGTATTTAGGTTGTCTCTTTACGTATACATTCATCTGACCACTTCAAGTACCTGTTCAAAATGTCAGTAATCGCAGGTGTTTGCCTCAGATATTTCTCTAATGTTGTTTAGTTTCCCACGTTTGAATCGTATTTCGGTTTAATGATTAATGTGTACACGTTTTAAAATCATACTGTTCTCCAATTTAAGATAAAAAGTTTATATTCGCATTTACGTGTATTAAAATTGCTTTTTTTGAATTAAATGAAAATTAATAGAAGTGCTCTAGAGTGGAAAAGAATAAACGAAAAGAACTTACAGATTATTCAAAAACTTTACTCCAAAAAGCATAACTTTTGTTATAAAAGTAGTGTAACATAAATATAAAATAAATTGATTCTTTCATGTTATATAATTCTACACAAATGTTTGCTGTTGCTGTTTTGAATTAAGCACTAAGCTACACAATGGGCTATCTGTGCTCTGCCCACCACGGGTGTCGAAACCCGGATTTTAGCGTGTAAGTCCGCAGACAAACCGCTGAGCCACTGGGGGGCTACAAAAATGTTTAGATTAGCGAACAGCTTTGGGTTTCAAAAATAGAAAGCATCCCTGGTTTTCACGTTATAATAGTAACAATAACGGAAGGTGTCGGCCCGAGCGTGGTCTTGCGCTTAAGTTTGCTGGACTATGGATCTGTGGGTTCAATGCTCGTGTCCCGTAAGCGTAGAACAAAATCGTGCTTCCCACTTCGGGACTATATGTGCACCATAAAAAATTACTCCTACTAGGGTATCTCAAGAGTCGATAGTGGGTGTTATTGAATTGCTGCTTTGCGCTCTAGTCTATCAGTTTAAAATTAGGGACTGCTAGCCCCGATAGCCCTTTACGCGAATGTCCAAAAACGAACAAACCCTAATGTAACACACCGATATATGCGTATTTAGATATAAGCCGATAAACGTGTACTAAAATATTATCTTTAATCGTATTTTCTCAGTTTTCAAAACTAAATCTAATTCAATTTTCCACACTGTATGCGCATTATTCTTAATGTCCTCAGGTAACAAATTGGGAAATACATCACACCTGTGAACAAATTATTTTTAATCGTAACACACTTGTTAGCACGTTATTTTCAACACAACATACTTCAATCGCATTTGTATTTTCATAACTTCTGGTTTTAATGCTAAATACTTGAATTTCATAATAACCTAAAGTAACAAAGTAAGAAATACAGAAAGTATTTCAGATATATCAATTTTATTCGTCATTCTCTATTATATATACCTCAGAACGGCTGATGTGGGTATTAACACTTTTACTAATAAAGCAGAGAACAACGTTTCGACCTTCCTAGGTCATCTTCAGGTTAACAAGTTATATATTCATTAATATAACATTCAGCTAAAGTAACTCTACTTTTGAAATGTTTTAAGCTTCTTTTTTATGTTATGAGTAGCATACTTCTTGTAACTTCGAAATTTACGGTTTAAGATCCTAACCCTTACAAAACATTGGAGACCAACAGGTATATTATATATTTAACTTTATGTAACATTCAAACATACAAAGGTCGAGCATGGCCAGGTGGTTAAGGCGCTCGACTTGTAATCTGAGGGTCGCGAGTTCAAATCCCCGTCGCACTAAAAATGCTGGCCCTTTCAGCCGTGGAGGCATTAAAATGTTACGGTCAGTCCCACTATTCATTGATGAGAGAATAGCCAAAGAATTAGCACTAAGTGGTGAGAACTAACTACCTTCTCTTAAGACTTACATTGCTAAATTAGATACGGCTAACTCATGTAGCCTTCGTCTAGCTTCGCGCGAAATTCAAAAACAATCAAGCATACAAATGTGAAATAGAAACATATTAAGATATATATATATATATATATTGTATTCTATAAACGTATTCTATAAATCTGTCTAATTACAGTATCAAATATTTAAACAATTTATAACTAAACTTTCCTAATGTTTCTTCGTAATTTTTTCTTTATCTCTTTCATATTTTGTGGCGTATTCGTAGATGCAAATTTGTATCCAAAAAATAACATATTCACTTCACACTAACAGCAAATTTTTATGAATATTATAATACTAGTTAAGATATCTGGAAATCTCTGAATTAAAAAAAAAAGTAACAGGTTAGACGGAAATGTGGGTCGCTCCCTTCCACTATTTTGAGCCGTAGCACATGAGCAGTGTGTCCAATACAAAGGTACTATCGTTACGTGTACGCTCCAAGCGTTTTGCTACAGACCTGCTTTCTCAGCTTTTATCTTGTGATTTGTTTATTTTGTGCAATGCCTTAAGATATTCATTTTGTATGTGTAAAGGTTTTACATATTCTTTCCAAAGTAATTTTTAGGCATAATAAATACAACATCCGTCCTCAAGCAGCATCCTTTGGTACTGACGACATGCACGTATTTTGAACTCAAAATTTGCTTCCATCAACTTTACAGATAAAATATATAACTTATGACACCATTTTTTCTAACATCACATTAAAAACCGGAAACTTGTGCGTGTACATCTTAATGTGTTTTTTACAGAGGTATATTGCATTCATTCTGATGTTATAACATGCGACAAAAGTCACATAAACACCTTATTCAGTCAGCGCCACTATTAGAATACAAAGAAAATTAAAAGCAAAAGTCAAACAGAATGAATGATAACCATCTTTCCGCCCCTTACCCAATAAAGCATAATTTCACAAGATCAAAAGAAACTTCATGGAATAAAACTCGTTCAACACTGAAAGAAAGTTTCTTTGGTTTGTTATTTTTCTTCTTTTTGCTCTATCTCAAAATGCACTGGCTTGATAGAGTATTTAGATTCTAAGTGATTTACGTCAGATGAAGTTGTGCATACAAAAGAGAATCATTATAATAGCAATAGTTTTTATTGGTATAAAATTCAACTGATTATATCAATGTTTCAACATATCATGTGGCATTGTGTCAAGTACACGTATTCGCTTTGATATTATTTTATAACTCGAAAACTTTACAAAATTCAAACCTTATAAGAATCTGATTCTTAAACTAGTTGTTACAATTGCTGACATATTTATATTGAAAAAGTTAATTTTTTTATTTACTCATGTACCTCAGGAATGAAGTTTGTTTGTTTTTAATTTAGTGCAAACGTACACGAGGGCTAACTGCGTTAACCATCCCTAATTTAGTAGTTTAATACTAGAGAGAAGGCAGCTAACTTATCATCACCACCAACTCTTGGACTACTCTTTTACCAACGAACAGTTGGACTGACCGTCACATTATAACACCTCCACGAAACCCGAGACTCTCAGATTATGAGTCAAGCATCCTAACTACCTGGCAATGCCGTACCCAGAATGGAACTAACACCATCTTACTGAAAATTTGTAATCGAGTTCTTCAAGCTTGTTTGGCATATGTTTCTGGTTTATTTCAAGATTATTAACTTAGGTATTAGAAGCTTTAAGTTGACTCTTTCATTGTTTGGAGTTAGTAAACATGTTTTGGTGTTTTTAGTGAAAATGCCATTACTAAGTTTATGAGTATGGTTATGATATTACTCCTTGTTTTCTCTAACCA
The DNA here is from genome assembly GCA_011833715.1 of Carcinoscorpius rotundicauda. NCBI lineage: Eukaryota > Metazoa > Arthropoda > Merostomata > Xiphosura > Limulidae > Carcinoscorpius > Carcinoscorpius rotundicauda. Next base: position 46,678,496 of record CM022395.1, on the reverse strand, counting down.
TGACCTGATATAAGGAAGTATGATGAAAGGCTTAAACATTCTTCTTCAGGTTCACCAGTTCAGACTCCAAGTTCTTCTTAAGGGGGGCGGGACAGTGAGATATATAACAGAATCAAGTCTAAAATAAAGCTAAAATTAGATTACATGAGGGCATTAGCTTTGAAAAGCAGTGACGTTTCATGGGTTTCCCTCCCTCCGTACTATTGCTAATCCAAATATAAGTAGTAAAAATAACAATATTGCTGCCTGCTTCTGAGCCTTCGTAGCATGATTTTGTATTAATCAGTGAGAAAACACGTTAATTACATAATTCAAACAAATTAATTAACTTCTCTTTATTCAAATGAACAAATAAAGAATGATAAAGAATAGTCTGAGGCTAACATCGGTATTTCAATATTCAGTCTTACGTACAGCAGGTTATTTTGTGTCTTGTACAAATATCGTAATCGTAAGATGAAATAATACTTGCAGAAGAAACTTACAACTTATGCAACTAGTTTATTTTAATTCTAAAGAATATTTGATGTTCTTTTAGAATGTAATTAAAAACGTGGAAACACCAAGCAATTTTCATCATTGTACTCGTTTGTTTGTTTGTTTTTATTATACGGCTTGATGTCTAGCGATGAGCACGAAAGACGTTTTAATCAAAACCAACTGCAGGAAATGATGAATTATAAATTTAAATTAATTTACGTATGATTAATAATTTTATATGTCTTAGGATTCTTATAAATACTGTCTCATTATGATTGGTGCGAGATATGAAAGACGTGCAAAAACCCATAAACCTATTAGCCCTTATTAAGTTTATCAGTATCAAAAATATTATGAATGTCTTAAATTTTGTTGCTTCGAGAGAATTGTGTAATGGTAAATTTTACACTATGAATCAATATAAATAAGTAAGTTGTACTTACCTCAAAAACATCTAGTAATTATTGAATAATCGTTTTCATAACTGAGAAAATCGTTTGAAAAAACTATATTAACGATTTACGCTACCAAACCATTTAATTGAGGTCTCCACTTGATGTCAGGTTGGATCATCGTAATAATAGACTGGACTGGATGTGGTATACACTATACAAGATTTCTAAAGTTCTAAGCCATTAACAAATAAAGGAAGAATATTATAGTGGTGAATTTAACGTACAAAGGTTTTCACTCGTTGTCTTGCTCAATTGTAGGCCGTTAAAAGACAAAAACAGGAAAGTATGCTGCTGAATGCAGTGTATAAGCTCATCCTAAAAATGTTCATTCAACCAGAGACATGGATGTTGTGTTAGTTGTTAAAATACTACTGACAGTATTGCTATTTTCTTCGAACTATTATCGGACAGTACGAAAACAGTGGATTGTTGTATTAGCATCTTGTTGTCCATTAGAATGAAAATATAGCATGATGAGCATTATCTGAAGAAATTATCACATATACTCAAAATGTTGTTCCAGGAATGAATGGGGTCATAGAATGTTCTAACACTATCACACCATCTCCAGCAGTGTGAGAACAATGCACTCAAGATAAAGTGTTATCTTTCCCTTGTTTTTATTCTACTAGCAGTAGAGAAGATAATGGAAACCTTATTTTCATGTGCACATAGCAGCTCTTTGGATACAACTTGTACTTACGCATTTTTTGTTCTGTTTTTAGTTTGCCTGTGTGTATTTCAATTACAATAGTCATAGTTTTATGACAGTTTGTCTTTGCGTTCTCTATTTGATTAGGTTCGATATAACCAAATCCTGATCACTGTTGGAGTAACCAGTCAATATAGACACAGACTTACTTACAACTATTCAACTATTTGGTCTCTCATATTCTTCTACTTCGCTCGTCAAGTCACCAGCGGTTGAAGATCACAGTTTCTCCTAGGAAGAGGAAAAATTTCCTTTCGACTCTCATTCTTGATTTAAAAATAAAGGCTTTAGAACATTCGGTCAAGAAAAAAATATAATAGTTAAACAGCTAAACAGCCTTCCACCACACACACAGTTGGAAAGCAGGGAAATCGCTTATTGATATCCATTGTATTTCAGTCTGACTAGACTACGATTGTATTTCCACATCTGTTGAGCTTCAAAAAACAACTGACACTTCATACATTCAGACTTTTTGCATACACAAGTAAGCAAAATGTTGCACAAATATTTAGGAAACTCTGGTGGAGTATTATTTTTGGCTACACCAGAAGTTTACAGAAAAGCTTATTTCGAATACTTGTATACGTTAAACCGACGCCAAAAATTGCTCTCCACACATTGGGGCCGTGGCTGCGTTACAGGGAAGACGACTAAATGTCATTATTTAATTAAAGTAGTCCAAGAGTTAGCTGTAAACGAAGTAACTTCCTTCTAATGCTTCACTTCAACACTGAAACGATTAGTGCAGGTAGTTTTGTTTCTTTGTTTGTTTTGGACTTCGCACAAAGCTACTCGGGGGCTATCTGTGCTAGCCGTCCCTAATTTAGTAGTGTAAGACGAGAGGGAAGGCAGCTAGTCATCATCACCCATCGCCAACTCTAGGGCTACTCTTTTACCAACAAATATTGGGATTGACCGTCACATTATAACGCTCCCACGGCTGAAAGGGCTAGCATGTTTGGCGCGATGGGGATGCGAACCCGCCACTCTCAGATTACGAGTCGCACGCCTTAACACACTTAGCCATGCCGGGCCGTAGACATCCGTTAAAAAACAAACAATAGGTGTTATGGTACCGGCGTCATCTCAGTATTCGCTGGTGTTTACTAAAAATATTAAAAATTGAGAAAACTTACTAATTACTTAGGAACCGCTAAACATTTTTACGTTGAATTTAATTAAATAATAATCAAAATTTCAACTACTACTGTATTATTTTTTGTTTCACCTATAGTACTTTATATCCATTCAACTAGTATAGCGCTAGAGAATTGTGAAGTTCGATTGAAATCAATGCATCTCTAAGGATGGCATTGTTTGTATTACACTGGGCAACATACTTTGAAGATCAACAAATTATTTACAAATATTTTACAAGTAGCTAAATTACAACTCATTAACTGTTACAAAGATAAGATGGATTTCCTCAGTATAAAAAAAAATATAACTTTTCAAAGCGTACTTACTGAACTATTCCATAACGGTTCATTTACGTGCTATACTCTCTGGTATGGAAGCATTTACAGTAACACTATGGCTGAAAGACACCAACAGTATATAGTTTCAGAAGGTAACTGTGTCAAACTTAATAGCAATTCTGTCCACCTTGAGCGGCTATCGCAACTCTACAACCTCTCTCTGTATTGTATGAGTTTTAAGGTGTAGTTCCGTAAAGTGCTTCATAATGTCCTTACTGTGAAGGATGCTGTGGGTATGGAATCCGGCTGTTTCCAGATGTCGTTCATGACGTAATTCCATTCTCACAAAAGTCACAGTTACTTGTTCATAGCAGGCCGTAATGAAGCGTGCACGGTGGGGACGAGCGCTGTTGTCCTTTCAAATTAAATCAAGTCGAATGACATTGACGAAAAGTCTGTCAAAGGTTATCGAAAGTTCCTTCTTTAAACGTACAGAATTGATTATGTTATACCTAATGATGTACAGATAAGTATTAAGTTCATCTGAACATATACGAACAGATATATTTAATTAAATTATTTCTAAGCTTCCTTTTTGTTAATACCATCAAAGGGCAGTCTCTGAGCTTGTAATGTGCAATTTACCGTGCAACAGACGTCTACGTCTACGTGTTCTGTCTAGACTTAATAAAATTCTTTGGTGGCCGTCGCCATGTGTTGATCCCTGTTCTTATTTTGTTCAGTTTAAATCATTTATTAATTGTGTTCACGCTCAGTATAGTAAAGATCTCTCTCTCTCTTTTTAATTATTCGAACGTATATCTTTAGATTTATCCTCTGTTTTTAAAGGAAACTATTTCAACCTTTTCGAGTGATTAATTTGAAAACAAATAAAAGTTATTACTAAATTGTACGCAACCTCTAAATACTTTGCTAGAAAGTCATTCCTAAGTCAATTTAGCTCTTCTATGGATATATATCTGCTGATTGTTTTCGTCATTGAAAATTTAAAAAACAACAACAATGGTTTCTGATATTGAAATATAATCTAACACAGCTAATAAAAGTTTCATTTATTATTTCGTCAAGTCAATAATGTATATGTGCTTTATAGAAATACTAGCTGGAATACCCATGCGATGGACGAGTGAAATAAGAAAAGGTAGGAAATTGTGCTTCTATGTTTATCTTAGCATAATAAAGACTAAAAGTGCAAAAAATACACAAAGGCGCCAATACTGAAAAGAAAGACATACTGTTTTAAAGTATTAATTCAATATGATATTAGATGGGGAGTTCAACCCCCTCATGACCTTCCTCGTATCATCTTGTATCACTGTGACAAGTTTGGTTCTGATTGATCAAGAAATGTGGAAACGTGTAAGGAAAACAAGCACACACACGTATTGACTTTTATTTATGTAGATGATTTTACCACGAATATATTATTGTTGTGAAAATGAATAAAAACCACTTTCTTTATTCGTTTACGTTTACTCTAAATTCAACATAATCACGACTAGAAATCCAAAAGATATTTAGTAGTTGAGTATCAATGGTGTGGTAGAAATTATTCTTTTTTTTCAAAAGAAGTATATAGAAAAAACAATATCATAGAATAAGCTCAGATACACAATATTTAATCTTAAAAAATGGTTAATTAACAATAACTGACATACTGACAAAATAATTTTTGGTTTGAAAGTAAAGATTTGAATGGATTTTTTTCATTAATTGAATCATATTGATTTCACGATCGAATTCAGGATATAAAAAGTATCTTGTGTTAATAAATCATTAAGTTATAGAAGTGAAGGAATCAAATACAACCATACGTTTCATAAATGTTTCATTTATCACAACCATGAAATGTTTGTGAAGTGTATAACTTTCTTTGTTTTCTTCACTTCTATTATTATGGAGTTTCACTGGAACCGACAGTTTTAACCATTACTTACCTAAACAAGTAAGTTATTTGAAATATTTCTGCAAAATGTTTTGTTTACTGAACAATATGAAATAGTTTTAAAAATATATAAGTTATCATAGATTGTTCAGTAATTTAGTTTCCTTTTGAAACTTTGCATGTTTTTAGTTTTATATCATTTTGATGGCTGTATCCTGTCGTGAACATTTTTAAACTAAACAAAAGTCACTAGACGATTTTGTGTTTTTTGTGAATAAAACACACAGAATGTTTTAAAACTTAACTCTCACTGATTGACAATCGGTAGATTATCTTAATAAATACAAAAATCACCCGAGAAAACAGAATCTGGGAATGGTGCTCGTGTTGGATTTACTGATGGAAACAGTCAAGAGATTTACCTCAGCTAACATAGATATACTTGTTGTTACTATAAGCAATTGTAAGTAGGCATTTCTAAACAGAATTACCTTTCTAGATTATTAATAAACGCTTTGGATTAATTTTGCTAAATAGAGTTAATTTTTTAATTTATCAATCAACGCTTTAGATTAGTTTTTTGATAGTTAAAAAACCTATTTCCTAGCTACTTTTTTGTCACAGATTATAGAAAGTGCTACTAATCAATGAAACATTCCTTATATTATTCCACTGTGTGATTTCGTTTTTGCTCTATTTTAAAGAAAAAAAATAAGTTTTGTTCAAAAATAACTCAAAGAAAAACAATAAACCGTATATAATCATCCCAAACACATCTACGAATTCACTGTAGAAAATCTAGATAGTGGGGAAACAACATAGTTTCTTTCTTTATTTTACTTTGATTGTTCACCGGTTACATGGCTTACATTCTACTTCAGAAATATACGGAAGGGTCCTCAAAAATCATTAGTGACCTGATGATAAAGTGTTGTAATAGCTTGCAAAACATATTTAACGAAAAATGCATTTATATTTTAAAATATGTTTCTTCGTGTAATGTAGTGTATTTCTACGTAGGTTATAACATACTAAATTGCCTGTAGAGTAACTGAAGGAAGCAACAATATCAAGATAGTGTCTCAAGTTGATTGCTCTTTTTAAACATTGAAAGCAGTAGCGTAAGTTACATACACTAGTGTATTGCTTTAATACCAAGTTATAAGGTTACATTACAGGGAACGTTTTATGTATCGTTACGAACTCAATAATTTAAATGCTTTTGTTTTGTCAGGTACAAAGAATTATTAGGACTGAAAATGAGCTGTAACATGCCATTTGCTTCAGAATATCTTTCTTGTTCATTTGTATACTGTTTTGTTTTCCAGGTGACATGAAGCGATTTCATTGGAATAGCCATCAGTTTACAGTATCTGACTAGTATTGGTTTACTTTGTCAGTAACGTTAATCTTCCTTAACGTTTCTTTGTAAGGATAAATGTTGCAAAATGCTGTCTTTCAGAAAAAGTAACTGAGAAAAAAACTTACTAGGCTGCGTGAAATATAATTCAAAGACCTTATTGAGCTGAAAACAACTGTTACAGATTCTGGCTTTGAAGCATCTGCCGAAAACACTATTTATTCTTGTGAGCTTTCTATATGCACAGATGTTGTTTTGTTTTCCTATTAAATATACTGTGTTAGTGGTAGTTAAAATCTTTTTAAAGAGATTAAACTTTTAACTACGTCAGCGGTGTTAAACACATTTATGTTTCAGTTAGTGGTGTTAAATATACTTATGTTTCAGTAAGTGGTGTTAAATACACTTATGTTTCAGTCAGTGGTGTTAAATACACTTATGTTTCATTTAAATTATTTCTGAGGCTTATCTGTTTTATTCCCCCGAATTAAAAATGTGAAAATAAGAGGTAGTGACAAAAAAAGACATGTGTAAAACTGTATTAAATAGTAATTTAAGAGTAGTAAGTATTTCTTTATGTTAGTGGCAGAATTATCAAGAGAAACAGCATAAATAATTCGCTTGATTCAAAAAGAAAATCCAACGCCAATGTTTTCTTGAGAGTGGTCCAGCATGGCCAGGTGGTTAAGGCACTAGACTCGTAATCAGAGGGTCACGGATTCGAATCTCCGTCACACCAAATATGCTCACTCTTCCAACTGTGGTGGCGTTATAATGTGACGGTTAATCCCAATATTCGTCAGTAAAAGAGTAGCCCAAGAGTTGGCGGTGGGTGGTGATGACTAGCTGTTTTCCCTTTAATCTTACACTGCAGGATTGTAGCTTTGCGCGAAATTGAAACAAACTTCAACATTTAGCTTAGATACACGCCTCTACATAAACTTTATTAGCGTTACGTTTTATTTGTATTATAATAGAAAGCTCTCAAATTATTTTATTCGAAGAGGAGTTTATCAAAAAATGTATGCTACAAAGGGATACGAAATAAAGACAAAAATGATAGTCAAGTATTTCTATCCGGCCTTCTCTGTTTTCGCCTGCAAGTAAAACCTTAGTGTGAGAATAGTTACCCGAAACAAACCATTTCATCAAATACCTTTACTTATCATTCTTAAACTCTAATATGTGAATGAAAGTGTCAGCAACTGACAGCAAGAAACAAGAGTGGCTGAGTTACGATACTGGGGTAAGTCACCAAATAACTGTTACCTGTCAAATGTATCTTTCTATATTTGAGAATCTCCACTCATAATATGATGTATCAGCATTACTATCAATCGCAAAGGGAGAGAAAGGACAGGTAGCAGATTACCTTAGTCACGTGGTCTCTGCTAGGTCCAACATCACAACAGCGTTATTACATTGAGTTAATAGGCACCTGGATCATCAATAAGGAATGAGATAATACGACGTGCCTACTCACTATACAGTTATCTATCACAGCTCCCCTTGAAGTTCGACCAACGTAAAACCAGGCTCTCTCGGAACACAGCCGGGCACACAAATAATGCGTCGGCGCTTATTGTAAAGGTTGATGGACGTAATGAGCGTTTGGAAAGGCTACCAGCTCGATGCTCATCATACCAGTGAGAATATGGCATCTGGTAAGGTTTTTCTATCTCAGATTCTCCTCTCTATATCTCCTGATGACTGTGGCGATGTTCTGTATGTTAACCATTGTTCATGTACTTGTTTTTGTGATACGTCCTAGTCTGTTCATTTCTGGCAAACCACCGGGCGTGTTTCATTATATTCGTTTAGGAATAAAATTTTACTTATATTCTGCTTACACAACTACACGCTAAACATAGTCAATGAGCAAGAATAAGCAAGGAGGGTTTTGTCAGACGGAATTTTACCGCACATAAATTCGTGTGGTAGCAGCTTAGTGGTTGAAAGACAAACGAACGAGAATGTACAAAATGAAGAAACTCTTGGAAATAAATAAAATACTTCGTAAATTATTTAAGCTTATAAAAGTTTAAATATTATGAAGAAAAGCGTTTGGTATAAATATCGTCTCAAAACTTTTTCCAATCGAATATTAAGATTTTGTTTTTAAACATCACAGTTCACAGTCTAGAAAAAAAAAGCCTTCAAAATAATCAATCAAATGTTCATAGCAATACAGTTATTTTAGTGAGCCTTTCGTGTGCACAGTTCTAACAGGGATTAGAGACTAGACTAGTACAAGGTAAAATAGAACAATTCTTCTATAAACACAAACAAATAGTATACTTTTAGTTCTCATAGCGCATTCTTTCCCTCGTGAGCATTTTGTCGTATAAAGAAAGTTATATAAAATTTCGGAAATACTCTAGTTTCTTCCATCACTGACAGATAACGAAATGTATATTTCATTTTTTACATCGGTTATCACTCTCAAACTGTCGTGACACATTCTTAATCCCTTCGTCTGGTTGGCTCAAAATAGCTTTTGTTTGTTTTAGTTAGCAAGAAATTTGTGTCGCTGTTGTTGTTGTTTTGAATTAAGCACAAAGCTACACAATGGGCTATCTGTGCTCTGCCCACCACGGGTATCGAAACCCGGATTTTAGCGTGTAAGTCCGCAGACATACCGCTGAGCCATTGGGGGGCAATTTGTGTCGCATCGCTGCCTTTTCTACAAATGTGTCGAACAGAACAAGCAATGTTATACGTATTCAGAAATGAAAAATTAAAATAGTAACGAGTAGTCTCGAATAAACAAAGACAGTTGAGAAATGTAAATATTGGTGTCTCAATGCTTACTATTTCTTTGCAGTTCGTAAGGAGTATAGACGTCAGCGGCTTGCTATTAATATTTCATTAAAATTTCTGAAAACAGTAGATTTTGACATCTTAACATCCTACCACAATTCCTGAGGAACGTGTATATTGACGTCTTAATATTTAATATTTCACTAAATTTGGAATATCCTGTCCAGTCAGTCTACAACAGTCTGACCATCATGTTACGATTTCCTCCTCTAACAAAAGTGAGAAGAGTTTTAGTGTTAAACAGAATTATTGTAATTTGAGTATTCTAAACAATAGATAGATGTTCATAAACTGTATTAAATGCTGACAACAAATGCAAACAAAATAATGGCTTCCAACCGGCAGAATATTTCTCTTTTTAGATAACAGGTAGCGCTGTTGAGCTGTTCCGTTGTGGTTTAACAAGCATTTTTCGGATAGAATAACTTTATAAACAGTAGACATGCATGTCATACATGTCACAAAAATTCAAAACACAATACAAGACAACTGAGTTCATTCTAAAATTAATATTTGTTTGTTAAACCTAAATTTATTGCTACCCCAGTTACGTGTGTCAGTGACTTTAAGTCAATTATCCATTTAACTTCCATAGAATTAGCATAACAAACAATAATATGAAGCGTTAACACGATGTTTGTAGTATTAAAACTTTTAGTTTAATTATCTTTATAAGGAAAATTCCAGCCTGCCAAATAACGTGTCTCCAGATGTACTTCCAACCTCTGATTTTCTGCTTTTTATATAAATAATATATTTAATGGTATTATTTTATCAACTCATAACCTCTTGAACACATTTTATTGGAATTCCAGCTTGTTTCTTTCTGTTTCTGTTTCACGAATGAGCAAACTTAAACGATCTGTACGAATAGAAAAATACATCAATGGTTGTAGAAATGCTTGATTTTACTGTCACGGTTGAACCTAACATGGATGAACACTTTTTAACGCCAGCCTGTTGAATTAATGCAAGGACCTTTTTTGTTGTAAGACTTGCCAGACTATAGTGACTGGTGACTTTCTTATAAATCAATCTTTTTTTCCGGGTAGAAGGACAGGGAAGTTTTCTCTTTATTTTCAGCGTATCTGTATTGGTCAAACAACGAACGAATCGGTAACTCCTAACTCACAAATCTTAACTTAAAGCTTTTAGAAAAGATTAAACTAGTTTTTGCGCAATTCAAAACATTGGTTGCAGTTACTGGTTCGTCGACTTAAACACCAGTTTTTCTTTATTTCATATTAGTTCTTTCAGTATCAAACAAAAATTAACAACTGTGTTTTATACATGGAAGAGTTACGTATGGTGACTTAATTGGTCATTTTGTTTGTTTCTTTTCAATATAAAGCTGCACAATGGTCTATCCACATCACGTTCACCGAAGGAGCAAAAACCAGTAATTTTAGCGTTAAAAGCCACCAAGTTAACCGCTAAGTCCACGGAAATGCTACTTCGTCAGAGTATATAATAAACGCGGGTTATTTTTCACTGTAATCAGTTACTCCTATTCGTGAGCATGGTTTACCACATAAACAGTGCTATTAAACAGCGTGTTCAGACATCTTATTCTGTTTTTCTGGCATATGAAATGTTGCATAGCATTAAAAATAACAAATTCCTCCAAAAAGAAGAACATGTAATTCAAGAGTTAATTAATATTTAAATTGCACAAAATTAAGGAATCCCAGTAAGCGTAAGCCTAGAAAAGAAATAAACGGAATATTTGTATTTCTGTCGTTTGTTGAGCTTGTTTGTTTGTTAAAATATGTTAATTAATTTACTTAGCATAACTTAAGTATTATAAATTTTTAAAGATTTATCTATTTGAAGAGAGATAAAACAGTTTCGCAGGAAAGCTCAGCATCATCTTTCTTTCTGATTGCTCTCTTATATATGTATTCATTTTAACTTCTTCTCTCTTTCCAACTTTATGTTCTTGTTTGAGAATTTCTTTGCCTTGGAAAGAAAAAAAAAAACTAAAAGCAGTAAAGCTCGTCTGATACTCTCATCCAACATACCACGTTTAGTACGGTTGCGTCGATACTAGCGTGGGCCACGAGACCTTCGGTGGTTGGCGAATCAATGTCTGCGTGCGCTTTATCCCAATTCTGACGTGTGCGAGAGACGTTGTCAAATCCTGCGCGAGTGTGCCGTATTAGCATAATAGTAAAGTTGCTATGGCAACCATTATGTCAAACTAACATGCACATAAGCTAAAGACGTACTGACCTCTGTGGAGAACACGATTCGGAAGCGAAGCCAGCAAGTCTGGTGGCTGTCTACCGAACTCCGTATTCACTGGTAGAAGAAGTTTACTACTTATACTAGCCTCTTCTAAGCTTCGCTACATTATCGCATACAACTGAATTCAGTCTGTTAAATAGATGCAGAACTCCACTTGTCTTTACTCAGTTGCTATCAGTTCATCGATTTGGTGTTGTTCTCTCGTCTTTTCCTGGCTTCCTCACGCATCAGGCTGAGCTGGTGGAGACAAACTGTCTAAAGAACAAACGGGCAGATGAGGAACGAAGCGGTTCTGCTTTTGAAGTAAGAGAAGATGAACAAACGGTATAGAAAGCACGAACTTTGCTTAACCTGCTCTCCTTGAAGACCTTCAAAACTACAAGCAGAACAAAAAGGCTTCGTCAACCTTAAAATCCAGGAAGGTGAGTACACTTTCTGTACAGGAATAAGTTAACTCACTTTTTATATAGATATTTTAGTCTTTCTTTTACGAGAGTAAAACAATAAATATTTTCTTATACAGTATGATTCTAAACAATTTTCCTGAAAATCTAATCAACTGACCACCTTACATACCACGTTTCTAACGCTGTTCTCTTTAAAAAATGATCAATTATTCACATTCTTCGGAAGTATTTCTCTAAATTTTCATGATAAAGCTGACCAAAACAATTTGAATGACTCTTTTTGTGTGACCTGCTGTGAATATGTTTTTAACATGTATATTTACATGAGGTTTTATTGCTGTTTTCTTAACTCGTCGAAAGATTCAAGACAGCAGTGGATGTAAATGTAAGTCATTTGTTGTTTTTTCGTTTAACATGTGGAATTGTTGTCCGACGTAAAATAAGTTTTTGCATAATAAGTTGCAAATTTTACTTACATGCTATTTTTTACATTTGATTTTTACGACGTGTAAATACAAACAATTCAAAATCACTAACCTGATATTAATTTTCCGGAAAATATTTTTATTTAGCTGCTTACGTTTCGTTGAATTTTCAGATTTGCTTCTTAACTGTTTTGTCTCTATTTGTTTAGAAAGTGTTTCTAAACCAGTATATTATACAAAAGAATACGGTGTAGTTAGGAATTTTTAAAACAAACCCCTCGATTGTGCGAATAATTGCTCAACCGTGTAAACTTTTATCTTGCATATTTAAACGTTCGATGTCTAAAACCATTATTTTGCTCAGATTATAACAAACCAAGTCAAAATCCGTTTTAAAATATTAATATTATTTTTATCTAACAAGCATTATAGTCTTCTGGCTCACAGTGTGTGATGGCGAAGACGGGAAACAATATTGATTGGACAACCTGGCTCGGCAGTCCCATCTAGTGTTGAGCTTACTGCAACCAGCCACAACAACATCATTTGCGCATGTGTGGTTATGATATGCGGCAGCCATTCTAAGCCCGACAGCTGTAGATCGAAAACGAGAAATCTAAGTGGTCAGACAGTTCAATTTAATATAGTTTTTTTGTTCTAATTAACATAGAAATATGTGAAAACAAAAATAGTTAAGTAAAGTACTCCTAAAATCTCTCGTCTACGTTTAAGCTATCTTATGTGTATTTATATTTTAATAATGCTATTTTTGCTTCCTTTTAAGTTACAGGAAAATAATGTAATAATTATTTAAATAACTAAAGTTATGAAACTCAAATATACTATTAATTAAAGATTCGTAATGACAAGAAAGCATATGTAATAAAAATAAATAATTAAATCGCATAACAAAATACACGATAACTCATACATTTCTCGTTATCGTTAAACTTGTGTAACAATTATTTGTCTTTAATTGTCGTATTTTATAGTCTAAGAACCTCCTCAGTTCATTAAATATTAATTAAAAATTAAAAATATCATACTACAGTATACCAATGAAAAGTTTTATGGAATGTGTTTGGCCAACACTGTATTTAATTTATGCAAATTTCTTTTCTGGTAGGTTTTTCTAGTGACTTGAAATGTATGAACAATAATAATTAAGCTTTTAGTATCCCCAGTAGCATAACGGTAAGTCTGATAGCTTATAACTCTAAAAATCAAATTAATATCCACGATGGGCAGATTGCGTAATTTCGTGCTAAAACAGTTCGTAAATCGATAAAACTTAATTGTTTACGTTTGTAATCTGCACTGATTTTGCTGTAAGATGGCTCAGCAGTGTGCTTGTGAGATTATAGCGCTAAATATTGAGGTTTTATACCAACGACGAACACAGTGCACAGGGTTCATTTCGTAGCGTATTGAAAAACACGCAAAGAAACAAACCATCGATTTTAATGTCATTCCGCGTTATAATATACGTTTTTTTTTCTACAATGAAGATCACATTCTTCTTCATTATCTCTTTCTTTCTGTCATTCTATTTCTTTATCTGCTTCTTTCTGTCGCTCCCTTTATCTGGTTTTAGTGCTTAATCTCACAACATTCCGTTTTCTGTCACTACTCCCATGATCTTCCTTATGTCTGTTTTTTTTAACTTTCTTTATTAACTGTTATATTCCAGTTTTCTTTACATACGTATTTGATCTATGATTGTGTCTGTCTGTCAGTTCTCTCTCTAAAATTTCATTTTCATTATTCCCATTCTCATGTTTTATACTTTTTTAGGTTTATTCCGTTTTTTCTTATCCGTTTTTACATCCAATCTCTACTTTTTATACTCTTATATGCTGTTCAAAAACATTGTTTGAACTTGGACATTAAATAAATAAATTATATTCTTACTTTGTCAATAGGCCCGGCATGACCAAGCGTGTTAAGGCGTGCGACTCGTAATCCGAGGGGCGTGGGTTTGAATCCCGGCCGCACCAAACATGCTCGCCCTTTGTTGGTAAAAGAGTAGCCCAAGAGTTGGCGGGGGTGGTAATGACTAGCTGCCTTCCCTCTAATCTTACACTACAAAATTATAGACGGCTAGCACAGATAACCCTCGAGTAGCTTTGTGCGAAATTAAAAAACAAACAGACTTTGTCAATAAAATTTATGATGACCCCTATCGTTAGTTTTTATTATTATTTCTCCTTCCTTCGTTGGTATTTTACGAGTCTGATTTAGTAGTTTTCAAGTGCAGAACCAAAAATACATTATATATATATATATACCATCTGCATGTTTTAAGTTGCACCCCAGTGACTCAGCGGTAAGCCTGAATACGTAAAACGCTAAAAATCGGGCTTCGATACCTATGGTGGACACAGATAGCCCATTTTGTAACTTTGTACTTCAGTACACGTGTATAGAGATAAATAGATAAATCTTTATTATATTTTTTTCTCTGATCGTAGCACCTTCTACCTGAAATTCGCTTCAAATTTTTATTACAAATTTCATTTTCTCTTGAATACATTTGTTTTCTCTACAAGTTTTTCTCCACTTTTTATTATCTAGTCCAGTACTTTTCAACAATCGGCCCTTCACAACGATTTTCCCGGTCGGTGTGCGTTCACGAAAACAAAGAAACAAAAATTAGGAGAATATTCACGTGTAACTCTTTTCTTTGTTTAGAATTAAGCTACACAATGAGTTATCTGGGCTCTGCGCGCTACAGGTATCGAAACACGGTTTATAGCGTTGTGAGTCCGCAGATAAACCGCTGTACCACTGGGAGGCTATGTAACTCATAGTGGTTTTTCTTGTGCTTACATTTACGTAGTCTGTGACAATTTAAGGAGGCAGCCATCTGGCCCCTTGTGTCGAAAAGGTTAACAGTGGTCTAATTCACTTATCCCTAGTTATTTTCTCTCTCACTGCTTTGTTATCATTTATTCATATTTCACTCTGTACTTATGTCCTTTCCTTAAGAACACATTTCCTTTTAGTTTGTTGTTAGCTTATTTTCCTTCCATTCATTTTTTCCGATATATATTGCATTTTTGTTAATGTTTTTCCGAACGATTGAGGTTCTCTTTACAAGAATAGCTGTTTTAATTTGTTTTTACAGTAAACATCGGTTGCTTTTTTATTATTATATTTTCACTATGTTTTATTCGGTTCATTCACCAAGCTGTCGCTTTCTTTTTCTATATATTTAACATTCATCTTTTTTCTACTTCACTTCTTTGATATGCCTCATTTATATTTCGTTACGGTCCTCTCTAAACCACAATAAATTCTACTTGTCTTCATTTTTGTGTTATTTTACTTTCATGTCTTCTTGACTGTGATTTGTTTTTAGTTTTTGAGGTAGTAGTGCTTGGCGGATTTAGATTTCCGAAATATGCTTTGTTTTGTTGTTGTTTTTATTCAAAATTGACATCCCTTTGTCTTAACTTGAGAACAAACTTGCCTCATGGCAGGTCCTTTCGACAAGTCGTAAATTAGTTGGTTTTTATACGCAATCTTGAGGCCGCACTTGTTGCGAGCGGTAGGTACTGGTGTGGTGTGAATTCAGCGCAAAGCTACACGAGGGCTATCTGCACTAACAGTCCTTAATTTAGCAGTGTAAGACTAGAGGGAAGGCAGCTACTCATCACCACCTATCGCCAACTATTGGCCTACTCTTTTACCAAAGAATAGTGGGATTGAACGTCACATTATAACGACCCCACGGCTGGGAGGGCGAGCATGTTTGACGCGACAGGGATGCGAACCCGCGACCCTCAGATTACGAATCGCACGCCTTAACACGCTTGGCCATGCCGGGCCAGTAATGTTTGTATGTACACTATATTGAACAAAAATTTTAGGTAGATTTCTAAAACAATAAATGGACAGAAACAACTTTTGATTATTTTGATTTTTAGGTATATCTACTGCTCGCTCCAACAGTTTTAATTCTAGTGGCTAGTTTCTAAGTGATGGTGCTGGCGACGCGGTCACTGTCCAGTAGTTCAGATCACATATTAGAATCAAAACGCAGAATAATTTTATCCATTACTTGCAACGTGGTCACTTTCTACATTGATTCTTTATTACAAACAGAGAAAAAGTACTGAACGCATAACGATAATAAGTATCTCCACCAGTAAGGTTTATGAAGTGCAGCATTTGGTGTCTTGGAATCAAACTACAGATACTCACTAGCGTTTAGTAACGCTTTGCTGTACAAACCGATACACCTAGCAAGTTATAACGTTTCGTTAAAAGCCAAATACATAAAACAAGTAATAACGTTTCATTAAAGGCCGATACACCTTGCAGATAGTAACGCATTATCGTACAGGCCGAAACACCTAGCAAGTAATAACGCTTTATCATATAGGCTGATATACCTTACAAGCAATAACGCTTTATTGTGTGAGCCGGTACTCCTGGAACACTTTATCATATACATCGAAGTTTACTAGCGTGTAGTAATGCTTTATCGTATAATCCGACACTCACAGGAAGTAATAACACTTTGCCGTTTATACTGGCACTTTTAGCAGATAGTAACGCTTTGTCATACAAACTGAAACACACTAGTACGTAATGCTTTATCGTATAGGTCGATATCCACTTTTAGTTACATTTTATTGTACAGACCAATACTCACTAGTATGTAGTAACTATTTGTCGTATAGGCCGGTACTAACTGGCATGTACTAATTCATGCTTTATCGTATACGCCGATACTCATTAGCATGTGGTAGTGCTTTACCATATAGGCTATGCTCACCAACGTATGTAATAAATCTTTATTATACAGGCTATACTCACCACATTGTAGTAACTATCTACAGATCTCTATACGTACTAGTATGTAATAACTCTTTATCATATAGGCTATTATCACCACATTGTAGTAACTCTATTGTATTGGTCGATAGGCACTAGTATTAAGTAATTCTTTATAGTACAGAAAGTTGATAAAGATTAGCATGAGATGATATCTAACACTTATTCAGCTATAATTTTCGCA
Source organism: Carcinoscorpius rotundicauda (assembly GCA_011833715.1). NCBI lineage: Eukaryota > Metazoa > Arthropoda > Merostomata > Xiphosura > Limulidae > Carcinoscorpius > Carcinoscorpius rotundicauda. The sequence goes on along the minus strand of CM022395.1, from coordinate 46,661,237 downwards.
AATGCCACCAGGTCTATCAAGTGAGCATAATTATTTAGATTGTTGTTACGGGCTAGGGTAAAAACCGACTTAGCTCATTTTTGACATGTAGCATGTTTTGGGCATGTGGTACGGTTTAAAGTACTACCATCGAGACTGTTAACAGAGATAAAAGTGTAGTATTAAATGAAGCATTATTGTCCAGATTGTTGGTAGAGATTGTGGTGACACATGAAAGATAAATGCACATTTAAAACCTCTTGAGAAATTTTCACCAAGGTTGCTGATTAAAACGAACGTGTTGTACTATTTGAAACTTTATCATTCAAGTTGTAGCTAAAACAAACAATAAAACTAATTGTACCTCTTGAATCTTCATCGTCTATGGTGTAGATAGAAACAGACATGTGGTACCTTCTGAGATATTTTCATCTGGACTGTTGATAAACAAATTGTACTGCATGAGGCATTATTGTTTAGACTGTTAATAGAGATAAGCATGCAGTAATGCTTGAAGCATGTTCGTCTAGAGTGCAGATTGAAATAAGTGACATCCTTTAAAGAATTATCGTCAAAAACGTTTGCTGTTAATTGTTGTAGTAAGCTTATTGTGTTAATCATGTACAGTTGTAATTTTAATTTGCTTTCTAAAGTTTACTTCAAGAGTTTATATAGTCGCAGCTGTGATTGTTTTTCATGTCTGGTAATGGTTAGTATGCAATGTCTTTGGTAAAACTATTAATCAAAAAGTTTGGTTGATTGATTTTTAAAACGCATGGTTAAACCTCGATAAGAAGAAAATCATGTTTAGGTTTATAAGTTTTCCAAGTACCTGCTTTGGTACAGAATCACCCTTAACTGTACCTTAAGAGACACAAGGGGTAAACAGCCATGTCAGAAACGCTTAACGTTCAGCCTTAAACAAATCTGTTACCTTCTAAATCGTAATCCGAGGGTCGCGGGGTCAAGTCCCCATCACACCAAACATGCTCACCATTTCAGCCATGGGGACATTATAAAGTGACTGTCAATCCCACTATTCGTTGATAAAAGAGTAGCCCAAGAGTTGGCGGTGGGTGATGATGACTAGATGTCTTCCCTCTTGTCTTACACTATTAACTTAGGGACGGGTAGTGCAGATAGCCCTCGTGTAGCTTTGCGCGAAATTTAAAAACAAACAAAAAACCTTCTAAATAGTTGAATTTAATGCCCAGGTTACAAAGCACCCACCACTGTTGAAAGCACAGGAGAGTCAACAGTATATCACGGCTCGAGTCTTGGGCCTCTAGATCAACAAACTGGTACTCTTACTAATAGGCCACATCTTCCCATCACTTAGTGTTTAAAGCTCCTGACGACCTTAAGCTCTTAACATTTGGTTTTTATGGGAAAAAAATCATTAGGTGGATTGTTTTAGAAATCTTTCATACTCATCCTGATTTCAAATTTCGTGTAATTCTAAAATATATTTTACAATTGTACTTCATTATTTTCAGAAAACATATTTACAGGTGTGTAACTTGCCTCTCTACGCCAGTTTGAAATTCGCACTGTTAACAAATTATTAGTGTTTCTGGCTTTTACTAAAAAAGAGATTCATAAGTGTAAAGATGGAATATATAAATTTTGTTATAAATTATCATATTTCTAAATAAGAATTTAAAAATATTCTTCTTAGCGAGGCTTAAAGTTTATTTATGACAAATAGTGTGAAGTATGATCTCAGTATATTTGAAATAGATCAAAAACTGACAGTTTTAATAACGTGCTTAGCACGGGTAATTCAGTTATCATTTCATTTTAGAAAGAATAGAATAAAGAGTTTTACAAGAGAGATGATTTGAGTTATGCTAGCCCTAACAGATGTGTGATTTGACTATGCAACTCTTGTACATAATCACATTTGTTAAAATACTTGTTTATGCAGATTCACGTCTTTGCTTAGCACCAAAGATATAAGTTTATCGTAATATTGTCGTGCTTCTTTTTGACAATGTGAATCTGCTCTTTAGTAAGAAAGTTTTATGCAGAAATACCATTTTCATGGCTCGTAAATACAATAATGCGCCACTTTCATGGCTCCTAAACCCAAAGATGTGCCACTTCCGCAGCATAAGAACATAGTAGAAGCTAGATTATGCATTAAGTGTTATCTAATCAATATAAACAGTTTTTAACCTTGCTCACATCAGTATAAATAGCTAAGACTTCGTTACCAGTTCACTTATAATCACGATTTAACTATATTAAGTGAGATCAGATAATCACATGTCACACATTTGTGTGATCCCTCAACCTGTTACGACCGTGTCTAATGAAACAAAATAGTGTAAACAATAAGAAACATTATAATTCTTTAGGAGAAGTTTAATTAAACTTTCTTATAACCTGAATTACTGTAATGTTTGGATAACGCTTCAGTTGAATGAATTGTATGCGTATAACGCTATACATTCCCAAAATTACTTTCAAACATTTATACTGCAACAAATGAGACGATTTCATTATATTTGGCCTATTAGAAGTTACTTCTCTATTGATATTTGCGTAATGGTATTTTGTATGCATATTACGTTAAAAATTTCTGTGTTATATCAACATGGTGGATGTTGCTAAAGGTATATTTTTTCTAAAATAACTAATTCAGTATAGATATCTGCCTTCAATTCCCTCCCCTCCCAAAAGCCACTTTTTTCCAGCTATTGTTTAGACACAGCATAAAAAATGTCAATACCCGGTAGTGGAAGGTATTTTTTTCTGATACAAACTTTATTTCTAACGCTTATTACAAGTTGTTTTATACACTACCACGCATAATTTGTAAGTGATATACTACCAAAAAATCAGATTTCAACATATACAAAAATGAACTAATTAAAATGCATTGAACAAAAACATCGTGTCTTATTGTCCGTGGACTTGGTATTATTGTAATACATATTCAAATATTGCTAGTAAACAGTTTTTAAACAAATGTAAAATATTGCTTATCCTCCCGATTTAAGTCATGGTATTTTAATTGCACAAAAATTCTCTAATACAATTTTGACAATTTATTTATTTCTTGATTTAATTATTTTTTTAAAATCATTTTGCTATTTCAGGTTTTCTTGGTTTTCAACCCTAGTGAGTTTGTCCAACTTAAGTTATCACACTTGATTTTTATCATGGTCGCATGTGTTAAAATCAAAACGTGTGGCCTAACTGTTCCCTGTACGTAAGTATTTTTTTAGGTTCTTGTTTTATAACTATTGGAGACAATGGTAAGCCTGGTTTGTCATAATACACCCATACAGTCTCAAAATTATATTGATTTTAGCATAACAAGAGGCGTAGAAACAAGACAACGCCCTTCATTGGATCATTCAGTTTATGAACGGTGTAATTATTATTTCAGTAATTGTATCATTATCTTCTTTGTATTTTTAATTGTAACATTTCGAGAACATTTTTCAGACATTAAACTCAGCTGTAAAATATAATTTTAAATATGTAAAAGTGAATTGATTTTGATTAAACATTTTCCTGTTTCATAATAACTAATATTCACGTAATATTTTATAACTAGTTTTTATTTTGATTTGACATTATATATACTTGTGTGTGTGTGTATACGTTAATCGGTCTTTCTCAAACTTTTCAGGTGACACGCCTCTTTTTCTTCACTGTATTGCACTTTGCATACCCACCCCACCCCATAAAACGATCAACTCATTTAAATCGTGATATAGATAATGACAAAGATAAATTTAGTTTAAAAAAATGAAAGAAAATACGTTTTTGTAACTCTTCTGACACCCCTTCCCGCGGGGAGCGCCCCATATTTTAAGAACCACTAAATGCTTTATCTTGTAGAAACGAGGAGACTGATATTTAAGTCCTAATTAAATGTTTTGTAACCTCGGGTATGTTTCGTTCACAAGCAACATCTGCTTTACTGGAACAAAACGATTTTCAATTTAATAATGGTGTGTTTGTTATCTTCAGTTGAGATTTCCAAAATTATTCCCAGCTTTATCACTCGCAGCCAATTATCCTTGAAAGGTTTAATTTACATGTCATGACTCAACCATATGGGTGCACATTTAATGGGGGAGGGAAGACATTGCCGTATGAGGTGGAAGTATTGCCGATGGTTGAATACAGAAAATTACAGATATTAGAAAATTAATAGAATTAATATAGAATAGAGGCGACATTTTAGAAGTAACTACTCCATTTAAAAATGATATAATAAGTCGACCGCAATATCGTTAAGTTATCATAATCTTCACTTCTAAAACTGCTTTACTCAACTGTACTGGAGGAGTAACAACAAATAAACCCTTTATCTCGTGCTAAACTATTGTCACTCCTACTGAACTTCATAACGTGGGACGTAAATCATTTTGTACCTTCTAAGAGGCGACCTAATTCTCTTGTGTACACGGTAAACACTGATAATCATCAAGGTGCGACTTGATCCGTAACAAATCAAATAGAGCGTCAATTATCAAGGCAAGGAAGGCCTAATATCCACCATGTTATTTATTTAGTGAATAGCTAAACATAAAGTGAATGCAAAATACTCATTTAATTCTTATAAAAATAAATCAACTACACCAAAAATGACTAAGGAGTAATTTATAGGAAGCTTAGTTATTACAAAAATAAGTTACTGAATAAAACTTACGAGGACACCTGTCATGTTAATTTCGTGCTCCTACGCTGTGTGACGAATGCTACGCGATTTGGTCAGTATAGGATGAAAGGCACTGTTTTAATTAGCCATGTTCACGTAACGTCAGATTTTTTCAACTTAAGCCTACAGTTGACTCCTTCTATGAACACTTGAGCATGTTCCAGAGTCACAGGTAATGATTTGTAGTAAATAATATAGCTTTGAACAGTGCTCAAAAGTAATTCAGTAAGTGGCTCTTAAATGTTAAGAATTTGAAGTTAACAAAGACACCTCATTGAAATAATTAGTTTTATATATTTACACACACATGCACATGTTTGTGTTTTTTTTATTCATAGTTAGCTACAGTATTTTATGCATATGTTTGTAGCTAATATGGAATAATGTGCGACCACAGTTATGAAAAAAACACTCAATTTATGATTCTGGCGTACGACATGTATATGGCAATTTGAAAAATGTAAGTACCATGGTCCTGTGGAGTATGTTATTCTGAATATAATAACATTTATACGTTTTTCCTAATTTTTCTACGCAAACGAAATGTTTCAGGAAGATTTTACATTTCCTAAGGTATGTACTGAGTTCGTGTTTGCTCTATTATTAAACAGCGCTTTAACTTGAGATTGGTTTATTTGATGTCCTATATTATTTTATAGAATTGAAAATTTACTTAGAATTAGCAGAAAGAAAAGTTATAGGAAGGTAAATTGTGTAGTTTAGATTTAAGAAATAAGAATAAACTTGTTAAATCGTTCCTCAAGTTGTAGACAAGGGTATAAAATTTCTTCGTGTCACGTATACTGTATTTTCGACAGTTGTTATAGAATAATCAACCAGTTAACAAACTAGAATTTTATTCGACTTTTTTCCTTGCTTCTTCTAAAACTAAAGTTATTAATCAATCAGAATTCTTTCTAAAGCATGTTTGAATGGCTTAAAGTGCTTAAAAACATGTAAAAGAAATACTCTTTCCATTTTTTAATTAAAAGGAAAAATATTTATTATAGTTGTACACTATCCACTATTAGGTTTTCTGATTATATCATTCCTTATTTATGTATTAATTTGGTTTGATGGTTTTGTAACTTACTAGAAGAATTTCCTTAAACCACCAGAACTATCATGAAAATATCGGAAGGTTAGTAATTAGGACACTGAATTTATCTGCTGATCGTAGTAGATTTAGAGATTTCATCATCAACACAATAATAATTTAAATATAGATATGAAGAAAATAAGTGTGTATCTTTAATACCGGTTTATTTTGGTTTGAAGGTCAATAGAACTAATACCTTTCACACTAAGAATTTCGCATCGACCGAGTGAAATCATCTGACCTAAGTAAAGCATCTTAGAAATTGTTTCATCAGCTCAGCTGCTAGTTTCGAACTTTATGTTAATTAAAATTTTCCCACCAGGAGCTTCTCTAGGGCAAAAGTGTACTGTTATTGATAGGAGAAATAAAATAAGTGTTCGCTTGAAGATTGATGAGGTACGTTTTTGTTGTTTAAAAATTTTATTAAGTTGAAACTATGAATATTGTTATTAATCGTAGGTTATTATGTCATTTTTATGACTTCCTGACATATATTATTGTTGAATGTATACAACCCTTGTCTATTTAGCTAAAAATTTTAAAAACAAATTATCCAGAAGTTATAAAAAATAAACTTCACGATTCTTAACTGCAGTGTCAGAAGTTGTCTAGCACTCGTTATGGACTCGGTAACGTAAATATGGCAAACGAATTAGTATGTTAAATATAAACAATCATGAATAGTGCAATAATCATGCAGTTTAACCACAGCTTTAGTGATATTATAAAAATCGTATATGTATACCTAGCAAAGAATTGACGACTTGGATATTTATAATATATTCATTTCACAGTGCAAATGATCTTTTGAAGCACAAGTTTCAGAAAAGATTGCTCGACTTTCGCGGTTATAAGAAACTCGCATAAACGATAAATAAACATCATGGTTTCTTGCCTGTAAGTTTCTGCTTGTTTTTGTTATCTTATTATTATTTCTCGTGAGAGAAATAATTCGCCGGAGATGAAACTCTATGATGACTCGTGTTGTAAGTAAGAGACTCGTCAAGAATATTGTAAGATAGATTCCAAAGATTGGGACGACTGCCCTGGATATACAGAACGAGAGTATGAAAAAAACATTGGCATCAAAATAAAAAATATAGATAGAACAGTGGGTAATTTTTCATCGTCCAAAGAACCACTTCCATCATAGTTTTTGTTAACAGTGTGTATTGTCAACACATAGAAACTTTGGTTTTTGAAAACTAGCAACCGAAGAATAGGACTCGTTCATAAATGATCAAAGTAAAGACCAAGAGATAATTACTAAATATTTTTAAATATATATACTGTTTAGAACTATGAACATACTATCAGAAATGACATTTTTAGAAATACTATTTAGAATTACGATTAAACATACTGTCCACGAAAATAAATATTGTCAAGAACTATGACCGTTAGAAATACTGTAAAAACAAAAATGCAAGTACTAGGTAGACCTGGTATGGTATAGTATTTAGAGTGCTCGACATAGAAGATCCTAGCCGAGGGTTCGAATTTTCATGACTGAACCTGCTCGTTTTTTTTGTTTGGGGGGGGAATAGCTGTCAGAGCCAGCTCCCCAAATGTAAAATTTCTTGGCTAATACTAAACATTTGACCGACCGCAAATTTAGACGAACCAAAGATCGAATGTAGAAAAGTAATTATGGATGTTGGATATACTAGTCCTAATTTTTGACATAACAGAACAATTTACCAGCGCTTCAAGTTTTGATTTGATGCTGAAAAGCTCAGTTAATATTGCTAGAAGTGTATATCATATTGCCATTACAGAATATACAGACGTGTGGAAAATAAGTGGAAAGTATGTCATAGAAGTATATTCTTGAAGAGGCGTAACAGTTAATAATAAAGGTAGAAAGGGTATTCTCGTATAGAAAAATATATTTGATAAAGAGAAATGTTTACCGGGGAATGTTGCTTATAATCTCGGAGAGGTTTGTGGCGAAGAGATGGTGGTTTACAATACCCAAGGTTGCATTTACTTACGTTAGTTTACCAGTAACCATGCTAAAAATCGTCACTTGTTAAAAAGTTAAAATATACTTGTATTGATTGCATAACTAAGAAAATCTACTAATACAAGTGGAAAAAACTGCGTAAGATCCTAGTTGGATTAGAACATTAATTAAATGTGGCTGCTAAGGGCAATTAGTCTGCTCCTTTGGTATTTTATCATAGTTCCCTGGATTAAATGTAGGTAGGTGTTTTATAGTGAATGTACACTCAGGTATTTATGCGTTGTGTTATCAACGTTCAGTAAATCATATATATTTTAACGGTTCTTAGACCAAAGGTTTGTATTTCAGTAGTTTAAAGGTATGACGGTAAAAAATTTAGTTTTAAAAAATACAGTATTTAATATCTATAGGTTTTTTTGGTCCGTTTTACTTCACAGTATAATGACCTCAATTAATTTTGGTATTTTAATAATGTTATATTTCGTTGAATTTATTATTCAACGGATCAACTATTGAATGATGGTGTATACCATATGTCTTAAAAATTTGTTATTCACTAGATATTATATACACTTCATTATTAAAGGCCTAGTGGTATTTCTTGGATTTACTGACTGACCCCAATCTCTGTTTAGTTGTTTTGAACAGGCAAAACTGCAGTGCACAGTAGCGGGGACAGCCAATTCAAGAATGCCTTAGGAGTCTACGTCGCATATTCTCTCCTTAATTTCTCTTCTGATGAAAGTTTTTAACGGGCAAAGTATTTAATACTTGTACTATATTTAGTTGTTGAATGTGCCCCACCCTTAGCCGCGTTCCCGAGCACTATAGATCAACCAATACTAAGTGCTCCTTTTGTCATATTGTTTCCGTATCTTTGCAATCGCAGCTTTTCCGAATATCGTGAAACAACTTCAATAGTTAACACCATTATTTACTATTAAAAATATTTTGTTGTTTAGCACCGCTTAACCTTCACCTTCAAGGCTTTCAACACACTTGTCGATATCTATAAAACTCTTTGTGCCCACTTAAAATATTAAACCTGAATTCCATGAGTGGGGCGAAGAGACGCGACTGTTTCTAAGCGCTCCTTATTGTTTCTCAAGCCTCTTCATTCCTTGTTAGATCTTTAAAATATCTACTAGCTTTTGGAGTTAGTAGTTAAGATTTTTCTCTCGTCGTTAACTTATTAATACGTTTATTTGTAGAAAATGTAACTACAGTTCTACTTCTGCGTTTCTTCGCTCCTTGTGTTTGCTCGCAGAGATACATAAAGCGAAAGTTGTAAAATATTAATGTTATCATCATCATGGCAATAACAAGCGACGTTCACATCACCTAGTTGTAAAACTAGACGTCGCCTCTTACCATTACTTTTTTAGTGCCCTTCCGCGAATTTACTGTCCACGTGAATAGTAGCTGTTTTAGTCATCACAATATTGTGAAAAATGGAAATTACTCCAGTGCGATATTTTATTATACTGATCATTTTCAGTGAGTTGATCAAATATGCTTCCCCAGGGTAAAAATTTACTGGTTGGTATTAGAGGAGTGTGTTAGAAATAAGTACAATACTAGAAAACGATTGGAAGCTCAAATGGAAAATGATTGTCCGCCTGCTTTACTAAGAAATAACTGTTTCTATTGATTGTAAAATCACAGAGAGGTGTGTGTGTGTGTGTGTGTGTGTGTGTGTGGACGTAATAATAAATGAATGAAATTATCTGTTTTAAGTGAATTTTAAACCTGTCGGCTGAAGTGTTATTAGAAAAACGTTAAGTGTAAACAGTTTGGAGGCGACCCATCGTCAAATGTAAGATATGCCCACGAAGCTGAATGCTTCGTGTTATTCGAAATTTTGAATACTTTTTAAACGAAATCTAAATGGATTTCAAAGAAAAAATTGTCACAGACGTTTCTAATTTCGCCTAATTAGTAATATAGCTGGCACCTTGTTATCCTTTTATTTTTGTTTATTTTGTGTATCATGTAATGATTAAATTTGTGAACAGTCCCTTATGTTTTATTGATTCGTTCAATTAGTAAAGTTCAGTACTTCCCAGCATAACATAACATAGCGTTATCGGAGCTATAAGGCTAGATTAGGCACCACTGAAATTGCACCAAACTGTATGTCAGTTATCTGCAATAATGGCAGTCTTCCTGTAATGGTCGTGATATAAACTAGCTGTAATATGACTCATCTGTGGAAAACCTGTCGTTTATTGTTCGAATTACTTTTTATTGAGACTGTTATATCCACTTCTCTCTCTCTGTAACGAAACATATATTGGTATTACCATATTGGATTTCTGATCTAACCATTATAGAAGACAGTATGCAAGAACTAGTTTTTTAATTATCTATACAATTTATGAAAATAGAATGTATTAACGAATTTTATGTAGAGAGGCTATTAAACCTTAAAAGGGATAAGTAAAAGTAATTGTTCTGTTAACGGAGGCATTACATATTGAAATATGTACGTTGTAAACAAAATTTAAAATATAGATTCAACTGTTTGAAGGAGAGTAAACCAAATGTTTCGAGATAAATTTTTCGTTTTATGAACATTTTTCAGTAACACTTTAAAAGATTTTAACTGAAATAATCGCTATCTATTCAACCAAATTACGTGCGATTCGTATTTGAATTGAACATTCGAAGAAAACTGGAAGATACTATGTAGTTTCTAAAATTTATAAGTTACTAGTAGTGAATACAGTGTATTATATAAAATTACATTTATGGATCAGTCTTAAAAGAAATTTTCGATAGTCTCGGAGGAATTTATCAAGCATATACTTGTTTTTAAATACAATTTTGTTACCTTCTATATAAAGCCTAGTTTGTTCACATTTTTTAGCATTTTCATGCGTTTTCACATTTTGATGAATTAGCACAAAACTTGGCACAGTGATACAGAATGACAAGAGGAAGGTCATATTATGAGGTTAAACTCCCCCATCCAATTTCATATTGGTAGAATTTTCGAAAATAGTATGTCTTTCTTTTCAATATTGGCACCTTTGTCTTTTTCATTGTACCTTCAATGTTTATCATTATTCTGAAAAAAGAAGCACAAGTTGATTTTTTTTCAGAGTTATTTCAGCCGTCCAATGGACGGATACTTCTACTAATTTCAATATAAAGAATTATAAAGGAAAACTGATTAAAACCAAAAATCGTTTAAGGTTTCATATTCTGTGGTACCCAAAAGTACGATTAAGGAGTCATTGTATTTTTAATTTAATGTTGTTTTATGTATAATGTTCCCAAACTTTCGCATTCCTTAGAAATTATATCCTAAATCTTTTTGTGCTCAAGAGTTAAGTAACATTTAAATAAGCTTATTTTTCCTGAATAGCAAGGAAATCTTCAAAGAAGAAAGTTGTTTATTTTAACTCAGAAACAAATCGCTAAACTCACGAACCAAAAAATATTGTATTATAGAAAGAAAAAAAAACTTCAAAGAAACAAAGGTGCTTTGCTACGAGTGATGGCGAATCCCGTTAAGTGCAGGGCGTTAGGTTTATTACGAGTACTCGAATAGGAGAGTTCGACGACAAATGATTAGTTTTTGTGGAGTAACATGTTCATTCCCTCACTATACTGTATGCCTGGTTACCGACAGTAGTGAGGAATTTTTCAGGCTTCAAACACGTTGTTCGATCACTGACTCAAGTCTCTACATTACTACTGATTTCATTCAATGTATATCTCGCACATTTTAGTCTACAATTTTCTTTAATGTTCCTTTGTCCTATTAATTTGTCTTTATTTATTGCTTTATAACATGTATCCTGTTTTTGTCTCTAACGTTGAAGTGTGTAAATGCACCAGCACGATCAAATCATTAACTAGGGGGCTCACCATGGCGGGGTGGTTAAGGCACTCGACTTGGATTCAGAGGGTCGTGGGTTCGAATCCCTGTCACTTCTTAAAATACTCGCCCTTTCAGCCGTAGGGGCGTTATAAGTAACGGTCAATCCCAGCATTCGTTGATTAAAGAGTAGCCCAAGAGTTGGCGATGAGTGGTGATGACTAGCTGCCTTCCGTCTAGTTTTATACTGGAAATTTCGGGACGGCGAGCGCAAACCGTCCTCGTGTAGCTTTGCGCGAAATTCACAAAAACATTAACTGGTATCATGTAATTAACTGACAGGAAACTATCTGTTAACTCTAAAAAAAAAATAGCGTACGGTTTGCATTGTAAAATAGAACTGCTTAAACAACTGAATGAAATGTATACTTTTTGTAAATAAGATGAGTATCATACAACCAAACGATTATAAAATTCAACAATTCACCATCTGAATTTTTAACTTCATGACGTTTTTATTCTTTCATTTTTCTAGCACATTCTTTCCTTCAATTCTAGTTTAATTCTCTTTTGTTTTATGATGTGAATGGTTATTGTTTATATCTTAGCTTTTACTTGGAAATCGTTGATACGTCTTCATTTCACAGTAGTTTATTTCCCAAGAAAATGTGAGAATCGATTTCTGTGTGAAACTTACAGTAAATATAAAATACGACGGAAACAGAAGATTTAATGGTGGTGACAGGAAATAACTTTTAAATCGTAATAATTATTCACAAATAAATGTGTTTTGGAATATTATATTTTATGCTAAAATATATTAGCTACGTTACAGAAAAAATATTTTCGTAACACATGGAATTAAACACCAGTTACGAAACTTGAGCTAGTTTCGTTAAGAAATAAAATACAGACGAGAAGGAATGTTTGAGCAGAAGAGAGAATAAAATAAAAAAACTAAATGTATCCAAATTAACATAAGAATTTGAAAAGAAAAATAAAAGGGATGCAAATTGTCAGTTTAAATAGAAAAACAGAAATAAACGTTAAAAAAACGTCAACAGAGAATTACAATATAACCGCTTTTAGGGACTATTGATTAGTGTTTTTCAAAAGGCTAAACACTGTACGTTTCATCATAACATACTCTGTTTTTGCCTTCACGTTTCCTTATCATTCGACTGTCCAGATTATATTCGTATTTCTGGACGGAGAACTGATAAGGGCTTGTGTAGGCTACGACTTCCGAGTCTGATGATCGAATGAAATTGTTAACGAAGACTGGGATTCATCGGTGTTTGCTTTCTGGAACCTTTATGGAAGTAATTTTTAAAAAAAGAGGTATGTTTAGTATTGATTTATTTTCTTTTATTGCCTTTGTTCATAAGTAAATGTGATCTTTGCAAAAGGTATGTTAAAACTAAATCTCAAATGTGATGGAGAATTTGTTATAATCGTATGAAATCACTCTTATACCATTTCTACAAAGGCCTGAAGCACGAACCAGACAAAGAATCAACTGTATCCTTGTTATACTGTTTGAAGATATTCTAAAACGCCTACAATTTTCAACTTACCACGAAAGCCTGGCATGGACTAGTGGGTTGAGGCGTTTGACTCGTAATCTGAGGGTCGAAGATTGGAATTCCCGTCACACCAAATATGCCCACCCTTTCAGCCGTGGGGGTGTTATAATATGACGGTTAATCCCACTATTCGTTGGTAAGAGTTGCCCAAAAGTTGGCGGTGGGTGGTGATGACTAGCCTTCTCTCCAGTCTTACACTACTAAATTAGGGAGAGCTAGTGCAGATAGCCCTCGAGTAGCTTTGCGCGAAATACAAAAACAAAACACTTATCTCGTTCAACTTCAACTTTACTGTTTAGCGCATGTTGTATAAGATGCCATTCAAAATGAAAATATCATATAACTTTAATAAAACCATGAATAACGCAAATATTTCGAAAATTAGTTTCTCGTACTAATATTGCATTGCATTAATATAGTTCAGTATTCAAACATCCCAAGATAATATTTGCTGCCCTATTTACAATTTAAGGTTTACGTCCATGGGTAAAAATCAAATGTTATAAAACATTGGACTAAGGCTTTTTCAAGTAATTTGTAGGTGTCACTCAAGTTTTTTCCCCCCATATTTTTGGAAAAAAACATTTCAGGTACAATATCTTTCACATTTGCTACACTTTCTCCTGAATGTCACGTTAATGATTTCTTCCTTTATTTGGAAATTTTCGTCTGAGAATTAAAAACGATTAAAAATATTAAGAAAAATATTTGTTCATTCCTTTTGTCGGAGGGAAGAAACTTAACAGTCGAAAGTATTTATATCTTACTAAAAGTGATTGTTTTTAATATTTTTTGCAGGAAGAGAAATATGCATAATAGGGAAAATATAAATATTTAGCATGACAATTACGTAATTTTAAAATATAAAGCATTTTGTTAATTCTGAAAAGTTTCAAAAGTATTTGTTTCTACATGAGTTATAAAATAAAGTATCCGTGTGTTTAAACAAACATAAGCCTAATTCTTTTCTAAAAATACGATTATCACTAGTTTGTTTGGTTTGAATTTCGCGCAAAGCTACTCGAGGGATATCTGCGCTAGCCGTCCCTAATTTTGCAGTGTAAGACTAGAGAGAAGGCAACTAGTCATCACCACCCACCGCCAACTCTTGGGCTACTATTTTACCAACGAATAGTGAAATTAATCGTCACATTATAACGCCTCAGCCGCTGAAAAAGGGGCGAGCATGTTTGGTGTGACGGGGATTCGAATCTACGACCCTCAGATTATGAGTCGAACGCCTTAACTCACCCGGCCAGATAAATTCACCAATTAAACTACACTGTAAACAAACCTTTAGTTTTTGTGAATAGTGTTTCTCAATATAGGCATAAATATTATTATTAACCCTCAAATTACAGATTTGTTTATGAAACGATCATTATCGATAGGGTCCATATATTTGATCATATTTAGTAATTTTTATTATTATGCCTGTTACAACTTTCATGACCAAAAGCCCAAATTGAGTAAAACCACTCACTTTTTGTGTAAAATACATAGTATACACAGCACCAGCAATTACGATTAACTGCAACATTGACAGTATTTACCTATCCACTCACCTTCTTTCTGTTTTGGCGACTTAGATGTTAATATGTATGCTGTAACAAAGTGGTCCACAAAAAAATCAGAAATTGCATCTCATTGGTTAACGCGACAGATTGCGGTCCCGTGATTCGCGCCTCGTTAAAGCCACTCAGTTTGTGCGTTATAACTGTTACTGTCAGATCCAACTATTTGATATAGAGGAGCCCAAGATTAGCTGTCTTCCACTACTATATATCTGAAAATTAGGAACGATAAATGCAAACACACTCGAGTAGCTTTGTGCGAAATTCGACAAATAAACACAAATTAGAAATATGTTTAGCATGCTGGAAAGATCTAAGTAAACTCCTATCGGTAGCTCTAGAATTAAAATGTGTGAAAAAGTACTGACACTAGCAAAAACTCGTAAGTCAGGCTTACAGGCTTTAATCCAGTTCTCAATGAAACGGGACGGTCGTTAAATTTAACTTGTATAAAAATAAACTCGTTTTAAAAACACATATTCAGTAACTTTACATGTTAGCGAAGAATGGTGTATTGACCACCCCCCTCTTCATATGGGGGTGAGGGAACGCTTCAAATGCAGGTTATTTCCTGCACTGCTTTCTTATACGTTCAAATGTGGATTGGTAGGTTTCTAATGATGTTGAAAGGTTAAAATCCAAGGAACTTGTGTATATATTTAAAATATTAAAATCAATAAATATTTTATGATACACAATTAAAATATTTATTCAAACCAATCGAGAGAAGCTTTTACAACGGTTGGTAGGTTTAAATAAAGATTTTAATGCTTTTGGTGATTCTCTAATGTGGGACATTTTATATAAAATGAAGTTTTATAATTAGCTGAAAGCTCATTGACCTTGACTTTGCTATTATTTTGCAGTAATATACCTCAAACAACGACTTTTTGGACTTCTGTTTAATTAAGCATGAAATAATGAAGCCTTGTCGACCTTCACTTCTAAATTTAGCACTTCATAACTGGTAGTAAAGGAGTTTTAATAACTTTTAAAGTATACCATTACATGTTGTTCAATACAATAAATCTTAAAATATAATTTAAAAAATGGAGAGGACTCGCAAAACAACTAATCGATTCCAACTTTCAACAAATAATGTGAAATACAAATCTGAAGGAAACGTGTGAGAGAAATTTTTATTGGGAATATCAGAATTGAATTTCTAACAAGATTTGTGACAGAATGAGATTCAAATAACTAAATCTCGTGAAAAACCATAAATTATTAAAAAAAGAATTATGTCTAAAAAGAATAAAAAGAAACTTTTCAAGCCAAAATAACAATTACAGTCAAGTAATCCAAAATTTAACATTTTACGAATTACCTAAACTATGACTTACTTCCGAAATCAGAATTTCTACTCAAATGTTGAATTTCTTCATTTCAATTTTCATCATAACAGTAAGAAATACCTTAGGAGCAGAGAGCCTTGAAAATTCGTTTTATTCTTCGAAATCTCCAAGTTTTGAATTACAAAGGAAAATGGACTTATTGTTGTAATAATCACAGAATTGTGGGGAAACAAAGATAACTGTTTCACAAATGATTCATTTATCAATACCATGGTTTCGCACGTATCTTACAATACCTTTACTAACATAGCATGGTGGTGATAAATGAAATATTTGTGAAACGTATAATTGTCTTTTTGTCACTTCTGTCGCTGTTCAGTTTTACAAAATACTGACAGTTTAAAGTTTTAATTAGATCATATGTTAAGTGTTAAGAACGGTAATGATGATAGTATGTTTCCAATTCTTACTGTGTTGACAATATAAGCATTAAGAGTTCGTTTGATAAAATGTTTCACATTCTTACTTATAATAGTAATGTGTCAAGAATAGTAAATTTGAAAAAGGATGTTTCTCACTATTACTGTGAGAACAATGTATTAAGCATTAAGAAAAGTAAATTTAGTGAAGTATATTTCTTATTTTATGGTAAGGCTGTGAAACACTAATGGGCGAGTGAAACAGAAATTTTCCTGATACTTCGATGCTATATAATTCTAACACTATCAGGTACATTAATTGTAAATAGTCGATCAGTTTAGCACTATAAAACACTAAAGAAATTAATACGAATAAAAAACAATCAAATTAAAAAAATTCATTGTTTTTCCATTACCGTCCTTTTTGTCATCATTAACTCAGCGGACAATTTGAACTAATGTTGTATAAATAACTTTGGAAAGCGTTTTTGTGAAAGTTTGATTTATAAACATTTTTTATAGTCTTGATTTGGATGAGATCTTTAAAAGTAATCGTATTTATATTTGTTTTTAGTAATTATGATCCTACGTCACCATAGTGTTAAATCCTCTCTCTCGGATTCCTCACTAAGAATAAAACTGTTTCAGAACCAAAGGTTCAGTGTTTTTAAAATCCGATAGGAAGTATTTAAAACACTATTTTTCCCAGTTAAATCTTATTTTTTAGCCACGGAGAGCATTTCTCATTCTTCTACCAAACTTTGAATTGCCAAATTATATCTCATAAAAATTCTTTTTTGTCTCGGCCATGAAAAATGACTCTCAATCTGAGGGTCACGAGTCGAATACTTGTCTCACCAAACATGCTTACCCTTACAGCTGTAGAGGCGTTATATTGTGAAGGTCAATCCCACAAGAGTTAAGAGTGAATGGTGATGTCTAGCTGCCTTTCCTCTACTACTTTACTGCTAAATTAGGGACGGCTAACTCATAGCCCTCGTGTAGCGTCCACTAGTGGAAATCTGCGGACTTGTACCGCTAAAAACCAAATTTTAATACCGTGGTGGGCAGAGCACAGATTGCCCATTTTGTAACTTTGCGCGAAATCCATAACTCTTTGGCAGATCAAAAATTACACTTTGATTTCAATAGTTTACCGCCCTCTCCACTCTTCTAACTTACAGCTGCACTCTGTGACATTGTGATTTGTCTGCAGATTCGTATCTCTAAACACCGACTTTCGTTACTCCAACAAGCAATAAGAACTAACTTGCATCTACTTCCCAACTACCTTTATTTCCCTATTGATTCGTTTGTTTGCAATGCCTGCAATATTAATGTGGTGCTCTGAACTGCACATGCTCAGAAGATAGATTTTAATTTAATATCTTTGCTCTTTGTTGCTTTAAGTTTTGATTTTAACACTTGTAGTCCTGCAGAGTCCATTAATGTGTGGAGTATCTTCAGCCATAACCCCTGCACTCCTAGATCAGCCATAAAACTTTTAAACACACATTTCAGGAGTATTTACAAGTTGGTTGGTTCGTACTTTGTTATTTCAGTATTTCCATTATACCTTTTGAGTTAAGTAAATTTTTACTTCAAGAAATTTCAGTGTAGCTGGAACAGTGTTATAGTCGACAGACGTCTTTTGTTACTTGTAATCTGAAATCTTTTTTAAAATATGCAGCATATTTTGCTTAAACTTAATGTGTTTTGTTTATGGCTTAATAAGTTGTGGTTATAATATAATTAATCAATGGTTGGGAGTTGCTGTTTTTAACTTAGTCCTTTCTCATGATTTTGTTTACTTGTTTGGCTTTATTTGGATATAATTATTTAATTATTTAATTTCTTTCCATATACATATCAACATGGGCTCAGTCAATTTGTCCGACCACATGATCTTTGTACTAGTTTGAAGCCAATATATTTAATACTTCTAACTTTTAATATAGTGTGTATCTCTTCACGAAAGTTGGTAGTCTCAATTAACATTAAGTCTTTCACATACAAATTATATTTTTAGTAAAACATTTTTAATAACCTAAAAGAATGGTCCAGAATATATGGAATATTTGTTTTGAATACTTCTTGTGCAAAGTGATTTTCACGTTAAAATTAAAAATGCTTTTCCTCATCTCAAAAATTTCAAATTTTCCTTGTGTTAAATCCTAAAATTTAAAAATATATTTCAAATACTTTTTCATTAATTTTTTTTTACATTTCATCTGTTATTTTCTTCACCCTAACTCAAAACGAGATCGGTCAATTTGACTGACCTCGTTATCATCTCCCCGTTGGTATAGCAATTAGTCTTCGAACTTACAATACTAAAATCAGTTTTTCCTTTCTATAATTACTCCAAATTATAACATGATGTTACATTAATTTTTACGCTAAGTAACTTTAAGCTCATAATAGTATACATATATTGACAATTATTGTTTTATTGTTTCCAAAGAACATAAGGGAAATTATCTACTTTTACAAGTTATTAGTCTAACTCTCAAAATCTGTCTAGCTTTTTAATGCAAGACACTAAAACCTTGTGTCATGTACAGTAAAGGATATCCATGTCAAAAGAGAGATACAAGCTCGAGTAAATCAACCAGAAGTAATGTCAGTGTTTGTGTGTGTGCTTATCATTTTGGGTGGGCGTTTTTATTTTGCTTTTATTTTTTTTGCATGTATTTCATCTTTCTCTATAAATGAAGTGATTTGTTTGTTTATTTGTGTTTTATCTGAATACTAATTGTTAATATTAAAGTTGCATTTTTTACAGGACACCAAAAAAAATTATTTGTAAAGTTCTAGTGGGCTTACTTCCTAAAGTTTATAAAAGAAATTTAAAACGGTCCTTTTTCAAGACTTAGTTTCAGAAGTTATTTTTGAGTTAAACTGAATATCGCCAAATGTTTTCACTTGGCTGATATTAAATTCAACTTCAAAATAATTTCTGAAACTAAATTTTAAGTATAAAGTTTTTATATTCTCTTCGGAAAGTAAATGGGCTAAAACTCTAAGATGAAAATATTTGTGAAAACATTCTGCTTTAACATCCGACGTGCGAGCTCATGGAAGAATATTAGCTTTAAACTGTTTATTAAAGGATATTAAAATTGAAAGCTATCACCCTAAGCATATCTTTGTGATTCCCAAATTATTAAAATGTTAATGAATGTGAAAGTATAAATTTATGTGCAAACTGGAATGCTTTAGGTAAAGTCTCGAGCATTTTTCAAAAACTATTTATAGGTGACAAAACTTTAAAATCTTCTACCCAATAAATAAAATGCAAAATTCTGAAATCTTTCAATGTCTAATTTTTTATTTTTCCCCATTTAAAATATTTCAAAAATATTGATTCAAATCATACATTTCGTTTAGTTTATGTTGAAATATATCCTAAAATTGGGGTGATATTATGATGTTTTGGTATGTGGAGCAGTGACACCTGGACAGAAAGCTAGTTTATATTGTGATGTGTGAATCGTTAAAAATTGGAATGATTGGAAACTTGCCAAGATTGAGATGTACATCTACAAGCCACTTCTAGCCATACCTTCGATGAACATTCTCTCTCTCTCTCTCTCACACACACACACACACACACACACACACACACACACACACACACACACACAATGCGTTTACAAGCAAAATCACTTAACCAAATGGTAGGAAGCCAAGATCTGTACACAGCTATTAGCTGATCTTCAGTATTGAAAAGTTAATTTATTAATTTCAAATATAAAAAAAACAGCGAAGAAAATTCCTGGACTTTACCCATTCCTTTCGAGAAACACGTTAGTTATTTTAAAGGTTAACGAGTAGATTACTTCTAAAATATATTTAGAAATTTGAATTTTTCCATTTTATAAGGTCTGCAGTTGATAAGTAAGCAAATTTTCCTTTACATTTAGTTTTCCTATGCGTAAAAAGTAAACATTTCCTGCCTTGCAACCAAGAAATATCACGAGATTGTAAACTTTCCATGATAATTCTCCAAAGAGTAAATATGGTTTTCATGACCTATTTAAAATACTTTATTTCACTGGCGACCACTGTTACTATACAAATTATCATTCATTTCAAAACATAAAGTACTCTGTTAAATGAATATTTATGATTATGTACAAGAAATTAATTTTATCAGAATTCCACAGATTAAAGCTTTCAGGTTTGTTTTTGAATTTCGCGCAAAGCTACTCGAGGACTATCTGCGCTAGCCGTTCTTAATTTAGCAGTGTAAGACTAGAGGGAAGGCAGCTAGTCATCACCGCCAACTCTTGGGCTACTTTTTTACCAACAAATAATGGTATTGACCATCACATTATAACGCCACCACGGCTGAAAGGGCGAGCATGTTTGGTGCGACCGGGATCGAACCCGCGATCCTCGGCTTACGAGTCAAACGCTTTAACCACCTCGCCTTGCCGGGCCTTAAAGCTTTCAGGAAGTATTATTTCATCATATTGTTCCTTCTATGGAGAACACGTTTAAGCTTATTTCGAGAACTAACACTTCAAAATATAAAATAAATCTTACAAAAAAATAGCACATCACAATAAAGAAATTGATATTTTTTCAAATAAATTTGTTCTTGTATTTACGTCATTTAATATACAGTATCATTTGAATGCGTTTGTTTTAATATTATGTTTACCATCTGCAACTCATTGTAAAACCTTCTTTTTTATTATCATTACTATGCAAAACTGTTAATAAGAAAATCTATTCATTTTTCTAATAAAATGGTTTGGCATGACCAAGTGGTTAGGGCTCTCTAACTCACAAATGATGAAAAGATTCATATGAATATACAAAAACAAGTTATTTTGGAAAACGCACTTAGGCACGCATGTGTTCAAGGTATTATCCTCCAATACACAAATAAATATTGTTGAGGGATAATAAAAAAAAAATCAATGATTTATATTGCATTAACTTAAGTACAATTTTCTTAATGGTTGTACATCTGTTATTCTATTGAAACAATTATATAATAAACTGTCATTGATGTCAAACGTAGTCATTTCTTCATTATTTGTGTTTGTGTGTGTTTATGTAATTTAACAATAGGCTAAAATTTCAGTTATTTAGAATTTCTATAAATAGTTTGATTCTAAAACAAGTGGTTATAAAAACTACATTTCATTTTTAAAAAAATCATAATTGGCCATCATCTATAGGTCACAAACTCAAAAAAATAGTGCTTCTTTCCCTAATTTTAAATAATGAAACTTATAATTAATGCACTTAATTTTAACAATTTTTGAAGTTTCATAAAGCTTGTTTGTACTGATTTGCTGTTTTAAACATGACGTGAAACTAATAAAATTATTAGTTTTGCTCATGAAACTTGCAGTTATTGTTTTCACAATAATATATTGCCATCTAGTGGGTAACGAAGCTACTATTGATGCTAGATGTAAAAATTGCGTTTCTGAAACGATAAATTTGATAATGTATATAATGTATAGTGCTGGTAATCAACCTCAAACTTGTATTCTTTTAAATAAATGGATATTATGGATTGTAATTTTAATGAAAAGGCGTACTAACTACAAAAAAGATTAAACATTTGTTTTTAATTAAAAGCTGACAGTTTTAATGAATTACTTTTATTTCTATTTTTCATTTTGTTTCAATTTTATTTTAACTTGTGCTCTACCAAAGGAAAAAAAAATCGATGTTGACAATAGGTTCACTAGCCAATGGAAAACGTTTTCAAACTTATAAAGGAAGCTGAAAACTTTACATTTATTATAGAAACACTTTTATATCTGTACTTTTTTAATTGTACACGATATTAACGTATTCATAGGTGGCTTAATAAAGAATTCATCAACAAATGTCATTATCTACGTTTTTACGAAATCGATTTATTTCAAACGCAGAAAATATAAAGAGATTACAGACATCTTTACATTTGGATAACGTCAAATTTCAAATTCGAAAGCTCGGACAATCCTTCTCAGATCTAGAATGATCAACGAGTTTTGTATGCGAGTGTGTGTTTTAATAGGGAGTTTCAATCTAAATATGCTTATGAAGTTTGGTACAAAATCAATCATAATCTATAAAGGGTTATTACCTCATACCTACAAAAATGCTTTATCTCTATTATAAAAAATGCTTCAAAGTGATCCAGAATCCAGATTAGGACCATCTTTGAGGAGGACTGTCCAACACTGACTTCCCATCTTGTCTAGACTTTTCGTAAAGATCGGTTTTATTAGTTTTTAAAAGTAAGCGCAGAAACACGGATACACACATGCGGACATGATTGCGATACCCTCATCCGTCCTCTCTGGGCAAGGTTAAAAAAAAGCATTAGTATAACAACTGTTATTGTATTCTACAGAATTATCCCTGTAGCCGCAACAGAATAGTACACTACTATTAAAGGTTAACGAGATTTTGATTTTTTTTAAGTTGAAGACAAAAAAGTGAATAAACATTCTGCACTGGCGAAACTTGTTTATTACAAATAGTACAGATAAACAATGCCAAAAAATTCGGAAATTCATTTACAAATAAAAAACGAAATCAACAATATGAAAAGTATGTGGCTGGACAAATATAAAAAACTAGTTAAAGATAAAAATTTAACAAAATGAGTCTTTTAGAGGTGATATTCGTCTTCCTTTAGTGTTTAGGGCGTCGACTCGTAATCGATAGGTCTCGTGTTCGAATCCCCGTCATACTAAATATGCTCCTCTATTCTGCCGTGGGGGAGTTATAGTATGACGTTTAGTTACATTATTATTTGGCAAAATAGTTTTATCCCAAGAGTTGGCAGTGGATGGAGTTGACTAGCTGCCTTCCTATCTATTACTGCTAAATTAGAGACGATTAGCAAAAGTAGGCCTCGTGTAACTTTGCGCGAAATTCAAAACAAAACATACCTTTATCGTTTACGAATTCTTTGCACCTGTTCTCTATATCGCTGTTGGCATTTTGGATAACTTGCCGGAAACTCGTAGTTCACTCCTAGGTGAAGACGGCACTTTGCTCCTGGGTAGCTGTAGAAACAGGTTGTTTGTCTCTGTTCTCTCTAGCAAGTTCTGCACATGCTTAGTCAGATTTAGGTCCGTAACTTCGTAGGTCAGCCCAGTACCTCTATTTCTTCCGTCTGAATAAATGCATGGGTTATTCAACCAGCGTAAGAACGGGTGTTATCCCGCTAATCCACTACCTGATCTCTAATAGCGTCAATAAAAGATCAAGCAATGGGTAGCAGGTTCTTGACTTCGTAACTTCTCGATGTCCGGGATTTTCCATTCGTCATATGAAGGTTTGTTGCTCGTGCATTCAAATGCTACTTCAGACCATAACTGAGCCATCACGGTGAACGATGTAACAGACCAAGTATCGCAATTTTTTGCGTCTCCAGGCCTTCACACGTCTATCACGTGAAAATACACAGCACTTGCTTTATCCTTGACCAGTACAGGATCCATTGTTGAAGGGTCCAGTTTAGACGTCCCTCAGCAAACGGCAGCCAGACTGCTCAGTGCCTTGGTTAGTATATGAGCTCTGAGTAATATTTTGGACCTATTTAAAGCCTCGTGGAACTGTCTCTGACCGTTGAGCAAGTTACATACATTCCTGTGTGTTGCTGACGGCCGTTCCTGAATCTCTTAACACTAATGATAAGGTTTATAAGGGTTAAATTCTACATGTAATGACCGTCTTCTATGCTTATAGCACTTCCGTGACTCTGATCCGACCTTCTGGTATATTCTTCTGTGGCGTTATATCTGCGAGACAATCTATTGACCAAAGACTGTAACAACCCGCACCACCTTAATGACAGCTCTGCAAACTCCAGTTTCAGTTAATTGATTTTAACAGCTTACACACTCTTTTTGCTAAAGTCATTATTAGTATAAAAAAATTGATGAACCGAATATTATTTCAACATTAAACATATTTTCTAATCAGTCAAACTAGCCATTTCTCATAAAACCCTATTGCATAGAAACCGTTAATTCATAAACTTGCAAGTTTTTATATAATTATGCAAAATTATGAAAAAATAATATATATTGTTTTTATAGTAATGAGTATTATTGTCGATATACCCGGTATATATATTAGCAATAGACGATTTAACGCATCTTTTGTTTTGTTTGTTTTTGGAATTTCGCACAAAGCTACTCGAGGGCTATCTGTGCTAGCCGTCCCTAATTTAGCAGTGTAAGACTAGAGGGAAGGCAGCTAGTCATCACCACCCACCGCCAACTCTTCGGCTACTCGTTTACCAACGAATAGTGGGATTGACCGTCACATTATACACCCCCACGGCTGGGAGGGCGAGCATGTTTAGCGCGACCCTCGAATTACGAGCGCACGCCTTTACGCGCTCGGCCATACCAGGCCCTTAACGCATCTAAAATAATTTTAAAAGGAAAATAAAGTGTTTCATTCAAAAAATTCCGAAAAAATACACCCTGTTGTATCCACATAATAATGTTGATTTTTCATGAATAATTGCGTTGATGTATGTAAATAATGTTCTAACCTAAATTACACAAAATAGATATTACTTTCTTTTTCTGATAATATAATACTAGCCAAGAAAATTTTAAAATGCTCACTAAACCAACCAAAAATGTATGCTTTATGTGACTTAAAAGTTTTAAGGGATTGGCATGTCCAACTCGTTAGGGCACTTAACTGAGAGTTGTGCTCACGATTTCAGATACGGAGATATTATAACGTGGCAGTCAAGCCTACTATTCTTTGGTAAAAGAGCAGACCAATAGTTAATACCAGGTGATATAGTGACTCGCTACATCCACTCTAATCGTTCATTGCTAAATCGGGGAGGCTAGCGCAGATAGTACTCCTCTAACTTTTCGTGTAGTTCAAAACAAACTAAAATAATTATTTTACGTTCTAGAAGCATAGTACAGCTACTTTTTAAAAGTAATTAGCAGCTTAAAACTTCAGTTGCTTCAATCATAACTAGGCCCGACATGGCCACGTGGGTTAAGGTGTTTGACTTATAACCTGAGGGTCGCGTATTCGAATCCTGGTCGCACCAAACATGCTCGCCCTTTCAACCAATGTGACGGTCAATCCTATCATTCGTTGGTAAAAGAGTTGGTGGTAGGTAGTGATGACTAGCTGCCTCCCTCTAAACTTACACTGCTAAACTAGGGACAGCTAGAGCAGATAGCCCTCATGTAGCTTTGCGCGAAATTCAAAAACAAACCTGAAAGCTTTAATCTGTGGAATTCTGATAAAATTAATTTATCGTACATAATCCTAAATATTCATTTAACAGAGTACTTCATGTTTGAAATGAAAGATAATTTTTATAGTAACAGTATTTAAAAGCAAAGGAAAAACAGCATCTGACAAAGTAATAAGGAGGAGTTCTAATCTATGAATTGACTACCGTTTTACTATTTAGTGAAGTTGTAAACAAACTGAATGCAACATTAAATCAGTCTGCAAAGTGTTGTTTTGAATTAAGCACAAAGCTGCACAATGGGCCTTCTGTGCTTTGCCCACCACGTGTATCGAAACCCAGTTTTTAGCTGTAGGGTACAAAAGCATTTGGTCAGTTGCATTTTAGTGTTCTCTATAAGAATTTGCTCTTATTCATTCATTTTAGCGTGATTTAATGTGTGTGTGTGTGCATTTTCCTAAATAATCGAAAACCTAAGTTTACTTTTACTGGTCATAAATGATTTACAATAATATCTTGTTTAAGATTATTGAAAATAAAAATGAAACCTCATTCTAAAGCAACTTATTGTTTCTTCCAGTTTGTTTTTTTTTGGGGGGGAGGGGAAGGATATTTATTTATTAAGTTATATTATAATCTTGAGGTAAAATATGGTATTTCTTATATCCGCCAGAGAGCGGTAATAAGCATCATTTTTTGACTCTAAATTTTACGTAGTGGTACTCGGAGAGTGTGATATTCAATCAAATTCTGAATACAGCTATATTACGATGAAGGAAAGACAATTTTAGATTTCAGAGCTATCGTCTGGCATTATTCTCCTAAGGCTTATACACTGTAAGTTCCATTTGTTTCAGATGTCAGTGCTTCTTTTTAGGTTTAAGATTTGCGAAATATTTTTTGCATCAGACTACAAATACAATATGATGATGAAGTATGACTCGTACGTATGACTTTTTGACTGATTAACCTATTTAATAGTACTGTCGTACAAGAAACTGTGGTATTCTTAATGTTGATAGTGATATAAACTGTTAAGTTTGCCTTTTGCAGACCAAAATTATACTTTATAAAATGCAGAGTTTCGTTATTATTTGGATTATTTATTAGGGTCAGGGATAGGCTTACGTATACCACTGTAATTAATGTTATTAGCCATAAATTAATGTTTACGTTTAAAACTAATAGTGTTATTAATCCATTAGTGATTAAATTGTATAACAAGCCAAATATTTGAATATTAACTGCGTTGCAGAAGTTAATAATAATAGTGTCTTACTTGTCTTGGTGGTAAATCATAATAAATTGAAAAGAGGTTTCTGAAGAAAAATAAAATCCATAGCATAATGTAATGTTTAATTTTTCGACGATGATGTACCGTTTACATTGTTTAACTTAGATTTTATTAACAAATAGCAGCAGACGTTTAGAATTACCATACAGTATGTCACAAAAAAGTAGTTCCCATAGACTGAATGCCAATACATGTGTATAAAACAGACTAAAAACTACTGCCCTTAAAATCAGTACAGCACTGAAGACATTCCAGTTTAATTAATGCTTAGTGCCTTTTCCACGAAATTCCAAAGAGAAATGTAATGTTAATTTATTCTATATGACAATGGCAACCAACTTCAGTTGCAACATATTGTAAACTGGTGATTGACTGACAGTTACAGTATGAATAATACCTTATGTTTGCAGTGACATCATCAGAGAAGGTGAATATTTTCATTTAAACCCATTCTACAATTTTTGGGATATAGTTCTGAAAATTGAGATTTAATAAGTTACTTGTAGTTAAAATAAGTTTTGCTATTTGAAAAATAATTTAAAAGAAAATAGTGCACAAAAAATTTATACATTTATTATCATTTAATGCTGGAAGTGATATATTATGACACAATTAAAGGTAATTTTAATTAAGAATATTGTTTGTAAAAACAATTCTGAATTTATTAATGGACAAAAAATAACTAATAACCATTTGTTAAGTGTCCTCAAAAGTTAAGTTCAAGGCCTGAAGGGGCACTTTGGCTCATCATAGATGTCCCAACCTCTCTCAACAAATTAATTGATCACAAAATTCACTCTGAATCCAAAAATACTTGTCAACATTTTCTTAAACCTATCAAGGTATACTCTTTACCTGTTTGGATGATGCTTTGTTTTGGAGATTTGTAAACATTCTGAAAAAATTAAACTGCCAAAATTGT
Organism: Carcinoscorpius rotundicauda; assembly: GCA_011833715.1. Lineage (NCBI taxonomy): Eukaryota > Metazoa > Arthropoda > Merostomata > Xiphosura > Limulidae > Carcinoscorpius > Carcinoscorpius rotundicauda. The sequence continues at coordinate 46,633,388 of CM022395.1, read as the reverse complement.
AGATGTCAAAATGTAAATTTAAAAACTTTTATCATATTGCTTTCCAAGTTCAAAATGAGAACATATGATGCATCAGTTTTATTAGTCTTAATTACTTTAATTTGATCATCCCTGACTCTTCAGTAGAAAACATGTTAAGAGATCTCAATTTATCTTCATATGTAAACCTCTCTATCTCCAGAATAATTCTACAGTAGTGTTACTTCTCTGAACCCTCTCCAATTCACTGTTCTACCTTATAGACATTTAACATTTACTGAGTTTTTATTTTCTCCTTTATTCATCTCTGTAGGAAAATACTTTTCATTAAAATGGAAGAAAATTAAAAAACAAATGTACCCTTTTCAACTAGTTTGATTGACTGACAAAATCATCAAGTGAGACATTCTAAATGATGGAACACAGTAAACCTATTCTTTTTTAGTTTCCGTTCCTTTTGTAAACAAAATGTACAACTCAAAAATTCTTAATGACCTTCACAAATTGCATAGCATAAGCAGGCATCACTTACCTATGATATTCCAGTTTTCTGCCTTCATTTTGTTGTACATTCATCAGGAGATCTTTCGTGACCTTCATGTCAATTAATTCTTCGTCAAATTTATGCTTTTCACATCATGTGATTCTTAAGCTCATATTACTTTCTAAGTTCTAAAACTGATATTTCAGTGAAAACTTTCACTCGGTTATTTTGTTGCTTCAGTCAATGATTGTAATTCTTCATATGCCAAAGACATCCTTTATTCTGGATATGAGGCAATTCCCTTAGGCTTTACTCACAAGATAGTGGGATCTACTGTGTTTTACTTCATAAAACAATCCTTCTGTGGTGTTGTATATCAACAAGTACATTTGAACCAAATCTCACAATTTTTGTTTTGCAGTATATATGTACTTCTTTAGCTACATTTGCATTATATGATTCTCCAAGCCTGTCAAGTGTTATTAACAATTACACATATTTTCTTTCCAGAGGTTATTAGTTTCTTTTTAACACTAGTCCATTCTGTATTTTGATGAGTATGCCATTGAATTTGTCATCCTACAATTGATGCAATAGCTACCACATTAAATCCTCATCCACTTCACTGATTTCTAGTTACAGATTTTGTCTCTCTAGTGATAGAAACTTTGAGCCAATCTTGTGTGAATTCTTTTTTTTCTCTGCCTTCTTTGTCTTGTTCCTGTAGTACTGCTTAAGATTAAGTTGTTGAATTGTTATATTCTCCTTGTTATTCCATATTGGCCTACTTGGAAGTGGTTTTCACTACTCTGTCATTATCAGTTTGAGAGATCCTATTCCATTGCCCATTTGGAAACATTTTCAACATCATCCTTCAACTCAATGCTCCACAAAGATGTTTGTTACCTACAGTTTAATAACTGGCTATTCTGTGGTGTTTCAAAAAAAAAAAAATCCTTCTCGCATAGCTTGAATGTTGTCACATTCTTGTAGATGTTCAATCCTGGCCACAAACCAGTTCTTTGGTACACATTTTGCAAGTTATGCCTTCATTATTCTGTTTCTTGTAATTTCCAACTGCTTAATAAGTTGCATAATTTCTTGTATACTTCTATTACAGACAGGACTCTCTCACATTTAATAACTTCTGTGTTTGTCCTAAACACAATTCCACCCTCTACACTTGGGCTCCATGAGAGGATGTGTTGCCCTCTAAAAGTAGACAGAGGATGCCATATGGTGGTTGATAGTTCCTTGGTTGGGTACCTTCTTTCCACTCCCATATGTAAGCCCTTCTGTAACATAAAGAAATGTGGATAGAAGTGGACAGTGGGTGCCATATGGTGGCTGATTCCTTGTTGGATACTTTTTCCATTTCTGTGTGCAAGTCCTTCTGTAACATTAAGAGGTGTCTGAAATGTAATACCAATCATCAAAAGATGTCAAGTTCAACTTGGATGACAACCATCTGTTGTTTTTTTTAACTTTTTGAGGTTGTTCCAATTGTACTGTCCTCTAGTTGTTAGTCCCTATCTTTGAGATGTTTTTTTTCTCAGTGCCTAATAATTTGACCAGTTTTTATGACTCACTGGCATTTTAGCTATAGATAAAAAGAGGCTACAGCCCATTGAGAATATCCATTCATAGTATTTCTCTTAGTTACTTCCTTGTGAAACTTTCACTTCAAAAGAATGATATACTGTTCCTTGTACTTATGTTGTCTGTTTTGGCTCCAGAACCACAATAAATCATTACTGTCTTTACTAACCTTTTTTTTTCCTTTGTCTTAATGCTTTACAATTCATACAAAGTGCCCTTCTGAGAATAATACTTTATTTCTTTTTGTTCTTAGAATTAGTATTTCTATAATGCTAGTCTGCTTCTCTTGTTCGCCTTTATATTTTAGTCAGATTCTACTTTGAAAACTTTGTTATTTTAATGTAGAATATTATTTTTCTCTTCTGTAACTTTTAACTTTAAATTTTTCAGTATAACTTTTACTCTCACCAGAGTGTAACTACTATTCAATATGGATAGTTTAGCTTACAGAATTTCAAAGATAAAATTATTTTTTAAACCTATTATGAAGAAAATTTGGGCACAAATATAGACATTCAAATGGAAATGTCCCTTTTCAGCTAGGTTACATGAACTAGCAAACTAATCCCACACTTCTTTAACATTCTTCCTTTTCAGCCTTCCCTCTTTGAATATTTTGTAATTTATCAAAACAAGTTATCTCAAAATCTGTGACTACTCTTATTAACTGTATGCCTATTTTCATAAAAGCTCTTGCACAGCTATTTTTCTTGCCATATTTTTCTCAGTATTAAAAAATAAGGTCTAACATAAAATTTGCCAAGGTGTATGGAATCTTTCTTAACCCAAAGAAATTCTTCAGCCTCTTGCAGTAGGTCTACACTAACTTTTTTTATTATTTAAAGTCTCTCAAAATGATGATAAGCCCTTTTCTTCAGGCCACATCACTAATCTATCTGTTTGTAGAAATTAATATTTTTTCCTCCTTTTAAAAACCCAAATTTAAACATGTTTCTTAACCACAACAGTGAAATTATTCTTTTAAGCCTTCAACTCACTTATTCACTTCAAGTAAATACATTTACCTTTCTCTTAAGTTAACATTTGTCATTTTAAAGTCTTCTAAAATAACATCATAATTATACTTAACCAATTAACTGCCCTTAAAGCTTTATAGACTGAGCATCTTTTTGTATTTTAAAGACTTTTGTATTTGTAGGAAATATTGTAACTTGTGAAGTCTAATTAGTCATTTTTAAGTATTTATGTAGTTTTATTGTGAAGTAACAAATATTTTGCAGTAACATGTGTAATGAAATGTATTTCTTTTTAGAAACAATTACTCTTACCTTTAGTGTTTTCCTACATTTTTTATTCACTTAGCAAAAACATTTTTATGCATGATTAGTACTATGTTAAGTTATAATTTTAGTCTTGGTTAGAAGACGTGTTTTCATGGGCACATATTCAATGAGTAGTAATAAAAATTGAATATGCAAATACACTAATGGACATCTACCCACTTGCAGATGAAAAATAATGTTGAATGTTTTGTTGATGTTGGTTTTACCAGTGTATTATAAATTCATAGTAGCTGAATCTTTAGAGAGGTTATTTTTTAGTGAACACGTATTTTCCAGTGTGTATACAATCGTTATATTGTAGTAGGAATATTTCTTGTGTATCTTATCTCAAACTGTTTTACCTTAAATGCTCCAAATGTTTTATATATGAAAATTTGTGTATTGTTTAATATAACTTTTAAATGAACGTGAGATGCTGTAATGCATAGTTATTAACCTTTCACCATACACGAGTTTTGGTGTGTGAGTATAAAACATTAACTGTCTTGAAGATTTATACACACATGAAAGCAAAAGAAAGTGAACAATGAGAGAGACTTAATTATTTTCGTGTTACTCCACAAAGTCACCTGAAAATTCTATATGATTACAACATATTAAAAAAGAATTACATTAAAATAGTAAACTTTATGTAATTAATATTGACATAGTTATTACATGCACAAGTTAGAAGAAGTGAGGGAATAGTAAATTTGCATGGATTTAATACATGTGAATAGTTGTAGACTGTTTTCTTTCCATTATGTTTTACATGTAAATGGTATATTTATTTTATATCACTTAAGTTTCTGAATGATAATGCAATACTAAAATGTTCACAGGGATCCAGTGTTTGACAAATATATTAAAAAAAAAAGTAGGAAATTATGACAAGTTCAAATCACTGGCATGTTGACAGCATTGATGATGCACTTGCTGCTGACTTTGATGGAAGTCTGTCAGGTTTGGGAATGGAGCTAGGGACTGGCTCTTTCAACATGAGGTAAGAACATTAGTGGCAAATGAAACAGTGAAAGCTGGTATACGTATGTGGTTAGTTTTATATGGAAAAGATATTTTATGTTTAAATTTATTATCACACGTGAATTGGAAATGTGAGGAAAGTGTTTGGTAAATGGTAATGGGAAGTGCAGTTGACAAGTACAGAATAATACAACCAAGTTTTTACCTACTTGAAGGTGGCATAGCTGCTGTTACATTATTTTGTAGAAGTGTTGAAATGGTACAACAAAAATTACTCTAGCTGAATAATTTAGAAACAAAGTGGACAACTGAAAAATAAAAGTGGCAGTTTGAGAAAAAAATTGAGTTGTAATAATATTAGGCCTTATCTCAGTCTTAAACACTGTTTAACTTACAAGTTCTTTAACCCTTCAGTTTGGAAATGTACATAAATTAAAGATTGATGGAAATTTGCAAAATAAAAGTTTAACAAAAAAAAATATTTTACAACAAATTGTATTGACTACAATACAAGTAGGGAAGTACACTCTTAAAAGTAGCAATGAATAAATCATCAAGTTATTCTAAGTGTTTGACTATTTCAGTGAATCCAAAATTATATATGGATTTAAAAAGCCTTTGTTTCAAAACAAAAGAACAAACTAACCATTGGCCCTTCATTCCATTAACATGAGAATAACAAAGGGTGTCAGTTTGAAAGAATTTCATTTTTAGAATTCATATGTCTCTCTGTGCATGAAAGATACCCTTGTGTCCTTTCACAACTTCTAAATCTGTGTATTAAATATGATGAATGTTTTTCAAAGGAAGAATTATAACTTTAAAAAAGCTAATCACTTTCCTAGAAACACCAAAGATGTTTACAATACATGATTTTATTTATAATAAAATACAATTTGTTTTTTGTTTTTTCTTGTATTGCAAGTGACCTGCAGTTTTGTTATAAATGTCTATTATTATTTCTATCTCCAACAATATACTAAAGTATTGATACATATGGTGCAAAATAATAATTTCTGTAAAATATCTGGAGGAATTATAAGCATTTATTGCACTGCTATGAGTTTGTGATTGCAAGAATATTTACCTGTAGATCTTATAGTCTACACAATGGGGAGTGTTGGTAGTGGTTTTTCTGTGGTTTTTTTTACAGAAATAATGGCATATAATCAATTTCAAGAAATATCAAGCTTTTTGCATTTTTTACTTGAAAGTAATACATTGTCTTGTATAAAACATTGCTGTGGATGAACAGTAATTTCTCATAAAAGCATGGTGTTGCTGGACAACACAGTATGTGACAAACAAATTTATAAATTTGGAATAAAATTTTGACTTGCAGTGGGCATTGCTTTAAATCACATTCTGAATTTTCTTTTACTTGGGCAGAGATGACTCACTCAGCCATCCAGAAACTGGCTGACAGTGTGATACACAAATTGATGGCTCTGTACTTAGGAAATGGGAGGAATGTAACTAGAGACTTTTTTTTTACTGGAACTGATAAAAAGTTGCAGAAGAAGAAAAAAAAACAGCCTAGTTGTAATAATGAACAAATCAAGAAGAAAACTTCTATCTATATCTACACTAAACTTAAAACAAGAAATGTACACCAGTACAATTTTGAAATGCAGCAAGTTTGCTATGTTGACTCTTTACCAGTACACACCAGTGAAGAATGTGTGCATTTCCAGCTTTCTTTGCATGCCAGTCAGTGTTGATACTACTGAAAAGAAAAAAAAATGGAGACTGCTTTCCTACAACCAGAAAAGTACAATGTATATTGCAGAAATAAGAAGTGATAGTTTTGTCTTGAAGCTAGCCACAGAGTTCCAACAAAAATCCACTTAATAAAACTGCAAAGCAATAAGTTTGATTCAAAAATGAAGCTTGAGGTTACAAGAGTGAAGAGGTGTATGAGTGTCTACTCGTTCTCTTAGATTATCAGCTGACAACATGTGGTACTCATTTTCCCAACTTTAAAACTCTACCAAGTAGTTGCAAATGTCAATTGACAGTGGAAGGATATTGAGTTTCTGGACTAATTCTTCAACAGTCACAGCACAATCTTCCTCAAGTGTTGATATAAGCAGGTAATTATCAAACTCAACAGAGTACCCAGTACGAGCTGCATCTGACAAGCTGCAGTCACCAGTTCTAATCGTATTGAACCATCTTTGACACTTCCTCACATTCAGAATGTCATTGCTGCACACCTCTTGAGTGCTTCATTTAGCTTTGGTAACATGTTTCCCTTTTCTGAACGTAAAACATTATATTCTTTATGTGCTCATCTGACACCACCATGATAATTGGGATTCCTAAAATAAATAAAACAAAAAATAGTAAAGAAATAAACTGGCTTACACTTTTTGCTATCAAGTTATCTTGTATAACATGTATGAACTTGAGAATAACTTCATTTAGCCAAGAAATACCCTATACCAAAAAACATTTCTTATGGGATGACCTGATATATAACATTCAAAATAATGTCAGTGTGGTGATCCAGTGTCAAGTTTGTACCTTATCCCCAAAGCATTGTACAAACCCAGCTGTGTGTACCCTTTTCCTTGTTTTATATGTTCACATAATTATTTCCACAGCCTCTAGAAATTTTTCTTAAATGTATTAAATTTTTTTGAAAATTTAGACATTCATGTAATATTTTGTAAAGTAATCTACTTGCTGTTTCACTTTTTGTTTTGTTATATCAGTACAAAAATATAATACATAAAAAAGTTGCCAAGTTAGAAAGTTAGCAAAAGCAAAAATGTATCAAAGTTTTGTAATCACAATGAAACAGCAAATTGGTTTGTGGATTTTCTGATGGATAAAGTGTAAAGTGTTCTCTAAACAATCTTTAATTATATTTAAATTAACCCAAAGACAGACAGTCCAAATGTAACTTTTGCATTTCATTATGATATCATAACCTTGATGTATTTTTGCTTTTTCGTGTTTTCTAACTTGACTACCAGTTTTAAATATTTTAGTATACTTTTATACTGAGAACATGTTTTCTTGAATCTCAAAAGAAAAAATCTGAAAGTTTCATGTCTGGCTTCAAAAACTATCATATGCATGCTTTAGTTTTTGTTTAATAAATGAAGTTAATGAAAGTGAATTTAAATCATTTATATGATTAATTAGTAAAGCAATGACTTAACCTTGAGTATAAGAGATACCTACTTCCAACTAATAGGTGTCTAATTTAAATACTATTATGAATCTAACATGGATGGTATTAACAGAACGAATTTTAATCAGCTTAATATTTTGCAGTTATAGCTTTTTGTGGAAATATTGATATTCTAGAAGGTTATTTATCCAGTTGAAACTAGATTGTAGTACTATCATCAGTCAATTGAATATTAGATACATGTAAAAATAATCAGCTCATTTTTGAAATATCAAACAATCTTGAATTAAAACTGCTGAAACAAACCAGACTAAGAATGATAAATAAATGGGTAAAACAACAGGTGAACTATCAGAATCATGGGGTTTAGAATAGGATACATAATGATATCTATAAATATGTTGTTTTATACATGTATCTGCATTATTCTATCCTATTACATTAATGCATACACGAAACAGTATCAAGAAATATCTTATCCATTGTGAAAGTGTATAGTGGCTTCATCAAAACAAACATATTAAAACCTTAAAAATGCAGTCAACATCTCTGTACTAGAAGCCAACCTCTATATTTGCTCATCTTAGATTTAGATTTCTTGATTAAAATGGATGCTTTAATCTTTAAGTAAAAAAAAAAAAATGATATTTAGGTGACATTTAAATATCCACTAAGATGTTACCTGTTTTTGATGTGCTCTTTTCATCAGTGGTCATTAGTAGTACTGTAATGTTACTGTGTTTCTTATTCATGCTTAGATATTCTATTAAATATATGGATCAGCACATTTCTCCTGTTTACATAATAGACAACTGGATGCAAATTACTTCTTAAACAATGTTCTTACAGTGGTACTGATCATATAGTGTTCATATTTAGCAACTGTACACTTATTTTATATGCATTGTCTTTCTTCTATGTTGAACTTGTTAAAGATTTAAGAGAGATGCTTGGCTCTTGTACTGTTTTAACAAGTTAGTCTGAAGTTAATTATTCTCTTCAGTTTTGTGGTGGTATTACATATGTATTATCACCCAAGTAACATGAGTTTTAAATATGCATTCCTTATTTCATTCTTATTTTCATTTTATTACCTCACAGTTTTTCAGCATAACAGTTCTTCAGATTTTTGTAGCAGGTTTACAGTTGGGCTTGTAGAATATCTTATTGTCACAAATTTTCGATTGGATTGGGACCTGGTTTTTGATCAGATTATTTTATAACTTTCATATTGCAGCATCTTAGTATTTCCTCCAAATTTCTTTTATTGATCACAACATTATGCTTTGAGTCACTGTCTTATTGAAATTCAAATTTCTGCTCAGTTATGTGGAAACCTCTTGGTGATAAGCTGTAGCAAATGGTGTTGTGGAACTGTTCTTTCTTCATGTACATTTCTTTGATTTTCACCACATCTTGAACACTAACAGCAGAAAGTATCCCACCACTCCACCCACCCATTATTGTGTCTCTGCCACTTCAACATTTTATTTACACACTGTTGCTTTAATTTCTCATTACTGTATATTCTTACAAAAACTCTCTTGTAGAAGTTCCAAAATATATGTAGTTTATGTCTTATCAGTCCACTTCTGGTGTTTCTTTGCAGAAACCAATTTGTTTCTGATATATTTTGTCTCTTAACTTCTACTTTCCCTCTACACCACACTCAGGTGGTTCTGGAACTTACATATGTAATATGTTCCATCTTAAACTTTACAATTTAGACTATGTGGCAGGAAATTTCTTTACAAAAAAAACTACTCTAGAGAAGTAAATTTTTCTGTTTAATATTTTTATTCAGGTCTTTTTTTTTTTTAGGATTCACTAGGGACAGTACTTTGGCCTAATCTGTGTAGCTGAAATCATTGCATAGTTATAGTAGTTTTTTTTAGAAACTTCAAACATGATGAGAGAAGTATATTAACTGAATTATAATTAGTTGCAGAGTTAGAAGATGTGTCAAAGAAAAGTCTGGAAAAGGGGTGGTTCTCTTTTTTGTAAAAACAACAACAAATTTAAAAATTTATATTGTAAAAAAATATTTTATAATTAATACAACCTGTTGGTTCAACTGTTTAGTGCAAGATCATCCATCATATGGTATTGGGATTTGTTAGAATAGTTTTAAATTATATTTCTTCCACTTATCACAAAGTGAGCATTGTATATAAGGCATTTCTGAACATCATATGTTGTTTGGCATCATGCATAGAAATTTTGATAAACTGTAAATTTTACAATTTTATTGAGTTCTAATTCTGCAGAAAGAAAAATATACTGATTGACTTTGACAGATTACTTCATTCAAACTTGAAACAAGTAGCTGGACAAACACATTCACTGGCATGTTATCACAGATGTTCTGTCCAGTATATCAACTTCATTAGGCTGACATCTTAAAAGCTTATCTGTGGAACACTGGAGTATTGTATTTGTGTGCTTGACTGTTCAGTGTGGTATGTTACATCAAGGTCAAATCTAACCATCATCAATCATACTTAGAATGACCATGCTTGGTTACATGATGAAATGCAGCTTTTTGTGATAATACTTCTTACAATTGTAACTTTCATGAAAAGTTTTCAAGTGAAGAACTAAAAAAAAAAAACTCAAATGTTTCTACAAAATTAAGACTTCTGTGCAAATAAAACTTGCATAAAAGCGAGTGATATTCACATAAAAGCCATATATGATGAACATTAATGAGAAATGGAGCTGTTAAGCTTAAAACTTTACAGTAAAAAATAGCTAAAAATCCATAAAGGCACGCAAATTATCAACTTAAACTGTATTTAATTAATTTCTACATTCCTTTTCCAATAAGACCAAGTTAAGCTTTTGAAATATCCATTCACATTCATTTGTGAAAGATATAGTTTTCATTATGTAATGTAGGTTATTTAATGATTTATTTGCATAATGAAACCTTTTGTATAAAAATATGGCTGCAGCTAATTCCAAAAGGTTTTAAATCTACCTTCATGTTTATTATTATGTTAATGTAAGTTTTAGTCATTCTTTATAACCATTTTACCTATAACAGGGAGGGAGGTATAAGCATTAAGTACATTTTGCACATCCTTTTGGTAGTCATGAAAATAACCTCTCCATCTGTAACTTTTAATGATGATAATGTATTTCTCCATTTCACTGGTGGAACAAATTTTTGTATACAAGTTTGATTTCTTTGGTAAAAGTATTCAACACTTTGTTTATATTTAAGATATTTTTAATCACTTTGAACACACATGCTTACCAGAAAAAATCAACATACATTTATGTTCATAGTAAGATTACACATAGTCCACAGTGAATTAATAAATAATAGTTAAAAGTATATACTCAGTAATTCTGTATCATTCTCAGTTGACAAGTGTACTTGTGTGTGTAAATACCATGTTATTTTAAGAGTACCTGTATTACAAATCTTATCCTGGTTCAAGCAGCTGTAATGCCTCCAAACATTATTGTCTGTCAACCAATGAACACTGGATTGAGTTGCCAGTCTGTTGCTGTGCAAGGCAAATGAGGCTTGTGTGTTGGTACTTATTACAAGTGTGATGGTTTTGAATACTTCAAAATATATATGGAAGTTTAAAATACTATAATTGTGTTAGGAGAAATTTTTCTTTAAGCAGCAGGTTGTCAGTTGATAACCAACTCTGCTGAGAGAATAATATTTAAGTGACAACAGTTTGTAGGGGAAGAAAGGTATGATGAATTGCTTATTCTGTCTTTAACTGAGTAATGATTACAAAGCTCACATACAGGAAAATCAGTATTAACTAATTCAAGTTAAATATGTATACATTTTTCATGGTAAATGTTGTTGATAAAAATATTTAAATTATGTGATGAATATTTATTTTGAGGATTACAATATCAAATGTCGAAGGTTTAATTAAAACAAAAATTTCACAAAAATACTTCAGTTTCACAATTAAATGAGATGCATGCATTTTTCTTGTTAATTTTATATCATTAAACAAATGTCAGTGTACAACCTCATAGTGAACATATCAATTTGGAATAAATTATTTATACTTTGCATAACTGAAAACTGAATCAATTCATGGATATGTGTTTATAAATTAGTAAATTATGTTAACTTAAAAATTTAGGGTTTTGCTGCTTTTTATTATTGTTAATTCCTGTAACTTGTAATACATGATTTATATGTTTATACCAGCGATCGAAATGCTCACACATTTTGGAGGAATTGCTTGAGAAATTTCATCTTTTTAGTTTTTTTCAGTTTGTATGCATGATTTATGCATATTCTGTTAGTTACGACTGATGAAAGTGAACATGTTGCATGGATTAATTTTTAAAAAATGCATGAGGTAATGTAGTCTTCCTAATATCTTTTCCTCAGAATGATGTAATTATATTTCTTTATTTCTATCCATATACCCTTTGAGGTGGATTCCTATACATGATGTGGGGACCTACCAGAGAAGTTTCAGTAATTAAAGTTTATCTCTTCTGTGAACTCAAAATCCATCCATGTTTGCTGTTCGTGGTGATGTGTGAAAGGGAGTAGAGGATCCTGGTGGTTCAGGGATCCAACCCCAACACACCACTTTGGCCTTGAATTCCTGTAGACAGGTGCCCCCCCCCCCCAAGGATCAATTGGCTGGTCCACTTGAGCTAGGGTCAACCAAGTACCAGTGTTGAACATTCTAAACAGGTACCATGAATATTGTGTCTGATGTTGGTGTTTGGGTATAGTGCTTGCAAAATTTTGCCTTTATTACAATGTTGTTGTTTTTGCAGTTTGTCCCCTCATAGCGTTTGATGGTAGATGAGGACAATATGCACTAAAATGTTTTTATTTTATTATAGATATCCCACATTCTCGAACAAAAACATAAAAATGAAAAACGACCATGTACATATGACTCTGTTATACAGTCACCATCAAAGTTCAGCTCAACACCTCTATTTCTCATTCTGCATTCATTGTCTGAGAAATCTTTAGGAAAAATGTCCCCCTTTTTCATTCAAAGGGGTTTAAGGTTGTTGCTGGCTCCAAAGTCAGTAAGGAAGCTGCATTTTGGAGACATCTCGGTGGAAACACCTTCACCATAACACTCCTGAATTTAAAGAGCACTGGGAATGTACCCATCGAGGTTACTCCCTATACCACCCTGAATTTCTTAAGAGAAGCTATTGTGGAGAGGGACATGAAGAACATTCCCAACTTCAAGATTCTCGTTGGTTTTCTCAGCCAAGGAATTTCTGCAGTGCTCCAAACTTCCACTTGCAAAGATGGAATTATGATGCCTACTAATGTTCTGATTTGGATGTTTACATCACCATGTCTACCACTCTTAGTCAAGGCAGGTTATCTGAACTGTAAGGTGCAGTTATACATTCCCAACCCTCTCTGATGTTTCCAGTATCAGCAGTTCATTCACTCAGACTTCATGTTGTGGTTCTTTAACGTGATCATTGTGGTGGCAAAGACCACAATGGCTATGAGTGCAAACTGTAGTGGTTCATTTCTCTCTTACTTTAGTTCTTGCTCTGAGTGGGTTGAGTAGAAAGACTGTGAAGAATATCTCCTACCCAGAGGCTACCCACTCCATCTCATACATATGCTGATGCACTCCATTCCACTGCCACAATGGGAGTACAGACAAATCTCTCCCTGCCTCCAGTAGAGTCATTTGCAAAACATCTGAAGAGTCTTGTACTCTCCATTGTTCAAATAATTGATGAGTCTGTGTCCACTCCTATCTCTGTTCCCACCACTCATTCCACTAGCCACCTGGTTCCAAGTACTTTGAGTTCAGGGGTTTCCTCGGGTCCATGTTCTCCAGTCCCGAGATGCAAAACAGTTATTTGTTCACACCCTCAATTGCTGGAATTTTCATCCACAAATCAAGAGCTGCCTACTAGACCCAGGACGGGTTCCATGGACATTGATAGACCTCCATTCAATAATGAAAACAATAGGGCTCTCTGTCCCAGTCTCCTCCATGTGAATAAAAATGGCCACAGTGGAACTGTCATGGTTTTTATTAGCATATAGATGACATTAAATATTTAATTGATTTCTGAAACTTGTTAAAGCAGTTATCTTTTGGCAATTTTCTTTGTATAGGAATGACTGTATAGGCTGAATGATGGATGAGTGCAGGGAGGAATGAAACTACTGATCAATCAGCATTTATCCCCTGTGTCTTTGCCACTCAACACACCCTTGAAGGCTGTAGTCATCCATGTTTTCTTGGGTTGTACCATCACTATTTGTTCTCTCTACCTGTCTCCTGGAGAGATCTATGATCAAGCAGATCTTGATGATCTCATTGAACAATTACTGTCTCCCTTTTCAATTCTGGGGGATTTTAATGGTTATAATTCTCTCTGGGGTGGTGCTGAAATTGATGGTAGGAGCCATTTCATAGAGCTTATGCTTTTGTATTACATACTTTCTCCCATAAAAACTGGTTTTTATACTTACTTTGATGCACCTAGTCAGTCCCTTACTGCTTTTGATCACTCAATCTGCTCCCCTTCAGTTATTCTCTCACTTTTCTTAGAGGGCAGTAATCATTTTGAGAAAGAGTGGCTATGATTGATGCCACCCACTTCACATGACTCAGTGAAAGATGGACAAGGCCAAATGACCTTCTTTCACTGCTGTCTCAGAACTTGATTCTGCCATCAGCTGTCAGCCATTGATAGATGATTGCATAGCTTCATTGTTTGACTGTATTATCCAAGCAGCTGCTCAGTGTATTCCTAAAACCTTGACACATTTTCCATGGTATCCTCATCCATGGTGGAATCCTGCCTGTCACAGAAGGCACAAAACTGAGCCTGGAATATCTTTCATAAGTATCTCACAATTTTAAACCACACTGCTTTTCAGCAGGCCTGTTGATATACTTGGCAGGTCAGACATAAAAGGTAGAAGGAATCTTGGATTAAGTATACAACTAGCATTTCTTCTACCACTAGACCCTTTGGTGCTTTAGTCTGCATGGGGGCTTTCCACACTTCTCCAGTCCAGAATTTGTACACTGAGTCTCATGAACCTCCTCTACACCTCCACCATTTACAAATGTTTTTACTGTATGCTTCAAAACTTTGATCCTTACCACAGCATCCCATTTGGGTTTGAGTTTTCCTTCCTCAGTGGGCAATTCTTTTTCAGAATAGACAGTTTGCCATTGTTCCTTTTGGCCTTCATATCCAGATACACTGAGTTGAACTTTGTTTGCCCTTAAATGACGTTTCTGTCTCTGCAAGTCAGCCCCTTCCATCATGGCTTATTACCATCCCCAAGTGTGACCTTTCTTTGAGTCATCTGAAGAAGACAGATACTTTCAATTGGAAGTACTGTCTTTTATTTGCAGAACATCTTTTGAACCATCGTTCCTTTCCCGTTTATAAAGATGGTTTGAAATCAGATGACTCTATGGGTTCTGACATGGTTTGCTATGATTTGGTTGTTGCACATAAAATCTCCTCTACAGTGTCAGTGTTCACAGCCAAATTGTACTCCATTTTTCTTGCCTTGGATCACATAGAAGCTATGCAGTATACAAACTACTATTTATACTGACTCACTTGGTTCTCCACTGGCCATCAGATTACTTCACATCACTTCTTACCTGTTCTTGCTGATATTCAAAACCAACTGGCCCATTTCTCTTTAACATCTACTTCTGTCCAGTTTTTCTGGATACCAGGCCATATTGATATTCATAGGAATGAGCTTCGCAACACCTCAATTAACTCTGTCTACTCTGGTGCTATAACTGCTGTGCCTGTTCAATACATTGACAATAGTCCAATATTCAAGGCTCAGCTTCTTGCTAGTTGATAGTTGACCTGGTATGAACAATGTGAAAACAAGCTTTTCCAAATGAAACCCTCTATTGGACTTTGGCTGTCTTGTTTCTGTAAGGATCCAAAGAGGAAGTTGTTCTAACTTGACTACACATTGGTCACAGTTTTTTAACTCATCCTTTTCTTTTATGTGGGGCTAATGCACCAGTGAGTTGAATGTGTGACTCTCATGTCACATTAAGTCACATTTTACTGTCTTGCCTCATTGAGAGTTATAATAATAAAAATTATGCTGCAGAGAGAGTTTTAATACTTCTATTACCATGCTTTCTCTCTTAATGCTGTAAACTAGATATAAAAGTTCGATTTAATGCTATTTAAGTTTTTAATTAAAAAATTCAACTTTGTTTTTGCTTTACCTTGATACTTTCTTATAAATTTTAACAATTTTACTTTACTTTTAACTTTTTATGGAATGTTTAGCTTAGGTAGCCTAGTTACTATTTGTTATAAAATGCTAAACCAACCACCGTGCTTAACCATAATATGTATTAATTCATGGTGTGATATTTAGTGGGAATTATATTTATTATGCCCCCTCATCATGGATTCCTGTACATGGTGAGGGGATCTCCCAGGGAAGATTGTTCTTTCAGTTTACCTTCTTTAGGATCTAAACATCCACCCACATGTTTGCCATGCATGGTGACCCATGAAGGGGGGGAGGAGAGGATCCTGATTATTAAGGGGTCTAACCCTAACACAACACTTTGTCTTTGAATTCATGTACATGTCAGTCATTGAAATCCTCTTCCAACAGCAAAGACTTGCCCAATTGACCCAGGGCAAAATCAATGAAGGCTAATAAACCTCCCTTGAATAAAGACAGTAAAGAAAAAAGATGTGGTCATAGGGAGAAGGGTTCAGCATCAAATTCACCTACACATAAATAAAAATGGCTACCATGATACAGTAGAACTGTTGAGGTTTACGTTCTAATTTAGATGACATCATAACACTAATTGTTTCCTTACAGGAAACATTACTGAAACCTGCCAATACAGTCACCTTTTGGTCTTACCATCACTGTTTGTTCTCTCTGGAGAGACCTATGATCAATCAGACTTTAATACTCTCATTGAACAGTTGCTTCTCCCTTTTTAATCTTGGAGTACTTTAATGGACATCATCCCCTCTGTGGAAGTGCTGATACTGATAGGAGGAGTTGTTCTGTAGAGCATATGTTCTCCAATTACAACCTTTCTCTTTTCAATACTGGTTCTTCAACTTATTTTCATGCACTTAGTCAGTCAATTTGCTCCTCTTCATTATTTTCCCATTTTTCTTGGAGGGTTGACAATAATCCATGAGGCAATGATCATTTTTCTATAATTTGAAAGACTAGCAGTGGTCAATGCCACCTCACCCACTTGCTTTAGTGGAAGCTGGATCAAGCAAACTGGCCCTCTTATGCTCTTACAGAATTTGATCCTGCCATCAATAGATGACTGTGTGGCAGCAGTAACTTACTGTAGTATACAAGCAGCTGCTCGGTGTATTCCTAAATTCTTGACACGTTTTCCATGATATCCTTGTCCATGGTAGAATCCTGCCTGTCACATGGCATGTAAGGCTCAAAAACAGGCCTGGGATACTTTTCATAGGTATTCCACGCACTCGCACCACATTGCTTTCAGCAGGCCTGTGCACAAGTCAGAAGGAATCTTGGATTAAGTTAAGTTCACAACTGGCATATTTTCTACCACCAGTTCCAAAGTCATATGGGACAAGATTCTAAAATCAGTGGGCAATATAATTCTGTCCCCCTCTTGATCTTGCTCTCTGATAGCCATGAAGTAGCTGATATCTGGAGAATCAGTGATGGTATTAATCTTTATACTGAAAAGTGTGACACTCAAACCACACCCCTGAGCGACTCCAAGTTTCTGTAGAAAAGAACAGGAAAGTATCGAACCCACATGACTGGGAATCTCCTGTCTATTAAAAATTTATATTAATAATGAACAAATGGTGGCAAAACCTAGATATATATATATATATATGGGTCTCACAAAATGACATACTTCCATGTTGTATCATAAACTTTCTCAATGTCAAAGAATATTGATACAAGATGTCGTTTGAGAAAGGCTTCTCTGATTTAGTGTTGTGAATGGACTCTATGTTGACAACTTTCACATCTCATGTCCGTCATTGAACATGACGTATATTGAGTAGAAGCTACAGACTGCCCTCAATCATTTACTGAAGTGGACCACAGCAAACAGCTTTAACTTTTTTCTCTGTGAAACTGTTTGTATGCACTTTTGCTACCAACAGGATATTCACCCAGATTTTGAACTCCGTATCAGTGAAGTTGTGCTGCCTGTGGTCCCTAAAACAAAGTTTTTGGGGCTTATTTTTGACTGTAAGCTGACCTTTATACCCCACATCAAGCAGTTACAGGTCAAATGTACAAGAACACTGAGCATCCACAGTGATCTTTCTTCCACCACTTGGGAAGCAGATTGATGTTCTATGCTAAAGATATATTGTGTTCTTATTCAGTCAAAACTTGACCATGGATCACTGGTCTGTTGGTCTGCCAGGACCTTGGCCTTAAAGATGCTGGACCCCATTCATCATCAAGGACTTTGGCTCTGCACTGGGGCTTTCCACACTTTCCCAGTTCAGAACTTGTACTCATGAACCTTTTTTGCACCTCTGCTCTTTGCAACTGTCTTAACTGTCTGCTTTGAAACTTTCTTCCTTACCAGAGCATCCCACCTGGGGTTGTATTTTCTTTTCTTGGATGGACCATACTTTTTCAGAACAGATGATCTGCCATTGCTCCTTTGGCCTTTGAATCCAGGTGCAGTTGGATGAATTGGGTTTGTCCTTGGATAACACTGCTCTATCCACTGGTCAGCCCATTCCACCATGACTTTTTACAATCCCCAAATGTGACCTATCTTTAAGTCTACTGAGAAAAGCAGACACTCCTGATTGGAAATACTGTCTGCTGTTTGCTGAACATCTTTTGAACTATTCTTCCATTCCTGTTTATACAGATGGTTCGAAAGCAGGTGACTGTGTTGGCTCTGCCAAGGTTTGTTGTTGTTCAGTGGTTGTGTGCAGAATGTCCTTTACAGCTTCTGTGTTAATTGCAGAACTGTACACCATTTCTTTTGCCCTTGATCACATAGAAGCTCAGCAGTACTCCAACTGTGCTATTTATACTGATTCACTTAGAATTGCTTCACATTAGTTCACACCCTCTTCTTGCCAATATTCAAAACTGACTGGCCTATTTCTCTTTGAAATCTTCTTCTATCCAGTTTTTCTGAATGCTGGGCCACATTGGTATTCACACGAAGGAGCTCACCGACACCACAGCTAACTCTATTTGCTCTGGCACTATCACTGCTGTGCCATGTTCTATACATGGACTATGGTCCTGTATTCATGGCTCAGCTCCGTGCCAGCTGGCAGTTGACTAGGAGTGAGCAATGAGAAAACAAGCTTTTCCAAGTGAAACCCTCTAATGGACTTTGGCTGTCTTGCTTCCATAAGGATCGGAAAGAGGAAGTTGTTCTAACTGGACTATGTATTGGTCACAGTATTTTAATTCGTCATTTTCTTTTATCTGGAACTGATGCACCATTGTGTAGTCTCTGTAATGCTCAGGTCACAATAAGCCACATATTATTTTCTTGCTATCATTATGACTCAGTGGTGTCACCATTTTAAACATGTTCTGTCCCAAGATTTGTTTGTTTGTTTTTTGGAATTTCGCACAAAGCTACTCAAGGGCTATCTGTGCTAGCTGTCCCTAATTTAGCAGTGTAAGACTAGAGGGAAGACAGCTAGTCATCACCACCCACCGCCAACTCTTGGGCTACTCTTTTACCAACAGATTGTGGGATTGACCATCACATAATAACGCCCCACGGCTGGGAGGGCAAGCATGTTTGGCATGACTCGGGCGTGAACTCGCAACCCTCAGATTACGAAGCGCATGCCTTAATGCGCAAGGCCATGCCGGTCCCCCAAGATTTCACCATAACGCTAGTTAGTGTTATTGGTGATGGTGACACCATCCACCTTAGAAATGTTTTTAGTTTTTAGAGGCCATTAATGCTGTTTAAGTTTTTTTAATTTGTATATTAGACCTTTTTTAATGCGATTCCCCTTTAAGAATCACAATCCATCTAGTTCAAGTTGAAATTATAAAATAGGCGTAACATCAAATAACTAGAAACCAGGACTGGAAAGACCAACTTCAGGTGACTGACGGTGGTTTTTATATTTATCTGTTAGTCTTTATGGTGAGTTATGTTAATTACAATTATGCCACAAAAAGTTCTTTAGAACTTATATAACTGTAGTTTTCTTTTACTGGTGTAAACTAGATGTAAACATTGGTTTTATGCTATTTGTTTTTTTTAAACTTTGTTTGTTTTACTTTAATTTCCTTTTATGAATTTTACTAAATTTACTTTAATTTTAACTTCATACTGGATGTTTGGTGCAAATTGTCCAGCTGCTTTGTGCCATAAATCATCAAATCAACCAACCAACCATATACATTATGACTCATATATATTGATTTGTATATATGTACAAGTTTCAGATTTATTTTCTTGTAACAGATAATGTTTCTGATGGTTCTTACTTTCCAGTAATCAAAATTATGATTAAATTGATTAAAGTCATAAAAATTATTAACTAGTTTGTATCGTTGCTTTCAGTTATTACTGTTTTAGATTATTCCAAGTTAAAAACATATTGCCATTGTGTTTGTTTATTGTTAAACATACATCTAAATAACTATACTCTCTGTGGATATCAAAACTCAGTTTTTAGTATTATGTTGCTGCTGTTTTTTAGTAATCCCATTATAGTAATTCAGTTGACTATAATTGGTTAATGGGTTTGGCAATTAATCGACCAGCATTTTCCACTAGTTGATCTGCAGAAACTTGTAACTTGTATAATTATAATATACAGGGTGGTCGCTAGAAAAGCGGAAAATTTGAGGGTCAGATGAGATCATGAATAAAATGCGTGCTTACTCATTTCTATTTTGATTTCTTTACATCATGAATAAAATGCATGATTTTAATAATTTTGAGCATCTATGAGTGTAATATAACATATGCCTTTAAAAAACTTTGTAAAAGTTATTCTTTGTAAAAATAAATAGCTGTTTGACAAATTTTCCGCTTTTCTAGCAACCACCCTGTATTTTAATTTAGGGTGACACTGAGGTGGAGTTTACATACATTTTGACTTTAATGTGTAACTTGTTTAATCTTAATATAATCCACTGAGTAAATGCTTTTTGGCAATGGAAGAGGTTTACTGTTATAATTGGATTCATTGCACCTGAACCTTTGACTTAGCAAAATTACCAATGTTAGTATTCTGTAATAGACCAATACTTCAAAACTCTTTCATTTTTATCTCATTTGATCTTATCATTCTGTTTCCTATTGTTTTTCTTCCTTTTTTTTGCATGGAGAATTATTTTCTATGTTGCATATGCTTTGGTGGTAAAGAGGTTTAGCTTATAAGATCACTTCTTACAAATAGCTTTTTTACTTTAACTGTGATCTTGTTTTTTCAAACCAGCTATATATGTTTGATCATAGTTTTTTGTTTTCTTTCATTCAAGCACTTAAATCAATAAAATTTCCTTGGAGCAATAAATAAATATTGCATAGGATTAAAGGTATATGAAAATAATTTTAGTCTCACCACAATATTATGGTCTGTCATAACATTTGTTTGTATTGCATCTGATGGTTATGCATTTTGACAATAGTTTCCATAAGTTAAAATATTTGCCTCAAGGTTGTCATGTTTAAAGCACACCATTTCCATAATCCATGTAATTTACAAGAATAATAGTTTCACAGTACCAATTTTAACAATCTAATTGTAGAGAAATTTATAAGCACTGCACCCAGCAATTTTACCAGTATGCCTTTATGTGGAGTAGCATAAATACCCATTTCATTCTCTGTTTTAACTATTTCAGTAAAGAAACTGAGGATATGACTGTAAGCCTTATCGTGAATCCAAACCCTATTATCCTCATTTACATACAAAGATTGTAGTTATGTGTTGTACCAACAGCCTAGATCATTGGTAAGATAATGCAGAGTTCATCTTTACCTTTTTATCCATCTTCTGATCTTAAAATGTTCCCTGGCATAGTATCCACTAGTAATCATGAACCCCTTCAAAAACATTTTGCAACATACCAGGTACCACTTTGTGAAGTTATTTTCACCAATGAACCATTGAAAATTACACAAGACTTTTTCAGGTTACCGAGCTGCACCTGAACTTTGTTGTGTGTTACCATTTTTTCTATGTCTAGATTACCTATGATGAAATTATTTTCAATTTGTCTTCTTTTCATGGATATGTCATGGAAGTGCCACTATCACTAATTTTGAACTACTGAGTGGTTTACTTGAGTGTAAATTTAAGCTTTTTGAACTGCTGACCTAGAGGGAATGAAGCTTTCTGACAACATCTGTAGCTTGTATTTCTTTCTCTTCTTTTTGAACTGCTGACTATAGGGAAGACAGCTAGTTGGGAGTACCTGCAACTAACTTCTTTCTTGTATTTATCATTGTTTGAGAAATATCTTGCTGATCAGTTAACCAACTTTAATCCCTTAATGGTTAATTAGTTAATTGATTAACAAATACTATTTACCATTTAGCTCTACTTGTGTTACTGCTTCAACTGATTACATTGCATGCTGTTAAACAATTGAATGGTTTTTTTGCACTAACTTTTGTATTTGTCAATTCACACCTGTGATAAAACTCCACTTTTTGCTTATTAATTGTTTGGGTATTTAACTTGTTGCAGGCTTGTTTCTGGATGGTTCTGGTACCCTAAGTTGATTTACATCCATTTATTTCTCAATGACAATAATTATGTTGGATATTCCAATCTTGGAAGTTCTGAATCTTCACCCTTAACATATCTTTATGATCTGAGGGTGTTAATATTTTGCACTGATAATTGCTGTTTCTCATAACTCACACTAGCTACTGAATGCTAAGTAATGTAAAGATTTAGCTCTGTTATGGGTCATTCTCCTCTGGTTTCATGATTTGCATATTTGAAATTATTTTAATGTAATGTACTCAGCCTTCTATATTGGTTTTGGATAAGTCATTATGATTTGTATGTACAACTGTCTATCATTTTAAAGCATTGTTTTTCTGTATACTGTAGCTTTGTTCAACAGAATACTTATAAACTGTAGTTACATAATTGTATTTAACACCATTCTTTTATTATATATATATAATATAAGTATGCATTTGTATACTTAGCTCTGTTGCTTGCTCTTTTGATGTAAAATTTTATTGTAAAATAAAAATCATTAATTTTGTTGTCTTCTGTGTATATAAACTAGTGGCTGTTGGTTATGTAAATGAAAAATGTATAAGCTACTAGTGCCTTCTAATGTTTGTACATGATGCTATATTTAGAATATAATTCATAATTTATTTTATCACTGGAGCTTTGTACCATATTTGAAAAGTTAATGCATAATAATTACAATTTCAAATGGAAAAAAAAAGTATTTTATCTAAGAAGTAAATTATATTAGTGTATAAAAGTTGTTTATTGCAGCAATATAAGATTACCTGGGAAAATGTGTATATGTGTGCAGAAAATTACCTATCACTTGAAGGTGAATGAACTACAGTGTAGTTATTGGTAGACAGCCTTACATGCACAGCTATCAATGTTTCTTGTACTGTAACCACATACTGCATATATGACATTGGCAAAAATCTTAATTTTCTCAGTTTATAATGAATTAATCATAATTTGTAAAGGTTAAAAATATAAACAACTAATTTGGACCTTAAGAGAACAGTATTGGAATTCAAGTTATTATGTGAAGTTATTCAATTCATAAAATATGTAAATAATTGTTTCAATTGATTATTCTTTTATTTAGGCATAATATAATTAGTGATATTTAAAAGAAAAAGTATATTTGTAGAGGGCATATTGTGTTGAATAAAAGCTACATAAGCATCTGCAGCAAATATTATTTAATTACTTGCACATTTTAAAATATATTAATGTGTTATAGCCTTTGGTAAATTTCACTTATTTTGTAATATTTTGATTTAAAAAATGCACAAGTGCACATATGTGTGTAGTTTGATAATGAAGGCATTTAATTTTGAGTCATCAATATTACAACATAAATGTTTTTTGTTTTTACTTTTGTATGTGTTTATAAGAAAACACTCAAGAAAAATCTTTGATTGAACTTCATAAATTCTTTTGTATACTGTAGAAGCTATAATTTGCTTAGAAAATTTTTTTTACATCTGTGTATAAGTTTTTTGTTTTGTTTTTCTGAAAGAGAGAGAGAGATGTGAATATACTGCTCTCCCCAATATATCATGTTAGAAGGCATATTAAGTATGCAATGACAAGAAGTTTTTCAAGATGACAAACACTATTCATAGTGTATGAAACCAAGGTCATTAGTTTGAGCCCACAGCAATTGGCAACTGTATCAATATCTTCTTAAGAGTTAATAATTATTTTTATCTTACAAGTTTTAAAGTTGTTTTTCATTATATTGTTTAATTATTCTTTAGAATTATACAAAAGAAGAGTACAATATTGGAATTTTTTATAAAGAAGTTTTACTAATATATTTTGTGTTTTGTCTTATTTTTTCCTAGATAAAATGTGCATGCATGCTTTATTAATAAGGATATTTTTTTTGTTTACTGGTATTAGGTATTTAATTCTATATAACAAACTTGCAGCAATAAAAATATAATTCAAATTTCATACAACTTTTTCAAAGTATAAAACTTTGGGTTTATCTTGAACATCTTTCATTCTAGTGAAACATTGATGGCTTTGCCAACCCTGAATAGTTTGAAACAAGAACAAGAAACTAATGGGTAAGTAAAGTATCTAATGCTAGCAGTTAGAGAAAAGGACTAATTTTCAAGTTTAACAATGATATGTTTTAAAAAGAGACTTCTAAACTTCTTGCTGATTTGTTATCTTCTATAAGCTCTTCATTTTGGTTTAACTTGGATCATATTTTTACAACAACTGATTTCTGTGGACTTCCTTGTTTGCTCTTTATATAATTATTTTTAAAATGTACTGTGGTTATTGACACATTAAAGAGCTAATATCCTCTGCTTTTTGGGAAAACCCAAGGCACTGAAATATTTTGTTAATTAATTTAAAGCATCAACTTTGACTGTTGCAGTCAAGCTTGCATGTATTATACTGATATCACTCAAAAGGATTGAGTATAAAAATAATTAGTAAATTAATACTCTGGGGTAGTACACTCCCATAATAGAAAATAATTTCATTGGCCTTTTGCAATAGCAATTCCATTTCATACTAGTTATTCTGTAACATGTTAACTGCTGAAAGGAAATAACTATCACAAGTGTATTGTGTAAACAGTAAGATAATCTTTAATTTTGCAGTCAGCATAGCATAGTGTGCAGGTTGCTAGTCCATCAAAGCCACTTTTTACCTTGATTGATTCTAGGGAACTATCTCTTCAAGCTATTCAGGTTTTACACCTTTTGGTAAGGAGAATACTTATTTCATCAATATTTGAGTTCACATATGAATGTCAATATCTCGTTTGTATAAAACTTGTTCTTAACTGGATTAACCTGATGGTATTTTTAAGGAAATAGATGTGTTTCTGTTAACTATGATTTTATTATACTAATATGGTTTTGTCTAATGTTAAATTTGATGTCTTTCTTGCAAGTCAGCTTATAATTGTTTACCATTTATAATAAACTTAACTATTTTACCTGAAAGTTAAAACCACTAGTTTCAGAACACTACTTGGATAGCTTAAGAGATTTATCAATAATTACACCAAGATCTTTTACTTTCATGACACTGTTAAGGTTACTTCCATCCAAATTATACTTATGATTCAAATTATGGTAATCCATATTTATCATTGTAAAAACCCATCTGCCATTTATATGCCCAACTCACTAAATGTTTTTAATCCTTTTGTGAAACAGCAGCATCTTCACAGCCAGTAACAATACCTTGATATCATCAGTAGATTTAATTTATTGATCATTCTTTCATCTCTGTCATTAATGTAAATCAAAAAAGAGCAATGATCCTAAGACTGGGCTTTGAGGTACACCACTTGCAATATAATCTAGTTTGACTGAACTTCATTTATAACAACCCTCTGTTTTCTTCTATCAAGCCATTCTTCTGTCCAGTTAGAGATATGTTGTTTTTTTTATAAGCCTTTTATGTAGCACCTTGTCACGTGCTTTCTGAAAATACAGATACACTAAATCCATACCCTTACCCTCATCTGAATATGCAGTAACATTTTCAGAGTATGTCAGAAGATTTGTAAGGTAAGATTTTTCCCTTAGTGAAACTATCTTGACTATCTGATAAAATTCTAAACATTGTTAAATGACTTTGCAAAGTATTTATGAGACTTTCCAAAACTTTTCCCAAAACTGATATGAGATTAGTAGACCTGTAATTACTGGGACAATTTATGTTAAATCCCTTGACGATAGGAGTGGCATTAACTAATTTCCAATCTGTTGGAACTTGTTCACTATTCAAGGACCTACAGAAACTGTGGCAAGTGGCTCATGTATCTAATTCTTGACCTTGTCTAAAACCTTTAAGAAGTATTTTGTCCAGGAACTTATCATTAGTTAAACTTCATAATTTTATTTTAACAAACTCAGAATTTATACAGTTGTCTTGTTTAATTTTGTTTTCATCTATCAGTTGCTCAAGATTAGGAATACTGTTTATCTTAATTTGTTAAAAACTGAAGAAAAAGGAAAATTTAATAACCTAGCCATTTCATAATCATCAGATACAAGACTTCATCATCCTTCAACAGTCCCCCATCCCCATCTTAACATTTTGTTTACTCCTAATGTACTTCAAAAAATCCTTACTGTTAATTTTTTTTGTTTTCAGCCAAATTTGAATCTCCTAATTTCTTTTTTGATCTTCTTTAATACTGATCAATTTAAATTTCTTAAATTTATGATGCTTTTTTTTAATTTTATCTCTTATATCCTTTGTGAGCCAATGTAGTTTGTTTTTTACTTGCAGTTACCCTTTTATTTTTGTAAGGAATATATTTGGTTTGAAGATAAAAAAAATTTCACAGTTGCTCAGTGTCTTCAAATAACTCAGCTGTCCAATTCACAACAGAAAATTATTGTTGTATCTCCTCAAAATTTGTTTTTTTAACATCAGAATCACAATATCATTATTCCTGGTTTCCATATGCATCAAAACATCAAACTTAATACAACAGTTATAACTTATGCCTAGGTATTTCCCAATTTCTACCCTTTCAACCATTTCTGTCATAGAAGTTAACAATAAATGTAAAATAGCATTAATTCTAGTTGGCTCCTTCACCAACTGGTGAAGAAATCCATCTTGAACAATTTCCAGAAACCTTTTTTCCTCATGGTTTTACTCTGGCATTTCCCAATCAATATGTCTGAAATTAAAATCACCAATAATTATGACTCCATTAACAGCTGGAATTTTAATATTTCTGTAAAGTTTCTCATATATTTCATCCATTTCATTTGGTGATCTGTAATAAATTCCTAATAAGAATGTTTTTCTTGTAATATTCACTAACAAAAACTTAAATGGACTGAATCTCATTGCCATTATCTTAATATTCTCAACTTTAACAGGATTAACTCGCATTTTACATATAGAGCCACTCCTCCCCCTATCTTTACTACTCTGCCCCTATTAAATAACCTATAACTATGTATTTAACAAATAATTTTTTCCCATCAAAATCATCTACATTTAACCATGATTCAGCTGTTATATTAAAATTTTATCTTTCTACCAGTGCCCTAAAGTCATCTATTTTGCCCCTTATACCTAACAATTAAGCCTATTCTTATAACTGCTTTTCTACTTAAGTGTAAATCATTCATTCCAAAAAGTTCTCACCTCCTATAGAACTGATCACAAAAGTCCAACCAGCTAACTTGCTCATCCTTGCATATGTATGTCAGCCTAGCATTTAGCCTCAATGACATACTCAAAATTTCATCTTCATAGTTAATTCTTGGCAGTATCCCTGATATAATTTATTTTTAAGTGCTTTTATTAACCCCTCATATTTATTAACTCCTTACTTACTTTTCCATATATCATTAGCCCCCCACATGCAAAACAAAAATTGCATTGTTGCCAATCTCCTGCTTTGTCAGTTATGTCTTTCACATGTACCCTAGGGTAGCTTAATCTTTTTTTCACAGACTATTCTATCCACATGCTGTATCAAAGAATCACGTCTGACTATAACCTCTATGTTCGTAATCCATATCCTTCTGTATTCCATTTGCTTTCCTTCCCTCCAATAGTTCTTCATCTACTTAAGCCAAGAGCAAAAATTGTCACTCGACAGAATAGGATCTTTACAATCAAGTTCACTCTTTTAACCTCTACCCCTTCTTACTTCCTGAATGTAATTGTTAATCTTAGTTTATGTATTCTTTGCATGTAAAATCTTAAGCTCTTTTTGAAATATTGCTGTAATTTCCAATAGTTTATAGCTATTTCTTCAATTTTAATTAAGATAGCCTCCAACATTTCCTCAAAACTGCAAACTACACATAAATTAAGCATCTTTCTCTACTAGCTTCCTTAAAAGTACATATTAATCCAGAGTTCCCAAATAAAGCCCATTCATTGCATCTAACATACTGGGAACACATAACCCCAAACTAGACTTAATTGTTATTGAGGCTGTCTGTGATCTTATTTGTTTTGAGATGGAGACATGTTTGGTCCAGGGGTTTCTGAGGCTGCTTTTGCTATTGATCCAAGTTTGGAGACTTTCTTCAGTTTCCTTTGAATCTTCTCTTTCTTGATAACTGAAAGGTCTAGGGATGACTACTTAGTTTTTCTTCTTCAACTGATAATGTTGTTTATGCTGAGAGGTTTGTTGTTACATAAGGGGATAGCTATACCTTATCTCCCATATTTGTCAGAACAGCATGCTTTAGTTTGCCAATGCCAGGAGGATGTATATTCACACTTCCAAAGACTTGATCTTCTTTTGGATAAGTGGAGTTCCAGCCTAGTTCCTGTGATCATTTTGAACAGATCACAATTATCTCGGATTCATCTGACTCTCTCTACTTTTCTTGGCATCTCATTCAGATAGTTTTAACACTTTTTTTGAAACTTGTACCATCCCAGTCTTTAACAGTGGTGAAGAAGAGTGTTAGCTGAAGTAAGTGTTATTGGAAATACATTTTCAATGTAGAAAAATGTTAGCCAACAAAGTATACTCACCTTCACTCACAGTTATAGCTAGAATCCCACACTGAGAAGGGTCTACTGAGGGAGTATTCGTATTCATACAGAAAGTATCTGCTAAAATCATGGGTTTATAAAGATAGTGATACTTAAGTGAGGGACTGCGCTGTATCCAAAATATATATTTTTTTCACCCTAACCTTAGTTCCTGTATTAAGGGTGGAGTAGTACATGAATGACATTACTTGGGATTGAAATTAAAGGGTCTTTGTACCTATGTCCCACATTGGTAGCTAGGGCAATTGGACTATCACATGAGATATACTTTTAAGTAGATCCCAACCTGTAGCCATAGAGTGATGCATTCTGAACCCTCCAGAATCACAAGGAAGTAAGCAACACTGAAGTGAACAAACCTTCTCCTCCACCTGAGGTCACCTGAAAAGCAACAATGATGTGTGTTTGTTCAGTAATATTGTGTTCAACAACCAAGTGTAGCTTACAAAGTTTAGTTTTGGTCACTGAAAAATTAAAAAAAAAATTCTCACTCTTTCCTATTCTTGATGGATTTTAGCGTTTTAGAGAATGAATATAGGAGTCAAAATATAGAAAGGTAACTTTTTACTTGCTCATTCTCCCAGTAATAATAAAAAACTTAACATGTATTTTTATTTTCCATGAGTTGAAAGATGATTCCTGCATAAGATTCTGCAACTGAAACTTGTATGTAACATCATTTATGTATCACATTAAAATGTACAGTAGTGCATACCATCAAAGGCCACATAATATGCATCATACAGAACTATTTATAATTTTTAGTTTACGCCATCAAAAATTACAATCAGAAGATATATTAAAACATATCAGACTACATAGTATATGTATTAGTCTTTAGAACTTGTTTTTTACCCATCATTTTTCACTACTATGGTAAAATTTATTGAGAAAAATGTTAAAGCAAATGCACATTTATATTGTATTATTTGAATTAGTTGTTTTGTTTTAGATTTAGTATATTCATCTTGCTTACATATCCAAACTTTGTGCCTCTAGGAAAACTTCTGTTGGAGAGGAAAAGAATCATTAATATTTTCAGGTCATTTTTTTTAGGGTGTGTTTATGTTATTTCTGGAAAAGTATATTTAGGTTATGTTTATGTTAAGGATATCAGTTATATCCAGCATTATTGTCAACCAAATTGGAATTTTAAGTATTCTGTATTTTATAATGGGTAAATGCTAACCAATGAAAGAAGACCAAAATCTTGTTTGTTTCATATTTTTAAAGAAATGCAATACATTAATTTTTTTTAATATGTGGATTTTTCATTTTAACAGTCATGTCATACCAACATGTTTATTAACATTTTTAAGCTTTATAAATGTTTATAATTTCAGTGTTTGAAAACTAAGCTTTTATAGTAATGTACTTATGCAGTCAGTAAAAATTGCCCAAAACTTGTATATTATAAGAATAACACCTCTTATGAACTTGGCAGGTAATCTTATTATTCAGTGACATAAGTTTTATCTTATTTCCTTTGAGTTTTAGTTAAGAAACTTTAGATATATGTAATGCTATATTAGAATATAGAATACTTGTTTTACTTTGAATTTGATAAAATAGAATGGAAAGAACATCTAATAGTTCAAAAATACTTTAACAGAGTCATGTTTTTGTTTAATAACTGTTATGTATACACTTATATATGTTGCATGTGTGTATAAAGTATACAATTTATAAACAAGTAGCATACCATATATATATCTATATAAGTACATAGATTTATCTCCCTAATTGTGAAATTGTCTAGTAAATGTGAAACATTAGCAATTGTTTTCCTATTGTACACTTGTCAATACACAAATTGACATAGCCAGTTTTACATAAAACTTATTCCCACGTCTGTATTCCTGATGTTCATATAGTAGTGGTAAATTGCATATATCCTTAAAACAACTCACATTGTACTGTCAATTAACCAGACAAATGATGTTATGTTCTAAACATTAGATTTAAATACCATAAATGTTTCAATAAATGTGAAACTAATGTACTTTAATGTGTGTGTATGGAAAAGTGTTTTCCTGGCAGGACTACTATATAGTTATTGGACTCACTCAGGCTAAAAATGAAATGTTTTAACAAAGTGAAAACATATTCTGTGTGAAATTTAACATGTGACTACAATTTTATATATATTTGTTTTATATCAATAAAAGCTGGCATTAAAAATTATGAATTTTTATGTGTTTATACATAGTGGTAGTCTCCACTGTTTCCCATCTTATCTACTATGCAAATTAATATATTCATCTTTCTGTTGTATGTTGGTACTAGAAAAATGTACTTGTGGAATTTTTAATTGCATTAAATATCTGCCACACATTTTGTTTTTCATTTGATTAGTATAGCAAGTATTATTTCTTTTTTTAATGTTTTTTGGAAAATAAAGTTATCATGTAAATGTTTTAATTTTTAATATTCATATAAAATAAAACTTCCTTGTACATAAACATTTGAATAAAATAAAACACTAATATCCATTGTGGAAAGATATCCAGACAGCAATCATTACATAATGAGCATCCTATGCAATTCACACTGAACTACCCAATTATAACTTAATTTATTTTAAAAATGTATAAATTTTGTGTTGTTTGACATTTAAAAGTAGATAAAGTTCGTCACTTGTGACCAGAGCGAACCAGGATTATTACAGATTGGTGAATGATTTCTAAAATTTCTAAAAGTTTATTTTTAGCTTTTAGTGCCGAGTATCAAAATGTTACTCGTAGTGTAAAATTAGAAGGAAAGTAATACTATGGAAATACTTCATTGAAGACTTACTGTGTATTAGCAGGATTAAAGCTTTTTTTGTTATTGTTTTGTCATTGAGGTACAGCTACTGTGTCTGGTCACTCTTAAAGATAATCAATTATGTATTGTGAAACCTTGGACATGTACGCTTAATTACTGTGTAGATACATGTAGAGGGTGTGCTGTCTGCATTTGCAGCTTGGATCTCTCATATTTACATCTACATCTACACCACTGTAACTTTTATATTCAGTTCTTTTGTCGGGATAAATACATTGAATTTACAGTCAACTTTATATCATGAACAAAAAAAATTAAATTCATATACTTAATTTTTGTATACAACATCACATTTTACAGCTTTAGTGCATTAGTAGTGATATTAAAACTTGCTTTTTGTATCACATTCATAAGCTATAAACATTGACTTAAAAGAATTCATTTAGGTTTGAAATTGTTAAAATAAAAACTTTCTTTTAATATTTAACATTTGTTCATTTATTCTATAAACAAAAACTCGGTATACTGTTGTGAAATTAAATGTGATAAACTTAACAGTTTGAACATTTGTATCTTCATAATAATTTCATGCAGGTACAAACAGTAAACTCACTTCATCATGTTATGTTATTTTTTGTGATATTGAAAATAAGTTGAGAAATCTTTCGGCTTCTCTGATATTCACTGGATTCATATTTTTTGGATGACACAAGTAGAAGCTAATTGATCGTGTTTATTTATTGAGAGGATTCTTTAAAGTTTATCATGATTAAACAGTGATGTACATCTGAAGAAATAGAGTAAATATTGGAGAAAGCCAGGATTTATCCCAAAAATACATGAAAGGAACTTATCTTGCTGAATATATGCAGTAGTCAAAAGACTTTTGTTGTTTGATCAGCACAACATATTACCACTGCAAAAGTTGGGGATTCCTTATGAATGTATTACATGTTCAGATAAGATTTATCTGTACAAAGATATGATAGGGGGGAGGTATTATATGTGAAACATTCTATAACATAGCACACTTGTACAAACAGACATGTTGTAGTCTGTATGGCACAACATAAATTTTAAAAGATACATGAAGATGTACTTAGTGTGTTTGGAACTTTTTTCTTTTCTTTTTTGACAGCATGTATTAAACTTATAAACTTGACATCCAAGGATACAAACAATGTTTATAACACAATTTTGTAACTGCACATTTTCTGATATATTTGTGTACTTTTCTTACAAAAGTAATGTTACAGTCTTGTATGTGCATCCTGAATGGACAAATATGCAAACAATATTAAAGTTGTGCAGATACTTTTGATAAGAATTCAACCATATGTTAATATATGAATTGCTGCTTTGTCACTGTAAGCTTATTTCTTTGCTAGATAGCATGTTTAGCATGCTACTATTTAGAATTTCTTAAGTTTGCTCTATGGAAGAAATTCAAAATAATGAAATAATTTTCAGTACTGAAATTAATCTAAAACATTTATTTTTTACATATACTGGTTACAGCTATTTGTGAAATAGCTGACACATTAACAGAATTGCTGTTAAAAAGTGCAACAGATAAATATTTGTAAATATTTTTCTTTTTTACTTGTTTACTCGTGTTCCATTGGGCATTCCACTTTGAATTGTAATAAGTCAATGTTGTGAGTCTAAACTGACTTGCCCTGGATAAAGGGTCAGTATTTACTGTTTTTTATCTAATATTATATAAAGTTATAAAAGGAAATAGTAGAAAATAATGTTTCCTAACCTTGGACACAAATTTGAGAAAGCACCAAGCACCAACCAAAGTATGTTATATTTTTCATTTTAAGCTATTTATTTCATGGAATCTTTTTTTTATTATTGTAAAATGGTATTTTGGATATCTTCATAATCTCATTAAATATTGAATGATTTGGGCTAAACTCTTTTTAGTGAAAGACCATCTTACACATGGTTTAAGGGAATGTAATATTCTCAGTAAAGTGCACTTTAAGGTTTTATTTATGCAAATTTTGTAATGTGAACTGTAGAAATAGTTTCTCCCCACACACACACACACACACGTACCTGCCTTAGGAAATATTTTTCTCATTAAAAAAGAAGTTGAATCACTCACTAAAAATATCCATTCAAACATAAAATTTAAAAAAATAATTATTTTTCAATTTTAGTTTATTTAGGTTAACAATATGCAAGTATGAAATACCAAGTTAGCAACCCTCAACATAAAAAAAATATCAGTTTTAGCTTTATGTCCTGTTATACCAACCTCAGTGGTTCATTTCATCAGGAATATCTTTAACCAAGGTAGTTGTTATTTAGAAAATAATTTTGTCAGAGTTTACACTTCTTGGTTTTTGGTGTTTATGAAAAATTTCAAACATACAGTTGGTATGTGAAACTTATTCAGGCTCTAAAGAGTTTGTAAGCAACTAACTAAAATACCATTCAAGATTATTCTCTATTTTTCTATTTCTCTAATGAATGATAGTACTAATAGTTTTGTGAAAATTCCCTTTGTTATAAAATACATTTTTATATTTATCAAAAAAATATTGCAAAGTAATTTGTATTTGATGATAAAAATTTAATTAAAGTGGTGTTATTTTTCCCTCATCCATTTTATTTGATGAGGTCCTCATAATGCAGCAGATTTCAAAAAAGAATGGTGTTCAAGTGAGTGGAATGAGGCAAAAGCTAAAACACACGAATTACATATATACTTCAGTTGTATAGAACTGAATACAGCATTAACTAAAGAAATCTTTGTGAGAAAGATTTATGGAGTATACTGAGTTGTTATTTTATAATATATATATGAAAGTTTCTGTATTAATAGATTTATTCACATGGACAAAAACTTTACATCCTTTTTGGGCTAGTAAGACCTATTCCTTGACATGATATATGTACTTCCATGCATTTTGTTAATCAGAACATTATCAATCACAATTTCTTATTACATTTACCTATACATATAATGTCTGTAAGTTCTGAACTTCCTACATACATTGAAAATTTTCTTTTTTCTTTAAAATTAATAGAAGAAAATCAAATCATAATTCTCTGCCAGATTAAGCAATAAATATTTTGTTTCAAAAAATTCCATTTACATTTATGTCTAGCCATGAATAGAATAATGAATGGATTTGTTGGTAGCAACTGTAGGTTCGATTCACTAAATCTGACTACTCTAACAGGCTGAATGATGAAAGCAAACCTAACACTGCTTAACCTTTTAGCACATGGGAAGGACTGTATAAAACCTCCACCATTTTTGAGATGGAGTTCCTTGCTGGAGATTTGTCATGAAAGGATATTTACATGGGTAATGTTTAAGCTTTTGTTTGCACATTTCAGGCCAGTTGCAAGAACGTGAGAATAGCATGCTGTTATATCAAAGATTCAGGTTTTAATTGAAATAAAAATGTTTGTTAATGCTTTCAGAAGCAAAGTTTCTTGTTCACATAGTAAGTAGTGAAGTATCCACTGATCCTTAAAAGGTGTTACAGTGGTCAAGTAATGACATCTGTTTAGGACAAAGTGAGAATTCTACAGCTGAAAGCAAATGGGTATCCCCATTCGTAAATTGTAATATAGTCAAAGTGGTGGTATTGGATTTGTCAAAATTGGATATAGATGACAGTGGTAATGGAATTAAAGCAGTATTATCACAATGGAAAGGGTAATTTTGTATGGTACCTGTGCTCTTTAACAATAGCACTATATGAAAGATATGGACTTCATGCATTATTGCGACTATTTATATGGTAAAAAATTCATTATTTTAGTCTATCATGCAACAGGAAGTAGATGTAAATGTGCAAGGTATAGTTTCATATTGAACAAAGATACTGCTGGAAAGGTGAATGTTTTTGTAGAACACTATCTAGATTAACAGTATGGAAATACTAGTGGATTATCTCATGGTTTGAGTATGTTCATTTACCAAATTTACAGATCCTTAACGTATGGCACTGATCTAATCCAATACAATAAAAATGATTATATATCATACAAACAGCAACAATTCTGCTTGCAAATATAGTGTGAATGATGCAGACATAAATTTAATTCTACTTTCTGTGCAGTAAGAACAACTATTACAAAGTAAAATTACCACTGATACATGTGACAATTAGCACAGTTTTTTTACAACAGTCAAAATTGGCCATATCAGAGAACCATCACAGGGTCTTGGATACAGCTGGTCCTTTTCCTGAAATTGATAAAGGTAATCCGTATTTACTGAGCATTAATAATTATTGCATAGCACAGGCTGAAGTTTACCAGTTGGCTTGTACTTTGATATCAGCTGTCACTGATGTGCTTGCTGTACAGTAAATAACACGGTTTGAAGCACATGGATAATACAAGAATCAAAAGACCAACCACAGTCACCAGATGTTTCTAGTTATATGGATGGTTTGTTATGATCAAAATACATGCTTGTCATTTTTTCAGTCTGGTGGTTTCACTGAACAAATAGTACAAACATTGGAGGAAGTGGTTGCTTTATATGTAAATTATAAATGAAGCATTTGGAATGAGTACCTACTATATATTATGATGGCACACTGTGTAACTGAATAACAATTATCTTATTGCTCGACAAAAGTACTGATGTTTGAAAAAGAAGTCCAGCTCTACTCCTGGTAGATCTAAAGTATGACCCTCTCCCCATTTTAGAAGTACCAGAGGGTCCACATAAGTATGTGGAAGAGCTTCATTCTGCAATAATTAAAACAGGGAAATTTGCTGTCATTACTTATGTAAATTCATTGGATTTATTAAGATGTATTATGTTGATCACAGGCATAACAGTGAATTCCAGATATCCATTTTAACATATCAATTTGAAAAGTGATTACAAAATGTTTGGGATGAAACTTTTTTTCCAACACAACCTAAAACTAAAAAAGAAAGTGAATGTTTGTAAACTAGAATCACCAAAGTAAGCAATCCTTCACTAAACCATATTAATGGCCCTGGCTACATAAGCTATATTTGGCAAAGTCTATTCACTGCTCATATACTTTATCAGACTTGACTTTCACTTATACCCTGTAACCTGTTGACATCATTTCCACCACATTTAATCCTAGTGTCTTTTGCCTTTGTAACTACATATATTAGGTCATTCCATAAGTAATGTTTTTTTTTGGGATAGGGTAAGTTTAAATGCACATTACTTGGTTAAATGAAGTTATTCTCAAAGTCATATAAGATGTGTGGGATGACTTAATAGCATTAAGTGTAAGCCAGTTTGTTTCTTTACTAGTTTTTATTTTAGTTATTTTAGAAACCCCAGTTATCATGGTGGTGTCAGAGGAGCACATGAAGTATATGTTTTATGAGTTCAGAAAAGTGCTACCGAAGCTATGCAAAACATTCAAGACACATGATAATGACATTCTGAGTGTACGAAAGTGTCAAAGATGGTTCAGTAAGTTTAGAACTGGTGACTGCAGTTTGACATATTTTCAGAAGCTTGCAACATCATCTGAATGAAAAACAGTTTACTTCTATGGATGAGTTATCAAATAGCCTTTTTACCTTTTTTGTCTCCAAACCACCTGATTTTTTTTATTTTTACTTATTTATTTTTTTTGTTATAAGTGTGGTATTGAAAATATCTTGAGAAGTTGGCAGACTGTTATTGAAAGTGATGGAAAATGTGTAATTGATTAAAGTTGTTATTTGAGTTCTTTTTTTCTCCTTTGAAACCTTAGTATTACAAATGATTTTACTTATGGTATGACTTGATAAACCCCATATTACTTAGTATATACCATACTTGAAGAAAACAGACAAAGGTTTTGTCAAAATGTATGGTGTGTTCCACCATTGATAAAACTTTCTCATGCTTATAAATCATTAATAGTCTACCTATTATTATATTTGTATAATGTGCTTCCTTACGCAAGTTGTCTGTATAATGTATGTTCAAGCTCTACAAGGTGAATTATGAGCTGCAGTTGATGCATATCTCTTAGTTCTTGATGAGTCATGTAAGGAAATGATAACAGAGTAACAGTTTGACTGCTCCTTTGCTCAACTAAGATACATGTTGGACTTCAAATCACGACAATGCTTGGGTGTTTGATAAATTAGTGACTGAAAGAAAGTTGTTTTTGTTCCCCTAAGCTATCAACCAAAGCTGCTTACTAAAACATTGGTATGAATTTTGTGGTAATTTTTCTATCTGCCTAGTGAGTTGTAACAGCATTTCTGTGATGCAGACTATATAAACAGTTAAATACAGCTGAAGTCATTTAAGATACTAGGACACTGATGATTAGCTTTGACCATTAATATTCACTAGACCTCTTGAAATTCTAACAAGCTGAGAGAAGATTGCAGTCTTAGCTTCTCAGTGTAATTTCTTTATATAATGAGGGGATATCCTACAAGGAAGGTTCTATTTGTACAGTTTACTCCTATAAGATTTCAGATACCTGCCACTGTGTTTGCTATTCTTGGTAACCTGTGTAGCGGAAGGATGAGTATCAATGGTTAGTGGTGCCTCAGTTATGTGACAAGGTCACTGCAACACACTACTTTGACCTTGAAATACTGTAGATAGGAGGTATTGAAATGGCTCCTTTAAGTTATTGTTCATTTACGGTTGGGACAACTGTTTTCAATTGATGTTTTTGACATTATTTAGTTTTTTATTTTGTGATACTGCATGTAGGTAATTACGATGTCTTTAAACCATAAAGAAGTTTGTTTTAAGAAGTCAGTTGTTTTGTTTTGTTGTTGTTTTCTCCCTCTAGGGTTCACATAAGTAGCATTTATTTATTATTTTAAATAAAAAACTACAGACAGAACATACTGGAAACATTAGATTATTGATCCACATTAATACAAGTAATGAAGAATTAACATAAAGTATTATATGCAAGTCTCTCTAAGTGTAATTACTTGTTTATCATTAAACAGAAGATTTAACTACATTGCAGTGCTGAGTTTTTAAAATATTTGTTACAGTTGTAGTTTGATTGCACAGAGCAGCAAAAGGAATACCAGTTGTTGTTTTTTTGAGATAGTTTTTTTCAGGAAACTAGCTGACACATAGTTTTGCTTTCCTTGCATATTATAATAATTTTTTATAATACGTATTTGAATATCATAATTATTTGTTTGTTTGATTGAAGAGACTTCATGGTCAAGTCTTAGAAATCTTTATCAAAGTCTTGATTTACTTTAGTTTGCTCTGGGTGGAAAGAAGAAAATCTTACGTTTATGAACTTTTGGTAAATACCCACATAATTGAAGTGTCTTGTAGAAAGATTGACTGTACATGAAAAAAATTCATTGACAAAAGTCACATAAAAAATTGTAGGTATTACTTTTTTTAGATGCAGTAACTTTCACTGTTGTATTTATTCAAGAAATAGCAGTTTGTTTTGAGAGAGATCAGTAGGTTTATTGTTACTATGTTTCAAGTTTTATGCAGGAGTAAGGGATTTACACACTGTTTTTTAACACATTTTATCGTTTTTAATTATTCCAGTACATCCGAATTTTTTTCATTTGTACATTTAATATGCAGCTGAACTTTCCATTGGTTGGTGTTTTAATGGTTATTTTAAATTGAACAGTGAGACTTCCAACAATAATGGTAATAGCGACAACCAAAACCAGGGTAGTGAAGATGCGACCCGATCTGCGCAAGTGGTACTCCAAGGAAAAAAGAACAGACTGCCTCTGACCAACTATGATGATTGCTCTTACAGTACTACCAAACGCTTTTGTGTTAGCACAGAAAGAGATACAATTGACAGCCCATTACCGGAAGTTAGCAGGTAGAATATAAATGTAATATTATTTATGAAATCAACTTCATGGTCTTCAACAGTTTGAGACCTATAGCTGCACCTTACTATAGCTTTTGTTATTTATTACAAGTGGAATTTTTGGGTTTTTTTTTGTCATATCAGAAAAGGAGTAAATGATAAGAACAGAATAATAAGTACATTGGTTGTTTTCTTAGCCTTTGCTGTATAGTTCTTTTTTTGTGTGAAATTCTTATAAAAATGAAATAATTTCATTTATTTCTTGGATCATTATTCAGAATTATTATTTTGTGTATTTAGTTTTAACTCTTTTGTAACATCTACATTCATTATAAAATGTAAGAGATTTTTACCAGTTTATTATAGAAAATAATCTAATTTATAGCAAAATGTGAAGTTTGTTATTTCTGTTCTGTTGAAAACAAAGTGACAATCAGTTTGTTTTGTTTTTGTACCTTTGACTTGTGTATTCTGTTCTCAAACCACCCTGCAGTTTACATATGGCATGTGTGATAACTTAATAACATTAAACAATAAGGGTATATTCATTTCAAAGATCCTCGTAATGTCTCTAACATTTAGGTATCGACACAGCTCTTCTGTACCTGACTTGCATGCAGCAGCAGCACAGTCTCCTGCTTCAATCACTGTTGATACATCCGTCCTCACTCACATGCTCCAACTATCATCAGTATCTCCTTCAACTATCCACAATCAAGTAGCAACACAAGACTCCAGCTCTGCTGTAGTTCTTCCTGTTCTCCATAGTACAGAATTTCAGTACATTCTTGGGGCTGCCACTGCCTTAGCTACCAAAATGCATGAGGAAACAATGACTTATCTAAACCAAGGTTTGTTTGTTGTCAGATAAAATAACAAAATATGATCTATGAATGTAATGTTCATGACTGTTTGAGCTCTCTTATATAAGTGTTTTGTAAGATTATGTAAAACAAAAACTTTATACATGTTATGCTTACTTTTCATTGAGATTTGCATAGTGGTTATGATTGTTTTATAGATCCAGTTTTAAACAAGGTTTTAATTTGTTATACAGGACAGTCATATGAAATTAAGCTGAAGAAACTAGGAGATCTGACAGAAATGAGAGGAAAGCTATTAAAGGTAACAATGTTTTGTTTAATGCTATTTTTAACCCTGAATTCATTTTTTAATCAGACCAAAATCCCTAAAATGTGGTGATGAATTGTTGCATTATTACATATGTTAATATTCATTTTCTACTTTTGATTATTGTTTTATTTAGACTTGGGTTTAAAGAATAAAATCAGTGAAAGAAACTGTAGTTTGTTGACCACAGTGACATATTTTGATAATAGTCAATAGTTATTTATTTGTAACCACAAAGTATTAGGGCACTGATGATAAACTTTGACCATTGATAATCACTAAAACTCTTAAAATTCTAGTAAGTTGAGAGAACATTGAAATTCTAACTTCTCAGTATAGATTTTTTTACATGATGAAACGATATCCTACAAGGAAGTTCTGCTTGTACAGTTTACTCCTATGGCATTCAAACACCCACCCCTGTGTATGCCATAGATATCACAAATACCAATGTTTATTTTGTATGTTAAGAGCATTAATAGAAAAGTACCTAAGATAACATTTTGAAAAATATTGTAGCCAAGGTGACAAGAGATGAGCTTCGTTAGCATTCAAATCATCACCTTCCAGATTTGAGACAACAACATCACTATAAACAAAAAGTATAAGAATATTTGTCATTAACACTTTCAGTTTCCTTTGTTTTGCTTTTGGAATGTCTTTATCCTCTCTTTTTTTTCTTTTTTTTCTTGATAGCCTTCTTTCATTGGATATCCCATGATAATCGAGTCCATACTGACTTATTTTATTATACTTGAAAAACCTTGTTATATTCTCAGGTACACTAATTTCCCTCAAACGTAATTACTTAGGACCCACAGAATAATAGGAGGTTCAGGCAAAAAATGTTTTATGAGTGTGAATCTGAATTTTGTGACTCTGAATGACATTAAAAAACAGAGGCCAGACATGGTATAAAATACAGTTAAAACAGTATTCATTCCACTGAGTAATCAGAGTGAGTGTAATTATGAAGAATGGTGCCTTTATTGGAGCTTCTAGGAATCTCTGTGAAGAAATAAAAGTCTGTAAATCTGTTCCAAACTCTGCATTATATTTATTCACCAAAGAATAATGCTTTTTTTCTCAGGGTGCATGCACTATCTATGTTACTTTTTGTCATTGATATTTAAAAAAAGAAGTGGAGTTGTGACACAAGAGAATCATCTGGCCCACCAGTGAAAACAGTTACTGTGTGCTTTCACATATTGTGTTGTACTTACAGAAATTTATATCATGAGGTAGTGTATGTAATATCATAAGAGAATGACCCAGAATAATAGTTTAATACAGTAAAAGGAACTTATCCACTTATTTGGTCAGTATTTTGCAGTTAAAACTACTTATAAGCATGGTAAGTTTTATGGAGATATATATGTCAGAAAACACCTAAAATTTCTGCATAATGCAACCTCTTTACATTTGCAAGTAATGGGAAGCATAAGGTCATCTTCTAATGTTCTAATTCTGTTTTCATGTTTTAGAATGATAAATAGCGCAAAAAAGAATCTTTTGGCTAGAATATATTAGGTAAAAAAAGGTTTGATTTACTTTGGAATGAAATATTACAAAATGGAAAACTTAATCTACAAATGCCGGTTTAGTATATTTTTTAGTCAATTTCAACATTTTGTTAATGTTATATACTTATGATAAATCATATAATTGCAAATCCACATAATTTTGTCAGTATATTTAGAATTTATTTTTCTAGAGTTTTATCAAAGTTGGATTTCAAGAGAGAAGATTGCAGTTTGTGGAAAGAGAGCAAATTGCCCTGTGGCAACAGCAGCGTTCCAGTGAAAGAATATTAGAAATTGGTATGGATTATTATTACAATTTTCAGAAGAAGTTTTTTTAATTAGTTAATTGCTGAAAGAAAGGCATTTTATAAACTACATTCTAACTTGTATTATATTAATATTCACAAATAATGTATCTCTAGATTATATTTTTAAAAGGTATAATAAGGTATGCAGTAAAATGATAGTGACATTAGATTTTTGTGTGGTTACTTTTGTTGATGCATATATGTATACATTTTTTCATGTAGCTTCTGTGAAAATAAGATTTTTGAAGGTCAGTATATTTTATTGTTATTATCATTTTCCTTTTTAATATGAATAAAATGTAGGCTGGGAGGCCAGTCTTAGGCTATTTTGAAATAAATATTTTGTGTCTTTTATATTTGTTGTTTTTGTAACATTATCAGTCATATGTATGTATACTTCTATGTAATATTACTGTCAATTATTAGACATTCCACTGTCCTATGGAGTTTATGAAGTTATAAATGATCCCCAGGCAGTGAACAAATGTGAATTTTTGTGGGATCCCACTAAGGAAACTGGAGTGTTCATTAGGGTAAGATTAGCACATTTACTTGCATGCATAAATAGATCTTAAATTCTTCCATTTGTCAGGAAATTTTTCTTCCTATGAAATTATATTGTTCATTAAACTAAATTAATTTTTAAATTGATTTAAAGCCTATAATCTATAGTTTTTAATCAAGGTAGAATTATCCGTGCACATGTTACATTAGTATTTATAGTTTATGCAGGAATGCAAACTTAGAAAAACTAATTTTTTTTTGTTTTTAATTTGACACCTATATGGTGTTAAATATAAATTCATGTCTGATGAAGATATAGCCAATATACATTAATTATTTGTTGTTTTTGTACTTAGTGAATGTTCGTAATGATCTCTAGCTAAGATCTTAAAATAAACTGAACTGCTAACCATGGAACACTTACCTATTAAAGGTGTATTCCAGTATTTTTGGTTTAGATCCTGCCCTTTATATTCATTTAATCACTCAGATGAATCTACTCACTTCGTAACAGGATATTCTAAATAGTAAGAACTTGTAACTTGTAAGCTATTGCACAGCACTTGATTATTTTAATTGTAATACTAACTTCTTAAATAAATAAATAAAAATAATTCCTACTTAAGATATTAAATTTTTTGCACATATATCATGTTTACTTATTTGACAGCATAGCTATTTTGCAGATTTTTCTATAAAGGTAGTTATGTACTTACTAGCAAGAAAAATTTCAGTAAGTAAAATCCTGATGGTATTAACTTCTTTGGTTGTTCTGTATTACTATTGCCTTAACTTATAAAACACTTCAGAAATGATACACAATCACTAAAGGTAATAATACCATATAAACTGACTTAGAAGAGAAGGCATTGGTGGTGATATCATATCCACTTCATCTGTGCAGTTTCCAATACATTGTTGAGCTGAAATTTTGAAACTTTGCCATATTATACATGTACTTAATCCAAGTTTTATTCTTGTGAAATACTGAATAAAGTTAACATTTTTATTACAAATTATAGCATTTTCATTGGCATATGAAATCCAAATCAAATACTAATGTATGTTTATTTTACTAGTTGTAAAAATCTTTAAGAAAGATCAAATATATGTAGCTTTCTGAACATTTATAATTTTTATTCATTTTCTTTTTTTATAAAGTTGTATCCATATTTTTGACATTTGTAAATTATCTGTACAATTACCACTTTCTGGACATACACAAGTTATTTTTTATACATCCATTTTCAGGACTTGTAAGTCCTTGTCTTCACAATTACAATAACCTTGAGTCCTTTTTTATACTTTATTAACTTTTTGAATAATTTTAATTTATTATTTGTACAATTATAATTTCTTTCTGTACATTTGTAAGTCTGTTTCTATAAGTATAACCATTTTTTTGACATTTGTAATTCTTTATTTTTATAATTATAACTTCTTTTTTTAACATTTGTAAGTCATCATTTCTTCAATTACAACTTCCTTTCTGGAGATTCATATGGATTTTTTTATATAATTATAACTAATTGATGCATCCTGAAAACTAATGCCAAATTGATACGATTAGTACGAGAACCACGTATATTTTATAGTTTGTTACTGAGCTCTTGAATTTTATCACATTTCAAGTGAAAATGTTAGATATTTATTTGATCTCTAGTATTATAAATTTAATAACCTGTTGTTGGTCACATCTTCATTAATATAACATGAATTATTTGAGCTTTTTTTGTATTAGAAGCTGATACCAGTTTCATAGGCCAGGTATGGCCAAGTGGTCAGGGTACTGGACTCACAATCTCAGGGTCAAGAATTCAAATTCGCTTGACACCAAACATGCTTGTTCTCTCAGCTGTGGGAGGTTTTATAATCCCACTCACTATTCATTGGTAAAATAGTAGCCCCAGAGTTGGCAGTGGATGTTGATGACTAACTGCCTTCCCTCTAGTCTTACACTGCTAAATTAGGTATAGCTAGTGTAGATAACCTTTGTGTGGCTTTGCAGGAA
Organism: Carcinoscorpius rotundicauda; assembly: GCA_011833715.1. Lineage (NCBI taxonomy): Eukaryota > Metazoa > Arthropoda > Merostomata > Xiphosura > Limulidae > Carcinoscorpius > Carcinoscorpius rotundicauda. Next base: position 46,588,644 of record CM022395.1, on the reverse strand, counting down.
TTTAAAAACAAACCAGTATCATAGACACAAGATGCTTCTTTCTTTTATTCTTGAGGAAAGAAAAAAAAAGAACAGTGAAACTTGAATTATCTGTGACATTACCAAATTTGCCAGTTCAAACAAAGGCCACTAGCAAATTTACTAAAATAGAAAATATTTTATTAATATTTATGATAATCATATTAAAAATGCTAAACAACTTAAGTTCCTATAAATAGCCATATAATAATTAGCAATTTTTGTGTAAACTATCTTAGATAGCCTTTGAAAGCAAATTCCTAAGAAACACTGAAATTGTGAAATTTGGTTTGGTTAATTTTTGATTACTTTTAAAGAATGCTCCTTGATATCTTCATGGACCTTAATGGTTAATAATTCTATGACAAAATATGATTACACATGTTTATTTACCAAGGGGTAATTCATTAAGGAAGTGTGTTTTCATGAATAAGTGGTAAACAGTGCCTTGAGTATATTACATTATGGCTTACCTTAGGATTTGGATCAGTCATAAGGTCTTTTAACCAGAAATTCTTTGGTTATTTATTGTTTTTATATTAATAAATATATGTTCTTTATGGAAATTAAAGTTGTTTTGCAGGTGAATTGCATTAGCACAGAATTCACACCTAAAAAGCATGGTGGGGAAAAGGGAGTTCCATTTCGCATCCAGATTGAAACATACAGCCATAGTGGTGATATTGCTGAAAAGCTCCATGCTGCTTCTTGCCAAGTGAAAGTATTTAAGGTATATTATTAAATATAATCCTTGTTTAATGCTATGGTGATGGGCTTATGTATTTTGCATCAGTGTGTAATGTAACTATGGAATTATGCATACTATATCTTTGAAAGTACTTAAGGTATTAGAACTTTTAACAAACTTCTCACAAGTCAGTGGAGATGCATTTTGTTGAAAAACAAACTGTCCAATTTGTTTTTGTTTTTTTTGTAACTTGAATAGAAATATTTTAAACATTTTTATTGGTCAAAAAGAAGACATTTTTCACACAAATTTAGTGTTGGGTCTGCAAAAAGTAATTTAAAGTGGTAAGATGACTGAAATGTGTCAGTGCATCACGAGCTTAATGGCCAAGCACAAAAAGTATCGAAGTTTCCAAATAACACATAGAGATATTCATTATTTTGCCTGTAGCTACTTTCAAAGTATTCCTTTTTAGTCATTCTACTGCTGATTATGGTGATGCTCAACCTTTCTTACCGAATTGCAGATGAAGTTTTGTATGTCTTAGTTGAGAGCTAAACATAAAAAGGTGGTAGCAAAAGCAAAAAAGTTGGCATTTGTTTTATTAACAATGTTGAGAATGTGGTTTTTATATACACTGAATTTATTTCCAGCACTAGACACCACTACTAGTTTGTATGGAGACTTGAATTAACAAACAAAAACTTCTTTTGAAGTTTTTTCAAAAAAATACATCCAAAACTACCACCTTTTGGAATTTTCAGATTGACTTTACTTTTAATATTCATCAAATTGTAATGTAGTAACACCCTTTGGTTCCTAAGAGATGGGTTAATAAATATTTCTACAAAAGATTTGTCTTTGAATTTACTTTTGTCAGTTTGACTCTGACTCTTACTAGTCTACATGCAAGGTGATTTTGTGTTAAAATTAAAAATACTTTTTTTTTCTTTTTCAGTTTCCTCATTTCATTTATGTAATCTTTTGTTTAGAATGCCCTATATAAAGCTAAAACTTTTCAGTAAAACTGTATTTTGTTATTTTCTCCATCTTAACCTGAATGTAAGCTCATTCCATTTGATTAACCTTGTAATAACCACAAAAAATAACACAAAATATAAATTACTTCTTTTTTTTTTCTTAAAATAACTGTATATTTTAACAAACAGTTATACACTTAATTTTAGCAGGGTTCGTGTGGCAGTAAGCAAAAAAAGCAACACTAAAATACATCTTCTTATTAGAAAAGCTTAAAGCCCTATAGCTGTCAGTGAACTGAAATGTTGGTGCTGTATTGATTTAAAATAAATCAGTACACAATAGAAAAAACTTTAAACATTTTTTAGAGCATGATGTTCCATGAAAGGCATGTCATGTGGCATTTTTTTTTTGCATATATCTCCATAAATCAAAAAGCATTGCAGCTACAAGTCAACAATTTAATTTGGAGATATGTATAATATAAGAGAGAAATTTCACAGAAAACTACAAGGTCATATAGTACAAGAAAATCAAAAATGGGAAATTTTAAAATGAAAAAGTGTCACCTAATACAAATAAGTGAAGATATAAAATTTATATAAATATTTCATTGTAAACATAAAAATTAATAATGTAATATTCAAATTTTAATTATAAAGTGTGTTTTGATGTTAAGTTTATTGATATAGATTAAAAGTAAAGTAACTTAATTAAATTTGTAATATAACTGCAGAAAGTTGTGATCTGCACTTTGATCTACTTGGTTTAATAATTAGTCTCCATAAAAATTTCTTTTTCAGTGTGATAAATGTTATTCGGTTAATTGCTAGTAATTCATGGATTTTTTTTATCACAGTGAAAGATACACTTCTTAAATTATCGTTGATATAAATTTTAATGTTTAATATTGTCTTTACTCAAGTAAGTGTGTTTAGAACTGTAAACTTATGACAACAGATTACCTATGTTTGATATCCTGCAGGAATGAAATCTTCAGTTTATTAGATGTTTCACTTTGGTTGCTTAAAGCAAGAGATTATACACTTGAACTGGATTTAAACTAGCAAAATATATAAAATGTGCAGAACTTATTAAAAGCAAATTAAGATTTGAAAAGATTCAAACCTAAATCTCTGCTTACCTTTTGGATTCTTTAGTTAACTAAGCTTTTGCTTCTCAAATGTCACAAATTTTAGTTTAAAGTGTTTGCATGCTTAAATTAAGTACTTTTGTATGGCTGTGCTCTTTTGAAGATTTAACATATAATAGCTTGCTTGTTGAAGTGCCCTAGTTTAATAACTGTTTCATTTTTAGCCTAAAGGTGCAGACAGAAAACACAAGACAGATCGAGAGAAGATGATCAAGAGGCCACAGTCAGAACAAGTACATTTAACTTTATTGTGCAATGTCTGTTATATAAAACATTTTTAACTACATGGATATGAAACTTGACAGATAATTAATGTATTACATTCTGAAATTCCAGAGAAGTTACTGAAGTCAGTTACAGGGTTTCTTTTTCTCTGCAACATGTATATTTTTCTAAAAAGAGAATGTGGTTACTAAAATTTTTCTGTTAAGTAAGTTACAAGTAATCAGTATAACTTCCACTAGAGAGAGATGTTACACAAAAGTAAAGTATACTTGGTACACTCATGTTGTAAGGAATTTTATGTGTTGCTCTATATTTCTTTTCATACTTTATGTGGATTTTGTCTTATTATGTTATTTTTTGTATGTTGAATAATTAATCATTTTCATAATATGGTTCTTGATATTATTTCTAAGTATTTGTTTAATATTTGATCCACAGGAGAAATTTCAACCATCTTATGACTGTACAGTCCTGACTGAGGTTAGTAAAAACTTTTAAGTTAAAAATTCGTGCACAACATTCAGCTGAGTTTTTAATCACCAAATCAATTATTTTGTTTTAGTTATACATTATATATATAACCTTCAGTGGCATATGCAGTTCAGTTTGAGCAGTTAAGTGTATCTGTATACAAAGGTTGAACAAATTACGTTAAACTGATTTAAGAGTCTCACAATAGTCCAAATACACAGAAATTCACAAGCACTACATCTAGAGTTTACCTGTATGTAATACAGGCTCTCCAACTCATGATTTAGGTATAATTGCCCCTTTTTTCATTTTACACCTATATAAATTGTTATTTTTGCCATTTTATGCAAAATTCTGGAATTTCTCACCAACCTTTTTTTTCCACCAATAATTTTCTAGGAATGATTATCTACTCTTTGCTTTGTGTCTCAGTCTTACAAACACTTGCAATAATCTGTTAAAAATTCCTTTAAATATTATGCATCTAGGGTGTACTCATAATTTTTTTTAAGTGGAAAATGACAAAAATCATGGTTCTACTTTGTCCCTAGTGACTCCAACAGAGAAATGTTTATAGCAAGCAGATGTTTAGGTATAAGTGTTAAAAAAATCATTGATATTTTATTATTCTTCAATGGTATTTATACAATTTGTACAGTTTGTGTTTGGAATTTTCCTACAGTTTACTGAGATGAAAATGACATCAAAAAAACATCTCAACACTACTAAATACTAGCAAAATTGTTCGAGGGCATCTAGAGTTAATAAACTGGACTCACTTTTAGTAAAGTCCAATACCAAATCAGTAAATCATGTGATCAGAGCAAAATGTTTTTTCACTTTCTTCAGCAGTTTTAAACCAGTCTTTTAAACATTTTACAAAAATCTTTGTAGATTTTGAAATTGCTAAAAGATATGTATACACTAGAACCAAAGCTTCTTCAGTAGAAGGAGAAATGGCCAGCGATTCAAGTGAGCAAATTGTGACTAACATTAAAACTAGGGTTTTCAGCCTGTTTAATGATGGCAGTAATGATGTTGACAATAAAATGTACCTTATTGTAGCAGCAACAAGGAAAAGGTAATAAATGCATTACCTTCTAATTCCAGCTTAATTGTATATTATTAGCTGTGTGGTAAACACAAATATAATGCATGTTATCTTCTGAAACTTAATCCTAAAATGATAATTACAGGATGCCCATATTGTCTCCTTTGTTTGTCAACAGAAAAAATAACAAGTTGCAATATTAGTTCAATGAAATTATTGTTGTCATTTATTTCTATTTGGACAAATTACAAGTAGGAACCAAGAACTTAGAAAATTCTAGAATCTATGTGGTGTGGAGACTCAAACTATTCTGTAGCATGTGTGCACATAATGTCTGTCTATTGGAAAATGTTTAAGGAGATTAACTGAGCAGTGGAGACCTAAGAAGCAATACTTTGCAGCTAAACATAACAAAAAGGAAAAGCAAAAAATTCACACGCAGACAAGGTCTTCCATGCAAATCAGGGGTATTAGTAGAGAAAAATTATTGTTTGGAAAAATGCAAAGGAAAAAGCTTCCAAGCAAGTTTTACATGTGTGTTTAATTAAGTCAAGTATTACCTTTAAAACCATTTGAAGTAGCCGGAGGAAAGACACGTACATAAACAGTTCTTTAGTAGTGCATAATTTGACCTGATCTGCATATCTGATGATGTCATACTTCAAATGTGGTCACTATTTTTATAAAAGATTCGTAGTTTATTCTTTTATATTATAGTTTTATCGTTCAAGAACACATCTAGTTTTTGACACACAGTGCAAAAGCCTAGAATCCCAATATCCAGTTTCTTAAGATTGTATTATTTCAAAACACTTTACCCTTTGAATGTAATTGCCATTTCATCCATTGCCAGTTCCTTTTTGTGTCACTTAGTGGATGCACTTTGAATTGAATAATCTGTCAACAAAAAAGACATCTGGCAACTTGATCATTATTGTTTGCAAAGCGCATGAAGCTCAAGATCAGTTTGGATCTATCCTTATTAAGGATATAGAAGAAACTAGAGTGTCAGTTTGTCAAAATGTGTCCTAGTAGTCGTCAACAGTGGGCTTATTAACCAAGCTCATTGTAAGATACAGAGCAAAGAATGCTTTCATCTCGTGATAGTTCACTAGTATCTAATTTTTGAAATAATGAATGTGGTTTGAAATTTTCATCCTCCTTGTGTAAGCATTAATCAGTATATTGGTTTATATCTGTTACAGTGTGATCTGAAACTGCATCATTTAGACTCTGATTGTCCATATATTCTATATTTCCATCATCAAAATTGGAAATCCAAGGTTTAAAATGTTTGTCATTATTAGTTTTCTTATGTCATTATTTGCACAACCAAGTTCTCCATGCCTAGCTTGATTGCTGTGAATAAGTCAAACACTTGCATGTTGTCTTGGCCTACTTGAGCCTAGCCCTGGATGGATGTGTATGTATAGTTGTACACTCATATTAGATATAAAAGACTGTTAAGTGTAAGTAGTATTAATTAATTAGTTTGTGAGTTAATATTTCATGATTGATTTTTCTTCTTTATTTTATAAAAGAGTGAAAAGCAGACAGTTATCAGAAGTTGATTTATTGATGTTGAATGTTGTGTGATATTTATTGATGTCGAGGATATAGGGATTTCTAGAAGGCAAGCAACAATTCAGTGATAAATGATAAATATATGTAAATAATGTGAGACAAGTTGGAACAGCAGATGGACGAAGCAGATGAGAAGGTGAAGTTGCAGGAAATTTTAATTCAGCCACGGAAAGTTAAATGTAAAGGTATAATGATTAATATGTTAGAAGAAATCTGAGTTTTAAAAGAGATATGAAATATAGTTTATTCTGCCAAAGTTGAGTAAATGAACCACCCTGAATGAGCTTTGACAAAGGAACAGATGATATTTGAAGTATGAGGACCAGACAATTGCTGGAAGAGCAGTATGTAACTGTGATAACTCATGCTATATTTGTAAGTAAATTATACACAGAATACCAGTGTGGTAGAAATTGAGAAAAATAGTTCAGCATGTCAGCTGAAATACAAAAGCAACTGAATAGGCCCAAATGGACTTTTGACAAGAATGGAATTATATATAGTGTTTATGGTTCCTGTAACCTCTATAATGTAGAGTATTTGTTTTACATACATTTAACTAGTTCGATTATGTTTTCATATTGTTTTGAAATCAAGTTTAGTGCATGCAGTTTGTTTATTTTTAGTTAATTTCCAACAAGTTACAGACACCTACTGCAGAAGAATTGTTAGTGCACATATATTAGTAAACCTTTTTACTAAATACTACTACCGTATATAATATTAAGAAGAAATAAGCCCTTTACTTTGACAACCTGCCTGTACTTGTTGTACTAATAGGTGTATTATTGTTACATCCTTTACCATGTCTGTTAGACCTCTTGAATTCTACTTCAAAGTTGCCTTTTTTTTAGAAATGGAAGGCTCATAATCATTGTTGGTGTTATCGTCATCACGTGGTCCAATAGGCCCAACTTCAGCATAATTGCTGTAACTGTACACAGCAGTATCAATCATATCATGCTCAATGTCATTGTCAGGCAATTCAGATTCAGAGCTAAAGTCATTATCAACTTGCACAAGTGCAGTTGTCTCTTCAAGTGTGAAAACACTTTGTTACTATTTAACGTCCATTTTCTCATAAATATTGAACAGTTTTCTTCTGCAAATATTACCAGTATTTTTAAAAACAACATTCACCATGTTGGATAAGGTTCTGTTTCTTGGGGTTTTACTAGGCAAAATGATAATATGGAATTTCAAAAAATTGTGAGATGTATCATATAAATTACATGCAAAATAAAACTATAACTAAAATGTTGAGATATTAAGCTTTTTTTGAGGAAAGTTTTATTAACATTTGTTTTGAATAAAGTTATTTTAAGAATGAAACTGCTAACCATAATTTTCAATTTTTGCCTCTTGCAATTATTATTTCAAAGGCAAAAAACATTCAGTTCCTGTCTTGCAAAAATAAACCTTGTCGGTGAATGAATTTTAACTGCAAGTTTGGTAATTTTGCTTTTCTTTAAAGTTTATTTAATTCAAATAGTTTAAACTTGATATTGTTAAGAACTCTAAACTTTAGCTATCCATGTGGTTTGTTTTGTAATTTCCAAGTTTCTGAAATTGACAAAATTATAAATGTATCACCTTAAATCTGGGATTTTTTTTCTTCACAATCTATTTGCCATAAAGGTATTTTTCTTTTATAATTACTCTAGATTGGTGAGACTTAAGATTTTTTTATTATATTTCAAGGCACCTAAAATCCAAATGGTGCTTATGTCATACAAATTAGAAATTGTGTTCTGTTATTTGTATGTCATAGAAAGGTAAAATGTTAGCTTAATGAACCTCTTGTTGTGTTTGTTTATTTTACTGTATTAATTATGTTGATAGTTTTCTGTTTATAAGAAATGAGTTTTATAACTCAAGACCAATCTGATTGCAAATTCTGTATTTCAACCTTGGATAAAGCTGAATGTTGTGAAGTCTTATGTTGAACACATCTACATAAATTGGTAAAAGAGGATACAGATATGTTTTATTTTTTAAGTAAAGTGAGATAAGTGTTATTGCTTATATCACTTTTTTATGATTGTAGACAGTTTTTAATTGTTAAATTGCTTTCAGCAAAGTGGCATAGTGCATGACATCATTATACTTACATTAGTTCATGTATGAAAACTGACTTCAGGTCAACAGTTAAGTGGATTATTTATAATGATTAAGTAAATATCTATATTATAAAAAAAATTATACTGTTTTATAAATCATAAATTGGCAAAAATATTGTACTTAGAGAGTCCCGGAAAATAAATTTGATTTAAAAAGTCCCATTGTTATCACATTATGTATTTGAAGTTTTAGTTTCAACGTGATAACTTCTATAAGATATTAATGCAAGGTCAGAAGTGACATTATTCCTGCCCTACAGGTTGTAAAATGTTAACTGCAGTTTTTGATTTACTACAATAAAGTGCTCATACAATTCAAGCTAACTATGTATGTATTAAATGTAGCATCCACTACAGGAACATAAATAATGCATGCATTTTGTCATTTCCAATATTAAAACTGTATTAGTTTTTATGTATTGAATGGTTTTGAATCACATTTAAAAGTTCTATTTCATCCATATGGATTATCTGTAAACTAAAAGTTTATTCAGACATATATTAACAATTAGTTATGGTGATGTCATTAATAAATTATAAATTAGTACTACTGAATGTTTGAATTTCTACTTAATAATGTGTTAAAAACCTATAAAGACAAAAATATACCCTTCATTACAATCCTAACATTAAAGCATGTAGAGTTGATAAAAATGTATTGAATACTAAGTGAGTATGGTAAATAATATTTTAGCACTTGTTTCAGTTTGTAGAACCTTTCAGTTTTTTCATTTCCAGTGTTCAGCAGAAACTCTCTATTCAACTTCCCCACCACCTATTACATGTACTTCCAACATGTCCTCTACCTCCTTCACAACTTCCACTTCAGTCAGTATCTCCCCGAAAAGTTCAAGTCCAGAATTAACAAGTGTTTTCAAGCCAATTGAACTGTAAGTCAAACACAAGTAGAATATTTTTGTAGTACTGTGTGAACTATCTGTTTTTACATTTACAGAATAAAAATATTTTTATAAAAAATCGTTTGAAAACAAATTTTTACTGAAATTTATGGAATAAGTTTTATTAAATTATGGAACAAATGTAAACTATTAACACCTTGGACATACATTAAAACTTTATAAATAGTTGGGATATATTACAATTGCAACATATTCTATTTAACATAAATAAACACACTTTGGTAGAAGATAAAAATTTGCTTCTGAATGATGAAAATTTACAGTAGGCTATTACTGTAATTGACTATTTCACCATTTCTAACATCTTATTTGGTTCACCCCTATCTGATTTAAAGTTGTAGAATACCTCAGAGGATAACTTTGTATTCTCTTACATACCTAATTACAATTTAGTTAACCATTTTTAATTAGAACTATTTCTTCTCAACCAAAATTATATTTATTAAAAACAGAATGTTGAATCTTCATACAAATCAAAGGAAGATATATTTGGAATTTTTATGGATTTTGGAATAAATGTTTTGTAACTCAAAAAAGGCCGAGTATAAATTCTTTTGATATGTATGATACTTAAAGTTGTTACTTGACTTTCAGGGTTAATTCTTTTGCCCATCCAAGCATTTGTTTGATTTTTTTTTCTTGCTTCATTCTTCTGTACACCACTAAATTGCCCTTGGCATTATCTATCGCATGACCCTCTCTCTTTTACTTACGTCAGTGGTACTCAATATTTTTTTCTTTCAGTTGGAAAGCTGAGTTATGGTAAAAATTCCCAGATTATTATTTCCTTCATGTGTGTTTTGTTCCATCTCTAATAACTAGTGTCACACAACCATTAGGAGGAGATGTTCTAAGATGAGATTGTTAGAAAAGGAGGCCACTTTGAGATAAGCTGTCTTTGATTTGTTTTTTGGTGTTGGTTTTTTGAACGTATAATGTTATGAGCTTTTTCCTTGTTGCTTTTAAGACTTCACATTACTTGGTTACTGAATAGTCTAGGAGTAATCCCCCTCTTTGTGTGCAAATTTTGTGGTTCACTCTGGAAAGTTTACTTTTAAGTTATGTGAAGGGGCAGTTAGGCCTTATCTGTCATAATTTTATAATTTAGCTTTCTACCCTCAGGTAGGTGGAAGTATTTTCGTACTCTCAGCTAGTACATCTGCTCCTCAAATTTTGGGGTGTGAAGGTGGAGTTTGAAGTTAATCTAAGTAGTTCAGTTTCTCTAATGGTACTGAGTAAGTCTATGGACTTGTAACTCTAAAATCCAACATTTTGTTTTTCTTTCATTTCACTTTATTAGATAATCATAATGAGCTGAATCTACTGTTATTATGCACAGTGGTTTAATTTTTGGCTTCTACATTCCTTTTTGTTGTTGAAGTCTTGAATTACATTGGATCCTTCAGGGGATCATAGTTCTGTATGTATGAGTGAGTTGTGACTCCTGATATCAGCCACTTGATACGGTCGTACCTGGAATAGATTCTATCCAAGGTTTGTGTTGTTCTGTCAAATCACCAGTGCCTTTGATTATTGTATATCTTCAGAAGCAGCAAGGGCTCAGTTTCAAGTATTCCTGATCATGTGGTAACATTACCCATGGATCCAGGAGCCCTGCATGTCTTTGAGTCAGTCAGTTTTTCAGTTCACATCTTTACCACTATAATCCATCCAACCTGTTGTGATCTGATTTTAAGAGTCATCTGTGTTTGATTGGTCTGTGGGTGGTGAGAGGGTGATGCTAGTTCTTCAAAGGTTTTATTCCCATCAGTTATTGAGTCTATGCAGACAGAAGATTTGTATTTCTTCATCAACTTTTATTGTCTTTATCAATGCCTAGATTCTCCAAAGTTCACAAATTACTCATTCCTTGTCTGTATTAATTTTTTACTGGAATTGTAAATGTCCAAGTTGGTTGTAGTCAGCTCCTATCTATGCTTTGCCATGGTGGTGGTGTCCCACTATTGACGTTTGTTGTGCAGAAGGAGCAAGTACTTCAGTTCTTGGGGTTTTTTACCTTTGGACTCGCATTGGATTCACATGAGTTCTGTCTTATCTTAAAAGTTTTGCATTTTTTCTCTTCACCTTCATTCCATACTGTACATTTATCATCTTTGGACAACTAGATACTGTTGGTATCATCTTGTCAATTGTCAGTTCATCACATCTTGATTTGACTTTCATAATCAACTAAGACAGGCTTCCCTCCAAATACAGACATCTCTTCTTGCATCATTTCAATGCATCAACAGTCTGGGAGTTGACTTTTATCTTTCATCTCATATCTTGGGTGAGGGCTTAGCTGACTCCCATTCAAATCAATGCTACAATCTTCCCTCTCATTCTTTCTCTTCTGGGAATGTTAGCATCATTTGATTCTGTCATACCTTTGGGACAAGAATGTAAGCAATCCTTTTATTAGTCATATTAAGACCAGTAAGTCACAGACATTGATTCACTGGTTTCCTGTTTCCTCAGTTGAGATCAGTTTTTGATTTTAGAGGTTAAGTCAGGACACTACTACATTATTAGTTCCTCTACTGCTACCTTATATACAGTTCCATCTCTTTGTATTATCTTTGCTTCAGGAACATGATGCAAATAACAAAAGTCAGAAATCACCAAGTGTCTGCACAAAGGAAGAGGATTCTGTACACAATGTTTTCAACCTTATTACTCTTTATGGTCTGGGCTTATTAAGGGGTAAATCATCATGCTACACTCTAAAAGTTCCATAGTTGTTTTGTGTTTCTCTTCAAAGTGGTGCAGAGGTCTTTGCATCATCTGTAATTGGCTTCTTTAGGGTGGCCTTATTGAGTACCATTTTATTATTGTGATTATGTATTTTTTTAGTCTCCAGTACCCTCTAGATTTCCCAAGTCAGTTTAGACACTTGATCCCAAATACCCATTCCAGTTGCCTACTAGATATATAGAGGTTGCATGATGTGTTCTGTCTCCACACTTTTTTCTGACCTGATTCTCATATGCTATGTATCTCCTTTATCTGCAGATTTATTTTTACAGCTGCTGACCCACAGATCTCACCAGCTGGAGTGATTAGTGTTGTTTGTCAATTGACTACTTTCTCATTCTTTTTACATCCTCAATCCAGTTCTTCTTACCCAATACATTTTCAGACAGGAAAGAAATTTGTCCTTTACACTGATTAATTTGTTCACCATTTCTTTCTTCTATGTCCAATCAGGTTTTGATCTTGGTCATATTCACTGAGGTTTTATGAAGGTTTTGTAGCCTACACTATAATACCTTTAGAGATACTAGATAATGAATTTTATTCTGGGTTCTCTTTGAAGGGGGAATCTTTTTCAATCCACATCTCATAGAGTTGTCACTTTTCTGTGTCCTTAGTGGCCTGGTTGAATTGCAAGCTGGAGGTCATGATGACGAGAAAACCCACTGTAGAGAAACATTATGTATGTAAAAATAGCTGGTATGGGTAGAGAAAATACTATGCAGAGGAGTGAAAAAAATTTTGACCTTCTTCAGTCATTATTTATTGCTCTTCCACGTGGTGCTCTTTACCCATACAAGCCATTTTTACATGTATAAAGGTTATAGTATGTAAATCCCCCCCATTACCTTCATTTCACTTTATTGAGATAATGAGGCTATTTCTTCATTTCTGCAAGACTGTTTATAGGGATGAGTATTTTTATCTCTAACTCTCAGGGTTCCTCACTGTGTCTTAACAGGATCCTGTTCAAATTTGTTATGTCTTATCTATCAAAATATTTTACTCCTACTTTGTTGAATTATAATTATATAAAGTTAGATTATTATACATAGGAAGGCCTCTCCAATATACATTATTGATATATGTAAAATAAATTATTTTTTTTATATCAAATATTTCATTGACATTTAAAGTTGTCAACATATCTGTTGTTGTAAAAATGCATAATATGCATGTGATCCAGGAAACCTTAATCCTACAATATGTATAATATTTTAAAACTCTGCAAGATTATCAAAACTAAAACTCAAATGTTATGGGAGTATTTTGTTTTTATAAACCTTAAATATGCATAATAATGCCATTTTGAAAGATCATAACCATTCATTGATAAAACATGTTATTATTAATTAATAAAACAGTTTGTCTTTCATCATATATCTTGTAACAATAAATACACACATTTTGATCAAGAAATAACACTACTATGGACATTTTGAAGAATTCACAATAGTATTATGTTTAACTGAACTATTTATCCCAGTATTCCTTCCCTCTCAGTTTTCTAGTGTTTATATTTTTATATGATTCTAAGTATTATTACACATACTTCCTTCATCTGAAGTTACATAGAATATTTTCATAGCAAGTTTTCTTTCATCATGAATTATATTATTAGTATTATTTATACTATATAAGCAAAAACAGCTCGTTTGGGTTGAGAAAATATTTTTTACATGGAAGAGCGAACAACGTTTCGACCTTCTTCGGTCATTGTCAGGTTCACAAAGAAAGAAGTAACTGACTAGAAGCTGACCACATGTTTGAAAGTGGTTGTGCAACTGAGTGTCGGAACATAGATGTTTGAAAATATAATTTTATTTATTTTATTGTATTAATATAGGTATAAAGGCATTCCTTTATATTGGTTTATTTTGGGTTTAAGTTGTTGTATAAGTAAGGATTTTTTAATTTTGCATTTGTTTATGTTTGTTTCTTTATTTAGTATTTGAGTGTTTTCTATGGTTATGTTGTGTTTGTATATAGTTTTGGTTGTTGAACATGAAGTTTGTCTTCATTCTGGTGAATTCTGTGAGGGTTGCTAATTGGTTACTGGGAATGTCTGTAGTTGGGTTAGGGTCTCAGATATAGAGTTCTCAGGCTATCTTGCAGGCTTTAGTGGTTGGAACTTCTGTAAAGAGGGATATAACATTGAAACTGGCCATTAAGGCTTTATGATTAAGTTGATTTAGATTAGACTTGACATTAAAAGAGTCTTTGATGAATGAGCTGGCTGATATTACGTATTTGGAGAATGCCTATGCTATGTATTTACCAAGATTGTAATTAAACGATTCATATGTGGACATTATTGGTCGAAATAACCAATATTTGGCAAAAACTGGTTACAAAATATGACATTCCAGTTAATACTAAATTTATTCAAAAACCAGGCACAAAACTGAGGTCTATACTATGTAAAAACTACACTGACAAACACCACACCAACATTATTTATAAAATACAATGTGATAACTGCCACGGCTTCTATATTTGAGAAACAAGTAGAAAAATGGAAACCAGATTCAAAGAACATAAAAAGTCACCTTCACACGTTTTCAAACACTGCAAGTCAAATAAACACAACATAACCATAGAAAACACTCAAATACTAAATAAAGAAACAAACATAAACAAATGCAAAATTAAAGAAGCCTTACTTATACAACAACTTAAACCCAAAATAAACCAATATAAAGGAATGCCTTTATACCTATATTAATTAATAAAATAAATAAAATTATGTATTCAAACATCTAACATCGCCCTCTACGTTCCAACACTTAGTTGCACAACCCCTTTTAAAAATATGGTCAGCTTCCGGTCAGTTACCTCTTTCTTTGTGAACCTGACTATGACGAGCCGTTTTTGCATATATATTTCTCTACAAGTGGGTTTCTTGACATCACTGATTATTATTCATACTGTTACAATGATTTTGTTAAGTTACCAAAATACAGTTACAATTACTTTTCTTGGCAAGAATGTATATATTTTATAGCAGTTTTGCTCCTTTATACACATTTCTTATATGAATCTTGCTTCAAGTCTCTTTTGCATGTGTTCTTACAGCAGTTTCTTTTCTTTATAAACTTTTGTACATGCTATTACAACAGTCGTACTTAAGTTTGCTTTGTACATGTTGTTATGACAGTCCTACTTTATGTGTCTGTTTTTATGTGTTATTACAATAGTCTTGTTTTTTGGGTTTACATATACTTTTGCATATGTAATTAAAATAATCTGACTTTACGAGTCAGTTTTTGTGTGTGTTACAACAATAGTCTGTCTTTATGAGTGCTTTTGTATATGTTATTACAATAGTCTTGCTTCATGAGGCTGCTTTTGTGTGGGTTCTTTTAACAGTCATTGCTTCATCTGTCTATTTTTGTATTTGTTGTTTACAGGAAATTTTACTGTTAATTTCATCTACAAACCTTGAATGAAATTGTAACCCATATTAACTTATGAAAGAGTAAAAAGGTAAAATTAGTAAGGACTTTTTTTTAAATGTCTGTATGGTTTCAGTCAATGAACATATATCTGCTTGGAGTAACCATCCATTCTTCTAAAATTAATTTCTAAAGAAACATATTTTGAAATAAAATGCTGAATTATTTAGTTTTGTAGAATAACTTGTTTAATAGGAAATCAAATTTTATTTTTCCTAGGATTCAATCTCCTCCAAGTCCAATATCAGATGTGATTTCCTTACCTGAAGCATCTCCTCGAGCCACTGTAGGTTTTTTATTTTAAAGGGTGCTTTCTAAGAACATGACACATAAGTTAATATACTCACAGTCTTTGTTTTAAAATATTTAGAATGAAAATTGTAATATATAATAGATTAACTTGGCTATGATACTATTATTTTGAATATTAAAAGATTGTGTGGAGCATTTAGGCAATATCTCTTTGTTTGTGTTTTGCTTTTCTTGTTACTTTTGCAGAACAAAAATGTAGTTTAACATTTTATTTCAGTTATTATTTTACCAGTATTTGTTCTTTGACATTTTATTGTATATGAGTCACAGTATATAATGCAAATTAATAATTACCGTACAATATCATTTACTGTTTAGGCCTAATGTATCTTAAAATATAATTTCTATTTTAAACGGAATCAACCTAAAATTTCTTAGTAAGTAAGGGGTCAATTTTTGAAGACACATGGTATTTAATGATTGATTTTTAGTACATTCGTGATATTTTTTTTGGTAAGACATCTGATTGTTTCATTCTAATTCAACAGTTGAGGTCATTTCGCAGTGGTATTTGTGGTAATTTTTTATTAACCCTTTCACAATGAGTCATAAATCAAAGGCCATATCATTGCATTTGTTGGTTTGCATTCAAACTTATTAATCTCTCATTTAATGAATTTATATCAGTAAGTTTGCGAACAAATTGTAGTTTATTTTATATTCTATTTTATCAATACTAGTATGTTGAGTGGCACACTAAAATCTATTTTTAGATATGTTCTTTTAATATTTACTTTTAAATTAAGAAATTACCTAACATATAATACTTAAGTTTGAATTATAATCTCATATCTTATTGTTTTGAGATAGGGCTTATGTACTGAACCAAACACAGTATATGGCATATACATAACCAACAGCTTAGAATATCTCCAGAATGGTTTTCTCAGCCATTTTAATCTGTGAAAAACCTATCATATTTTTTCAATCCACATTTTCAAGGAGGTGCGTTGTGTCTTTAGTCTGGTCAAAGTTTCATATTTTATAAAATCTAAATACATCTTAGATACTAATCTTAATAAATTGTAGTGGAATTCTAAGGTATCAGTGTAGTTATTTATGCTTTTTTGGTTATTCAACTGTATATATAAAACCTAAAAAAATTGTTTGATATTCTCCATGTATGAAGTTTTAAAAGGCTTAGCAATTTATGCACAGAAGCAACCAAGTACAAAGGGCATAGTGAAAAGAGAGGATGTTTGTGTTACTTCTTTATTTGTTGTTCTATATTAAAAAATAGTTTAATAACCTGTTTTTAAATAGTAATTACATATATATAATATTAAGATATGATTGTATATTACAAAATACTAGTCCACTAAAACACAGATAAGGCAAGGAAGACTAAAGGTCAGTTTTTATTGCTATATGTGATGTTAGCTAGACATGACAGGAAGATCTGTATAATTAAAAAAAGTAATTAATATATATAATGTTTTTCATGATGGTCACGACGTTGGTTAAGTGAGAGACCCCACATAATTAGAGTTTAGAAAATAACAAAATATAAAGTCTTACTAAAACAAATGTTTTTAGGAGGGATTACTGATTGCACAAATCATAACATGAAATCACTCTGCACTCAGAGAGGTAGTGAAATATTTTTACGAACAATTTTCCAGAAAAATATTTCATTAAGAAATCCAATTTTTTGTGAAGATATGCTTGCTGTATCAAAAGTTACGATGCAGATCCTTAACGTGTGCAAATGTGTAGATGAACTAGTGTGTATTATACCAATCCCATAGTTCAAAGGGTTGATATGCTAAGTTATGACAGTTAAGCTTTTTTATTTTCCATTATTTTAACATCTTGAGTATATATGAAAAAAATGCATTACATGTAATGTGAACAATATTAATTTCTCATTTTTAACATTTCTATAAAAAGCATTTGATATAATGCTTTATAGGCCATATTTTTGGAAGCTTCTAAAGCTTTAAGAAAAAAAATGGTATCTGCAAAAAAAAAACATTGAAAGCTGCATTTTAATATTTTAAAGTATTATTAACACATCCATCACTAATTAATGTTTAATAATATGAATACAGTGTTGATTTAAATAAGCATATTTGAAGCTTCTTTCCTTAAATTTATCAGTTCATTATTAAGATTATGCTTCCATATTATACTTGATTGATTACACATAGATTAAAAGAAAAAAATTACAGTTACAGATATAAAAATGAATTTTGTATGTGTGTAAATAGCATAAAAAATTATTGCATGAATTTGTATGTACATATTTATATGTTTTTGAAAGCTCTTACAGTGTCAAAAATAGTATCATGAATGACTGCAACACTTAAGTGAAAACCACTTTTTCTTGTATGTGTGCATACGACTGCTCCAGCTTTATTAACAAATCTACTGAAAAATTATTTTCATTATAAAACATTAATGTCATGGTCAACTGTTCATTTTGCAATGTAACTTTGGATAGATAATGCTTTTGATGCAAACATCTATGAAATTGTATAATCAAACTTTAAGTGCAGCAAGCAATAAGTTTTCTTTCTTTATTTAATTTTAAACATAGTATTGAAAAACACAAAGCTCTAAAACCAATGATTTACCCCCTCTGACTTAAGGGTATGTTTCCAAGGTTACAGTTGCTAAAACTTTGGTTTCAAAATCCATGGTGAGCAAAGCAGAGATAGGTAATTGTATGCATTTCTTTGTGATTAATAACAACTCAAACCACTGATTTTTATTGAAGTGTATAATTCTTTTTATTCAGTGACATTTAAAAATGATAAACATTAAATAGTTTGTGAAATGAGGTAGGTTAAAAATGTATTGTTGAATGATGAAAAAATTGTGATTTGACTACCAGTAAATACTAGTAACATATGGTTCACATGTAGCTGATGCAACATGATAAAATTTAAAGAGAATAAATCTTGTTACAGTTACGCCCACTTTCATCAGATGCTGCTGCATCAGAAGTTACCCAGTGGCTCAACCATAACAGATTTTCTGGATACCTCCAAACATTTACCAGTTTCTGTGGTAAGTAGATAAGTCAGCATATTTATCAATTTTTGTATTATGTATATCAATATTTTTTATATGCATGCAATCACACTTACACACACACACACACACACACACACAGGTATCCAAGGTCAATGTCTTAAAGTTTATATTAGAATTAGTATTCAAGTAAAATCTCATTCAAATATGTAGGCAAACATTGGTTGATGAGTCAGCAGAAATAAAACTGTGACAAATTTCATTTTTGTACAAATATCATTCATCATTATAACTATAAGGAAATCTCCTGTAGAGTAATGAATCTTTTAAAATGTTTATGAAATTGAATATTTCAATATATCGTGAAGGACTAAATGACAGACTCGTTCTAACACCCATAACTGGATTTATCATTAAGGTAAATGAAAATTATATCAGTTTTATTCTTGTTTATTTCTAGCTGTAGAATTAGTGTAAAATTCAAAATGTTCGAGTAAAGTTATAATCTCCATGAGATCCTCCTTCACTGAGAAATTAAATTATGGTTAAAACCCTCTTTACAAAATTTTAAAATAATCCGTATCATATAATCAGTATTTATACTGTTGTAAATATTTAAAACAAATACTATTAATAAAAATGAGTTCTATTAAGTAGGTTTGCTTATCTAAAATAATTAAAATTCATGCATGTAAAACAGTATTACTTTCTCACCACCATTTTTCATAGGGACATTGGCTATTATACCAACTTGTGACTCCCTATGCTTGTGCTAATGTATTGTCCTGTGATATCCACTAGTGTCCAAATAATACTGATTATAAAAAAAAACAACTACAGTGTTGTAAAACACATTTTAATTAAACAGTTGTATCAGAAAATTATAGGAATAAATATTTTATATAATACCCAAGCTGTTATGTGCATATATGACATGTTTTGTAAACAAAATATCCCTTATGGAAAAAATGTAAACAGTAGTCTATTTTGATACTTTCTGAAAAATAACTCTTGATACTGGATTTTATTCAATGATTTGTTTTTTCAGTCCTTTTTCCCTTCATTGTGGATCCCTGCAGGTGGTTAGGGGACTTTCCAGAGAAAGTTCTGTACTTTTAGTTTATCTCCTCTATGATCAGAACATCAATTAACATGTTTCCCATATATGTAGACTCATGAAGTGGAAGAGAGAACACTGGTGGTTGATGGGTTTGACCATGATACACCACTTTGGCCTTGAATTCCTGTAGACAGGCTGCCCTAGGATGGCCCTTCCAGGGTTATCAGACGACTCCACTTGGGCTAGGGTCAACAAAGTACCAGTGATGGATGTTCTCAATAGGCATTATGGACATTGTGTCTGCCGGTGTTTGGGTATAGTGTTCACAATGCCTTGGTGTTGCTGTAATGTCCTTGTTTGGCACTGCAGTGCATCCCCTCTGTGGTGGGCTGGGACAGTGGGCAGTGAAATAATTTTACTTTATTATGGATACCCCCATTCATGAAGAATAAAATGGCCACAAATAGATGACTGTTCAACAGTCACCATTGCAGTTTTGGACCAAGATTTCTCTATTTGCATTCAATATCTGAGAAATTCTTAAGGGAGATGTCTCCCCCCCTTTTGTTTTTATTAGAAAATAGATTAGATGGGCTTGTTAGCTCCCCTAAGTCAGAACAAAAGCTATGCTTGGGAGACATTTTGGTGGAAACATCCTCATCAGAACACATTAAACTTCTGAATTTGAAAAATGTTGAGGACATACCAATTGAGGTTACTTCCCATGCTATCCTGAATTCCTCAAGATGAGTTTTTGTTGAGAGAGACATGAAGAACATTTCATAGTCAACGATTCTTGCTTGTTGTTCAAACCAATTCTTTGATGTACAGAATCTTCACTCACAAAAATGAAATGATGCTGCCTTACTAATGTTCTGATTTTGACATTTAACTCATTACATCCATCTGCCAAAAGTCAAGTCGGGTTTTCTTAACTGTTATATACAGCCATACATTACAAATGCCTTCAAATGTTTCCTGTGTCAGCAGTCCAGTCACTCTAAGCCATCATGTTGCAGTTCCATAACATATGCTTGTTGTGGTGGCAAAGACCACAACACCTATGAATAAGAACTGTAGTGTTTCACACCCCCTCTTACTCTCGTTCTTGCCCTAAGTAGGTGGAGTAGAAAGAGGTGCAATGCTCAGGAGTTATTGTACCTCACTCCATCTCGGATATACACTGATGAACTCCATTCCACTGCTACAGTGGGAGTGCCTCCAACATAATTGTTTTGCAAAGCATCTGAAGAGTCTTTTGTTCTCCATGGTTAAACAAGTTTATGAGAGTACATATACTTCCATCTCTGTCCCTGTCACTTCTTCTGGTCGCTCCCTGGGTTCTCTTCATTTTGCTCTGGGTTCAGGTGTTTCCTCAGATCCATCTTCTCCAGCTCTGTGATGACATTAAGAATTTGATTGATTCTTATCATCCTGTGTGTTTCTCCGTACAGAGAACGTTTGTGAAACATGCCTATGCAGTCATCTTTTGACAGATTGTGTGATAGATAATTGCATGGAGTGGTGGCACTACTAGTTAGTCAGCATGTGCCTACCTTGCATTTATTACTTAATACATTCTCGAAGGTCATAGCCATTTGTGTTTCCTTGGATCCTATCATCACTGTTTGTTCTCTCTATCTGTCTTCTGGAGAGATCTATGATCAGTCAGACCTTGATGCCCTCATTGAACAGTTGCTGTCTCCCTTTTTATTCTGGGGGATTTTAATGGGCATTATACCCTCTGAGGTGGTTCT
Source organism: Carcinoscorpius rotundicauda (assembly GCA_011833715.1). NCBI lineage: Eukaryota > Metazoa > Arthropoda > Merostomata > Xiphosura > Limulidae > Carcinoscorpius > Carcinoscorpius rotundicauda. Next base: position 46,567,122 of record CM022395.1, on the reverse strand, counting down.
GATACTGTTGGGAGAAGAGACATTCCAAAGAGTTTATGCTCTCATATCAGAACCTTTTTTCCTTCTTTCATACTGATTCTTATACTCATTTTAAGACACTTTATGAGTCTTTTACTGCTATCGATCTCTCTATCTGCTCCCCTTCACTTTTTTCTTACTTTTCTTGGATGATGATTGACCCACAGGGCAGTGATCATTTTGAGAAAGACTAGCCATGGTCGATGCCACCTGACCCACATGTTTCAGTGAAAGTAAGACCAAGTCAGCTGGCCCTCTTTCACTGCTCTTTCAGAACCTGATCCTGGCATCATCTCTAAGCCATCATTAGACCGACTGCATGGCAGCAGTGACTGGCTGTATTGTCCAAGCAACTATTAACTGTATTCCTAAAACCTTAACACATTTTCCACAGTATCCTCATCTGTGGTGGAATCCTGCCTGCCATATAACATTGACGGCTCAAAAACAGGTATGGGACACCTTTTGTCGGCATCCCACACTTTTAAACTGCATCACTTTTCAGCATGCTTAGTAGGTAAAATGTCAAAGCCAGAAGGAAACTTGGATTAAGTACCCAACTAGCATCTCTTCTACTACCAGTTTCAAAATTATATGCCCCCCCCCACTCTTTTGATCTTCTGTCCAATGGCTAGGAAGTTGCTGATGCCTAGGGTATCATCAATACTCTTGGCAAAAACTTTTCTTGTGCATGTAGCACTTCTACTTCATCCCTTATTTTCTTAACCATCAGAACTTGAGCAGAACAATTGTCTCTTTCAGACTGATTGTATCTATGACTATGATCACTCTTTTACACTGGTAAAACTCAAGCTTGCTCTTCATTGTTTTGGCATTACATCAGTTGGACCTGATAATATTCACTACAAGATGCTACATCATCTTTCTTCTGTCTCTTTTGCTGTTTTTCTGGTTGCTTTTAACTGGATCTGGCAGGAGTATTCTGTTCCTAATGCTTGATGCCAGGCTCTTGAGATGATAGTTAATGCTCATCTTGTTTGATTCCTTCAATCAAACAACCTCCTCTTTCCCACCCAGTATGTGTTTTGACAAAAGTGGTTCACAGTGGACCACCTGATCCGACTTAAAACGTAAATCAGGGAAGCATTTCTCAAGTGACATCTTGTTTTTGTTTTGGTTTCGCATTGAAAAGGCTTAATGATACATTTGGAGATATGGTATTTTCATCAAAAAATTTTTAATAGACCAATGATTTCAAGTTTGCGTGGGTTTGACTCTTTCCTGTTTTTTCTAACAGGAACTTTGAGAATCTCAGGTCTGTGTCTTGAGTGTTGTACTTTTCATTATAAAGATTAATACCATTACTGGAAAACATCCCTCTACATTTGTAAACGAACTCTATGTCAATGAATTCCATGTATCGTGTCAGTCTATTGAGCTGCAACCAGACTGCCCTCAGTAATGTACTGAAATTAGGGTAAAATTAAGGGCAACTGATGCCCTAAGCACAGCCCAACAATGGTACTACCCTCAGCCCCTCCACTGCTTAATTGATTAGGCATTAAAACTCAGTAAGTGCTGAAAGTGAAATATAAGTTTGAAAATTTAATACCCTTAAGTATTTTTTTCCAGATCCCACAATTATATTAAATAAAAACTTTATTTTATTTAACAGATTGGGTATGGATAAAAATCAAGCAATGACTGAGGCCTTTTATTTAGAAAGGATGAGGGAAGTCACTTCTTTGATAAATGATAATTAAAAAGAATTATTTTCAATGTATATTTGTTTTAACTGTGAATTAACAATTCACACTTTTATGTTAACAAAAAGGAAAAAATTTACTCAAAACCCTTTTATTCAAAAAATTCTCACTTTGAACTTAACACCTTGTAAGAAGATTATTTACTTATACCTTAATATGTATTTAAATTTTAAAAAGTTCTAGATTTTTTAATTTCAAATTCTTTGATCAAGTCCTCAAAACTAATTTGGTGCAACAAATTTGCTTCTATACTTAGCAGAGACAAGACATCCTGTCTGTCTTGTATAGTTCTTTTTTGATTTTTAATATGCATGAGTTAAGAAAATGAATGCTCATCTGTGCAATTTGTGACCATTATTGTTAAAAATATATGCAATGCAATGTCTATGTTTGAAAATGCACACTCAAATTTATCTTCTGAAATTATTTTATAAAGTTCAGCATGACTGCATCTTTTTTTGCAGTTTTTATTTCACTGAACTTATGGCGCACATATAAGTGAAACTGCTGATGCTCGGCAGAGAGATTAATGTCCAAGTTCTCTGGGGAAGCACCAATTAGTTTTTGGGAACACTAAGAGTACCTTTTAGTTTTAGCAGATTAAGTGACATCATTTAAGAAAGAAAATCTGTGTACAATTTTTTTGTACACCTCTCCTCTTCTTCTAATCCAGGTTTCTAGTTTGTCAGAAATTGTGTAGAAATTGGCAATATGAAATTTATCTCTGGCTTTCAGTTCTATTTTTTTTGCATCTCAGTCATCGAGTACCTTCTTTCTGATACATTTGCAAGTTTGAGCTGCATAGTAATCAACATCTCGTAGTATTTCTTTTGCAACTGCTTCAAATCATTCAAAGCAATCCCTTAAAGTGCATAGTTGGTCAGCTAATGACATGTACAGATCTGCATAAAGTTCACATCCTAACTTGCTTTATGAAACTTTTACAAAACCTCATCCCACAAAATCAGCATAAAAACAAATTCTAGCTTTTGCATTTTATTTGCAATTTTGTTGCTTCTCTTCTAGTGTCTCCCTTTTGTGACTGGTCTTCAACAAAACATTCTAAAGCTTCCAAAATCTTAAAGAAAGACTTCAAAATTGCTGTTGTTGTCATAACTTGTGCCTCCCATCTGGTATCAGAGAGGAATTTTAACACTTTCATTTCCAAGAGATGCTTTAAGAATTTTCCACCAGCTTGTTGAGACAAAAATATGTTTAGAGCAGATGCATCATTGAGAAAAAATTAACTGCCAATTGACAGCAGTCAACAGCACTTTGGCTTACCAGATTTAGTGAATGGGCTGCTCATGGCACATGTATTGCAAACTTATTTTATTCTAAAATCTTTTGCTGTATCCCCTGAAAAAGCCTAGACATGTTAACAGCGTTGTCATCAGACTGACCCCTACATTTTGAAAAATGAAGTTTGCAAACTTCATGTAATTGCTGCAATACCTGGTTTGCCATTTCCTCAGTGGTATGACTTTTCAGTTCCAGAACAGTTAAAAAGCATTCAGTAAGTTGCCCATCTTTTAAGTATTACACTACAACATTTAACTGACCTATATGTGATAGATCTGGCATCAAGTCAACTGACAAGCTGAAATAACCAGACAAATTTATTTCATCAGTAATGAATGCATGGACCTTCTGAGCCATTGGTTCAGTGAATTTTTCACAAGTGTATTGGACAAGTAAGAATTTCCTTTTCCATAATTTCCGTATTTCAAAATATGCCCTGCTAGAAATGGATGAAACTGACTTATGAGCTCAAGCAGCACTAAAAAAATTCCATTTGGAAATGAACCAAATTTTTCATCTCTTCCTCGAAAAGCCAGGTCACAGTCAGCAAACGTAGGATTACCAGCTATTATGTGCTCCAAGACATGTTTTTAGTAATTGCACTCTTCTTTAAATTGTTTTTCCAACTCTTGTCGCAAGCCTAAACCTCATCTGCAAGTTAAGTATGTTAGCATAGAGTCTTGGTGAGTAGTACTTCTTTCGTGATGATCAATTACAATAGTATTTCACCAGTCACTGAACTCTTTCAATAAAACGTAAGGAAAATTTAGGGGCAAAGAGTTTACAAACAAAGTAGTTAACTGCCCCTTTTGATGGTGAATTTGATAACCACTCTCTTTTCTATTGCTCACCATTGGCTTTTACCCCAAAGAAGAGTTTTTGTGAAAAGTATCTTGTTGGTTTGCTACTATTAAAATCCCAGCAAGATTTGCCAAGTGGCCCATTGTGATGTTGACATACAGTAGGTCCACAAATAATCAAATAAGCCTCATCACCAGCAGAGAAATCAAACCACAACCTTGGATCTTTTGGTTTAGTTTCTTCATCTTTTGTAGACTGAAGCATTTTACCATAGTCCAGTAGATTTTCATTTTTGGCAATTATTTCAACTTTAGGCTATCTTGTAGAGCAGCTTGCATCAACAGTAACACTTAGAGATATCAGAAGAATTTACAAGCAAAATGAAATCAGTTGTGAGACTTGTGCTAGTTGAGCCAGCCTGTGATGCCACAACATCATTTAATGTTCTGACCTTGAAGTAGACTGAGTGATATTTGTAGGTGTGGAGCTTGGTTCAACTTCAATCTTGTCAGAGTCAGATGCAGTACAAGTGATTTCTGATGGTGGAGATGGGTTTTGATTTGGAAGATCATGTCATGTAAGTTGAGTGAAAAAATTTGTTTTCCAATCTTGGCCACTAAATCCAAAGCCTTTTGTTGGTTCTCTTTTGTACACCACTTAATTAAACACATTTCATCTTGCCTGTCTAAAAAATACAGAAAGAAAAATAATAAAAAACACAAAAGAATATGGATCATATATATAGTAATATTGATTAAAAAACACTGAAATTCTTAAAGAAAAAGGTTGGTAGGGCAGTCAAACATACTACACTCTAGGTCTGCATTTAAACAAAGATTGTAAGAAAGTTATTCTAGGAGCTTGGTCCATCAGCACATAAACATGAATTCAAAAACACCTTTATTGACTTGCTGCATTCTTATTGGTTGAAAACCATTCAAGACTGGCTTCAATCCATTTTAGGATAATTAGTTTTCAGTTGTTGCAAAAGTTTTGTTAAGGCTGTTGCTATGGTAGCTGTATGCAAGAAGCAATGTTAATGGTAATATGTAAATCCATTGTGAGCCAAAAAGTATTCCAAAACAATTTATGATCAACAATACATACTGTAGTAGCCTATATACACAGTGATCATTCTGTACTGGTACACATTCATAACACATAATCAATTGTAAACTGTACTGCAGAATAAACTATTAAATACTAGGTTAGGTCCAGGCTAGAGTACTTAAATCCTAATTAAATATCTGAAGAATGAGTTCTGTTTTGTCCTGGGGACTTTAGATGAGCCAGCAAACCATACATCAACGAAATAGACGTCTATCTGAAACTTTATCCTCATGCCTGGATGTGAAGGCAAATTCAAAACAACAGCCCTAAATTGGGGAAAATCCATTTCATTATTCCAGGCTACAGTAACACTTCCAGTGTGCTTACATTAAATTAGTCATAGTGTTTAGGCCTAATGTTATTGTCACTCAGTTCTCAGGTAACTACACTAATGATAAGATTAATGCTAATACATTGCAACTGAGGACAGTAATGTTAAGTACTAACCTTGTTCACATGAATTTGTTCAATTCATACACTTTTTCAAACAATTCTAAATTGATTTGTCGGTTCTTTACAGTATCTTTATATGACCATGGTGCCATAGTACTGTACTACTATTAGTAGTGTAGTGTATACATAACGTTAAAAACATGTTGTACATGTCTTACACAATTTGACCTTAAAGTTTGAATAACCGCCTTTAGCCTACTCTGATTAGTCCGTTGTTTTACCAGCTTTTTAGAAATGAAATAGAACACATACTGATCTGAATTCATAGTAGCAAAGTAGTTGAATTATACCTGATCATTTGTCGTCGTTATCTCTGTGTTTCTGTCTTGGACTGTTCATTCAGCTCATAAAAAAAAAAAAATCTTAAGAGGGCCAGGTTGGGAGATTATGACATCGGGATAGGATCAAGGAAAAAGTAAGAAGAATACAATTGTGATCTCTATTTTTGGGTCTAAGAATGGCCTGTTTGACAACATTTTGTTGGCTATGTATGAAAGGGGTTTAAAAAAAGGGTGCCCTGTCTTAAATTACGTTTATTTAACACTGGTCCTTGTATTTATTCTTTAAGTAAATCTCAGCTTGAGATCTGTTAATATTATCATATAATCACAAAGGAATACATACATACTCAAATAGTCTTATAGGTTACATGTAATCTATGAATAGTGGTATTACTACATTGGCATTCCTTTCTAAATTTTTTCTTGGTATAATAAATTTCAAAACATGTACTCACACAAAAGGAGGTTTTTAACAGCAAGTCATTTGAAGCTAAAAAAATTACAGCTCAGAAAAGCTTCAATGAGAAACACTATATGACAAAACATGCATGAATAATGCAGTACTAATGCAAATAAAACTAAAACGAACAAGACAGTAACCCAAATATAATGCTTGAAAACAGAAGCCGAAAAAAACATAAAACTATCTACGTCTCTGTACACATCTGTTACCATTTTGTTTGGCTTATTTTTCTGTAAATGTGACTGAATAAAGCAGTAAAAGGTAAAACAAGACAGTTTCACTGCCTATAGTTTATTATAAACAGGCATAGCAGAATGAATGATTGAGAAAAATATTTAATCTTCAAGGTTAGACATCATAACATACGATTATCTTTTACCTGAAATTTTACTAACATTTTGTACTGTTTTTTATAGTAATATTTTGAAAATCAATGACTTCTTCCTTGAAATACATAGTTTAGTAGTTTCTCGAAACTTTAGTCACTCACTGAGCCAAAGAAAATGTGTTTTTAACAGAATAAAGTCAAACATGGCAAATGAGGACAAAAAAATCGACTAAACTTTTACTTTTTCTCTCTCTAAAACAATGTGTGTGCACTTTTCCACCAATGGGGTATTACAATCCTGAGCTCCATCTCAGAGTATTGGGTCCCAAAGACAAAATTTTTATGGCTTATATTTGACTCTAAGCTAATTTTCATTCCAACTATCAAGCAGCTACATATGAAGTGTACAAAGGTACTGAACATTTTCCATGTCCTCTCTTCCACCTCATGGAAAGCAGGTTGATGTTTATGTTAAAGATCTATTGTGCCCTCATTTGATCAAAATGAGACTATGAGTTTCTGGTCTATTGGTCTGCCAAACTTCAGCCTTGAAGATGTTGGACTGATGTTCACCATCTGGGTCTTCAGCTCTACACTGGGTCTTTTTGCACTTCTCCAATCCAGAGTTTGTACACTGAGTCTCATTAACTTTCTCTTTACTTCCACAGTTTGCAACTGTCTTTACTGTGTGCTTAAAATCTTCACTCCTCACCACAGCATTCCACATGGAATTGTATTTTCCTTCCTAAGTAAGCCATGCTTTTTCAGAATAGACAGTCTTCTGTTGTTCCTTTTGTCCTTTATATCCAGACACTGCTGCTGAATTGGGTCTGTCCTTGGATAACGTTGCTGTCTCCACAGGTCAACCCATCCCACTATGGTTTATTACCATCCCCGAGTGTGACCTTTCCTTTAGTCATCTGAAGAAGGTGGCTACTCCTGATTGGGTGTATTGTTTTCTGTTTGCCAGACATCTTTTGAACCATCTTTCCATTCCCATTTGTATGGATAGTTTGAAATCAGGTGATTGTGTGGGCTCTGCCATGGTTTTTTGTGGTTTAGTGGTTGCACATAGGATCTCCTCGACAGTACCCATGTTCACTTGCCATGTATCACATAGAAGCTATGCAGTATATAAACTGTACTATTTATACTGATTCTCTTAGCTCTCTACTGGCCTTGGAATTGCTTCACATTACTTCTCACCCAGTTCTCATTGATATTAAAAACTGACTGGCCCATTTTTCTTTATCATTAACCTCTATCCTGTTTTTCTGGATACCAGGCCACATTGGTATTCACGGGAATGAGCTCATTGACACTACAGCTAAGTCTGTCTCCTCTGATGCTCTGACTGCCATGCCTGTTCCATACATGGACTATGGCCCAGTATTTAAGGCTCGCCTCCATGCCATTTGGTAATTGGCTTGGAGTGAGCAACATGATAACAAGCTTTTCCAGATAAAGCCTTCTATTGGACTTTGGCCATTTTCTTTTCATAAAGACCAGAAGGAGGAAGTTATCCTAAGTAGGCTGTACATTTATCATAGTTTTTAACTTGTTTTCCTTTTCCTGGGAGTGATGCATCAATGTGTGGTCTGTGTGACACTCAAGTCACAATAGCCCACACTTTATTGTCATGCCATTGTTATGACCAGGAGAAATGATGCCATTTTAGATAAGTTTTACCATGGGTTTACCCCTTACATTGGACAGTGTCACTGTTGATAGTGATGCTGTCCACCTTAAAAATTTTTTGATTTTTTAAGGACTGTTGGCTTTTTTAATTCTATTCAGATTTTTATCCAATGTTGGGCCACTGTTTTTGTTTTAACTTAATATCCCTTTACACTTTATTATACTTTTACTGTTATTTTTCTACCAGTTGTTTGGTGCAGATAGCCATAAGACATCAAATAATTTTTTTTGTCATAATCAGACAATTGTATCATGTGTATAACTTAATTATTTCCTACAGTATTAAAAATGAAGGTTAAGTTATGGTACTTCCTTCCTGTCACAAGATTAACTTTTCTCATTTTGTGCTGCAAACTTCTTTGAATGCATGCCACAAGCTTTCAACTGTCCATCTGTTGCAATCCAGGTTCCAACACATCACTTGTGTAAGTCATTATACATAACTTCACCACCAAGAGGAAACCACTACAATCACATAATGCATGTGACTCATTCTACAAACTATCACCAAGCTATCACTCTTCAATTGGCATTCTTGAAGTGTTGACATATTTCTTTAGAACACTTATTACTGTAGTTAACTCTTGGGCTACCTTTTTACCAACAAATAGGATTAACCATTACACTCCCTCACCACTGAAAAGTGAGCATGTTTGGTGTGAGGGGGATTCAAACCTGAGACCCTGAGATTGCAAATTATGTGCTTCAACCACTTGATCATACTGGACCTTATAAATTTTATATTCACCTAATATTATAGCTGGTAATAATAAAATTTGAAATTGTGAAAGGAATTCTATATATTTACTTAATTGCTCTAAATAATTAAGAATTTCAATAATTTTATTTCCATGGAGATTTATACAACTCATTTTCATCATGTGTTATAGCATCACATGTAATGAGTTAGTTAACCTAAATATTTTATTAGAAATTTCAAACACACGGCATTAGTATCATTGAACACGTGGCTTTTCTCTCTCAACAAAGGTATTGAAATGCAACAGATTGTGGGATTACTATGTTGAGATGATGGAAATAACAAAACAAGAATGCATCATGTAACTGTGAAAATGACAACTACAGTAATAATACATGAAAAGAAAATACAAACTTACGGTTCGCCATATCTCTTGCCATTTTGTGTTTTGTGACAACAAAATTTTGAGTGATTGTTGGTTAATTTTCATCTTTGTCAGCCATAAATTGATTGTAAAACTTTAATTACTTAAAATTGGGTACTTTTGGAAAAATTTGATAATCTTAAATTAAGACTTAAGGCTCATATTGGTGATAAACCTGAAGTATATAATATGTGGAAAAGTTTTTAAATCTGTTCAAAATCTCCCAAAAAAACAGTTGTGGATTAGTTTCTGTTCTGTGAAAGAAAAAAGCCAATAACATTTGCATTGTGAATTTATCCATCATTTTTTAATTTTCCTTGAAGATGTTTGAAAGGATCACTCATTGTTCTCTTTCTTAATACATTTTTGAGATTATTTTTTGTAGTATGTCTCTTACTATTCTTATTCAGATATTTCTGGTTAATGTTGTACTGAAACATAAATTCCTCAAAAGGTTTACACTGGAGAAATCATCTATCATCAAAACAGGTCTTTCACAAACTGTTTAGATTTTTTTAAACAAAATCCTTTTAATATTTTGCACTGGTTTTGGATTCTACAGAATGAATGAACGGCCTTCTGTTGATGATTAAATTAAGAACTTGTTTGAATATGTAAACATATTTATGTTTGATTAAATTTAGCTGTAACAGTTTTTGGAAAATTGTTTGCAAAGCTTTAAAATTTTGCACTTAATTTTTTTGCATGTAAAAATAAATATTGTAGTTTATGGGTGAAATTCAACCTGCAACTAAATGTACATTGAACCAGTTATCAGCTGTTGTAGATCATTTATCTTGAAAATATCAGAAAACAGTATACTGAATTATTATTTCAAAATTATTCTGCAAATAGTTCTTGAGTTTTCCTCAGAGTTAACTATGGATTTTGTATTATGTGGTGTTAAAATATTTCAATCTACCCTAATTGTTTTTCAATGAATATGTAATTTGCATTAATTGCTGGTTGCTAAACCTAATTTGACATTTTTCATAGACTAAAGAAGGAAATTACATTATTATTAACTGAGTATTTTAAGCAGAATTAGTAAGGGAAATTTTAGGAGTGTATGATTAGCAAAATATTTTGTTGGACTTAATTAAAAGGAATTGTTTATCAACAATGAATAACTTGTATATTAATGATGTTTTTGCTTTAGAATGAAACTAGGCATCATCAAAGCTGATGTTGTTCAATTTTACCCATCTAGCAATAGTTCCGTTAAATTTTGAGAAGTGTTGTATTTGTTTTCTTTGTATGGTTAAAAAAAACAGTGTTTTATTCATTTGTACTTGTAAGACATTGTTTTATCTATTTTGTATTTTAACATTTTACTCTTAATCTAGTCCCTGAGGAATGTTTAAGAATTACAAGAATGTATAATAATATTTCAATGACACTCTAATTCTAATATCCATTGCCAAAATGCTGATTTTGTGTTGTAATTAAACACTTGATCCTTGGTTACTTTTGTTTTTCCTGATTTTTTAAGTAGGTAGAAATTGCTTTACTTTCTCTTTCATCACTTTACTGTCTAGGTTCAGACTTGTTGAGACTGACAAGAAATGATCTTATTCAGATTTGTGGTCTCACTGATGGGATAAGACTGTACAACACTCTTCATTCCAGGTATCAGTTAACTGCTGTATTTCTTACTACCCAATGGTGTATATTTTGTATAAGCTTTTTGGTTAAAAGGTTTTTATAAGTTATAACAGGAATCAGTATTTTAAGTCACATTCATATCTTTTGAGAAATAGAATTTGTCTCTATGATCAAAGGGGCCTAGCATGCCCAGATTGCACAACTGAACACCATTACTTTCAGACATATGTGGTTATAATGGGGTGATCAGTCATTGGTAAAATAGTAGCCAAAGAGTTTAGTGGTAGGTTTTAACAAGCTGCTGTCTTTCTAGGATACCATTTTCTAGTTAGAGACAGCTGGTGCAGATAGCTCTCGGGCAAGCTTTACACAAAATTCAAGCAAACAAACTATAAGCAAAGATTATGTAGTGAGAAACAATCCAACCTTTAATTTATTATGACCTGTGTTAATATGTGATAGAATTGAATGTGTAATTTAAGCCTTGTGTTTAAACAAGAAACATCAGTAAGTCTGATACATGTTAAAATCTTGATTGTTGCTTAGCATTTAATATTGACTTTCATTGACCATTTAATTCAAGTTTTTAATTATTGTAGGTATATTTGATATATCTTTTAAGAGTGTATTATTAAATATAATGTGTTATATTAGTATATAGTTATATCTCTCTTCAATGAGTTACAGTATATTAAGCTATTACTTCACAGCTCTGAATTTATATATCTTGCATCTTCATTTACAGAATTCTTTGCTTAGAATGAAAACTATTAATACATATGGTTACAATGAGAATTTTTCTGAATCTAACTTCCTGTTGATATCTTTTGCCATTGATTGCTGAAATACATTGGTTAGACTGCATATATTACCTGACAACCAATGAAGTAATGTTAAAAGCTTTTTTCTGATTACAGGCTATAGAAAAATTAAATTATATTGACTTCTTAAGATTCTTATGAGCTGCAGCAATGCCACTTTCAGAATCAAAATACTTGATCATCTTAGAAAATGTTTTGTCTGGCAATTATTTGGAAGTTGTAACAAATTCTGTTTATTTTTTTTGCACCAATTAGAATGAATTTATGGCTTTCTGATAATACTTGAATTCAGAACTTGTTTGGATCTGTAAACACAAAGTTTGATCAAATTCAGTTGTAACAGTTTTGAGAAATAGGTTTATAAAGCATTGAATGTTAATAGAGAAGAATTACAAAACCTGAGTTTGTTGAGTTATGTGATGTAGCGACTTGCATGCAAGGAGTATATATAAAACTATCCTTATGGTTTGTTGTAATATGAATATAAATGAAAATATAGAAATTATTTTATCTACATCGGTAATATAAGGGCAAAACTTTAGTACTATCTCATTAATGGTGAAAAAATTAAAAAATATTAAAAATAAAATTTTTGATACATTAAATGTTTCCTAATTTTCTGACAAGTAGTACAATCTTTATCTTGTTTTAATGTCTTTATTACTGGCATGATAATAGATCAGATTTTATACTTTTTGTATGGATTTGGGTTCCCTTTTTGTTCATCATAGAGGTAGTTTTAATTTTGTTAAGAACAGTATCTTCAAAATTTGTAGATATAGTAATAATGGATTTTTAAAAAAGAAAATATGAATATTGTCTCTGCTCTACTTCCTGAATTTCTATACCACCTATCAATCCAGAACTTCTTTCTTTTAGCCTTTTCTTATGATAGAAGATTAATTTGAGAGGTGGGAATGTCTTCTGACAGTTGGACATTAGACAGGTATCCTATCCATGTCCCTGTGCATCCCTTCTCCTTAGAGAAATATCCTCATTCCACCCTCACCCAACTATTTAATTATTCTGTCACCCTTCAGATCAGATTTTTTTATCAGAAGCATTATTCTTGATGCTTTCTCTGCCCTTCCTCTGTCGATGTTGGTGGCAGATCTTTTAACATTGGTCTTAACATTGCCACCCTATTCATCTTTATATTTGTTCTGTGAACTCCCTTTTTTTTTCCTAACTATTCATTCATGGCTTGTTAGTCTCTAGTCTTCTCCTTGACTGATTTTCAGGTCACCCTAATCCTTTGCAGGACTATGTTTTCAATGGGGTATTTCATGACCCTTGAGTGTAACCCATTCTTTTTCTAAGAAGTGCCTTTTTCTCCAAATTTGTTTTATCCCCCACCTCCATAATTACCATTGTCTTTCCTGGATCATCCATTTCTTTCTTCCTCTAACTTCATCCACCCAAGTGGTTTACAGTACTTTTCTAGTGTTACTCTTCTCTCTATCTTTTGCCTATTAAACCATACATATTTAACTCATTTTCTATGTCCTGTTGGACTATTTAGTGTAACTTTTCATATGGTACTGAACTGTGATGTATGACTAACATGCACAACTCGCACAGCTGGAGCTTGTCCTGCACAGTATAACAGAGAAGTTGAGGCATGCACAAGTATCCACATTTACACAAATGTGCCCTACTCCCACATATGGGCATATACAGGGAGAGCTGAGTTGTACACTCAAGGTATTGTTTGAATGCATCCTAACCACACTACATGTATCGGTTGTCTGGCAGCTTGTATGCAGATACCCAGAAGGTGAAATGTACATTATCCCCATCACTATAACACACAGTTGGCTTCTTTACATCCCATTTTCCTATATTTGCATAGAGTACACCCTGGACAAATGAGATGTAGTCACCCATGAGTGTCCATATTGAGACCTGGTCTATTGGGTGTCACACCCCTTGGACTTCCTTTGGATACTTGCAGAAGGGAACTCAACCAAATAAATTTTGCACTGACCCTTTCACCATTTCATTATGGAAATTTAGCTACATTCGCATGTGTGAAAGTGAGATATCATCTTGGAATCTTACATTTTCCTTCCCTTAAAATGTATTTCCAATGCACTTTTTTTCCTTTGTTTTATCAACAGGTGAAGTGCAAATGTATAGGATAAATCATTGTATGTGGAAATTTGTTGCCCTCCTATTGGTGGAGGAATATGTTGCATGATTACTTCATCATGTAGTTGCTTAATGCACTTGCAGTTATGTGGGAATTGGTGTTAAACTAGTGTCACTAAGTCTCTCAGGCAAGTGCATTGTTAAGACAGCTAAATTTGTAAGAAGGGGTAAGTATTTATAGGAAATATATTTTCAGGTAAGGAAAATGTAAAAATCAGATTAATCAGTCTTAGTATTTGAGAATAATTCAGATAATACAAGTCTGCCATGGGTTTGTTGCCTTGAAATTTTTACATATTTCAGAGCAAATTCCTACATGCTGAATCTGAAAATGGTGCCCATATTTTGTTTTTTCATAAGGTATAGATTTTTCTCAAAATATTATATCTACTTTTACATAGGTGAATCATTTTCACTTAAATTATGTCACATTTTGCAGTGATTAAAATGATGTCAATCACTGGTTCTAGATTTCTCTAGACCAATGGTGGTGTACGAGACCTAGTAATCATTCTATTACCCAAACATAGCAATAAGAAATTTTCACTGTAGTAAAAAAAATATAATTTGATCTAAAGTAAGAGTTTTTCCTTTTTTTCCCAATTTGTAAAAAAATCCTCATGTGATAGAAAAAATAAACATATGTTATTTTTGAAATCTGCATAGTTGAATTATGGAAAATCCAGTCATTATGAATTTTAAATATGCAGGCTGTATAGCCTGCTTTGATTTAAATAAAAAGTATACAAATAATATCTACAAAGTAGTGCTAATCTAAAGGTTGTATATGTATATTTTGTATTCAATGGTGAAAGTAGCCAATCATTTTTCATTGCTCTAACTAGTTTAATCTTGAATTTCATACATAAATGAACCATAGCTGTGTAGGTCAATTTGATTGTGAATGAGGTTTCATTAGCCAAAGCTTTTTTTGTTCTATTTCTTGCCTTCTTATCGTACTACTTGTTTACTTTGTCATGGTTAAAATGATATTCTTAAAATGCAAACAGTGGATTACTTTATTTTATGAAAAATCAGCAGACAATCAATCAGTGATATTTTAAGGATAACAAGATATTATACTTGTCGAATATCATTCTAAAAATTTCTTTTTTATTAGGATTGAATTGTTAATGGTAGATGAAGTTTATTTTTCATATCATTTAAAATCGTTTTTTTTTAAATATCAAATGTATTAGTTTTGTCTAACACAACTTATAAATATCTGCTTAGAATTTGAGACCAAAATATTCTAGACAAAATACTTTAGGATATTATAAACATTTTCAGATAATGAAGTGGTATATCTGCCTGTTAGAACAGGAAAATGGTGAGATTGAATGATACTTCTGAGACATTTTCTGTACAACATTATCTAAAAATGTCTCAGACATACCATTCATTGAATATTCTAGCAATCTGAATGTGTTTGCTAGACAATAGTTTGTTGTTAATTTATGTTTTTTTGCAAAATAGGAGATCACTTGGTGATATAGATGTACTAAAAGTTTCAATCAGACATCTGTGTTCTGAAAAACAAAAAGTATGAAACTAGAAAAGTATTCATTCTGTAAGATGTCCAGAAATAATTCTTTATTTAGAAACTTCATGGAATTGTTCTAAATCTCATTCACACATATACTCACAGGATTTTCAGGAATCTAGGTCGAATAGTCTAATGAAAAATGTCTTAATTTTTCAAAAAATTTTAATTGTGTTCTGTGTTATGAAGAGTTTATTGCACAAAAAAGCCTAATAAAAATTATTGTTTCTACAGCTTAAACCTGTCATTTTGAAAAAGACTAATGTGACTTGCATTCTTGTAGTTTGACTTTTTTTTTTTTTTTTTTTTTTTTTTGGCCACTTAATTTTTTTTTTCTTTTGTTTGCTGCATAAACATTAAACTTAAACCTCTGTAACATTTAAATATTAAAAGTTTTCATTTTATGGTCTATATTATAGCCACAGAAAGAAATTTAAGTTGTTATAAAGTTGTCAAAAACAGATGCCAAGCAAGTAAAAACTTTTATAAGGTCCTTTAACAAACATAAAATAATTGATTTTCTATTACTATTATTCTAGGAGAATACCACCTCGTTTAACTATTTATGTATGTCCTTCATCAGAACAAGGTAAGGAAACTATACAAGTACTGTTACTTTTGTTTGTTTCTTTTTATTAATGTGAAATTATATTAGTTCTTTTTTTAATGTCAAAGTTGCCATGTGATGTCAAAATATCTAATTATAACATATAATTAATATTTGTATTTCATGTGAAAGAGCTAGTCATAAAAACTCAGTTCTCAGTGTGGTCTTTTTATCAGTAAATGATGGTATATGTGATATAATAAGTATATGGTCTTATGCTAATTGTATCTTATATTGTTTTGAAGATTCATTGTCTCTTCATCATAAAACTGTTAAATACTGGTAATTAGATTATGCAAGAGTGAAAGTCAGGAAATTGTATGTTGTTTACTCTTATGCTGGTTTAGCTGGTTCTTAAAGTATATACTTTAATTATGCAAACTTGAAGCTGTCCCCTGCCAGGCCCCTCAGTGTGGATTCCTGTACATTGGTGAGGGGACCTACAAGGGAAGGTTTTGTTCTTTCATTTTACTTCCTCTGGGATCTAAACATTAATCTAGGTGTTAGCTGTGTGTGGTGACCCCTGAAGGGGAGCAGATGATCCTGGTGGTTGAGGTTTGAACCCTAACACACCACTTTGGCCTTGAATTCTTGTAGACAGGCAGCCTTTGGGTGACCCCTTGGATCAGTCAGCTGGTCCACTTGGGTTAGGGTCAACCAAGTGCCAGTTTAGGATGTTCTCAACAGGTCTTGTGGACATTGTATGTGATGCTGGCATTTGGGTGTAATGCTCATGAAACCGTGATGTTGCTGCAGTGTCTTTGTTTGGCATTGTGGTGCATCCCCTCATAGGGTTTCATGGTGGGTGGAGTCACTGAGCACTGAAATATTCCTTTTTCTATGGATCCTCAGAAAAAAACATTAAATAAAATAATGAAAAAACAGTCCATAGGTAAATGATCACATCTTGAAGATTCTGAGCAGCAATCTTCAACATCTGTAACACCTGTTGTTGTTCCTTGACATGTGCTCATTGTGGTGGCAAGGACCACAATGCCTATGAGTGCAAAACAGACCCTCATTGCATCAGTTACAATGGCTCTCACCTGTCATACTTTTGTTTTTGCCCTGAATGGTTGGAAGAAAAAGAGGTGCAGCTTTTGAAAAAGATTTATAACATTGCTTACCCTGATGCTTGAGAGTTACTGTCCACCACTTCTTTTCGGATGTATGCTGCTGCACTTCATTCCACTACGTGCAGATGATCTTTCTGTGCCTCTAAAAGAATCATTCTCAAACCAAATGAAAAGTCTTTTGACTTTCATGGTTAAAAAAGTTGATGAATCAACTTCAATGCCCATCTCTGTCCCTAACATTTCAGCAAATCTCAAGATCTACTTCCTTTGGATCCAGGTACAGGCATTTCCTCAGGTACATCTTATTCTCCCTCCCCAAGAAGCAAAATGATCATTCATTTGCATCCTCAGTCTCTGGAATCCTCTTTCAACAGCAAAGACCTGCCCAATTGACCCAGAGCAGGATCCATATAGGTCAATAGACCTCCCTCAAATAAAGAGAGTAAAGGAAAAAGACATGGTCGTAAACAGAAGGATTCTCCACTAAATTTACCTACACATAAATAAAAATGGCCAACTTGATACAATGGAACTGTCGAGGTTTATGTTCTAATCTGGATGACATAAAACACTGATTGCTTCCTATTATCCTATATGTCTTTCCTTAGAGGAAACATTTCTGAAACCTGCCGATACAGTCACCTTTCGGCAGTTTTCTTTGTACAGAAATGACAGGCTGTGTGATGGATGAGTGCACGGTTGGGTGGCACTGTTGATTGATCAGCATGTGCCTACCCTGTCTTTGCACCTTTGGAGGCTGTAGCCATCTGTATTTCCTTGGGTCGTACCAACACTGTTTGTTCTCTCTACCTGTCGCCTAGAGAGAGACGTGATCAATCAGACATTGAAGCTTTCTTTGAACAGTTCCCATCTCCCTTTTTAATCTTGGGGGACTTTAATGGACATAATCCCAAATGGGAAAGTGCTAATATTAATAGGAGGGGACGCTCTGTGGAGCATATGCTCTCTGATCACAACCTTTCTCTTTTCAATATTGGTTCTGCTACTAATTTTTCTGCACCTGGTCAGTCCTTTACTGCTATTGATCTCCCAATTTACTCCCCTTCACTTTTCTCCCATTTGTCATGGAGGGTTGACAATAATCCATGGGGCAATAATCATTTTCCTACAATTTTGAGAGAGACTGGCTGTGGGCGATGCCACCCTACCCGCATGCCCCATTAGAAGCTGGATCAGACAGACTGGTTTGCTTTTACTGCTCTTGCAGGACTTGATCCTGCCATCGTGAATCAGCCATGAATAGACGACCGTGTGGTAGCAGTAACTGACTGTATTACACAAGCAGCTGCTCAGTGTATTCCTAAAACCTTGACATGTTTTCCATTATATCCTCGTCTGTGGTGGAATCCTGCCTGCCATATAGCACAGAAGGCTCAAAAATGGGCCTGGGATACTTTTTGTAGGTATCTCACACTCTCGCATTGTGTCACTTTCCAGCAGGCCCATGCACATGCTCAGTGGGTAAGAAGTGAAAACCAGAAAGAATCTTCAATTAAGTTCACAACCATCATATCTTCTACCACCAGTTCCAAAGTCATATGGGACAAGATTTGGTAGGTTAGTGGGCAATATAATTCTGTCCTTTCTCTTCATCTTGCTCTCTGATGGTCAGGAAGTAGCTGATACTCAGAGCATCACCAATACTCCAGGTGAAAGCTTTTGCTAGCTATTTAGCACTTCTGCTTCTTCTTCTACCTTCTTAGCCATCAAGACTTGGGCAGAGAAATCACCTCTTTCCTTTCCAGCTGATTGTCTTTGTGACCATAATCTTCCCTTTACACTTGTGGAACTCAAACTGGCCCTTCATCGGTCTGGCAGTACATTGGTTGGACCTGATGATATACAGTATGAAATACTGCACCATCTATCTCGTGCTTCTCTTGCTTTTTTTCTGATTTTTTTTAACTGGATCTGGCAGGAGAATGTTTTTTCTGATGCCTGGCACCAGACTATTGTCCTACTTTTCTCTAAGCCTGGGAAGAATACCAAGATTCCTTCAAACTACCATCCATTTGCTTTGTGATCTGTCCCTGTAAGACCTTAGGATGATTAATGCTTATCTTGTCTGGTTCCTTGAATCAAACATCCTCCTGCCTACCCAGTGTGAGTTCTGATGATAGTGCTCCAACATGGACCACCTGATTTAACTTGAGACTTTAATTTGAGAAGCCTTTATCAATTGACATCTTGTATCAATGTTGTTTGACATTGAGAAGGCTTATGATACAACACGGAGGTGTGGCATTTTGTGAGACCTCCATATATATGGGTTATGTGGCCATTTTCCCATTTTTATTAAAAAATTTTTAATGGACAGGACATTCCCAGTTCATTGTGGTTCAACGCTTTCCCGTTCTTTTCTACAGGAACTTGGAGTGTCTCAGGGCTGTGTTTTTGAGTGTCACACTTTACTGTATAAAGATCAATGTTGTCACTGAACAACTCCTTCTAAGTGTTGCAAATGGACTATATGTCGACGAGTTTCACATCTGAAGTCAGTCGTTGAACATGGGATACATTTAGTAGCAGCAACAGACTGCCTTTGATTGTTTACTAAAGTGGACTACAGTAAACGGCATTAACTTCTCTTTCTCTAAAACCGTTTGTATGCACTTTTGCTGCCAATGTGATATTAACCCAGATCCTGAACTTTGTATCAGTGAAGTTGTGCTATCAGTGGTCCCTGAGACAAATTTCTTGAGGTTTATCTTTGACTGTAAGCTGACCTTTATACCACACATCAAGCAGCTATGGGTCAAATGTACAAGAGCACTGAACATCCTTCATGTCTTCTCTTCCACAACTTGGGAAGCGGATTGATGTTCTATGCTAAAGATATATTGTTCTCTTAATTTGATCAAAACTCGACTATAGATCACTGGTCTATGGCTCTGTCAGGACCTTGTCCTTAAAGATGTTGAACCCCATCCATCATCAAGGACTTCAGCTCTGCACTGGAGCTTTCTGCACTTCCCCAGTTCAGAGCTTACATGTAGAGTCTCATGAACCATCTTTACACCTTTGCTGTTTACAACTGTCTTTACTATGTGCTACAAAACTTTGTTCCTTACCAAAGTATCCCACCTGGGGTTGTGTTTTTCTTTGTTGGTGGGCCATACTTTTTCAGAATAGACAATCTACCATTGCTCCTTTTGGCCTTCATATCCAGGTACAGATGAATTGGGTCTGTTTATGGATGACATTGCTATATCCACTGGTCAGCCCATCCCACCATGGCTTCTTACTGTCTCCAAATGTGGCCTGTCTTTAAGTCATCTGAGAAAAAGCAGACACTCTTGATTGGAAATACTGTCTGCTGTTTTTTGAACATCTTTTAAACCATCCTTCCATTTTTATTTATACAGATGTTTTGAAATCAGATGATTTTGTGGGCTCTGTCATGGTTTGTTGTGGTTCGGTGATTTCGTGCAGATTCCCCTGTGTTCACTCCTGAACTTTGTCATTTCTCTTGCCCTGATTCATGTAGAAGCTAAGCAGTACTCAAATTATACTGACTCACTTAGTTCTCTACTGGCCCCGGAATTGCTTCATGTTAATTCACACCATCTTCTTGCCACTATTCAAAATTGATTGGCCCATTTCTCTTTAACATCTACTTCTATCCAGTTTTTCTGGATTCTAGGCCATGTAGTATTTGCAGTAATGAGCTCACCTACATCAGAGCAAAATCTATCTTCTCTGGCACTATCACCAATGTGCTTGTCCCATACATGGACTATGGTCCTGTATTAAAAGCTCGGCTTCATGCCAGCTGGCAGTCAACTTGGAGTTAGCAACATGAAAACAAACTTTTCCAAATATAACCCTATATTGGACTTTGGCTGTCTTGCTTTCATAAGGATTGAAAAGAGGAAGTTGTTCTAACTAAACTATGCATTGGTCACAGATTTTTAACTCATTTTATTTCCTTGTCATTGATATGATTCACAATGATAACACCATTTTAAGCATGTTCTGCTCCAAGGTTATTTGTGATGGTGACATTGTCCATCTTGGTAGTGTTTTTAGTCTTTTAAAGGCCATTAATCTTTTTAATGCCATATAAGTTTTTTATTTGTATATTACATTTTTTAATGTGATTCCCTTTTAAAAATCAAAGTACATGTAGTTCAATTTGAAATTTTAAAATGGATATAGCATCAAATAACTCACAAACAAGACTGGAAAGGCCTACTTCAGGTGACTTTTGCTGCTGTTTGAACTACCCATTAGTCTTCCTGGCAAGTTATTATTAAAATTTTGCTGCAAGTCTTTTAAAACTTTTATAACTTTTTCAAAATGGCCATATTGTCAGATAACTCAGAACCAGGACTAGAAAGGTCAACTTCAGGTGACTGATGGTGGTTTTTGAACATACCTGTTAGCCTTCCTGGCAAGTTATAATAATTACAATTATGGAATAGAAAATCCTTTACAACTTGTATTACTGTAGTGTTTTTCTTACTGCTGTAGACAAGATGTAAACATTGGTTTTAATCCTATTATCATTTTTTGAACTTTGTTTTGTTTTACTTTAATTTCCTTTTATGAATTTTACTAAATTTACTCTAATTTTAACTCTTTACTGGATGTTTGGCACAGATAGCCTAGCTGCTTTGTGCCATAAAACACCAAATCAACCATCCCCTGCTGGGACAGCTGTAAGTCTTTAGATTTACAGCACTAAAATAAGGGATTCAATTTCCCTCAGTTGGCACAACAGATAGCCTGATGTGGCTTTGCTATTAGAAAAAACACACCCAAGCTTCAAGCCATATTTTATGGAACATTATATCTTGTGTTTAACTTGGTAGGAATCATGTGGGAAAAGTGAACTATTTATACAATTTTATATGAAAGAGTGAAGACTTGTTTAACAAAAAAAATAAAGTAAAACTCGTATATGAAAATTTTGGTGAGCTCTGTAATTGCCCATGCATGTACAAGTGAGTGATATCTCTCCAGTTACTGAGATTAAACTTGTTTTTCAGTGAGTAACTTTAAATTTTACATAAAAAATCATACTCATTTATCTTTTGCTTTAACAATAAATTTACAACCAAAACTCGTTTGTTTAATGCAACTCACAAATTGATTGTAAAAGTTGTTTATTTTGACAAGGTTTAATTGCTGTTTTCAGCATAAGTAGTGTAAACTTAAATGTTTTGGCAAAAATTATAACCATGAATATTTGAAAATAGAGCAAGAACAAAATAGTATGCAAGGTGTCCTTTAAGGAACATTTTGTGTAAACAAAACAATAGAATAGCTTCATTAACTTCTGAATTACAATCTCTAATATTCAAGACAATATAACTTTTTGTTTTTCAAGAGGAAAAAATGGGAAACTTTTCACTTTTAATTATCACTGTTTTATTTTTCAATTTAGAAACTATTTGGCCTTCTCTCTTTTATGGTAACTTCCAAAAATATCTCATCATGATTACATTCCAACCAAGTGTATCTAAATTGTTTGAATCTCCTCTTAACTTTGCAATTAAAGTAATAAGAAACATAGGATCATCTTAATGTTTCGTTAGTGATTTGCATTTGTTTTCTATGCTTTAAAACAGGAATTAGGAAAACTTTGACTTGGAAATGGTAAATATTGATTAAAGGAAAGGCAAAGATTGTTGAATAACTCCTAAATAAATAATATTAGTCATTTCATTTTCAAAAAATAGAAGTCCTAATTTACAACTATTTTTCTTGCATATTTTTGTTAACAATTTTTTCCAGATGTTATGAACTTAAAACTATCACCAAAGTGGGCATAATTTATGAACTTGGGGTTAAAATTAAATAATATTAAAGAATTAAAGGTATATTTAAACATGTGAATGTTTTGTATTTATCTCACTTGAAAAGCTTGAATAAAAAATGAATCTGTGTAAAGGTCCAAGTTTTTGGCTATTTCTTATTTGTAAAATATTAATAAATTCACCAACTGTTTTTAAAGATCCTAGTATTTCATTTCTTTCTCAGTTGAAAAAGCTGAATAAATTCATGTTTAACATTTAAAACGTGTGGATTTTATTTGTATCAGTTTTTCGAGCCATCTTTCTTGAGAACTTAACAGTAACAGAGCTAGTCAACCAACTCAACAATGTTTTCTCCCTACATCTCCAAACTCATGCTTCAATATGTTGTTGTGGACCATCTGGTATCAAAGTTTTACTCACAGATCAGGTGAGTGTTATCTTTGAAACTGTGGTGAGAAATGTATGACAGGTAATTGATTTTACTATTTTTTACCTCATAATTGACTTGTGTTTTTATATATTTGGGTGACAGTCAAAACAAACTTGTACCTTTCTTCTTACATAAGCACATGTAATGGCACATGCTCTAGCATACACAAGTTTTATGTGGAACATATAATACTCAGACATGTTGAGGTTGAGTGTTTCAGAAGTTTAATTTCATCAATTCTTTCCAACCTAGTGGTAGTATTTTGCCACTTGTATATAAAAAAAATTATAACTCATTCTAGAAATGAAGGTGGAAGCATATAAAGATAACATCCAATTTTAAAATAATTGTTTGCTAACATGCTACAATAACTTAATTTTGAAAATTTTGAACAACTTATAAATGCCCAAACATTCTTAATGAAGCAACACAACAGATTTTGTTGGTTTTGATCAACCTTAATGTGTTTTCTGTGTTTTGTTTGTTTATCATATTCTGTTATTGGATAGTCTGTACTGTAGGTAACAACACAAAATATGTATTCATTATAAATATTATATTTCTTAATTTCACTAACTTTGTATTTAACGTACCCCCATCCAACACATAACCCTCTTCATACTGCTAATCTTCATTTCTGATGTCTAGTTTATTGCAAAAGAATTCCTCTGACTATTTTATGATTTGAAATGAATCAATCTCACTTTTGTTTACCACTTCAATAGCAAGATTCATCCATATGATTAGCTGATTTATCCAAATGAATCCAGCCAAGTGGCCCAATAAGGACGTGACATATGAAAAAGAGGGTTTAAATTTAGCTGATTACAAGAAAGAAAGCATAAGGTGTTAAAATTAAAATGTCACCAAAAGTTTTGTTTTGTTACAAAACAAATCACAGTTTTATATACTTTTTTTTGCATTGTACATAGTCATCTCTATAGCTTTATTGTATTCTTTATATGAAGCATTTTCTCAGTTAAAAGTTGCATTTTGCTTCATATGTATATTTACTTTTTCAAGTATTGAACTTGTTAGGAGTTTGAAAGACAAAAAAAATGTATACATACTTAAACAAATTTCACACTTGTTGACTGTATTAGAAGAACTATCTTCATAATTAAAAGTGAATCCAGCCAAGTGACCCAATCAGAACATAAAAAGCCTCTGAATTTGTACACCACTACTATTCTGTTTCACTTCAACCAAAACACCAGACAATGGAAAACCTTTTATGAGATTCATGTGTAAGTTACAAAGATTAAAAAAGACCTCCACTACTTGTAGCATTTCATTTCCATAATTTGTTTTTCTCTGATTTCATAGCTTCATTACCGTTATTTTTGTAGAAATTTCAAAAAGCAAAGTTGACACCTTTCCCAATAAATTTCTTCTTATGATTCAAAATTTGATTTTTCAGACCAAAAACTAGTTTTTCATTTCATTGGATGTGAGAAAAATATTACAGTAATGTAGTGAGCTAATATAACTTTATAACTTGTATTCTGGAAAATGTTATTCACTAATTACATACACTATTTGTTGGTTGTTAGTTTATATTTGGTACATCATAACTGTTTACACATATTTTCAAAGTGTTTTTAAAGTACTAACACAAATATAGCATTCTACGCATATTTTATCTTGTCTATCAACCATACCTACAGTTACAAAAATATCTAATGTATAGTTTATCACTTTTAAAATTATACCATAGTAATTTGTAATCACTGAGTTTTTATTTTTGGTAAATATATCCCAGTTTTTGTGTTTGTTTCTTTTCCACAGGTTGTTCAAAATATGCAAGATGAAGCAATGTTTGCACTAGAATTAAATAAAGGTAATGATGAATGTTATTTTTTCATGCTTAAATACATGGAGAACTGTATTGTTTTAGAATCAGTCATAGCACATTTGCACATGAATCTTTGTGGTATTATGCATAGAGAATAAATCAGGAATAACACACAGGTTAAAGCATAAATGTGTATAATACAGTTATAGGATACTCTGTTGGATGATGTGAGAGTTATGAGGGTCATGGAGATAACTGGAAAGCTTAGGTGTGTTGGTTTGTGTAAGACTTGTGAGGATTATTGTATGGAGATGTTTAGCAGCTTTAGTATGGAATGCCATGTATGTTGGTGTGAGAGTTGTTGTGTAGAGATATTGGGCAACTTGTTTATGAAATATTGCTTGGGTTGATGCAATATACTGGATGTTTGAGGAATTAATATAGATCTAATAAAAATGGTGAAAATATGTATATTTTTACATATATATGGCCAAGATACGAGTTACCAAGAATTTAATATGTAAAAATAAAGTACAGTTAGGTTGGGGAGTACTACATCCAGTGAGTAATATGCTGTACATCCAAGATGTAGTATGAGATCTGTGCAGCCATGATGTGAGATACTGTTTCTGTGTTATGATTTTTTTCAATAATAAAACAGTATATGAGTGTGTATACATGAACAAATGTACTTGTTTTCTGAAATCATTAATACAGATTTAATGCAATGATCTTTTTCCATGTATCACAGTCCAATCCAATGAAGCGTATCAAGTACTACTGAAGCCCTACTCGCCATAGCTGCAACACTATCTTCAACACCCATGTAATTTAGCTGAATACAGGAAAAAAGGCATAAGATGTTAAAATTGTCACCAAAAGTTTTGTTTTTTGTAATTGTTACAGAACAAATCACAGTTTTATATGCTTTTTTTTGTATTGTACATAGTCATCTGGCTTTATTGTATCCTTTATATGAAGCATTTTCTTTGTTAAAAGTTGCATTTTCCTTCATATGTATAATATTCACTTTTTCAAGAATTGAACTTGCTAGGCCTTTGAAGGATAAAATTAAGAATGTATTTGTATTTAAACCAATTTGGCTCTTGTGACTGTGTGAGAAAAACGTCTTCATTATTAAAAGTGTTGCACATGTGACTGTGAGAAGAAACATTGTTATTAAAAGTTTTGCTCTTCTTACTGTGAGAAGAAACCTTCAATATTAAAAGTTTGACACTTCTGACTGTGAGAAGGAACTTTATTATTAAAAGTTTAGCATTTTTACTGTGTGAGAAGAAACATCATTATTAAATGTTTGCCATTTCTAACTGTGAGAAGAAACGTCTTCATTATTAAAAGTTTGACACTTATGACTGTGTTAGAAGAAACATCAGTGTTAAAAGTTTGGCATTTCTGGCAGTGAGAAGAAACATCATTATTAAAAGTTTGACACTTATGACTGTGTGAGAAGAAACATCAGTGTTAAAAGTGGCATTTCTGACAGTGAGAAGAAACATCTTCAACATTAAAAGTTTGGCACTTTTGACTGTGAGAAAAAAAATATCTTCATTGTTACATTTTCAGCAAAACAATCTGTTCAAAACTGCATTTAACTAATATGAGATCGTCATGAAAGCAACCTACTAGTGTAATGATTATTTAGCTGAAATATTGGAAGGTTATTTTCTGGCCAAACCTAAGAATAATAGACTTTTCTCAAATTATTAAAAGCTTTTAATTAGTTATAAACCATAGATAATCAGTACACTTTGTTTTTACTGGATATACACACTTGAATATAATTATATATTTCAAAATGGAAATCTTACAAACTTAGGTCACATTTAAATTTTAAAAGAAGTCATCTAACCTATATAAAAACCACTGGGTTACATCATGCTTGATTTCTTGAAATAGTCATAAAAGCCAAAATGTATTTATCTGGATAGAATAGTTCAGTTGCTGTCTACCCATTATGATTTTAAGGACAGTCGTGTGAGGAGGGGTGCCATGAAATATTTTAAGTGTAGTGAGTGTTGGTATATTAAGCCTAAAGTAAAGATGTGGTGTGGGATTGCCTAGCCTAGAGCCAAGTGCATAAAATATACCAAGAAAGAAAAATATCCATTCAATTTTAAACATAAATTATTTGCTATTATCAACATTTTTTCATAAAAAAATTCTTTAAGTAGTGGAGACTAAATTAAAGAATCAACAAATATTTTTCCAGTTTGTTTGTCCATATATTTCATTTTATACTTTCAGTACATAGACTAACAAAAAATTGGGTTATACTTTTGTTGCTAAGCAACATGATACAAAATCCCTTATTATAACACAGTGTCACCAAACTATAGTCTTTTGTTTATATATGTATGTATATTGGAAACTGTTAATCTAACTGAATTTTA
The DNA here is from genome assembly GCA_011833715.1 of Carcinoscorpius rotundicauda. NCBI lineage: Eukaryota > Metazoa > Arthropoda > Merostomata > Xiphosura > Limulidae > Carcinoscorpius > Carcinoscorpius rotundicauda. The sequence continues at coordinate 46,539,595 of CM022395.1, read as the reverse complement.
TCAATAATTAGTACTTTAATATGCCACAAATTCGTTATATGGATAATTTTAGTTTTGATTGTCTCTCAGAGGAAGTTACTGACATTTGATTGCCTCAGTTCCACTTTTCTACTGCTTTGTTGGTCAATTCTTGATTTTGCAAAATTTATTTCAGTCAGTTATTAGGTGTGAGGTCAGGGTATACTATGGGGTGGAGCAGTAGTATTTGTACCATCATTTTTGAAGAACTCGATGCTAATTAGTTTATAAGAAACCAGGGTTTTGACAAATTCATTTTTGCATTCCATTTAATTACATGTATTAAGAATACTACCAGTTTAAAATAACATTAATACCTTTAATGTAAGAAAAGATATATATAAATTAGTGAATAACATGTCTAATTATTTAACATCATTTAAATGATATAACCACAATACAAAATTAAAAACTCAAAAATCACTGAAGACACTATCCCAGTTAGTTTTTAATCTTTGGAAAAATAATATAGGGTCAATGGATTACTTGTGCTATGTATGAACAAAATATTGTTAAGATACTTTGTAACAAAATGATTTAGTAGGTGATGACAAAATAACAGTAATGTGTAGAGTATATAATTGTTTACAATGCATTTACTAAAACAATTACAGTAGGTGAAAACACAATAATTTATATATCTTTGTACTTCATCCACATGACAATAGTGTATTCATCAACATACATTAGTGGAGTTACTCTTCTATTAGTATAAACACAAATACTGTTGTAATTCCACTTAAACTACCATGATAATGTTGTAATTGTCAAGCACATCAGTGGAACTACTATTAAACTAATAATAATAGAAGTATAACTATCTAAACCGCTGTCATAATGCTGTTGCTGTTAAAAGCACATTAGTGAAGTTACTATTCAACTCACAGCATCACAGTAGTAGGTGTAAATCCATATCCAGCAGTGCTATCATTTTAATGGTATGCTAAATCCAATATATATATAATTGTTTGTATACTAGGCTTAGTTCCCAAAGATTTTAAAATATTAATATTTATGAATCCTTAATATTGTTATTAGATAACACTATGTAACAGAATTTTTACTTTTACTTATTCCTGGCAGAAAGTGTTATTTCCCAATTGCTTATACCTAAAGTATATGGAAAAGACTTCTTTTTTTTCTTTTCAAATTGTGCTTTTGTGACCTGGGAGCACATTAAAGAAAACGTGATGGGAGACAGTATTTGGGGGCTGATATGTGAAAGTGATTTACATCACAGTTGCAAATCTTGAAAATCTATTCACTTCTAAACATTTTTGAATAACTTTTGTATAAATTCATGTAAACCTTGATTCATATGTTGTTTTATTCAGACCTTGTATAAATGAAAATGTGCAAATTTGCCCATTTTTACATAGAAAATATGTTAATTTCTGAATTTCATTACTCAGATCACAAGATCAAAATTTGAAGGGAATAATGGCCATTTTCTGTACTTTTACAACATAAGCAATTAAGAAATAACACTTATCCAGGAACAAAATTTGTGTTACATAGTGTAATGAATGGTATTATTGGCAGTTGAATTAACACAGACTTGTGGTGAATGGCTGCTTTGTAAATAAATATATTTTTTTTTGCAAGACTTCATAAGCACTGATTGATTGCAAAAGAAAAATTCAGCTTTCAGATGATAAATTAATTTTCTCTTTTACATTTGAAGTAAAATCAGCAAGAACTGCAGGACTAGCTATACTAACACTAGTGCTAGTATAAAACTAATGTTCGCAGTTTTTTATTATGCTTTTCAACATTGTTTTACTAAGATGATTGTTAGTGGTTTTAGTAGTTGTTTATTTCAGCAAGACTCTGAATTCTTACATCGTTGTGTTGGTGTTTTGTGATCGGTTCTATTTTATATATGAACCAAAATAATGACGAGTTGTTTAAAACTGTAGTAGGTTGAGTGTAGTATTACTATCTGTGCTCTGAAAGACTTGCTTATGTGTAAACAGTAAAGATAACATCTTCAATTTCTCATTTCTGTTATGAAGCATTTTGTATAATTTTTAATCTTATTTTGCTCATCATATTCAAGAAACTTTATAGTTTTTATTATATGTTCAAATTCATATAGGTATTCATTTAAATTTTGCCATTGTAAGGGATTTTTTTTATACAGAGCATCATATAAGTTTTGTTGCTAAAATATATTGTGTTTTCTGTAATGAGAGAAACGTCAGTGGAGTATGTGAACAATTAAATATTTGAAATATTTGTACAAGAATTGTTGTTAGTTATTAGCTGTGCAGTTAATATCATATGCATAAAACAGTGTCTAAAATTTATAGGTAATTAGAAAATATGAATTATAAATTTAAAATATTAAGTTTCATTGCCAGAAAATGTTGCTGCACATTGTAGAATATTTTTATGAAAGTGCTGTTAGAATGTTCAGCCTACACCTTGTGTAACTTTGAACATCTTTTGTTTAAAAATGACAATTTTTGTACTCTGCCAATTTCAAAATTGATAGCCATTTGAAATAAACCAGTGAACAAAAGAAACTGATATTATTTAATACCTTTTAAATTATTTGAGTTTTTTTGTTTTTTTTAATATAAAACTCCTGATAAGAAATTAATAGACTGCTAGCATAAACAGGGTGTTCAGAAAGTCACTGTACACTTACATATTTATTAGCAGACATGTTTCAATATAGAATAGGGGAGGTAAATATGAATTACAATTATAAACAATGTTAAAAGTGACCCCTGTTAGCACCAATACAGGCCTGGATCCTTATTTTGTTTCTGAACACTGCTATCAGTTGCTGGCTTGAAATAGACTGAATAAAATATGATTACAAAACTGCACAGTGACTTTCTGAACACCCTGTAGAATCCTTAGTCTTGTATTGTATTTAAGGCTACACAAATATTCTGATGATTTTATCACACTTGAATCCTGTACCAGTAAAAGGCTAACCTAACTTTTCAGAATAAGTTTTGAAGAGAGTGTCTTTTCATACACAAGTGTTTATTTAATTTAAGATTAAGTTGGTTGATATAAATAAGATGTCCCAAAGAGAACTGAAAATATTTATTGAACTAAAGTATTGATAACATTACTTTTCTTCAACTTTTTTGATTCTAACGTTTCTACAGGGTAACTGATACTGTTTGTTTTTTCTTTTCCACAGTTTTAGGGCCTGGCATGGCCAAGCGCATAAGGCGTGCGACTCACAATCCAAGGGTCGGAGGTTCGTGCCCACATTACACTAAACATGCTTGCCCTCCCAGCTGTGGGGGTGTATAATGTGATGGTCAATCCCACTATTCGTTAGTAAAAGAGTAGCCCAAGAGTTGGCAGTGGGTGGTGATGACTAGCTGCCTTCCCTCTAGTCTTACACTGCTAAATTAGGGACGGCTAGCACAGATAGCCCTTGAGTAGCTTTGTGTGAAATTCCAAAACAATCCACAGTTTTATAATTATAACAAGCTCATGTCAATAATCTTCACCATGTAAAAACATCACTGTACTCATTCTATTTGACCATAATGTTAGTAGTTTTTCATGCACTCTCTTAAGTTATAAGCTTGGGATTTTATGACAGGGTTTCAGATCCTCTCCATTTGGAAGAATTTTATTTATCAACCCATCTGTTCTGTATTATTCTTTCATCATATAAAGGGATTTGGAAATATTTTAGTTTTTGCTGCACAGTATCAAAGTCACTAAAAAAACTGTTTATGATTTGCTTGTAAAATCCTTTGTTCAGTGGTGTCATATTATTTCACCTTTAAAACCACTCAAATGTTTCTTGCACAACTTTCTTAGGCTTAAATCTATCAGTTTTCTAATATCTTAATCACTACATACATTCATGCATATTACGCTTTACAGGCATCCAGTATTCAAAAAATATTTGGAACTTTATCTATTTTCATTGCTTTTATTTTTCTGAGATGAAAAGGATGGAAACATGTTTTACCAGAAGATAAACAGTTGATTCTCCCTTCATATTTTCTTTGTTGTTTAAAGTTTATCATGATTAAATAGTGGCATACAACTTAAGTAAAGCATTGAATCTTGGAAAAGGCCTAGAATTTATCCTAAAACTTTTGTGAATATGTGCTTTCCTACATTACTATTTTGTCATGTGACCAACATGGCATATAATTGCAATGAAACATGGAATTTTACTGAAGTGCATTATATTTATAACCAACAAAAATATGCCTGTGTAGGTATAAGAGTAAAGGAGGTTAGGACATATTAGATTCTATGGTACAAACAGAAATACAACTCTGCAAAATGGTTAAAATTGCATTTTTTAGAAAGTATGATCAGTCCTTTGAATTTCAACAAATACTTGGATAGTTCTAGTTTCCAAACCCACAAAATTAACAAATTCAAAATTTATTTGGATTTTATTATGTGTTTTTAATTGACCCAGACCTACAATTAGCACTGAATGTTTTATGTATAACACTGGGAAAAAGACCTATTAATTTAAGGTACTGAAAAAACTTATTTAATTCACAGTTTTATAAATGTTTACATTATGAGATGGATTATAAAACTCTCCTTGACATGAATTGACATAAACATCTAAAGTACATATATGAAAATACTTCATATGGACCTTGTTAACAGAAAACTTAGTTTATTTAGGTATATTTCTTTTTATGAAACACATTGATTTTAATTTGTACTTAAGAAATAATAATAGTAATAATAAATTATTGAGTGCATATAAAGAAACAACAAACTCATTAGATATAAATGTCGCATTGTTTTCAATGAAAATACATTATACCATTTTTAACATTTTCAGCTTTCAAAATTTCAAAATAGGAAATGAGCTTGGTCTTTGTGTGTTTAAGTAGTAGTCTTTAAAATACTTTAACATTTTGTTCCTACAAACAGCTTATTTTGCATTATATACATTTTTTCTTGAGCATTTAGGTATGTGAGATTAAAAAGTACATATTTTTTGGAAAACTTGGTTCATTTTTGTGTAGTATTTCTGAATGTCATTTATGTCACTGAAGCATACAAATGTAAAATTCAGTAAAATACCAATACAGAATAGTTGTGTCAGCTCCTTGGTTTTTTTGCTTTCCATTCTTTTTTTTATGGTTATGATCTCACAACATTTTTGTTTCAACAGCTCTATTGGTGGTACTGCTGTAAATTCTGCATATAATCTGTTCACTTGCTACTATATCTAACAGTGTTCCATTTTCACATTTCAAGAAAGATTCTTATCTGGTAGAGTTGTTTTCCAAGATTATTTCTTCTGCTTTTAAATAGACCCTTTTTTTTTTTCTTTTATTAGTCTTAGTTACCCTTTTTTAATCAGTGGATTTGAAACTTTGTCTTTATTAAAGTGAACAGCTTAATAATATGAGCAACATCACAACATAAGAAGTTACTTCAAGGACTCTTGATTGTGATAAGCCAATGTTTCCTCTCTTGGGAATTGGGTAGTTGGACAATACTAGTTTTCAGTAAAAGGAATGAGCAGGTTAACCCCTTTTTCCTCTTTTACGTTAATAAAATCTGCTCTGTCATACAGAGAAATTTACTTCTTGAAAAAAGTTAACTGAAATTCCATAACTGAAACATTAATTTTATAAATAATTCTTTAAAGTGTTTTACAGCAATGGCATATTTTGAAAGTGTAAAAAGTTAAATCATTCTCAAAAAGGAAATGCAGTTAGTCCTTTTTTTGTTATTATTATACAAAATTTGGTATTTCAATAGTATAAAATCAAACAGCTGAGAATTTGATCCTCATTTGGGGGCCTATTGTTGTTTTTTACCATACAGTTTTATGATGGTTTAATAATCTATGCGGTTTTATAAATTTTCTTATGACTTTATACCAATTGATATAAAGTTTAAACCATAAATTAAATATCCATTTTCAGCCATTGCCTGAAATATATTACCTGGTATTAATCCTATAATTGAATAATATTACAGGGTTACAAATATTCTGAAATTCAGTACCAATATATGTAACATTTTACAGTAAGATGGGTCATGTCTGCAAGTTAGTTATAACTAGGTGTTCAACTTCTTTTTCTTAATAAACAAAAAAATACTTCAGTTGTTTTAACTTCCCTTTTTATTTTATCACTATCTTTTCTCCTCATTTTAATTTTTCAAAACTTGTGATGTATGAATTGTTCAAAGTTATGAACAGTACCTTCCTTTCTTATTGGTTAAAACATGAAGTGGGATATTACTTGGGTGAATGTGTTTTGATATAAAAGCAGCCCTAGTGACCTGATTACCATTATGAATAAGGCAAGAAAAGAAAAAGAATACAAATGTATTTTTTTCTAGTAAATGGAAAGAAGTTACTTCTGGAGTGAATATTCTTGTTGTAATTTTGTTCTAAAACACGTTTATCTCAAATGATTTCCAAAGAACCTATATTTTATAAACCTAAAAAAATAAACATACAGTAAGAGAATATCAAAAAAAAAAGTATTGACAGTACTATTTTACTTGTGATGGTTCAAAAGAATAAAAATAGTGCTTGATTGTAAGAGGGTAGTATGTAAATCGGTTGTGAAAAACTTGAACTCTTTATATACTAGACACAAAGTTGTGTAAATAGCACTTGTAAAAATTTTGAGAAAAGTGCTGATATTTCTATTTTGAAGTTCAAACATAAAAACACTAATGAAACTTAGTACAGTATGTTCAACAAGTTAATAAAAGTCCTAATTTTAATAGTTGGCTTTGCTTTTTAGCACTTTGGAAACTTGAGCACAACATGCAATAGTTGTTAAAAGCCTTTAACCATTTGGAATGTTACTATTTTTCATTCTAAATCATATTACCTGTTCCATTTAACAATCATTAAACTTGTTATTTTGTATGTTGAAAACTGTAAATATTGGATATTTTCATTACGTTTGACATGATAATGTTTCAGTCTGACTAAAATTGTGCATATGATCATTTTTATCATATTTTACAGTTAATATGTATGTATGTGCTTGAAATATATCCTGGTAAAATAATTTTGTGATAATTTAGAATTTAAAAAGGGTACTGGTATATTAAATTGTCTTTGTAGTTTCTCTTGATTGTCACTTATAGATTTTTTTTTATACATGTCGCCTGTATACAGTGTGCATGTGTGTGCAGAATTCTGAACTGCATTGAGATTTTAAAGTTTTAAGGTAAGGTATCTAAATGAGATAAAATCATCAAGCTGCAAACATATATCATGTGGTTCTGTATGTAAATATAAATATTTATCTTATGATACATTTCCTAGAATTAAAGTTCAGTGAAAGTTGTCACCAGTTTGCTCTTTAATTTAACAGCCAAAATTCTTTTCTTAGATAAATTAAAAACACAGGTAACACTATTGATCTGTTTGAAGTATAACAAAAATAATTGATATAAATATAATGTTTGTTAAAGACATATTTTCATAGTGATGTATGATTTTTTACAAAGCTTTGCTCTTCAAGTGAAACACTAAAGAAGATGCCTACAATTTATTAAGTAACAGTGACACATTGTTTCAGTCACAAAACTGCAACTTTTCACTTTCACAGAGAGTAAGTAGAACTGTAGGTGGCTATCATATTACATAAAAAATGAATTCTGTATTTCATTTCTGAAATGTTTTGTCTATTTGTTGTTTTTTTCAGGGAAATAATAAACTGCCCCAAGTAACCAGTGATTATCTGTGTTGTAACAACAAAAAAATTTTCGTATCATCAGATATAATGAGAACACAACAATTAAAAATTAATGTGTTTTTTCACTAGATTGTCTGTTGAACATTTATTTTAATATATTGTTTTAGAAGATTGGTTACATCTTTCTTTTTATGAAATGAAAAGAGACAGAGCAGTGGTGCTTGCTTTTTTATTGTGTACATCTTTGTTAAAACAAAATTAAATTGTTTTAAAATGTGTGCAAATAACAATTAAGAACCGTCATGCTGGGTACAGTCATATCTAAAGTGTTGTAAATGGGTTTTTTTTTGTAAGGATATGTTTATTAATAATTTTAAGATGTGAAGGTCATTGATTTGGTTATGTATGGTACAGTGTAGGTCATTTTAGATGAAGAAATATTTTAATAAAAAAGGTAATAATGATGATTGTTTTTTTAGAATTGTTTTTTTTTCCCAAAAATAATCAACTTTAATTCAAATTCAGTTTGCTTTCTCCTCTCTATTTAAATGAAATTACAGTTTTGTTTCCAAATAAATTTCAAAAATTGCCAAGCTTTATATAGTCAGTTACATATTTAATATTTTCCTTTAAATAAATCAGTTTTTAATTTAAATGGCTAGATCCAACAATGAGGAGTATAAGAACATGGTACTCCAAGATAAAGTTTTAACATCTTACAATCAACAAAGGAAATTATTTTTCAACACTTTGTACTCTCACACATTTCTCAAAATCAGAAGAAACAAGGCCCCTGTTGTTTTATACAGAAACTGTGTGTTCATAATGAATGTGGGTGTTAAAATCATCCAGTTACTTTACATTCTACTAAAAGGATAATTAGATGTATCAGGTATTTGTTATAAAATCATTGTGTAGCCATTGTCTAAAGTTGAATACATATTTCCTGTTGAAAAGCATTTTTACAATTGCCTTAATTGTAGTTTAGTTTTAAGCACAAAGTTATGCAATGGTCTATTTGGTCTGTGCCAATTATGGGTGTGAAAACCCAGTTCTTAACCTCATAAACCTACAAACTTGTCACTGTGACTAGTATCTCACCCATTCGTCTATGTCTGAGAAAGAGCAAATACTTTACCATGGTTAAGTGTGTCACCTCCTCATCTTGTCTAATGGCAAGAATTTGCACATTCAACTGAATGTTAAATTCCCATTTGTGCTCTATTGAAACATTGTAATGAGATGAAAATGGCATTGCTATTGTATCCACTTGCACATGAAAATCTTTTTGCAGTGGTAATATTGATAGAGTTCAATGAATGTTTTAGGGAATTTGATGCACCATGTTATATTAACATAATGGCTAAAAATAGCAGCAAAAATTGCAGTAATTACAATTTTGTTTTTATATGGTAAGAATAGTGTTGTGCACTTTGAAATGACTATATGAATTATATGTTAGTCTCTTCCCACGGTTTGTTTCTTGTATTACAAATTGCAGTAACATTCACTGTAATTGACTAAGCATGAAAAATAGAATATTCTACATATAGTGTGTCTAATTTCAGTATGGCGAGATAGTGCTCGTTTAAGATGTGTAGATTTTGCTTTGTATGTTTAAAGGAGATGAGAAATTTGTGAGAATAGTTTTATAGTTTAGAAATAATTAACAACCTAGAACATAACATTTCAGAAGTTTGCTTGACATCTTCTGGAGATCCTAAATTTATAAAATGCATTATTAGTGAAACCTGTGCATCATTTACTGCAGGAGGAGCTTACCTGTGGTTCTTCAGACATTTTAACTACGTTAACTCTCTTGAATAAAATACAGAAACTGTCATTTTAGCACTATGTGGCATGAACTTATTTTTTTCCATCATCGGAAGGCTCCTGGCTTATCCAGGGTATATCACAAACAGTTTGTAATGATGACCACTCCACATTTAGAAAGGAAGGGTCAGATTAGCAGATACTCTTCACCTAATGTAGTTTGTATTAGCCACTTCCAAGGTATCCATCCCACCTATGAACTAAGAAAAACTGAAATACCAGTCTATGTAGCTTGCTGTACAGAACACCCCAGAAGGTTGCATCGTAACCATAGTCCATAATCTATTCTCATGACTGTCCTATTGCTTGTTTGATTTGCATGAGAATAAGTGAGGTTATCTATGGTTTTTGATAATCTAAGACAGTTCAGTCATTTTAGTATGGGATTAGAATATAAGGCCAATATTGGAATGCTTGTGGAAGTGTTGGGCAATATTATATTCAGGGGATTTCTCTTTGTCATATAAAAAGTCCTTTGTTTTCATTTTTAGATCAGTCCAGGTTTCTTCATTCATATTATAGTTTTTGACAATGTAAAGCCATCTCATGGACAGCATCTTTCAAGAAACACAACAGAGAGAGAGAGAAATAACCTGGATAGATTGAAGATAAAATATTGTTTGATCAAAGTTATCTGTGGTAATTCAAGAATAAACCAAGCACACAGTTACTTGATCTCTACAGTAACTAGAGATTTAATGACCTAGATTCAGAATGACAAATATAATGTGATTTTTGTGTTGAAAAAAGAGAAATAAGAATCACTGTGTAGCTGAAGCAAGTATAAAAACTATTTAAAAAAAAAAAAAGAATGTTTGACCATGTATGTAAAAATTGCTTTTGTATCATGCTTCATTGAGTTGAAAAGGAAAATAAATTGTGTTTGATGGTTAGGTAAAGGCAATAAAAGATCAGCAAAATTAACAGATAGAAAGGTTAAAATACAACAGTAACTTCAACAGCAAATCTTAATTCCTTCAGGAAAGAAGTGAATCTGCACTTTCTGTAAAGACAAAGTAAGATTCTCAAAAACTGTATTCACAGTCTCTGTAGCTGACCAATCATGACGATGAATCACAAAAATCTGGAACTTCCTCTGCTCTGTGCAAGTCACAAAGTAAAGTAGAATGTAACTTGTAACATATAAAACAGAATATAACCTATCCCATGAAACAGTAATCAGTTTATATGATTGGACACTGATAGAAAAAATGAGTTATGTTTCAGGCTGAATTTAACACATTACTTCTACCAAATTTATTATATTTCAAATCAGGTCTTAAAAAGTTTGTGGTTGTGAGATTTACATTATTGACAATGAATAATTAATGCTGATAACTGACCAGATGTTGAGATGACCTAATTACTAATTATGGCTTAACAAAGAAGTAAGAGCTATTGACTGTGGTTTACATCAAGATGTCATTTTATAAGCACTTGAACATCACACATTTAGGACATCTGATTGGTAAAAACATGAACATCTGTTGTGGTCCTTACCTCCAAATCCATTGAGTTACATTTGGTACCAAGAGATAAGTCTGACATCTTGTAATGATTGCTTGATTTATCTAGTTTAGTCGTAACATCATTCCCCATTATTATTACTATCTGTTCCTTGGAAAAACATTACTGTGCAGAAGTTCAGGAGTACTTGGGGATTATGATTTTAACTTGTGTGACAACCAATCAACATAAACTCTGGAAAGATTGAAATTACTCTAATACAAATATATTGCTTTGTTCTCTCGGTCTTACCTAGAGCTCCCAACTGACAAAGAATAGTGCTGTCCTGTATTCAGTGCATTAGCCACTAGTGACTACTTCCAAGTCATGTTGTGCACTTTCTTATCAAAATTGTACTCTTCAAGTTTGTTTACTCTCTATCCAATCTTTTCGTCAACTCAATCTTACCAGAGATTTGGTTTATCTCCATAAAATACATTTTCTGCCATTCTTTTTAGTATTGCAGTTATTTTTCTTATGGTTACTAGTATACCTAAATACCACAATAAGTTATTTCATTTCTGAAATAAAGTCATTTCCAGTTTTTCTTTTAAGAAAGCTATTAAACTTGTGTCTAATCATTGCAAAAAATTAAAAAACAAAAAATCAGTTTTAATACTGAAACACAAAAGTACAGCTATTATTGGAGGAAAGAAAGATCTCGTAGGTTAATTTACTCTAATCCTGCTCAAATGAATTTCAAATGCTGTGGCTATTGAGTATTCCCTCTTGTTTTCAAAGTAATTATTTCAGCTGATGATGGTGAATGTTCTTCTTAAGCTAACTTGGCTACTGAGTTACTGAGTGTGCATATGTTGTTTTTCTCTATATTCTCAATGAATTTGTTCCCCCACTTCCCAGTGGCACAGCAGTGTGTCTGCAAACTTGCAAATCTCTCGTGGTGGGTAGAGCACAGACAGCCTATTGTGCAGCTTTGTGCTTCACTACAAGTAAAAAGGAAAAACAAAGGAAGATGTGTAAATCACAAGTGGTCTAAAGGAAAATTATATAGTACTTGTCATAGTGTACAAAAACACTGCCATGTGAGTTCATACTTTTTCACTTTATCAGTGTTTAAACGGAGCCATTATAATCTTACATTATGTTATAATCTTCAGTAGAGTCTGAGGGTTGCATGTTCGATTCTCTGACGCTGAACATGCTCACTCTTTGAGCCATGGGGAGGACATCATAACATAGTGGCCAGTCCCACTGTTTATTAGTAAACTATTGATACAAGATTTAGCAGTGGGTGGTGTTGGCTAGCTGCTTTTCCTTTAGTCTATTGCTGCTAAATTAGGAATGGCTAATGCATGTAGTAAAAGTCAAAACAAAACAAACTAATTGTATCCATTTTCATTCTACTTTCAATGACGTAAGAGAACCAAAATTACTATCACTTAAAACTTGATTGTGACTAATTGTGTGTTTCTAAACCCAAACTCATGGTGTTAGCAGTACTATTTTAAATATATCTGTCTAATAAAGGATATTAATGGCCAGGTGGTTAAGGGCACATGACTCGCAACTGAGGGTTGCAGGTTCAAATTTCCCATCCCATCAAACACGTTCACCCTATTATCCGTAGAGGCGTTATACTGTGATGGTCATTCCAATTGTTTGTTAGAAAAACATTAGCCCAAGAGTTGGCAGTGAATGGTGATAACTAGCTGCCTTCCCTCTTGTCTATTACTGCTAAATTATGGATGGCTAGAGCAGAGAACCCTCATGTAGCTTTGGTCAAAAATCCAAATAAACAAAACAAGTAAGGATTTTAATGAATAAAAGGCATAACAAGCATGACTGTAACAGAGAAGATTATTATCTCTTGCCTCTTCCTAACTTACTGCAACAGTTTGTCTCTACAATGAATTTCAGTCACTAGAACACATGGAACACCCTGGTAACAACTATAAAAATAATTTTTTCACCTTATCTGGGACCTACTAATGAAGGTACTAAAGATAAAACATGCACCAAATCACAATAATATTCTTGCAACCTGCAAAACAGTACAACTATAGTTAGTATACTACATGGACATGATGTGAAAGAACTGTTAGAGATGTGAAATGCTCAGATCCACAATATCTATGTTACGCTTTCATTAGAACCTTAATTCCTAATGTCATGAGAACTGTTGCATTTTCCAGCCATGTCAGTGATATCATAGTAAAGATTATGAGAATTCTTGCAAGTGACAGAAAACAGCTGTCGAAATTTCCATATTCAGGCAGTTGTTCAGTCTTGAAAAACAAAAACTAAATATTAGAAGTCAAAGTATGTGTTGTGCTATCAATATTTAATGGTAATTTATTTGTTGTTTTTTTATGTTATATTCCTTTTCACCTGTTACCTCTACTGAGCAAATATATGGCAGTAAATATACATTTCCAATATTAAGATCATTTTACATGTAAATGATTTATTTTTAACTTGAGTTGATACTATGCCCATATAAACAAATACATTCCTCACATCTTCATTCTGACTAGCTGAGAGTTAGAGTAGTACTGAGACTATAGAGAGCACCATTTACTGTTTTCTGTATCAGTACCTCAATGTTCACTGGATTAGGAGGACCAAATATGGCCACTATTATGATCTATCCTTTGTGAAGTTCTATGAGGAAGAGAAGCAGTTATACAACATAAAGAACATGTAAAGGTTAGTTCACAATATGAACCCGTAAGGAACATTTGGTAAACAAAAATATTCTAAATAATGAGAAACCCAATTTAAATAAAAATGTATTTCGGAATGGCTGGTATGGGTATTAACACTAATTGATAAGGAAAGAACAACTTTTCAACCTTCCTAGGTTAAAACGTTGTTCTCTCCTTATCAATAAAAGTATTAATATCCATACCACCCTTCTGAGAAACAAGAATATTGTCTATTTTCTACTCAGTAATCACTAATGATGCATCAGCATCACTGCTTGACACTTATTTTTTTTCAAATCAACTAACTGTCCCAATCAAGAAACATGATCACCTGAAGACATATCAACATAAACTTTCAAACAGCTAGTTCTAACCATAATGATAAGGATAAAATTATCAATATCTGAGCCAGTTATCAAAACCTGTCTTGTCTCTCTTTCACTGACACTTTTGTGTCCAATTTTTTTCTTCGGTAGCCAAGTTAGCTTAAGAAGAACATTCACCATCATCAGCTGAGTTGGGATTATCACAATACATTGCATCTGTTATGTATTCTGGATCTTTTACTCCTCATTTATAATCTAACTAGTACATATGTAAACCCATCAGTAACATGTGGTTTTAACTTATCAATGTGCTTGTTTGGCTTTTGCCTACAGTTTATCACTGTAGCTTTTAGTTTCATTACATATAGTATGTGCTCACTCCTGTCAGTGTCATTGGAATTAACAAATCTCTCTTATTCATTTTGAAAAAAAAAACTAAATGAAACAGTGAACTGTACATCTAAGATATATTGCATACAGTGTAGAATGCAACACTTTACACAATACAAAGAATTACTGGCTGTTGAAATTAGCTTAATATGAATTAATGTTATGAACAGAGGAACAGTGTTAATATGAATTTCTCCTTGTTCACCAAATCTTGATACCTTCTAATAATTTAAAACATCAACAATTAACTGTAATAATGTATTAAATGGAGCATAACAAAGAACCCATAGTTCTATTCCAGAATCCTTGTGCCAATGGTTTTTCATTTTGGCAACAATATTTACATCATTGGTTTATGTATCAAATACAATGTGATGAGAAACCCATTTCTGCAGAATATCACAAAAGTGAAATATATCCTGTTGTTCTCTGTTTCTAACACTTTGCAAAATATGATGTATTTACTGCTTGTATTATATATCTTGAGAATCATGATTCAGTAATTTATAGTTATGTCATAACACACCTTATAGTACCCTTATCTGTTCATATAAGTGTAACAGGTTAGAACAGTATAGCTGATAGAGAATTTTCTCAAACTTACAAGAACTATCTGGAATGTTGTAGAATTTATGAGAACTTTCAAGAACCTTTTAGAATTTTCCAGAACTTTCCATGGTAATATATACACAGGAGCTCACCACTTCAGTTTAGTTCTAGCTGCCTAAGTGAACACATAGACTTTTCCAAGGAGGCTTTACCAAGTTTCCCTGTTATCTTTGCCTTTGGTATAGCAGGAACACTGCAGCATACTACAACAGGAAGCACTGGCCATAACAGAGGAGTTTTCTGTGGGGAGGCACAATGTCAAGTGTGAGCCACTATTGGATCTCCAGAAGGTGTTGTTCCCACCATTGCACACAAAATTGGGTCTCATGAAATAATTTGTCAGGAATCTACAGCCTTCAAGCACCCTCAAGACTTCTTCCATAAGCTGTCTGAGGCATAGGTCAAAGCTGGTGTCTTCATTGGACTACAAATAAAGAAGATCCTGGAGTGCACAGAATTCCCCAAGAAGTTCAGTAGGAAGGAAAAAAAACCTTGGGGCAGCTTTATTGCAGTAGTTTGAGGCTTCTTGGGCAATCACAAGGCCAAAAATTATGTAGAATTGGTGAGGCTCTGGTGAAGAACTATGGTAAAATAATCTGCAGGATGTCCCTGAAAGTCCATATCTTTGATGTTCATCTTGATCAATTCAAGGAGAACATGGGAGCATACTCAGAGGAGCAAGGTGAATGCTTCCACCAAGATATACTAGACTTTGAATGCTGCTACCAAGGAGCGTATAAGGAAAACATGATGAGAGACAATATTTGGGGGCTGATACATGAAAGTGATTTACATTACAGTTTCAAATCTCTTAAAACTACTCACCTTTAAACATTTTTGTTCATTTCTATAAAACTTTAATATAAATATACATAAATATTAATTCATGTTGTTTCATTCAGACCTTATGTTAATGAAAATGTGCAAAATTGCCCAGTTTTACATAGAAAATAGGTTTATTTCTAAATATCATTATCCAGGTCACAAAAGCAAAGTTTAAAGGGAATAATGACTATTTTCTGTACTTTTACAACATAAGTAATTAATAAATAACACATACTATCCAGGAACAAAATTTGTGTTACCTAGTGTTATCGAACCTGTTCATAAACTTATCTCTTGGCAACTCATTCCAAAGCTCAACTTTCATAGAAAAATAACTCTTAGTTGAGGATGACTCCTTCCCTGCCAGAATTTATACTTGTGTCCCCTATTCCAACAATCCTCACTGTTACGTATGAAAAAAAGATTATGAGTTAACATTGTCAATTTCATTTACAACATAAAACACCTCAGTCAGATCCCCCAACTCTTCTTTTTTTCAGAAAAAACAATTTGAGAGATTTCACACTCTCCTCGTACAATAACCCCTCCATCCTAGGCACCATTGTAGTAACTCCTCTCTGAACCTTTTCCAACAATTCAATGTCTTTCCTATTGTAAGAAGCCCAAGACTGAATACAATATTCCAAATGTGACCTGTACAATGGAATTATAATCTCCTTTGACTTGTATTTAGTATTTCTGTAGATGCAACCTCCATCCTATTTGCCCTAACACAAGCAACAGCACAACTTGGATGGCTTTAGAAACTAAAAGACTATTATCCCAAGATCCTTTTCTTTCGTACAATTGTTAATATTATTCCTTTTCAAATTATATTTACAATTCAGGCTATAATAACCCATATAAATTATCTTGTATTTATTACAATTAAAGCTCATCTGGCATTTATTTACCCAACTAAATAAATGATCCAAATTCTTTTGTAAATCAGCAGCATTCTCTTCACAGCTAGGAACACCAAAAACTTAATACTATCTGCAAATTTAAGTTATTTACCAGCCATTTCTTCATGGATGTAAATCAAATATTGCAAAGATCCTAATACTGAACCTTGAGATATCACACTTGTGATTGTAACCCAGTTTAACTAAACTCTACTTGTAACAACCCTCTGCTTTTTTCCATCCAGCCACATTTCTATCCAGTTTGATAACTTATCCCCCACACCTACAGAGACAAATTTTTACAAGTCTTTTGTGCATCACATTGGCATATTCTTTCTGAAAATTCAGATACAATAAATCTACATTCTTACCCTTATCTACATAAGCAGCAACTTTTTCAAAGAATGTCAGAAGATTTGTCCTTAATGAAACCGTGTTGACTATCTGATAAAATTCTGAACTTTGTTAAATACTTTTGCAAAGTATATTTTAATGGACTTTACAAAACTTTTCCCACAACTGATGTAAAAGTAATTGGTCTATATTTAGTAAGACAAATTCCAATTCTCTGGTTCATGCCCACAATTCAAGAACTGACAAAAATAGTAGTTTTGATTCGCATATTCAATATTTAGACTCCTTCTAAACACTTAAAGAAATATTACCTGACCTTGGAGACCTATCATTTTTTTAAACTTTCCAGTTTTTTCTTAACCAGCTCAGAGTTAATGCAATAATCTTTATTTGATCTAATTTCCATTTATCAACTGTTCAAGACATGAAATACTGTTTAAGTATTTGTCAGTAAAAGTTGAAGAAAAAAAATTATATTCTGAACCATCTCATAATTATCATATATCAGCCATACTTTATCATTCTTCAAGAGCCCTATTCCATTCTAACATTTTGTTTGTCCTTATGCATTTAAAGATATCCTCACTAATAATTTTTTTACATTTTCAGACAAGCTTATATTACACATCCTCTGTAATATCTTTATTTCTTGTTTCACCAATTTTCTTGATATTCTATAATTTTCCAGGTCTTCTGCCATACCAGTGAATTTCTTAAAGTTATGATGATTTTCTTTAATTTTAACTCTTAAACTGTCGGTGAACCAACCAGATTTTTATTTGCAGCTGCCTTTTTCATTTTACCTTGAATATTTAAAATATTATCTTCAAACATTTTCCACATTTAATCAGTATTTATAAATAACTAAACTGCTCAATTCACAGAAGGTAATTCTTGATGCATTCCCTTCATATTTTGCATTTTTTAATTTTGTAATCAAAATATCATTATCCCTTATCTTTGTATGCAGTAGATAATCAAACATGATAGAGTAATGATCACTGCACCCAGATAATATTCTCCTCTTTCTACTGTCTTGCTAATTTTTGTATTTGAAGTTAGCAGAGACTGTAACTGTCTGTATCTCTATGGGTCATTCCATCACTGTATATTCTCTTTACTCATCGTAAGGAGATTTATGATCAATCAGACTTTGATACTCTTGTTAAACAGTTACTGGCTCCCTTTTTCCTGTTGGGAGACTTCAATAGACACATTCCTCTTTGGGGTGGTGCTGATATTGATGGAAGGAGTCGTTCCGTGGAGTATATTCTCTCAAGCCACAATGTTTCCCTTTTCAGTACTGGTTCATTTATCTGTTTTCACCCTCCTACTCAGTCTTTTACTGCTATTGATCTATCAGTTTGTTCCCACTGACTTTTTTTGAGAGAGTTCAGCTGTGCCATGGTGAAAGCAGGAGAAAAACTAACAGGTTCTCCTTCACCATTTCCTTGGAACTTCATACTGCTGTCATTAGTCTTCCCATTATTAATAACTGCATGGAGGCAGTAATTGAATGTATTATTCAAGCAGCTGTTCCTTCAATTTCCAAAACATTGGCATGTTTCCCATGTTATCCTCGTCCATGGTAGTCTTCTAACTGCCAATATATGCAAAAGACAAAGAAATGGATCAAGAAAACTTTTTACAGATATTATATTATTTCCAATTGCATTGATTTCTAGCAGGCTTGTGCCCATGCCTGGCTGGTCAGTAGTCAAAAGCTGAAGAAATCTTGGAATATCTTTACTATAAGCATTTCTTCTACTACCAGCTTCAAGGTTGTTGAGGACAAGATTTGGAAGATTAATAGGAAGTGTGCTTTTCATCTTCTTTAGATCTTTCTTTCCAATGACCAGAAAGCTACTGATGTTCAGGACAGTGCTGACACCACTGGGGAGTGCTTTTCTCACATTTTCAGCACTTCTGTTTCTTCCCCCAATTCCTTGGCCATTTCACCACGAGTTGAGCAATAACCACATTCTTTTCAGGCAGATTCTCTCTATGACTATAATAATCAATTTACAATAGTGGAACTTAAATTTGTTCTTCGTTGGTCTGGCAATACATCTGTTATATCTGATGTTATTCATAATGAGATGCTTCTCATTATTGTCCTACTACTTTGACTAGCTGTCTCTCTAGGTTTTGGAATGAGTGGCTAATGTCCATGTTGTTTGATACATTGAGTCAAAGAACCTCTTCTCGGTTACCCAATATACATTGCATCAACAGCATTTCTTCAGGAATAACCTAATTCATTTTGAAACCTCATCAGTGATATTTTCATAAAGAAGATGTATATTGTGTTCATTTCTTGGATTTTGAGAACGCTTATGACACAATTTCTTTATTGAATGGCATATTATGGGACATCTATCTGTATAGGTTAGATTTCTCTTTGCCCATTTTTATTTGCAACTTTTTACTTAACAGGAGTTTCCATGTTCACATGGATTCAACCTGTCCTGTTCTTTTACACAGATGATTTCAGTTCCTCAGAGCTGTGTCCTGAGTGTCATACTTTTTAATATTAAGATCAATGCTACCACTGAATAACTTCCTCCTACTGTTACTAACAGTCTCTGTGTTGACGCTTCCACCTTGTACGTTGGCTGTTGAAAATTAGTTTTATTGAGCAATACTTTAAGACTGCTCTTATTCTCCTTTTGGAATGAACCAGGGAAACACTTTCACCTTTACTTCCTCTAAAACCATTTGAGTACATTTTTGCCACCAATGTGGTTTGTATCCTAATCCAAAACTCCACGTTAGTAGGAATGCTTTTTCCATGGTAGATAAGACTAAGTATCGGGGACTTATTTTTTATTGTAAACTTATATTTATTCCTCACATTAAGTAGCTTCATGTTAAGGGTACACTGGTACTGAACATCCTCCATGCCCTTTCTCCCACCTTTTAGTAAGCAAATTAATTTTCCATGTTCGAAATCTATCATGCTCTCATACAATCAAAGCTAATCTATGCATGTATGGGTTATGATTCAGCTAGGGACTCTTTGTAATGACGAGAAACCTACTTGAAGTAAAAATGTATTATCAAGATGGCTGGTATAGGAATTAAAATAAAGTACAGAACAAGGTCAAAACTCTCTCTACCTTGAATATGTTAGACCCTATACACAATTTAGGAATTTGGCTATGCATGAGGGCTTTCTGCATTTCACCAGTCCAGAGTCTTTACACTGAGGCCCATGAACATCCTCTTCACCTTAGACATTTGCAACTTTCTTTGCAATAGACTACCATGCTCTTCTTCTTCAATTGGCCTTGTTCTCTGAGAATCAATGATCTCCTATTCTTCCGTTTAGCCTTCACATCCAAGCACATGTGGCTGAATTTGGTCTGTTATTGCATATTTCTGAGTGTAAGGAATATCCCATACCACCACTGCCCATTATCACCTTACCTGTGACCTGTCTTTGAGTCACGTAAGTGGAACAGGTATTCACCATTGGAAGTATCCTCATCTCTTTTTCAAACTTCTTTCGACCCATTATTCAATATCAGGCTCTGCCATGGTTTTTGTGGCCCAATATCTAAAGAAGAATCTCAAGCGACGTTATGGACAAGTTATCAGGCAAAACAGTTTTTTTTTTTTTATGTTTCCTCAGTGGGAGGCTATTACGCAAGATAACATCGACTGTCTAAAAATGGGAAGCTATATAAAATCATCATAATATAGTACATGGAATCTTTTTTTGTAATTTATGCTATGTAATTTCTAAAGAAGAATCTCAAGTTATGTTATGGAGACATATTTTACTTAAGCAGTACATATGAGCTGTAATGAAAGGTAACTTCGACATATGAAAACCCGGAATGCTAAATTAAATCAACATGGCATAGTTTAGGTAGTTATTTTGTGGTTTGTATTATATCTCATGAGGGAAAATTTTAACAAGTGTTATGATAAGTTTTTATACACAAAAAATATTTTTTTAACTTTAGCATGTGTGTGTGTGTGTATGTGCCCATGTGTTTTCTTACAGCCAAGTCACATCGGGCTATCTGCTAGAACAATAGTTCCCAACCTGATGTGCTCGCACCCCTTGGAGACGTGAGATAACATTTGTTTTAGCCACCTTCACATTTATTCTTAAATAAATAATTACTGTGAGGGGTGCGAGAACATATTAATTTTTTTAGGGGTGCGGGGCATAAAAAAGATTGGTAACCACTGTACTAGAAGGTGGTTTTGGAATTTGTGCTACATGTCTCATAAGGTAAAATCCCAAAAAACGTTATGGGCAAGTTATTTTGCTCACAAAATACATGATTTACTATATATCTGTTTGTTCCCCTTCGGGCAGCTATTATGCTATATAGCCTCAAATATTTAAAAAGAACTCATTATTATGCACCTAATGTATATATATATATATATATGTTGTACTTTATAATGTAGCTATGTGGCACCTCGGTGCAGGGGCGTAGCCAGGGGGTAATCCCCCCCATGGACGGATACTTTTTAGACAAGTTCAGTTGCCACCTGTGAAGTGCCATAAAGACACGTAATTGCATGGCAGTTAATTTCACATAGAACAAATGGTCAAATGCAAATTTCTGATTGAACACTCTTTTAATATAGCAAGTTTTGTCAGAACTGGAGAAATACAATCGAATATCTATGAAAGGCTCAAACGCATGTTCGTTCTTGCCAGGACATCTACAATACAGTTTGGTTCAACTTTAATATCACGGTGAATATATAATGAGGCCAGGCCATTTAATCGATCTATAGTGGTGGTATTTCTAAAATACATTTTGAGTCTTCTGAGAATTGAAAATGAACGCTCCACTGAGCTGGTTAACACAGGCAGCGTGGCAAATACTTTCAAGAGTCTAGAAATGACTGGGAACATTCTGTATTGCACATTGCATATGCATCTGTGACATTTTTTGGTCTGTTGTGCGCAAGTGATTTGTACCAAACCCTAAGTTCACCTACTGCAGCTAATGAAGTGCTGTCAATGTCACCCTTCTATATATTGACAAACTTTTTAATTTGGTCAGATTGTGGTGCTGTAGGTTCTGTGGTAAATCCAGATGGTAGTAGACACATGAAGTTTGTAAAGAGAGTTTTGTGACTGGACAGACGGTCACATATTTGTGAAAGAAAGTGATCAACAAATGGTACAAATACAACAATACGAAAATACTCCTCAGGACCAGTGGTTTGTGGGTTAGCATGGTACATCTGTCTTTTAGCCTGCCTTGGGATTATGATGCCAATTTGAAGGTCACTACACAGAGTTTGAGCCTCACAGAAAATGTTGTTAAATTCATTCACAGTATTATTTCTGAGTGAACGAATTAAATCTTCCACTATTTCCGCGTGATGCATCGCAACACCTAAATCAATGTTATGTTGCTGCAGTAAGTTGCACAGAGGTAAACTAAAGGAAAACAATTTAGCAATGGTAAGTAGAGTGATCACAAATTCTGGCTGTGTTATAGAACACAACAATTGATTGGATTGCATGGCAGAATCTCTGTCTTGCAAACCTGATATGGTCTTAAGGGCATCTGCAAGTGCATGGATTAATTCTAGAAAGACAATGACTGAATCATGCTTCTCAACCCACCAGGTGGGGCAGAGACCTTTTAAACTTACTTTTTTCGATTCAGGTGCTTTATTCTCCACAGAAAAAACCAAAAAGTGTTTTCGTTTGAGTGTATTGAGAAAGTTTTCAATGCTAGAAATTACTCCCATGCAATTTAGCGCAGGAAATTCTTTACAAACATAAATAATTGCTAAGTTTAGGGAATGGGCATTGCAGTGTACATTGGGTGCAAGTGGGAATTTATCAGTTATGTGTCTCTGGACACCATTGAATTTCCCACTCATAGAGGAAGCACCGTCATACCCTTGTCCTCGCAGGTAAGCCATGTCAGTACCATATTTTGTCAGATTAGTTATGATAACATCAGCCAAATGTCTGCCTGTCACATCATAAACAGGTATAAATTGCAAAAATATTCTCTCATTGCAACAGAGTTTTCATTGGCATGCAAATACCTAACACACAGTAAAAACTGTTCAATGCCTGAAATATCTGTTGTTTCATCAGCTAATATTGAAAAACACTTTGCAGCATTAACCCTGTTGACCAAAGCATCAAGAACATGAGTATTACAGGCATTGATGATTTCATTTTGAATTTGAGAACTCAGATACGTAGCATTCCTCTTTGTACTCTTAATGCTTGCTGAAAGCTTGACATCACCCTTTGCCCTGTAACACAAAATTACTCGAAAATTCACATCATTATTGATGGGCTCCACATCAGTTTCACCAACAAAATGGACCAAAATCAAATTTTCTCCTCAAAGCTAAACCCTGTCTCCCACACAGCAGTACAGTATCAGTAATAGGAATTAAATATTGCCGGTTCTGTTCAATTTCTTCTTTGTAAGTTGCATCAAGTTGCAAGTGCATAGATGAACTTGTGTTTATGACCTGTAGAAAATTATTAGCATTTTCTTTGCTGTTTTGGTAGTATTGTTTCAATTCATGTGCCTTGAGTGGCCTGGCATGGCCGAGCGCGTTAAGGCGTGCACTTGTAATCCGAAGGTCGCGGGTTCGCGCCCGAGTCGCGCTAAAACATGCTCGCCCTCCCAGCCGTGGGGGTGTATAATGTGACGGTCAATCCCACTTTTCGTTGGTAAAAGAGTAGCCCAAGAGTTGGCGGTGGGTGGTGATGACTAGCTGCCTTCCCTCTAGTCTTACACTGCTAAATTAGGGACGGCTAGCACAGATAGCCCTCGAGTAGCTTTGTGCGAAATTCCAAAAACAAATCATGTGCCTTGAAGTCTTTAACAGCCTTCTTCCAATTTATGTATGGAAATTTCACTAGTTGTCCCAATTTCTGGCTTCCAACACCAATACCACCAGGAGCAAAAAGACAGCAGTACTTCCGGAAAGCACCCTTTGCACGTTGACTGTAGAGTAGCGATCTCTACTGTGAAAGCCAACGATGCAGAAAGTTTGCATGATTTTAATACAAAATTAATATAATGAGGAGTCGACTCACTTGTTTACCAATGCTGACAACATAAGAAATGTAATTTCTAATGTCCCAGACTGGACCTGAAGTGGTACTGGCAGCACTGGTAGAAGGCCACGGTGATGACTCTGACATTTCTGACTCGACCTGATTAGCTGCAGCAGATTGATCAGGCTCAGCCTCATGAATGGGTTCAAAGAACCCATGCAGTGTCTTTTGCTTTTTCATGCTTGACATAGTGAATAATTGTTTATCGCAACTTCTCTTTGTCAACGTCACATTCACAGTGAATCATTCACTGTAGATGACGCCAATGGTACTAGGTTAATACCATGGTGCTGTTAGTCTGCTGCGGTGCCACCCACTGTTTATTTGTGAATTTAATTCTTGAAATCCAGAGAATCTGAACACTCCCTGTCCATGATATTTAAATACAGATTATAGACACTATACAAATATTTTGTACTCTCCTGAGTGACTATATTTTATATGTTGATGACAAGACTGTAGGCCTATTTTGCTGGGGCTGATAATTTTAAGTTATATATTATATGCATGTTAGGCCCGGCATGGCCAAGCGCGTTAAGGCGTGTGCTTTGTAATCTGAAGGTCATGGGTTCGCGCCCGCGTAGCGCCAAATATGCTCGCCCTCACAGCCGTGGGGGCGTTATAATGTCACGGTCAATCCCAATATTCATTGGCAAAAGAGTAGCTCAAGAGTTGGCGGTGGGTGGTGATGACTAGCTGCCTTCTCTCTTGTCTTACACTACTAAATTAGGGACGGCTAGGTGCAGTGGGCTAACAACCTACTCACTTAAATACCTGTTAAAGAAACCGCAATGATTGCGGCCCTATGTTTCTTGAAGGAATCGAGTGACAGATGATGATGATTATATACATATATAGGCCTATATTTTTATTTATGACTAGAAAAATAAGACAAATACTTCAGTGTGCCATTCAAAAATTTGCCAAAAAGGTGGTCTCAGAATGCATAATTCAGGCTCTTCTTTTATGTTTTTATTTTTAAAATTTTACGAAGGAGCATGCCCCCGAACTCCCCTAGCATGGCTTTGCACCTGCGGCGCTTGCATCAAGCACTCAAACAAAAAAAAACCAACAAAAACCCATTGGCCATTTCTGGCTACGTCCCTGCCTCGGTGAAAGTCTGTTTTGATGCCTATGTAGCTTACTTTCGATGAAACCGTACTTCGAAAATTAAATGGTCAAGTTTAGGAGGATTTTTGGATTATACTGAATATTTTATGTTGTGAAGAAGTGTGAGTCCGTATTAAGTAAAATTAGCATTCGTCTATAATATTACTCAAATCCTTCTTAGCATGATGTGAATAATCAATTATTAAATATACTTTTCAAAAAATGAAACGCAAAATATCCCTTTTTTATTTTATTTTTTATTTTAAAAAGAAATATATGTAATAACGTTACAAGCTAAGAGTATGTGATGTTACACGTGTTAAGGCACTGATTGTCAGACCAAATTGACAATAAAAGTTGTGCACTTTGAAAACGGAGGAAAACATCGGATTTTTCGAAAAAACGCACTCATGTACAATAAATTTGTTTGAGAGATCTGCATGTGCAAAATCCCTATAAAAGTGACGGGTTCTCGATTTCCATAGCTCAGTGTTAAGCCACCGACACTCAATACAGTTATATCAAGACTGACTGAAGCACAACGCAACAACGCCATTGGTCGATTGGAAGCAGGCGAATTTCGATCAGATGTTGCCAGAGCTGTGAATTTCCACCCAAGCACCATCACAAAGCTGTGAAATCGTCACCAACAACATGGATCAACTCGTGCCCGTCCACGATCTGGTAGATCTTGTGTGACCACGCCCGCACAAGATCGCTATATCCGGTTACGTCACCTTCGGGATAGGACCACCACTGCGACGTCTCCTGCCTCAACTATACCAGGACTGCGTAGAATTTCCGATCAGACGGTACGCGACCGTCGACGAAATTCTCAGGCCCCATGTGCAACCCATCAGGGTGAACGTCAACGACGTTTTTCAACATGACAACGCCCGCCCTCACACAGCCCAACTCATTACTGTCTTTTTGAAACACCACGACGTCAACGTTCTTCCCTTGCCCTCCAGATCACCAGATTTAAACCTCATCGAACATCGTTGGGACGAGTTGGACCGACGTCTGCGATGGCGACAACCTTAACCGCAGAATCTAACTCAGCTTGCAGCAGCTTTCCATGGGCAGGAAATGCCAAGCAGTTATTGATACTCGCGGGGGATATATTCGTTATTGACGTTGACTAGTTAAACTTTAACTAGTAAGCGTGGACTTCGCCTTTGCAGACTTTGGATGTTCAGCAGTGAATGTGCAAAGTTTCACACATGTCATACAAAACTACCCGGAATAAACTTGTTAACAATTTGTCTCAAATTTTGCCTTTTGCGTTTCTTTTTTTTTGAAGAGTTTATATAAAATATCTCAATCGTTTTGCTTCTCACTTTTGACACTTGCTAGTATAAACCACTATTTAATGCATGTTGCAAGTTTTGTTTCTCGTTGCTCGAAGCACATGTATTTTTAGTATTTGGTGTTAACTCTCCACCTGTAGTAGATAAAAAAGTCTGTGTCTTTCTCCACCATTAGGTATTCTATATATGTAAAAACGGCTGGTTTGGATTGAGAAAATTTTCATGCAGAGGAGTGATTTTTCTGTGGGCAACACGCTTATGTAACCCTACCTAAAATTTATCTATTATTTCCTACTTTTTCCACGTCATCTTCCCACAAATGTTTGCTCTAAGCACGATAAAGACTTGGGTGAATAAGATAGCTCTTTGTCACCCAGAACCCTGTGCTAGGGGAACTATTACGTGTTATTATTTTATGCACTGCATTTGCCAGTGACATAAATTTTTCAACTTTGCATGATGGCTTTGTCGTTGGAAATCCGCTGTAGTCTAAATTCGATTTCTGCTCGGAGTTTAAACTCTTACCAATGTTGAGCGACTATGATTGTTACTCCGGGTCATCAGGTTTGTATGGTCGCCATACTCCAAGTCGGAACTTGACCCTGTAGGTTTTTTTCTTTCTCAAATAGTCGGCTTCCTTCACTACTTGAGTACTCCGGTTCACCTCCTTATACCCATCACCCGCCAGTATGACGAACCATCCACTCGAGGGCTAACCACGCAGGGTTTCCTGCGCCGTCTGCCACCCGTCAGGCCCCGAGATACGGTCTGTACCATAGGAGCAGGCTTCCTAACTAAATCTCCTGTACCCCGCCTCCATTCCTTCAGCGTAGAGAACACATTAACTATCTTGACTAAGCCCTTACCGTGGGAAGAGGATAGGGCATATCTCCAACCTATCCTGCAACCCCAGTCAACACAAAGTTAGAGAAATTACTTACCTTACGTACTGTAGTTTTCTTTTTCTTTGTTACTGTAGCATTCCTTTGTCGTAGTTGCCTCTGGATTTCCTGTTCCGTGTTGATATATTGTTGTACACATTTGAGTAACACGATACACAACTTCACATGTGTAGTCAAAGTCACTATTTTTACCGTCCATGAGCCATTTGTCCAAGCACCTACACATGTAAAGTACACAAACACACTCGCTAATCAGGTTTGCACCTCCAGCGTTAGCTGTTCAGTCGTGGTTCCATTCTCCGTCGTCCACTTGAAATTAGCGTGTGATGTTTGCATCAACATAGTGAATTTTAAAATTTCAGATCTATGAATCCGCCTTTCGTTTCGATTATTGTTGACTCTTCCGGGGCCCTTATCTTATTGAATTCTTCTTTCGTTAATCGATGTTTATCGATCCTGGTTTTTGTTCTAATTCATCTGTTAACCATCGAAACACTCTTCTTTACGTTTTCGTACCCGGCTTTGCACCTTGCGGACCATATCTGGTATTTAAATTCACTCAACAAAAAGAAGAAGGAAAATTTCTAATTGGTCTTCACAAGTAGTGGGATATTAAAGAGGACTGTAGCGTAACTTATCAAGCCCGTGTGGAAAATGTCGGCTATCTTTCGCCAATATACTTTAACGGGTGCACAGTCATAGAAAGCATGCTTTGTTGTTTCTATGAGCTGGCAGTACGGACATTTGTTTGATTTCATAACTTTCTGTTTGTTTAATCTTTCTTTTGTACTTACTGTATTATGTGCTATATTATAATTTATATCTCTTCTTTTGTTTTCTATTTTCCTGTTGCTTGTTGTAGTCCATGCTGCCTTCCAGTTTATATGTGGATATTGATTTACTATTTTGGCTTGGATTTTGTCTGTTAGGTTTTCATATATATTTTTCATTGACGTTTTATATAATTAAATTGCTGGGTTTTTCTATATCACCTTTTTTGTTTCTGTTATCATATTTTTTTACGTAAGCTGGTGGAGTTTCTGCTGTTAGGTAGCTTTCCAACTTGGGTAGACCTTGGCCTCCTTCGTTGGTCGGGGCGCCTGGCATGGCCTAGCGCGTTAAGGCGTGCGCTTCATAATCTGAGGGTCGCGAGTTCGCGCCCGAGTCGCGCCAAACATGCTCGCTCTCCCAGCCGTGGGGACGTTATAATGTGACGGTCAATCCCACCATTCGTTGGTAAAAGACTAGCCCAAGAGTTGGCGGTGGGTGGTGATGACTAGCTGCCTTCCCTCTAGTCTTACACTGCTAAATTGGGGACGGCTAGCACAGATAGCCCTCGAGTAGCTTTATGCGAAATTCCAAAAAAAAAAAAACATCATTGGTCGGGAGATTGACTACTTCTCGTGACAGACGTTCTCTTTTGGAGTTCCATATAAAACTGTATATTATTCTATTTATTTTCTTTATTTCCGTCTCTGGAGGCGGAAGTGTTCTGCCTAGATATATGACGCTTGGATATATAACTTGTTTTATGCCTTGTTCTTTAGTTTGATAGAACAAATAGTTCTCTTTCCAGTTTTATATTTTTTCCTCTATTTCTGTAACTTTTGAGTTTCCAGTTGTGGGCTATTGGGTCGTGTGGACCAAGCCATATTCCTAAAAGTTTGATGGGGCTTTTTGTACAGCTGATATTAGATGGGAAGTCATTTATGATTCTCCATCTTCCTTGCCAGAAACATTTGGAATTTTCTTTATTTAATTTTCCTCCACTTGCACTACAATAGGTTTCTAATGACTGCATGCTTTTTACTATTGCTTTTTCTGTGGTTAAAGTCAGGGTTGCGTCATCAGCGTGTGCAAGCAACTTTTGCTGAATCCCGTAATTACCTGGGGTGTGTGTACTCCTGTTATTTCCGAGTCTGCGTTAACGCTACTGAGAAAAATTTCGATTATTAGTGCATATAAAGTTGGAGTAGAGGAGCGAACAACATTTCGACCTTCTTCGGTCATCGTCAGGTTCACACAAAAAAAAGAAAGAGGTAACTGACCGATAGCTGACCACATGTTTGAAGGGGGGTGTAACCGAGTGTAAGAATGCGATAACTGCCACGACTTCTATATTGGAGAAACAAATAGAAAAATGGAAACCAAATTCAAAGAACACAAAGTCACCTTCACACGATTTCGAACACTGCTAATCAAATAAACTCAAAATAACCTTAGAAAACACCCAAATACTAAATAAAGCCCAAAATAAACCAATACAAAGGAATACATTTATACCTATATTAATAAATATAATCAAACACCTAAGCACGTCCTCGACATTTCTACATTCGGTTTCATAACCCCTTCAAACATGTGGGCAGCTATCGGTCAGTTACCTCTTTCTTTCTTTGTGAATCTGACGATGACCGAAGAAGGTCGAAACGCTGTTCGCTTATCTACATACTGATAAGGAGAGAACAACGTTTCGACCTCCAACGCAATGGTCACATTCAAACACTCTCTCTTTCTTAACCTGAAGATGACCTAGGAAGGTCGAAACATTGTTCTCTCCATATCAATAAAAGTGTTAATACCCATATCAGCCGTTCTGAACGCGAACGAGCTTGGCAGGGGTTTAGTTTAGGGAGAGAGAAGTATGAAGAATTCTCTCCCCAACAGGGGTGGTCAGGAACGTTGTGGTTCCTTTTCATCCCCTCTCGTGAAAGATTATTGAACTTTAAGTGAATGTTTGTCTTTATTTTGTTTTAACTTATTTAAGGTGAAGAAATGAGGTGGGGGATATGAAAGTGACGCGTGAGAAGGGAGACCGGGATAAGGGCGGCGTGAGGGAAGTGAGCCAGGCCAGAACCCGTGGTCAAAATAACCTGACGGTTGTCGATTACTAAACATTGACTTAATGATTTGCTTAAAATTGTTATAAACGACTCTTTTCAGGACTAGGCAAGAATGTTGCCTTGGCAAGGATCTAAAGATCCAATTCCAGAGATTTAGGTGTGGGGGAAAATGGGAGTACCCCGAGAAAACTCACTTTCACAGCCTTTGCGCCGAAAAATCTACCCAGACCGTGCCCGAAAGTAGCTGGGAAGAAAATTCTGGCTTTTAAAGCATGTTGGAATGAAAAATAAAATTATTGGATTGCAACAATGGTATACATGTGTCTAGTAACTTAGAAAATCGTTAGGTGCTTTTTTTGTTTGTTTTTGAGTTTCGCTCAAAGCTCCTCGAGGGCTATCTGTGCTAGCCGTCCTTAATTTTGTAGTGTAAGACTAGAGTTGTTGTTTTGAATTAAGCACAAAGCTACACAATGGGCGATCTGTGCTCTGCTCACCACGGGTATCGAAACCCGGATTTTAGCGTGTAAGTCCGCAGACATACCGCTGAGAAACTGGGGGGCATAAGACTAGAGAGGAGGTAGCTAGTTATTACCACCCACCGCCAACTCTTCGGCTTCTCTTATACCAACGAATAGTGGGATTAACCGTTACATTATAACGCCCCCACGGGCAAGCATGTTTGGTGCAACGGGGATGCGAACCCGCGACCCTCGGATTACGAGTCGCACGCCTTAACGCGCTTGGCCATGCTAGGCCTTGTTAGCTGCAGTCTTGTAGAACAGGTAGGAACTTCAGATTGAGCTTGTGTTCACACCTGATGCCCAGTGGTGGTGAATCAGCTGGCGGTTCTTCAGTGAATTGTTCTTCATCGGTCTGGAATGCTTTATTTCTTTTTGTAATCTTCGTTTCTGTCTTCTGAGTGATTGTGGTCTGGTTCTCTGTTTGAACTGACGCGTCGATAGTTGTCATGTGAATGGTCTGAGTCTGGTTGGTGGATGTATTCCGTGAAACTGGAACTAAGATCTGGCAGGAACTATCATTTGTCTTCCTTGGATTTTATATGCAAAAACGCGGATAAAGGTAACGCTATAGTAATAATGAACACGAATGAATACATACAAAAATGAATAACATCCTATCAGACACGAACAAATTTAAACCAATACACACAAATCCAACAAAGACACATGAGACGCAACTAAACAAATTACTACTACAAATGAAAAAAGCCAACACAATTTCACAAACACTTTATTCCTACCTACGTAAAACTGACTCACGCACACCGCAAATATACGGCATCCCCAAACCTCATAAACCAGATCGTCCATTACGACCAATAATGTCAACATATGAATCGTTTAATTACAATCTTGGTAAATACATAGCATGGGCATTCTCCAAATATGCAACATAAGCCAGCTCATTCATCAAAGACTCTTTTAATTTCAAGTCTAATCTAAATCAACTTAATCATAAAGCCTTAATGGCCAGTTTCGATGTTATATCCCTCTTTACAAAAGTTCCAACAACAGAAGCCTGCAAGATAGCCTTGGAACTCTATATCCAAGACCCTAACCCAATTATAGACATTCCCAGTAACCAGTTAGCAACCCTCACAGAATTCACCACAATAAAGACAAACTTCGTGTTCAACAACCAAAACTATATACAAACAAATGGCCTAAGCATGGGCAACCCAGTATCACCAGTTCTAGCCAATATTTTTATGACACAAATTGAAACACAAGCAATTAATACAGCATTACATCCACCACTATACTGGTACAGATATGTAGATGACACGGTTGCGGGATTCAAATCTACAGAACACATACTTAACTTTTTCACTCACATTAACTCTATACATCCCAACATTAACTTCACATGTGAACAGGAAGAAAACAATCAAATATCATTTCTTAACCTCAAAATTATAAGAACCGACACACAATTCAAAACAGAAATCCACCGAAAAATCACCCATACTGGACTATACATTCCTTGGGACTCAGCACATGAAACAAAACAAAAACTCAACATACTAAGAAACCAGATAAACACAGCCATAAAACTATGCTCACCAGATAAAATTAACGATGAATTAGACAAAATAAAACAATACTTCATCAACAGTAATAAGTTTCCTCCACAAACCGTAGAAAACATTATACGCACACACCTAGACAGAAAGCAAAATCAACCAACAAAAGTAAATATATCTCACGAATCAGAAAATCACGAAACCATATTCTGCTGTATACCATATATTCCTGACATCAGCAAACAAATAACCAACATTTGGCAAAAACTAGTAACAAAATATAACATTCCAGTTAACACTAAATTTATTCAAAAACCAGGCACAAAACTAAGATCTATACTATGTAAGAACTACACTGACAAACACCACACCAACATTATTTATAAAATACAATGTGATAACTGCCACGACTTCTATATAGGAGAAACAAGTAAAAAAATGGAAACCAGATTCAAAGAACATAAAAAGTCACCTTCACACGTTTTCGAACACTGCAAGTCAAATGGACACAACATAACCATAGAAAACACTAAAATACTAAATAAAGAAACAAACGTAAACAAACGCAAAATTAAAGAAGCCTTACCTATACAACAACTTAAACCCAAAATAAACCAATATAAAGGAACGCCATTATACCTATATTAATATTATAGATAAAATTATATATTCAAACATCAAACCGCGCCCTCTACATTGCGACACTCAGTTATACAACCCCTTCCAAACATGTGGTTAGCTTCCGGCCAGTTACCTCTTTCTTTGTGAACCTGACGATGACCGAAGAAGGTCGAAACGTTGTTCGCTCTTCTATTTAAAATATTTTCTGAACCCAAAAGTGCCGTTTTTGCATATAAAATTCTCAACAAGTGGGTTTCTCGACATCACTGATCTTCCTTGGATTGTTAAGTCTTGACGTGTTGTTAACAGTGGGAGTTGTCGTCTTCGGAGTTGAGTTGCCTGAATCTGCATTCATGATTTTTCTGGCTGGTTGTGGAATCGGCGGTATTTCTGAAGTTTTCCGTTGATTGTCTATGTTGTCTGGGCACTTTGGCCACGAGTTGATGGGTCGGCTCTAAAGTGAAATATGTGACAGTAACACCCATCAGGTAAAATACAGTCAGTACTGTACTTCGACGTTGTCACTATCTTCATGAAGTACGTAGATACGTTGGTGTGTCTGTAGAAAATTCGATATACGGCATGTCGCTTGGCCTGGATTTGAGATTTTATAGCTTGTTTGATTTCTTTTGGTTGAGTTGACGCTCCTGAGGAATACTGAGAAAGGGCTGACAGGACTTTTAATTGGGGAACAACTTTTATTTCATAGATCTTTGAAAAGATGTTTGACATAGATAAACTTGATCAGTGGGCGTAGCGGACTGGATGAGAATTCCGCCTCGGGTCCTGGAAGGTTCGAGTGTTGCCCCTGGCTTGGCTTGGGCAATAAACATTGCGACTTGTAGCGGCGTGACGGTAGACTGTCGACAATTAACGGCGGTTTTACGACGTAGTTAATTTTCGCGTCTTGAACAGCATAGTGGCAGAGATATTAGCACGTCTTGTTTGCTATTTGACCAACGTGGAACTCTCAGATACAGATCGGCGCTTTTATTCGAGCACACAAAATAGTCCTCAAGTGGGTCAGCTGTAAATTTATTCACCTACAACGTTAAAATCTGGGACTCGTTTCCCCGATATTGACAAAGTGCAGATAAATCAGTGTGTAATCTTGCATAAATAATACAACATATTAAACCATTAACATCAAAAGAGAACCAAAACTGAACTGCACTATTTCTTTTTATCATTAATTCGTGTTCAATGCAGAGAATGTTACATATAATTCATGTAAGAGAAGGAAGTCGTAAGTTTGTTTTTGTATATACTGTTCCCAGAATTATGTTATGGTAATTAATGCTTAATAACTAATTATTGCTAATGCTTTTATGTATTGCACTTTTCATGCATTTTCTAGGCAATGTAACTTAGAAGACAACAGTTTAAAATAAGATATGGGCGCTATTTTACTTGTTGAATAAAATGCACTCGTTACTTCTAGTATTATAGCTTTAATGCCCTAACAGCTGAAAGTTGTACATGTCATTGTCAACCAAAAGACATGGGGTGTTACTCATGTTTAATGTGATTTAACCCAAAGACCATCTCATGGCTATATTTATGTATATGTACAAATAAACTTTTAAATCTAAGACATAACAAAAACAGCTATGAGCAAGCAGCAAGTTATTTGAAGTGTACTTAAGTACACTAAGGAGTAGAATCTGCAAGTTATCAAACATAGCAGTCTTTGTAAAAAAGAGAAATATACTTTGTAATTATATTTGGCTAAGTATTTCAGTAGGTTAGTAGAAATGCTTACATTGTTTGTATAACAGATTATTGTAGATACAGAAATAATTTCCAGATCATTAACTTAAACCTTGATTGAAAGACAGACCTAAAAGCTTTCATTAACAATGTTTTTACTAAAATAGGAAACTTGCTTTTTTAATCAATTTAATGTTTTAAATGATAAAGAATTATATGTGCATGATTGAAATTATAACAATAAATATTTCTATATGTAAACAGTTTAGAAGATGGACAATTTAGGAACTGTTTCACAACAGTTTTCTCTTTGCGTAAGACTACTTTGGCTCCCTGGTGACAAAGATAAGTTTCCTGTGAAGGAACTTGAGAAGTCCATTTTATACATTGACAAAGCGTTAGTTCAGAAATCCACTAGAAGAAAGTCATCTAATGAATTATATGAAGAATGCCTTTTAGAATTAGAATGTGAATTGAGACTACATAAATCACAAGTAAATTGTGTGGAATCTCTGCTTTGTAAGCTGTGTAGTTCTTCTTTTTCAACCCAGTTTTGGATGTTTCCAAGAAATCTTAATGTTTTCACAGAGAAATTTGTTCCAGCCCATAAATGGAAGACAATAGAATATTTTTCATTTGGATCAATAGTAGGTCTGAACATTTTTGTTGAGCATTACAATTGTTCTCAAAATGAAAAAGACTCATCTAAAATAACCCAAGTACAAGGTTATTTTGAACATGACAAAGAAATTTTGCAAATTTACTTTTGTGTTGTTAAAAACATTGCAAATGGTCAAAAAGATGGTAGAACCCATAGATTTCATTGGTTAGTTGTAACGTATGGCTCCATTCAAAGGATTTTGATTTCAAAATTTGAGAGTTATACAAAACTGTATATGTATCTTGCCTCTCCCCCTTTGCTGTATGCTGTAAAAGAAAAAGATGAGTACATACCAATAGATAAGATTGACACAAAAACCCCTAAAGATAGGATTGTTGAGTTTGGAGAAGGACAAAATCAGTGCACTCAGTCTGTGTTGGGAAAATCTTCAGTACTGCTTATGAAGCTGAATGATAAGGAACACTGGGAAGTAACAAGCTGCTTGTTTAATAGATGTAAAACAATACCTGTTTTCTTCACACACATGAAAAACAAAACCTGTGAAAAACATCTTGTTTCTTTGCCTCAACTTTCTTGTGAGGATTTTGGATTGAAATATGCTTTAAAGGCAGTTTTTTCAAACAGCTTTAATGTACAGGACCAACATGTTAATAGCAGTTGTTTGAAACCATATGCTAACAAAAATCACAGGGCACTGGAAAAATCACTCTTTGAAATATCTCAAGCAATGGATAATGGAAACATTGTTTTGTTTGAAAATGCTCTAAAAACACTTTTCCCAGTGTATGAAAATGATTTCAGTCTGAAGAATGATTGTTTAATGTTTGTGCGACGAGTTATTCTTACTCCTACAAGATTAATTCTTCTACCACCACAATCTTACATGAAAAGTGTTATATTCAAAATTAACTGTGATGCTGAGTATGCTTTACGATTATCAGTTCGTGAAGACAATAATAGAAAATTGACTTTTACAATTGGAGAATCTCTAGATTGTCTTAAAAAAATTGTTTATAAACCACTAGAGAAAGGTATAAAAATTGCAGACCGGAAATATGAGGTTTTGGGCTGTTCTTCCAGTCAGCTACGTGATCATGGCCTTTGGTTATATGCAAAAGATAATAAAGGGAAAAGTGCAAAAGAAATCCGAGCATCACTGGGCAATTTGAGTAACATAAGAACTATTTCAAAGTACATGGTACGCATGGGGCAACTGTTTTCTCAAGCTAGAGGGTCCCTACAAGTTTCTGAGGACTGTGTTGTAGAAGTGAATGATATTACTGGTGGAAAACATCCACATTCTAAAAAACCATACATATTTTCTGATGGTGTGGGAAAAATTTCGCCAAACTTAGCAGAAAAGGTATCTTTTTATCTTTTTATTTTGTAATGTTTGCAAGATTAGTTGTAGTTTTACATGTTAAAGGAGAGCTAATGTCAAATATAAGGATACACAAAAACTATACATACATATATTTATATGCATTTTGGAGGCTCTGTAGTCCATACAAACATAACATGCAAACTGTAAAATGGATAAACATCATCATGTAATCCAACTTCTCAAAGTCTCAGTCGACTGATGTAATCAATTTATAGTTGCATGTTAAAAACAAGTACTTTTGCAACATGTCTTATTTTCTTTTGTACAATATATTTATATCTTGTACTTGAAGCATGCCATATTTCCTGTAGTTTTCCTCCTATAATTCTGGGTTGGTCTAATGCATGTTAAATAGAGTCTTTTCTCTCTCTTCTCCTTGGAAAGGTTTTAATAGCTCACTTCACTAAAGTCCATAAATTTTTTTGTTTATTTTCCATAAAATATTTTAAAATAAACAAAGTAGACTATCCTTTGTATTGAAAGTAATAATTCTTGTGTGTGGTATTTTTCTAGATTATTTATCAGTAACTAATTTTTCAAGGTATACAAAGCTTTAAATCTAAAAGATGAGAGTCCATCAGCAATGCAGATCCGATATGGAGGTTGTAAAGGGATGGTTGCTGTAGATGATAAATTATCGGGTGAACTTATGTATATCAGACCTTCCATGAAGAAGTTTGAATTGCCAAGCACATTTTTGGAAATTCTAAACTGGAGTTATTCAAGTAAGTTGTAGTTATCTTAGTATTACAGTATACTTCACTGGTTTTCTTATTAGTAAGAATTCAATCCTTGTATGTAAAACACTTGTCTAAACTAGCTGAACATAAATTAATAATTTTGTTTTAATGCTTATATTTTGATGATTTTTAACTTGAAAATAAGCTAAAAATTTTATCACACCATGAATTTTAAGAATCAGTGTAGTCTCAGTGTCATAAACATGCCTATTTATATTTCAAGAAAGAGTTTGGTGTGTAAGTATATCTTAATGCAAATTTATGAGTTATATGTAATTAGGCAAACAAACTAATACATGTTTTTTATCTAATTATTATTAAAATTTGAGAAATAACTCTCACATTATTTAAAATTCAAAACATAATTGGTAGTCTAAATGGTTATTATAGAAGTGTAAACTACATCGTACTTTCTCATATGTATGTTTGTGTGTGTATATAACACCAACACATCAACAAGATTCACCTGCAGATATGAATGAGAAAACACTGTACTCTCAGGCTCTTTTTGTTTTCCTTATTGTATTATTTTCTTCCACCAGTTTCATGACTACAACAAAAAACACACATATATAATCTAACTTAAATACATGTATTTTCCAAATCTCTAAACATATAATAATAATGTATGTTACATGAGTTTAGAAATGAATAAAATTGGTCATTATGCTTTCTTTTTCAAATTTAAATTTTCTTCCAGTAATACATTTTCTTCTTCTTATTATTATTGAAATGCAATTTATTACAATATAATTTGGTACTCTTACTTACTTTTTCTTTTCTGTAAGTCTTAGTAACTGTTTTTGTGGTTTAACAATTTCTGCTGACTTTACACAACCTTTGCTCTGTCATAATTGTCTGTTTAAAGTGGCATCAACAACTTTATAACATTTATTTAAAAAAAAATAGTCTTTTATATTATATTACATGTCCAAAATAAGAAAACATGAAAATATAGTTCTTTCAAAGTTCTTTCTCAAAATACATTAATTGAAATGTTTACTGGCATGTTGTGTATTTTTTGGGAGATGTATAACATGGAAGTTATGTAAATTTATCCTTAACCATAAATTATCTGTTTCACTAATCTATAACTCATCACAATTTACACATTTTAAAAATATATTATGTTCTTAGGATTGCAATTAAATTAGTTATTAATAAAACTTCATTGTTATTCTATGTTCTTTGGTGTTTTTTGGTAGATTTCATATCACCTAAGTTGCATACAGCACAGTTCTTTCTGCCACAGTTGAAGATACCTTCACCAGAAGAATCTAATCTGATTTTTTTTTCTTTAGGTCTATTTAATAATCTATACAACTTTTCAGGTTGCCTTGATAAAATAATTTTATTACTTTGGAATATGTCTTTCAGTTTTTAATCTACTATTTATTTTGTGTATTAACAAATGAAATATCAGTATGTATATTTGGACATGAGTCACAACAAAAGGTGAAATGTACTCCTTAGGTTCACTAATCTCTCTGTTTCAATGTTTTTTATTAGAAAAGCTCTAAGCAATTTCTAAACCTCCCAATATAACTTTCTCTGGATAATGACACTGAACAAATTTTGTTTTTAGTTCCAATAATATTTTACTTCTTGTTCCTTCATTAGAAAACAAATTATATTTTTTTGCTAGATTTGCAATTTCAGTGTATATTTGGGATTATTACTGAACAAATTTAAATATTGATGAAAATTTGTGGGCTTATAAAAATTATCTGTTACAGTTTTCTTTCCTGATGAAACACTTACTAACACATTCAAAAAGCTTTTATTACTTCTTTCAAAGGTAAACTTAATTTTCTTGTTAATACCTTGAGTATCTTTCCACATTATAAAACAGTCATCAAAAATGTTTTCCAAACTGTTTTTACATAAGCTAAAAATTATCTTTAAAATATTCAAGGGGTATATTAAAATTTGGTGAAAATTTTGCTCTGTTTCTCATAAGTTAAAAAAACAACAACAAATTTTTAAAAGTATATCTTAACCTTTCAAGATAAAATCTTTATTAAACCTGAGTTGAATTAATTCTTTGTATTTATCTAGTAAACTTTACAGAGCCTTAAGTCTATCATCATTTTTGGTACTGGGATAGAGAACTATTACATTTAAAGAAACAAAACTGATTTTCTTCTTATTTTTTTGACAGTCTAACAAATTCATATCATGCACAATAAGACTAGGGGTATGAGATAAAAAGTTTTTTACAATGTCTTAAGGGTCACTTAAATATACAGTAATACTTTTATAACCTTCTACAATCATATTTCCAGGAATATTGGGAAGTTTCCAATGGCCTGGTTGTTAGGGCATTTGTTTCACAATCTGAGGGTTGCAGGTTCATATTCCCATTCCACAAAATATGCTCACTCTTTCAACTGTGAGATTATTATAATGTGATGGTCAATGCCACTATTCATTGGTCAAAAGGTATCCCAAGAGTTGATAATGGTTGGTGATAACCAGCTGTCTTCCCTCTAATCTTTCACTGCTAAATTATGGATTATTACTGTTGATAGCCCTGTGTAGCTTTGTACAAAACTCAGAAACGAGCAATAATTTATTAATTTCATGGATTTTTGAAAGTACATAGAAATACCCAATTTTTAAGTTACTTTGAATCTTTTATTTTCTTTTTCATTTTTGTTAATATCATCTTAAATTTATCAACAATTTTCTATTATTAAGGCTATGCTTTTCAATGTTTTTAAATTTTCCATTTTTTGGGTAAACCTTTGTATCATTTAAATTTTTAGAAAGCACTTGATTATAAAATTGTTTAGTCATTATTACCCATATTTTATCTTTATCCACTTTTGAAATATCAATAATTTAAGTTTCTTGAGGGACTTCTGCTCTTTTAAAGTTAAATTATCTTTCCCTTTTTCCATGAAGAGAATATACTTCAACTTTTTGACAAATTAACTGCATTCCTGGGTTTATTAATTGAACATGATTAATATCTAATTTACTTTTCACTAAGGTTTGTCTTTATTTGAAGCTTTATACAAATATTCTTTAAGTCTAAATTTCCAATTGAATTCTTACATATTTTTTGCTAGTTGCATCTTATTAGGTACATTTGTGGGAGTAAATGTTAATCCTTTCTCTAATCATCATATTTCATTTTCTCGCAAATTAGTTTCTGTTAAGTGAACAATTTTAAAAAAATTTGATACTGTTTGTCTGAAGGTTTTTTTTAAACTCTGTCATATTTTCTAAAATTTATGTCTTTTGTAATTTTTTTCTTCTTTCTTCATGTCTTATATCTCCCATTTCATTGAAATTTTTTGTCTGAATCTTTCATTTCTTTGTCCTTGTATTTTATGATAACTTCAAACATATTTATCTCCTATATTCACACTTTTAGGATTCCATATTATTTTATTGTTGTATCTGCCATTTATTCTACATTTTCTTTTGATGTGTATTTTTTTCCCTTCTTATTACCTTTATTACAGTCTTTACCTCTATTCATAATAGCTTTACTTTTAGTTTTACTTCCTCTCTCTGGATTTTCTCTTTTTTTAATTGTTCTTTTAACCACATCTTCTCTGTTCCACTCTACATAAATTATTTCATTATTCTATTAGTGCTTCAAAAATTTCTTTCTCCTATATTCTTTTACTGAATAAATTCTAAGTTTTTTAGTCAGTTTTAATGAACTTCATCTTTTCATTTTCCATTCTTACTTCCAGAGCAATAATATCAATCCTTGACTTTTCTGCTTCTAATCTTGTTTTCATTTATTTTACTTCA
This sequence comes from Carcinoscorpius rotundicauda, assembly GCA_011833715.1. Lineage (NCBI taxonomy): Eukaryota > Metazoa > Arthropoda > Merostomata > Xiphosura > Limulidae > Carcinoscorpius > Carcinoscorpius rotundicauda. The sequence goes on along the minus strand of CM022395.1, from coordinate 46,498,388 downwards.
TGTGAAATAATTAATGTTTTCCTGAATTTTGAAAGATATTAATAAGGGAATCTTCTTGAATTGCATTTTTCCATAATTTGCTTACTTTTTCAGATTTCAAACTTTTCCAAAATTCAAAGTTTCTTTCTTGTAAAAAGTATTTTATAGTACTGTTTAAATCACACAGAATACCTTTAACTTTTCTTTTTCATCTGTTGTTTCCTGGAGATTATAAATTCTTTCAGAGAATCTGTTTTCTGCTGTGTCCCAAAAAAAGTCCTCTATAGGCCAGTAAACATTTAAAAATAACAACATATTTTCATGCTTTCTCTTTTTGGAAATGTTATGTAAAACATAAAAGATTATTGTTTGAAAAATTACTTAAAATCTTTTTTGATGTCACTTTAAGCAGATAATAATGACAGAGCAGTAAAGCATAAAGTCAGTAGAAATTGTGAAACCATGAAAACAATTATTAAAACTTACAGAAAAGAAAAAGTAAATAAGAGTATAAAACTATAGAATAAATACATTGTATTTCTATTATGATAATAATAAGAAAGAAAAGTATATTTAGAATAAGATTATAATTTGAAAATGAAAGTATACTGACTAATTTTATTTCTTTTTAAACATATGTTATGTACTTAATTTTTACATGGACTGTATTGCATGTTTATACATTTGGAAAAGTACATTTTCATTTCTACCAAATTATAACTTCTCATTTAGCAGTCCCCTTGGTGTGGATTCCTGTACGTGGTGAGGGGACCTCCCAGGAAATGTTCTGTTCTTTCAGTTTACCTCCTCTGGGGTTTAAACATCCACCCACATGTTTGCCTTGTGTGGTGACCCTTGAAGAGGAGGAGATGATCCTGATGATTGAGGGGTCCAACCCTAACACACCACTTTGGCCTTGAATTTCCTGTAAACCGGCAGTCTAGGTTCAATCCGCTGGTCCACAGTGTTGGATATTCACATTTCAACACAGTGAACTCCTCTTGCATTCACAGGTAATTGGGGATATTCCTATTGAGGTTACATCTCATGCTACTTTGAATTCATCATGAGGAATTATTGTTGAGAAGGATTTGAATAACATCCCCAAGTCAGAGATTCTTGCTTGTTTCTCCAACCAAGGAATTTCTGCAGTGAAGCATATTTTCACTCGAAAAATGGAATTATGATGCCAACCAATGTCCTTATTTTGACATTTACATTACTACGTCTACCTGCTGCCATCAAGGCAGGTTATCTTAATTGCAGGACATGGCCACTTATTCCAAACCCTCTCTGATGTTTCCAGCATCAGTGGTTCGGTCACACAAAGACATCATGTTGTGGTTCCTTGATGTGTGCTTGTTGTGATGGCAAGGACCACCATGCCTATGAGTGTGAAACGGATCCTTATTGCATCAGTTGCAATTGCTCTCAACTCTTATACTTTCCTTCTTGCTCTAAATGGTTGGAAGAAAGAGAGGTGCAGCATTTGAAAATGATTCACAACAATACTTATCCTGAGGCTCAAAAGTTGCTGTCCACCACTTCATCTTGGAATGTATGTTCATTCATTTCACTGCTACAGTGGGAGCACAGATGGATCTCTCTGTGCCTTCAAAAGATTTGTTCTCAAACCAAATGAAACATCTTTTGATCTCCATGGTTAAAAAAGCTGATGAATCAACTTCAACACCTATCTCTGCACCTAACATATATCCCAGCAAACTCAAAATCCATTTCCTTGGGTTCTGGGTATGGGCATATCCTCGGGTACATCTTCTTCTGCCACCCTAAGATGCAAAAAAATCATTTGTTTGTGCTCTCAGTTGTTGGAATCCTCTTCCAACTGCAAAAACCTGCCCAATTGACCCAGAGCAGGATCCATGAAGGTCGACAGACTGACATGAGATGTCAAAGTCGTTGAACTAGAGCCCGTAAGAGGAAGTTGTTCAGTGATGGCATTAATCTTTATACTGAAAAGTGACACACTCAAAACACAGCCCTGAGAGACTCCAAGTTTCTATAGAAAAGAACAGGAAAGTTTCAAACCCACACAAATTAAAAATCACCTATTCTTTAAAAAATTTTTAATAAAAATGGGCAAATGGCCATGTAACCCACATATATGGAGGTGTCACAAAATGTCATACCTCCATGTTGTATTATTAGCCTTCTCAGTGTCAAAGAATATTGATACAAGATGTCGTTTGAGAAGGGTTTCTCTGATTGACGTTTATAAGTTGAATCAGGTGGTCCATAGTGGAGTGCTGTTGTCGGAACCCACACTGAGTGGGCAAGAGGACATTGTTTGATTCAAGGAACCAAACAAGTTGAGCATTAACCATCCTCTCTTAGGGTTTTACAGAGACAGCTTGTCAAAGCAACTGGACAGTAGTTAGAAGGAATCTTGGGATCCTTCCTAGGCTTAGAGAAATGTAGGACAATAACCTGGTGCGAGGCATCAAGTAAAACTTTCTTCTGCCAGATCTGTTTAAAAACAATCAGAAGAATAGTAAGAAAACCAGGAGATAGATGGTGCAGCATTTCATAGTGTACATTATCAGGTCTGACCGATGTACTGTCAGACAAATGAAGGACCAGTTTCAGTTCCACCAGTGTAAAGGACAATTATAGTCATAGAGACAAGCAGCTCAGAAGGAAAGAGGTGATTGCTTTGCCTGAGTGTTTATGGCTAAGAAGGTGGAGGAAGGAGCAGAAGTGCTAGATACCCAGCAAATTTTTACACCTAGAGTATTGGCAGTTTTCTGGGTATCAGCTACTTCTTAGCTGTCAGAGAGCAAAATTGAAAGGGGGCACAGAATTATATTGCCCACTGACCTTTCGAATCTTATCCTGTACAGAGTTCAGCTGCTTGTGGTCCCTGAAACAAAGTTCTTAGGGCTTAATTTTGATCATAAGCTGGTCTTTATGCCACACATCAAGCAGCTGTGGGACAAATGTACAAAAGCACTGAACATCCTCTGTGCCTTTCTTCCACCACTTGGGGAGTGGATCAATGTTCCATGCTAAAGATATATTGTGCTCTTATTCAATTGAAACTCAACTCTGGGTCACTGGTCTGTGGCTCTGCCAGGACCTCAGCGTTAAAGATGCTGGCACCATTCATCATCAAGGACTTAGGCTCTGCACTGGGGCTTTTGCACTTCCTCAGTTTAGAGCTTAAACACAGAGTTTCATGAACTTTCTTTGCACTTCTGCCATTTGCAACTGTCTTTACTATATGCTTTGAAACTTTGTTTGTTACCAAAGCACCCCACCTAGGGTTGTGTTTTCCTTCCTCATCGGGCCATACTTTTTTCAGAACAGGTGATCTTTCATTGGTCTTTTTGTCCTTCATATCCAAATGCAGTTGGATGAATTGGGTCTATTCTTGGATAATAGTGCTGTATCCACTTCTTCTTACAGTCCCCAATTGTGTTCTATCTTTAAGTTAGCTGAGAAAAACAGACATACCTGATTGGAAATATTGTTTGCTATTTGCTGAACATCTTTTGAACCATCCTTCCTTTCCTATTTATACAGTTGGTTTGAAATCAGGTGACTGTGTGGGCTCTGCCATGGTTTGTTGTGGTTCGATGGTTGCACATAGAATCCCCTCTACAGCTTCTGTGTTCACTGCTGAACTGTACACCATTTCTGTTGCCCTGGATCACATAGAAGCTATGCAGTACTCAAACTGCACTATTTATACTGACTCACTAAGTTCTCTACTGGCCCTGGAATTACTTCATGTCAGTTCACACCCTGTTCTCGCCGATATTCAAAACCGACTGGCCCATATCTTTTTCTACATCTACTTGTATCCATTTTTTCTAGATGCCAGGCCACGTTGGTATTTGTAAGAAGGAGCTGTGCCTGTTCCATATGTGGATTATGGTCCATGCAGTTGGTAGTCAACTTGGAGTGGGCAACATGAAAACAAACTTTTCCAAATAAAACTGTCAATTGGACTTTGGCCATCTTGCTTCTGTAAGGATCAGAAAGAAGAAGTAGTTCTAATTAGAATATGCATTTGTCACAGTTTTTTAACTCATCATTTTCTTTTATCTAGTACTGATTTTTGTTCATATGATTTCCTTTTAAGAATCAAAATACTTCTAAGTTCTATTTCGATTTGAAATTAGAAAATGGCCATAACATCAAATAACTCAGAACCAGGACTGGTAAGGCCAACTTTATGTGACTAACTCTGCTATTTGAACTACCCATTTGAACTATCTGTTAGTCATCCTGGCAAGTTATAATTAAACTTTTGCTATAAGTCTTTTAAAACTTTTATTAATTTACTTTCTGAAAATGGCTATGATGTTAAATAACTTGAAACCAGGACTGGAAAGGTCAAATTCAGGCGACTGATGGTGGTTTTTAAACTTATCTGATAGTCTTCTTGGCGAGTGATGATAATTACAATTATGCTACAGAAAGTTCTTTACAACTTTTATTACTGTAGTTTTTCTTTTACTGCCGTAAAAGTTGGACTTAATGCTATTTATGTTTTTTAATTCAAAAATTAAACTTTGTTTTGTTTTACTTTAATTTCTTTTTTATAAATTTTACTAATTTTACTTTAATTTTAGCTTTTTACAAAGAGCCTAGTTGCTTTGTGCCATAAAACACCAAACCAACCAACCAAGTTGCTTTATTGTTGTGCTCTTTCATTCATGCTTTTTGTTCAGCTTAGTGTATTTGTTTTACAATAACATAAAAGTAGATTTTTTAGTTTTTTTCAACAGTTAACAAATTTGCTAAAACTTGTTTTCACAGATTTCAGTTGTTTTTCATCAAATGGTTGTATTTATTTATTGTTACACAATAATTCTAAAATACTATTTTGAAGGTCATACTTTCTGCTAGCACACTCGTACATATGGACTTATTGACTCTGATTTGCCATAAGATTGATTGTTATGTGAGTCAACCTGCTTATCCAGATAGTGTCTCTGTTCCTCTTGAACATTCTGAATCTGTTCAGGTCCATGATGATTTTGGCAGATTCCTCCTCCACTTGATTTTGCCATGTCTTTCTCTGCTTTAACTGCAGAGCTACCTGGGCCTAATATGGCATTTTTAGACATGATCTCTCAGGTATGTTCTGTTTCATTCATTTCCTCAATTTCATGTAATCCTTTTCTGTCTTTGTTACATAATACCTTCTCTTCTCAGTATTTTTGTTCCCTCTTATTTGGATATTAGGTTTCATGCAGAGCATTTTGTTTCTCAGATGTTTTATAGTGTTAATATGCCACATCTTCCATGTACTTCAAATCAGTTTGCTTTGGCCTACCATTAAACTAACTGCCCATTTCTTGATTCTTAATACATGGAATTGCTTATGCCATATCCTGATTATTCTGTAGGATTATCCCACACCCAGTTTATCTGTCTTTGTACACTTTCATCTCTTCTATGTTATTTGTCTACCATTCACTGCCATTCTGAGGTGATTCAATGTGATTATGAAAGTTTTTTTTTTTAGGGATAGCATCTCCCTGATTACTTCCACATCTGCACATTTGTCTTTTTAGGCTCTTTCCATACACACCTGGTTTCTGTGAGGAAGACACTGTTTTGTTCAATGTTCATTTACCTCCAACTTATCTCCAGTACCTACATATGATCCCTTTCCTTTAGTGGAATGTTTTGGATAATATTCCTGAGACATTGGAATCCCAAGTGAAAACAGTGAGAAAAAGCAAGAGGTTACTTTCTCTTTTGGTGGTTTGTTAGTCTCATTCAGAGCTTATACAACCTGCTGTTACTGTTTCCCATCCCTCTTTCTGCCAGCCTTTACTTGTTCCTACATACAGAGGTTTCTTCTTTTATCTTATTGTTTGATGCAAATAGACACATTATCAGCAGTACCAGTGGCTACCCAGTGGGGGTTCACTTCACTAATTTTGTTCCCTTTTGCTGACTTTTTCTTTCATAGCTGTGTGTTATTTGGGTATTGTTTAGGGACTTATCACCCACTTCCTTTCCCCTCTTTTGTTATCTCAGTTACCTCTATCCTTTCCATTGCCTATGGATCCTACCATCACTCAATGTATATTCAAGGTTATACAAATTCTTCTTTTCCAAAATGCCATAGAACCTGTTGCTCACCCTTCTCCAGGATTTTATTTCAGGCTATTTTTAGTACCCAAGAAAACTGTGGACAGGTGGCCTGTGATCAGTTTGTCACATTCACAGGTTGTGGGGGTTCATAATTTTCACTATTCTGTTGAACTTGAGGGGAAGATAGTATGGTTCTTTTTAGAACTCCCATCAAATTGCTGGGTTTTGAAATGTAGTTGACTTTCTGGTAGTATTATTCTCTTTCCTACCCCTACATGGTTGTTTATCCATTAGCTGGGTTTTAGACTATAGCCAACTTTTTGATGGTATGATCTCTATCCCACCCCTAAATGGATATCTGTTCCCAGTAGCTTTGTTTTGGATGCAGCTAACTTGCCACGTATGGTCCATTGTGCCCTGGCCATTCTACACCTTGAGGCACACCCTTTTACTCTCACCCACATTTACATATTCTGTGAAATTGATATTCCAATGTATTGTGATTCAGATCCCTATCCATCCAATGCTTTCTCCATGGATGTGCTTCTCCCATTTTCCACCCATGTTTGTGACACCTCTTTTCACACTGTGTGAAGAGTATACCTGATATAGAAGTTGTGTTGTCTTTCACTTATGATCTTCTAAGATGAGAATCTACTTTTAAAAGGTATTTTATGGATGCTTTTCAAGAATACCTCTTCGCTTTTCCCTTCTTCCAGTCATTCCACCTAACCAATGTGGAATTCTAGCTATTTATGTGAGCAGAGTTAATGTACTGTCTTGGAAGTTATAATTTTCTTATACTGAAAATATATTTCATATAGGTACTTACCTCCTCTCTCACACTTCCCATCCTTCTCTTCTACTAAAAACTGGTGCTTCCATTTTCTGATAAAACTTGAAGTGATAGTTTGGTAGAATTGAATAAAGAGAGTCATATGCATCGTGAGAGTGTATCACACTCTTATTGGTGGAGAGTTGTCACACGATGGTTTTCATGTGAGACACAGATAAACTATTTTATTGTAAGGTATGTGGTAGCTCAAGGCTTATGGCATGAAGAAAAGTTTTTCATATAGAGAATGAAAATTGCTATTTATATGAGATGAGATAAGTATCTGTGAAAAAATACATTTTCAGTATAGGAAAATTGTAACGTTTATTCTTTCATAAGTTTACAGCAAATTTATAGTGAGGACTGTTCAGATAATTTCTCTGTTATTTCTGTCTACAGTTTTGTATGTAAGCCAGTTACCCAAAGTTTGTGAACATGCACTGTCCTTTGGCTTTGGTAAAAGTTACATACTACAGATTGGGCAAAGTTGAGATTATTCCTGTTTGAATGTGTTATATAGAATATCTCTTGATGTATGTAATCTAAGTATTGTGGGATACTGCATTGTGACCCTTGTCTGACACGATAGTGTGGAATTGTATTATTCTTTACTCTTTTCTTGTTCTGTTAGGGCATGATTGTTCTTTTCTTAGGTCCTTGTTCTGTACAGACATTTTGAAAGTCTTAAAATATGCTCCATCCCCACCAGCTGATTTCAGACACATAGAAGCTGGTGAGGGGTAACCAGTACATCTGGTGAATAACTGTTTTGTTTATTTTATTACTTGTATATTTATATTTTATTTGCTGCCTGTTTATGAAATATTACCCTGCATAGCATTTCTAGAACCTGTTATGTTGGAGATATTTATAACAACCCATTGAATATTAGTATACCTGAAAACTAAGTTTGGAATATAATTATTAATGCTATTTATCATGTATATTATAAAAATCATATATAGCAACAAGACAGAAATTCAATATCTAACAGGATTTTAGATCATAGAAATTTGTATTGGTGAAAAATATTTGTGATGCTCACCAAATGAACTGTGTAAAAATTTGGAAACAGTAGTTTCTTTCAACCACTTTTCTTATATAATTCACTTTAGGTGATATGTTTTGTTTGTAGGAAATTTATCATAATGAAACAAAATATATTTTTAAAACTTTTATAAAGCATTTTATGTGTAAAATTACTTTTCTATCTTGATTTATCCCAAAGACTTGGATCAAGTTTAAAAATGATGCAATTCCAAAACATGTTCTTCTTTATGTGCTTCATAAATGATGAAGATGCCTGCAGAAATTGAGGTTTCTAATTATATGAAAATTATATAAAATTTTAGAGTGAATAGACCAGCATACTCCTTTTTCTTTGTTTAAAAGTGTTTACACTTTCTTAGTGTACAACTCTTTGTAGAAACTGTGTTAGTTTTGATATAAATTGGCAAGACTTTGTAACAGATAAATACTCAAAATATCTTAATAAATCAGTCTTCAAAAAACAATAACAGTTATTTTGTTCAATTTTAATTTTAAATATTTTTTACATAATTTTTTCCAAACATTTTTTTTAATTCACAACAAAATGTATTTTCTGAAGTGAAATAAATTTATAAAAAAAATCATATTTAGAAATAGATATCAATACAGGTTGTGTTCTTTTATTTAATAGAACCAGTGTTTCTCAATCACCAAGTGATTACCATTCTGGAACAGCTAGGAGTACCACGAAAAGCTTTTGAAACACTACAACAGCAGATGCTTCTTAAATTAACTCGCAGCCTGTATGATGAAAGGTCAGCACAAGAATTGTTGAAAAAGAACTCAAAGCAGAGTTTTCCATTTAAGGAATTGGGAAGTGTGGGTTTTAGCTTTCTGAAAGACCCGTTTTTTAGATCAATGGTTCAAGCCATATTCAGACGTACGACAAGTAGGTATCCAGTTTATTCATTATTCAATAACAGACAGAAAAGTTATGGTATAACATTTACTGCATCAACAATGTTGTTCTTTTTTTAACTCAAGAATCATAGATATCTGTGAAAATGTTTGTGTATTTAAGGATAACAAAATGGACAGATAGAGATGGGAATGAAAAGATAAAGAGGTTGTTCCTCTATAGGTGGTTCTGTGATATGGTACATGGATAGGTTAGTCTGTGGAGTAAATAGGGAGAAAGTAATTAGATTGTGCTATCCAGGAGCATGGGTAGAGAATCTTACTGATATTGCAAGGGATATAGTAAAGAATTCTCTGTAGTTCCTATGGGAGATAATGATGTAAGGAAGTGTAAGTCAGGG